>JABSTQ010010670.1:0-600000 GCA_013358835.2 Ixodes persulcatus
ACCGTGGAGGTTACGAAATAAATCAGCACCTTTAAAACGAGTTCGGCTTATCCCACCTCACGTCATCGAAAGAGAAACGAACACAGGTGTGCGACTTGAACCACACAAAAAATAAATATAATAAAATCTACTGAAATTTGTGACAGACAAGTTGAACGATAACGAAGTGAAACGACATACTGCTCAGGAGTAATTTCACATCGATACAATTAGCACTTCTCACTGAGCAGTAGTTTACAGACCCCTGACCCTTTTGTATGATGTCAGTGAGCAGCGTGACCCCACGCTTTAGAGTTTGGATTGAACACACGAGCCCCAAAGCGAATGTCCGCCGTAGTAGTAGTAGTAGTAGTAGTAGTAGTAGTAGTAGTAGTAGTAGCGAGTAGTAGTAGTAGTAGTAGTAGTAGTAGTAGTATGCGGTTTGGGGGAGGGGGGTTGAGAAACGGCTGTTGTTGGGGCGTACTTAGACGCCCATGCGAATATCCGCCCACGCGTTGACCGCAGCTGAGTCAAAGTAGAGTGTTCAGCGCTCGTGTCCCCTATCCACGAACTGCATTCGACTATATCGTCACGATGGGGTTTTTGCGAGGGCGGATCGGTTCCGGAATGACATCGCCATCTTGATTTCCGCGACAATACGTCAGCAAGCTTCGCGACGGAGAGGCTGGAAGTAACGGACCGCTTCCAACCTTGAAATTATACCACGATAAAGAAGCTTGTGACGCACGAGTGTACAGCGCGTAACAAGCGCGAACACGGCATCGGCGTCCGGCCAGCACGGCCTCCAGCACGTGCTGGAGTCCGAGGTGCCCGGGACGCCGATGCCTTGTCGAAGCTAGAAAGCTCCTTCTGGTGGTGGGAGAACTGAAGCTCTTCCCCGCCATTTCTCACCCTGAAAGTCACCAAAGCATGCGAGCAGCCAGGTACTGTCGGGTACGAACACTGTGGGTACGAATGTGAAATGCGAACAGCGGAGCGCGTGGCCTTTGAAACCTGCACGCTGCGCTACCTACTGTGGGATGAAAAGCGGGCTGCAAGTCTCGGCCACTCAGCTGTGCATACTCTCGAAGCCCCTCTCTACTCCACTACGCAGTTTTATGAGTTCCAAGTGGCGTCTGCGCTGCGCAGTATGAGTCGAATGCCACGCGCTCCGCTGGTCGCATTTCATTCGTACCCGAGAGTACCTTCGTTTATCTTTGGGTTAGCTCGTGTTTTAAACCTTTAAACACATTCTGAACGACTTTCTCAATCACAGGAGCCTTTTGTGTGTGTGTGCCTGAGTTAGTTTTGCATGCATCACGAATGGCATTCACAAATCCTAATCTCATTATATTTTTATACGATTTCTTTCTGAGCCCAGTAGGAATTTAACCTTACAATATAATGTGTCTCCTTTCTTTCCTACCTTTGCGAGTTTGAATAAAAATGTTTATTGCGTTTTAATTGTTTCTAATTTATAAAACAATTAAATTATTCGTCACTTAAATATTACGAAAATAATCCCTGAAGAAGGGGAACAAGAGGGACAAAGGACAAACACAAATCTTGTGTTTGTCCTTTGTCCCTCTTGTTCCCCTTCTCCAGGGATTATTTTCGTCATTCTTGTCCAGCTCGCTTGCACCTTTGCATTTAATTGCATTATATTTATAACCTTAAATTGCAAGCTTCACCCTTGTTGGTGTTAGACTGGTGGCGGCTGATAAAACCCGTCTGCTCTACTGACGTCTAACCCCTGGTTAGCTCAGTTGGTAGAGCGCTCCACCTGTAATGGAGAGGTCCCGGGTTCGATACCCGGACCAGGCGGATTTTTTCAGTCGCTCACCAGTCACCTAGCTGTGTTGGAGATTTTGTGTTTGTCCTTTGTCCCTCTTGTTCCCCTTCTCCAGGGAGTATTTTCGTCATTCTTGTCCAGCTCGCTTGCACCTTTGCATTTAATTGCATTATAACTTAAATATTGTTATTTCTCGACGCATTTGGGGCCCATACTCCAGTAGATATATCGTTAGATGAATTTATTTCGACCATTTAATTAATTATTTCTCGAAAGACTAGCATGTTTTCAGAGGCGTCGGAGTTTAGGGAAATTATGGGACAGCGGCGATGGTGGTGGGAGAATTTTGTCCTCGTCCCTCGTATTGTTTACGTGAAAATGATTAAATGTCTGGGGGAAATTCGCCCCTGTTCCGACGCCACTACAATACTTCAAGTTTACAACATGACGTCAAATATCCAGTTGATACCGGTTGCAGTAAACAATCGTGTGCGACGAAATTTTCGAGGAGTCACACAACCATTCCTGCGTCCTTCCTGCGTCTTATTTTGGGAATGGTGCCCTGTTTGTCAGCTTCCAAGTCAATTAATGACCTGATAATTTGATAATTTTACAAATCGTTTAACAACTCGTTGCCCCCCCCCGTCCCCCCCCCTTCCCCCCCCCCCCCCCCCCCCCCCCCCCGCACATGGTGCTATTTGCCCGAGCAAACTCTTCGCTTTAGTATTTATTTATCTATCTAAATATCGTAAAAGTCACTTTTATAGAAAGTACAGCTATAGCGAAGTGGACAGCATGCAGCGTCTGGAATGTGAAGTCCCCTTGCTTATGATGTTCGAGCGAGGTATGCATGTGCCACGCACTCATAAAAATGTGAGATTTGAATGTTTGCTTGTGGGAGGGAACTTTTCGAAAATTAAGCAACGAACTTGTTGTTTGGGCTGCTGCTCCGAGAAACTTCGAGGAAGTGCATGCCATTGACGCATCACGAGCCGATGTGTTTGGAAACGTGAGGGCATCTGTTTCTACGCGGGTGAGTTGTGTGGATCGGTGATTCAAGGAGCGTTGTCGTGTTCTGCTCGGAGAGCTCATTACTTGTGTCCTCCGAAAGCATTTTTTTTTTTTTTGGCTTGTACTAAAACTTATTTGCTGAGGTGTTTATTTTTCAGTAGGGATAAGGCGATGGTTCGAAAATAAAAAAAATAAAAATAAAGTTGAGTTGCACAATTCGAACGTCCGTTTTCTTTCTCGTACTTTGCTATCTGGCAATTACTACAAAGGTGCATTGTTCTATTGTTCTGCGCTGAAAGCAATCTATTAGCTGCCTATTCGACATGAATGGAGTATAAACATGCGCTTCTAACAGAAAAATACATTCCCGTCCAACCACCGAAAGCCAGATGAGGTGCATCTGATTAAAAGTTAAATACATCTAATTTCACAAATAAAGTTTATCAAGCTACAGAAGAAGAAAAAAAAGCAGCAAATGAATGACACTAATAAAACCTTAACTGACTCACAAAGGACACCCAGACATTATACATGTTGAATGAACGAAGAAGTCCAACTTTTTGTTATGTAGCATTCACTTCTGGGAAGATTTATCAACCGAGTCGATATAGTCACCAAACATTATCCCTTGCTTGACATTCACATTTATTTCTGTTTTCACTCTCGTCAATATCTTCATGTACCTACCTTATCATACGGAGTGGCGCGCCATTTTTATCACGTTACATCATGATGACTTAAATCGTAATTTAAATCATGATTTGAATTGTGATTTAAATCAGAGCAGTTTTACCAAGATGAATTAACTCACACCTTTCCCGCAAAAAATAATCCCACAAATATAGTTTTATCTACCATTCTTTTCTCTATCATTTGATGCTTTCTTACTTTGTACATTTGCTTGTATTTAAAGCAAATAATCGTAGCGGAAGAAATGAATTATATCAGGCTGAACAGCTGCAGAAGGCAGTGCTCTTCCGAGCAATCGCAGAGTTGAGCTTTCTTTCCACCTTCCACTCCATTCGTCCGTTCCGTACAGCAAATCAGAATGCGAAAGAAAGGAACTAAATACGAAAAGTAATGTCCTATTATTATCAGATCAGAACGTGAAAAAAAAAAGCAAATAAAACTTTATATCTAAAAAAAAGTCGAGTGTTGTGGTGACTTGGTGGTCCAAGTCACCAGGCTCGATCTAAAATGGACTGTAAAAATCGACGCCTGCACGTAGCAATCTAAACTTTTCGTCAAAGGTGTATTTTACAGGTCGCCGAATAACGTAACAGCGCACAACAAGAGAAACACTCGCAAACTCAGACACACCAAAAAATACACACTCACTCGGCGCTGACTCACAACTCTTGGTTTTGTATTTTCTTCTTCTTCTATGCAACTAGACCCACCTCCTCTTTCTCTATGTCCTAAGAAAGATATGACGACCTCAAATGCAGATTACAAAACTAAAAAAGAAAAAAGAAAAAGAAAAAATAATAAAAAATTTAGAAATTATTTAAAATAAATATTAAAAATTCAAAAGGAAAGAATAATAAAGAATTATCACTGCTGGTGCCTAGGAGAACGTTTGGTTGGATACTCCAGCTCCCTTTGTGAGAGAGTTAAAGGTTGTCTGCTGACACACTTGTCATTGTGTCCTTCGATGCTTGCTGCCTCGATAATTTCCCTGGTGAGCTGATTGGGGCTTCTTCCCAGCACAGTGCAGTTGCTCAAACGAGCCGAACACCCACAGTCCCTACAGTGCACGCTCAAATGTCCAGAGTTGGCGTTGACGACGTTGTTGGCATGCTCCCGAAGGCGGTCATTCAGACACCTACCAGTCTGTCCTATGTACACTCGCCCACAGGAAAGTGGGAAGGAATAAATTACTCCTTCTACACAGGGAACAAAGTTGGTTCGGTGCTTTTTGGTGCAACTTACAGTGGTATGTGAAGTAGAATTTACTTTTTTACATAGGTTAAAGTCCGCAGAATACCCAGATTCCTTGTTGACGTCGGTCGCTGAAAGGCCCCTTAAAGAGATCAAGCAAGGTGATGGCGTGGATCAAAACCCCAGGGACAAGCCAAGAACACCGGTAGTAATTCCATACATGCACAAGTTTTCACATAGCCTTAAGAGGGCAGCGAATAGAGTTAATGTAGATGTAGTCTTTTCGGCCCCCCCCCCCCAAAAAAAAAAAAAAAACTCTACAGCCTATGTAAAAAAGTAAATCCTACTTCACATACCACTGTAAGTTGCACCAAAAAGCACCGAACCAACTTTGTTCCCTGTGTAGAAGGAGTAATTTATTCCTTCCCACTTTCCTGTGGGCGAGTCTACATAGGACAGACTGGTAGGTGTCTGAATGACCGCCTTCGGGAGCATGCCAACAACGTCGTCAACGCCAACTCTGGACATTTGGGCGTGCACTGTAGAGTCTGCAAAAACATGATGCAATATTTGTGTTGCTTTTAAGTTATAAAGCGAGAAACATGGCCAAAGTTGACGCTAACGCGGTTGCTATAAATGGTGCGTGCACATACCCGTTCTTCACAATTTCATTTTTATTAAAACGTGTAAAAATGCTACAGGGTGGTCAGGAAATACGAATTGACAGCACGGAGGTGGACGGTAGTTTTGAAGGGAACATTTCTAATACATTTTCGTACAACCGACCCAAAAATGCCCATTGGTCGGAGCGATCGAGGTGCGCCACCCTGTAACATGCCTCGCGGTACCTGTTTCAACATCCGGCGTATAGCGTTTCCGTCTACGCGACGTAAAGGAAGCAACCGGAGCGACTTTGCAAACAGATCAGCCCACAACCTTGGCGGTAACATGATATAGGACAGGGGTCTCAAACTCATCCAAGTGTGAGGGCCAGATTGCTCACCGCAAGAAGACGAGGGCCAAGAGAAAGCCCCTCCCCCTCTCCGTTGGCGCTCGTCCTTTCAAGGCAATGCTTTGCTATTATGGGACAAAAATATAAACAAACAAACAGCAACGTTGTTTCGCGCTGCAAACGTCGACTGTCCCAGTAACACCCCAGATATTTTCTAGAAAAGAAACCTTGTGCTTTCTACTTTTTGGAAGCTCACCGTTTTGCCATCTTTAGCTTTCATTTGCATATATGACTCCTTTGGGCCCACACCTGATGCTATAAGAAGATTTAAAACACGAACGTACTGGCAGTTTTCAATAGATCGAGAACAAGCACACCGTCCTTGACCCGTCGCACAAATCACTAGGCTCAACAGGCATAGAAAACAAAATCTTCATATCGTAATTTTTTTCTTTCTTCGGGATTATTATAGCAGCATTATAAGAAAATACTTCCCTTTTAAATGTATTTCTGTCAGCTAGAATCTCGAGCTCATAGCTTTATCTTCGGCAGTTGCTCCTGCTGAGCAAGAGTTTGTGCAGCCGAGGTGCCTCCCTGAGCAATGAACTCGCACTTGTGGCCTAGTAGCGGTAGGGACGTTTCGGTTGATTTACGTGAGAAAGGGCCGAGAAGCAAATATTTAGGCGAAGTAGTACTCCGTCAAAAAGAAAACAAAATAGTACATAATGTGTGAACATGTCATAGGAGCAGAGTTATTTTTCGCGCGAAAATGAATCGACACTATAGAACTATTATTAATGGTGCTCGAGGCATGGGAACGGGGGCTCGAATCCGCGGGAGGCTTGCGGGCCGCATCCCAGAGAGTCTCGGGCCGCATGCGGCCCGCGGGCCGCGTGTTTGAGACCCCTGATATAGGAGGTAGGGCGCGGCAGAACCTGAACCTGCGCCGCCTGTGAGCGCCAATAGATCCACCGCAGTGGAGGGCCAAACAACGCGTAGAAAAAAAAAAAAGATACTTAAAAGCAAAAGAATTCCGATTGCCTGAGATTGTTTGTATTGGGAGTTTTCAGATAGGATCGAACGACCATGTCCGGTCGACATTTTTTTTTTTTATTTTTAGCAAATGATATATGTTTTACTTGTTGTGCAAGCGCAAAAACATATTACAACTTTTTCTGCGGAACATAAAATTTCTCCTGAGGAAAAAAAAAAATCACAAAGTAGATGTCGGTTTACGCTCTCGTTTTTGCGACTTTCGTGAAACCGTCTTTTTGGATATTTATTAAAGAAAGACTGTTGTCTCTTAGGTCTAATATTTTTTGTGCAGAGACTCTACATAACATAAAAGGAGGTAAACATGTATTATCGATTACGATGCAATTTAGAGCTTTATCGATCCGAATCTTAAAAGACTGGAAATTCAAATTTTTTTTAAATCTTTTGAACGCGTCTGTTCTATATTTGCATAAATTGTCATTGAAATTAAAAACGATAACCTTTCTAAAATAAATACACTGAAATTTAGACAGGTTACCGATTTTGCAATAAGTGGAAAATCAGTTTAAAATGAAGGCCATCGCAATTTTTCTTTTACTTTTCACAGATCAAGGCTCATAATCTGTCCCATCAGGCCCTTCAAAAATGCTTTGCAATGTTTGTTTGTTTTTTTATTTCACAGGGTTTTAAATATACAGAATTGACATAACGGGAGTGGAAAAAGATATAGGACGTTGCCAATTTCAAACAAGGGCAAGCAAGGGGTCGAAAATTTAGGAAGTCTGTTAAGAGAAAGCACTGTGACAGGAATTCGTGAAAAATTAGAATTCATACAAAAGATTACACGTGAGTTTGAAGTACAAGTCAACAATTTAAATACAGATTTCTCGGATCAGTGAATTTCGGAGCCTTCCCTTCGTAGGGAGGCTGGGCTGCTGACGTTTCAATAGTTATAAGAAAGGACACATGTTTAAAGTGGTACAATTGAAACTAGTTTAATTAATCAAGATCCTGTGCGCACATTCGGAGCTTCTGGCGTGAATTCTTTCTAACGGACGCTGACCTGAGTCGGTCATGGCTTTCTCCTGGCACTCCGAAAAGGAACATTTTTTTCCCGGTTTGCCTGTAGCGATCACTGTTCGTTTCTTCTCAGTGGCACCGCAAGCTCGCGACCTCGATCTGCTTTTCGCAGCCATAGGAGACTTTACTTTTAAAGATATATATTTTCAGCGGCTACTGTTCTTGCTAAAACAGCTGCGGTTGCGAAGTGTCGGACCGCGTACACTGCCACAAGTGACAGGACTGAATCCCAGGCACAACGGAAACAGAGTCCCAGTCCTTTGCGTTCATGTCCCTAAGCGCTTTGACGTCAGCTTTCGGGAGGTGGATTAGTTTCACGTTCGGCAGTTTAGTGTTCAGTGGGGCAACCATCTCTGACGCCGACTTGATCACCGACTTGGTGGGCCGTCGGAGGCTGTACAACGTTGTCTGGTGCTTGACACGACCCCCGATTCAATCACAGGCACTCTTGCCATGTCAAGCTGGGGAAAAAATACACCTCGCTGACTTGTATTTGTGGCTCTGCAGCTCGCGTAGTTGGTACTTGTTCTTAAAGTGGCTTTTTGCACCATCACTTACGTACGTAGGTCACATGGGCATACGCAAATTGGATTTCACGATTCTCCAAACCGTTGTCCTATAAATTAAGTTACAGACAATCTCATTCAATCGCAATTATTTTTCCTTTTTTTTTATGTATCTTTATTTTCTATCCGTTGTGCGGCCCTCCATGGCGGCGGATCTATTGGCGCTCACAGGCGGAGCAGGTTCAGGTTCTGCCGCGCCCTACTTCCTATATCATGTTACCGCCAAGGTTGTAGGCTGATCTGTTTGCAAAGTCGTTCCGGTTGCTTCCTTTACGTCGCGTAGACGGAAACGCTATACGCCAGCTGTTGAAACAGGAACCGCGAAGCATGTTACAGGGTAGCGCACCTCGATCGCTCCGGCCCATGTGCATTTTTGGGTCGGTTGTACGAAAATGTATTAGGAATTTTCACTTAAAAACTAACGTTCACCTCCGTGCTGTCATTTTGTCTTTTCCTGACCACCCTGTAGCATTTTTACACGTTTTAATAAAAATGAAATTGTGAAGAACGGGTACGTGCACGCACCATTTATGGCAACCGCGTCAGCGTCAATTTGGCCATGTTTCTCGCTTTATAACTTAAAAGCAACACAAATATTGCATCATGTTTTTGCAGACTCTGTTAGTACATATTATAAACGTTATTTTTAGAGAGTTTAAAGAAAATTAAAGATGGCCTTTTTTTAAAATGATTTTCAAAGTAATGCATTTTTAGTTAAATGCCCCTGTGTGAGCAATTCTTGTAAATTTCTCCAGCTAACCGGGACAACAGTATTTCACGCAAAGACGAACTATATACAGGGCAATACACTGGCAAAGTTTGAAGACCTTAGCTTTTATAGATACGGAGAAATATATTCTTGAATCCAGAGCGTTATTGCGCAATGTGCCGTGTTTGCGATTTTTTTTCTCAAAATAACTACCCTAATACTCGGTGATTAATACTTTTTGTCAATCCTTCCTATGCCTAATTTGTTGGTGAGTATTCGAAGACCCATAGCCAGAACAGTTTTTTGGGGGAAGCCGCCCGAAATGTCAACATCGCGCGATACGCAAAACGCGCATGTGACTGAGGGGGTGCTTACAAATGTTTTTCGCAAAGACAATTTTTTTTTTTCCGAAAACAAGGATTGGTTTTATTCTTTTGGGCATAAAGCCAGCACAATATATTTATTTCATCAAAATTAAAAATGGTCACCGGACATGGTTGTTCGATCTTATCTGAAAACGGCCAATATACCTATTGCTAAATCACCCATGCATCAAGGGGAATGCAGGGAATGGTCTTCCACTCGCCGCACGTGCTGGCGTCTGCAGCAGTAACTGTTCCAAAGCAAAACACTAAAACAAATGGAATCCCGCACGCGCGTTCATCAACGCTTTATTTTGTTTATTTACTTCGAATCTTTTATTCGAAGTAAATAATGCGGCGCGTGGAACACCATTCCCTGCATTCTCCTTGATGCTTCACGCGAATGTTCGTCGCTTCGGAAAGCGAGCAAATCACGCGGCATACGCGCGAACACTAGGGAACCGGCCAGGAGCTCTTTTTTTTTTTTTTTTTTGGAAAGATCTATAAAAAGACATCTTTTTATCAAGAATCATCATTGTTGAGCTATGGTGATTGAGATAAAATTAATCTGATTTAAATAAAATAAATTTGTCTTAAATTACATACATCTAATTGAAATCAAACAATATGATTTAAATAAAATGAGTATGATTTCATAAAAATAATAGTTATTATTTATTTATTTTCCTTGCGTGCAAGCCAACCTTGTTGGTGCAGACATTGAGGGAGCCTTTTAACAAACCTAGGGAAGAACCTAGGGATATTTCGGAGCCATCGCAAAATCTCTTGAGGAGAAGTAGAAAGAGAGGAGGAAACGTCGTGGAGAGTGGAGAGAAAGTGGCGGTGGCGCGTGGCATTACCCGTCGCCCCCGTCGCACATCATATGATGCTGATTTCACCCTTCGTGTGAACAAAAGCGCACAGCTCCGTGCGCGTTTTGTGTCTTACGTTTGTTGTTGCAGGTTTGGTTCTTGTGCAAGTGTGCCCCAGCCTCCTTTGCGGACTACTGCAGCAATAACCCGCGAAGATGGTCGCGGGGATTTTTCTCGTGACTACGCTTTTGTGCTGTGAGTACGATCGGTGCATCATCCGGGATCATTTCGTAACTTTTCTCTGAAGTTCATGTCACATCCACATGCGGACGATTCCGCGCGGTTGACGGTCTGCGCGGTTTGGTTTGAGTCAATGAAAAACTGGCTTTTCCTTTGAGACGCCCCACCCTCGTCGTAGTGCACTTTCTTTTTAAAGCTACATGAATGACTATGCGCGTTTTAGAGGTTGTTCGGTACTTCTGTAGCCCACTCGAGAACGCGTGGCTGTAACAAGCGATTGGCGGATTTCGTTTCCTAATATTAACGTGAAAATTTCCCAGCGCGAATATTTGCCCCCCATGCTACGTAGTTGTTGACTGGCCTAAAATAATACGTCGTTCCGCGCTCGCTGCGTTTTAGAATGTGCTTATACTGCGCGATGTTGCATTTCGCGGTTCGATATCTGTAATTTATGTCCATGCCTGAATAATGTTTTGTTCTGAATGCTTTTGTTTTCGTACTTGCAGATACGGTGCGTATATATCTGTTTGGATACTGGGCCACACTTGTTACGCGTTATTCACCACTATGCATGCCTCAGTCGCCTGTGTGCTTGATCACTCGTTTTTGGTTTTGTTCTGTTTATTACATTGCGCTATCTGCATTTTTAGTTGGCTCGGGGCCTTCGTCAACGAGGAAAGTCTAAAGAAGAACCGCAGGGACAAGGGAATTATGGAATGAGGTTGATTGTAAACAATTCGAAGTCCAGTTCAGCAGATTGAACGGGACGAGCATCGAAATCTGACTTCGTTGTAGCTTTTGAAATGAAACTGCTGTGTTCTGAATCAACATAAAAAAAAAAGAAATACAGACGTTTGCAGGTTCATGAATGCACACAAAATATCACGAGGCTGAGGGACAGAAAAAAGAGGGTCAACACTAATTTGGGCCCAGACTTGCTGGTACATATTTGTTTCTAGCACGTTGAATATGTGTTGTTCCTGGGGCACATGCATGTAAAGATGCACCACAAAGCATGCCATAAAACAATGATGCTGATTATTTCTATGTTAACATAGACTTGACACAATTAAAAACAAGTAGCAGGCAGTCATTGGCAGGCACGAAAGGTTAAGCAGATTTCTGATTGACATAATCATGCTAAGTGAAAAGGAGCAGTCGTCAGAAGCTTGCTTCTCTTTTGGCGAGGACGATGCGGATGGCTTGCACACCTGTAAAGTTGGCAGAGTAAAATTCAGTGCCATTTGAGGTTTTTTGCATATCTTTTCTCTTCATAGTTACGGCAGTCAACAGCCTGCCATTAATCCAGCCGTCCGATGAAGTATGTCAGACCCTGAGCACATCATGCCAAGACCTGTGGGTTGCGTCCGGATGCAAGAAAGTCAAAACTTGCATAACCGAAGTGTGGGAAAAGCTGGAGGTCCCTCTAGACAACGTAAGTGCTCGTGATTAGTGTGTCTCTTGGAGAAAAAGTGACTGAGTAATTGTTGCACTTTCTTATGACATCGGCGACAAAAGCAGACTGTTTTTTGCACCATGCAATGCCGATGGCTCGGATTCTACATGGATGTAGAGTTAGGGGTTGGGATTGGTTACCAAAGTTTCAGAACAAAAGCAATTTTTGGGAATTTCTAATGAGGAAATAGCATTCAGTTGTGACAGCGGATACTATTCATCTCAGTGCATCACAGCGTCCTGGGCTACAATTTTCTCATTAAAAATATTAGGGAATTGCTCCTCACTTTTAATTCAGGTTTCCTTACATTCTAAGACTTTGGATCTTGTCCCAACTGCTCCCCACCACATTTGGGCCAAGTGCATGGTTTTGGCAATGTGCAGGTCATTTCTGCAGTGTGATAAATCACCAGCCACTTTATGAGCCTGAAAATGATGATTTTATTAACTTTGGATGTAAGCGATCGACTACATCAATATGAGCAGACTTAGATTGTTTGGTCAAAGAGTTTTGAATATCTTTCAATACCCAGCTGATGCTTAATATCTGGCTGTGGTAGTGGGTTGTTATTAATATGGAGGTTACAGATATGCGAGTTCATATCTACAAAGTGTGCACAAACTAATTTTTTTATAGTTCCTTTCCTCTTATCTATTTTTAGACCGCAGAGCCTGTTATTGTGTTTTAAAATGACAGACTCTGCTTTTTTACGATGAAGGGCCTATGTTAAATATCAACTCTACGAAGCTTCTGTGTTGCATCAATATCTGTTTTTCATGTGCATATGATCTGATCTGCCTTCCTTTCAGAGCAATGTATGCAATATCTGCAAAGAAATGGTAAAAGAAGCCAGAGATCAACTTCTGAGCAATGAAACTCAGGTGAAAAATTTTTCGCTTTTGTTTTGAAAGGTACAAAGTTTCTGTTTGAAGCCAATTTATAAAGTTCTATACATTGCCTTGAACTATACAAATACGAAGTTCATTTTTCACCACAAGTACTGGGTTAAGATTGTAAGTTGTTTTCACACCTGTTTTGTAGGAGGAACTCAAAGAAGTCTTGGAAGGCAGCTGTAACCTCATACCTGTTGGATTCATCTCAGAGATGGTGAGCTTTGCATCTTGACTCTGATGAGAGAAAACTATTCATCATATGATTACTGAAAAATACTGCGGAAGCACTTTATTTCGTTCAAGTGCCCACTATTTACATTTCCCGAACTTGGAAATTCTGCAAAAAATACATTAAGCGCCCCATTTGACAGGACAGGCGCCCATGTCTAGAGTAACCCAGTCTTCAGTGAAGGTGGGGTGGGCGCTTCTCCGGTGCTTTACGGTGGTCGTGATAAAAGTTGACGAGGGATCGCTGCCTCAAGAGCCAAGTAGCATTTGTGCATCAGAGACTTTTGGATTAAAGGGGGTGTGCAATGATTTCCGAACTTCGGTCAAAAATTTGTGGATGTTGCCCTCTGACACCTGGTCGCACTCCTAGTGACGTCATTCGGACTGCCGTGTAGGTTCCCTTGTGGTCTCTCGGAAGGCGCTTCCTCTCCCTCTCTTTGCTGACATTAGCGGGTGTTATGCTGCAGCTTAGAGCCGAGCGAGGTCACGTAAGCTTTTCGCCGTAGTTCCTTCGGCTGCCACTTGCGGCTGCAGCTGGGGGAAAAAGCTCGACTTTTGCTTTGCGATTATGCAGCAGAATCGCAACATTTTTTAATGAAGGAGATGTTTTTTCTATCCTCCGGGACACGATAAACAACATAAAAATGACGAGATGAAAATTCTTTTAATCATAAAATCGTTGCACCCCCCCCCTTTAATCTGTGGGGCTGAAGCAGTAGCAGGTTTTGCAGATGGTGTTCCATCTTCTCATACTTTGTAGTAATTTTTTTTATGTAGTAAATCAGATACTGCCACTTGCAGATGAGATTTTTGTGCATACTTAAAAATTTAAGGTTGGAAATTTTAAACTCAAACACGCCTATGAAGTAGCCTGGATGTGGAATATGGTGTTCAGAAGGTGCGATTTTCTTGAATGGAGTTGCTTTCGAAAGGTCATTTGTTATTAAAAAGAATGTTTACTCAAAATACAAAATAAACGGTCAGCTAGAACGAAGGGACAAAACACAGATAGGGAGAAACAGAGACATACACAGCTGTGTGTATGTCTCTGTTTCTCCCTATCTGTGTTTTGTCCCTTCGTTCTAGCTGACCGTTTATTTTGTAACATGTACCAACTAGCTCAATTTCAGCCTGTTGTTTACTCAAGTTTATTGCCTAATTATAATTGGTGAACAATCAAAATTTTTAAAATGCCAGGTGACATTTGAGTGTCTGAGAAACAGTGAAATGGTAAGGCTCAGGTCCGTTTTGAGCCCCTGATGAATTTGCTGTAATGTAATTCGAAAACGGTTAAGCTTATGGCCTTCTGTTCCTTCTTGTTCAGCTAAATGGGGGTTCAGTTTGTGCTAACACTTAATCGTGTTCATTATATATTATTTTGGTAATTTCTTTACATTTTTTGTCTCACTTGGACCATGTCTGACAATCTCATCCTCACATTATATTATAGAACTGGCTTCACACTAGGTTCAGCAGGAAAACTTTAAAAATAATGATACAAAATAAGAGTAGTGTCAAATGTATGCTGACAACTTGAAGGCATCTATATCTTGACTTACCCTTTCAAGTGCCTGAAGTGGTGATTTCAGGAGTCTGAACTAAGGTCCGAAATATGGCGAGCCATTTTAATCCTCCATAATTAATCCGGGTGTATCCTTTTTGCCCCTATAGTGCAGGCAAGTTGTCGACAGCCTTATTCCTGACCTGATCGACATGCTCGTCTCGAGAATGGTATGTATCTTCCTAATGTGGCACCTTTGTGACTTGTCTTGTCTCATGTCTTTTTTGTATGTCACCCTACAGTTATCGTAGTATTTGACTCTGTTTTGGGACCGCTCTCATTATGCCATTGAAAAAATTGAAACAATACTTTCTTATGTTTTTTTTCCACATTGACAAGCATCCCATAGTAGATTTATTAGCAGTGTTTGGGATGGTATTTGAATTACCATTTATCAAATTATCTTGAAATATTTACCAGTAAATGCACCAGTGATATGCTGTTGAAGATTCTCTACAGATGTCATGCGTTTGAGGATTGTGTGTACTATTGAAACCAAACTTGCGGTGTGGGATACGTCCTTTGTATTATTTTCAAGGTGGGAGTCCATAATGAGGTTCTGCCCCAACTGATAGTTTATCCCAGATTGGATGGCTCAGCTTAGTATGTTATCTCGCCCGCTATGCCTGCATCTTTTGTCTGTTTCCAAAACATGTTTTTTCATAGATGGACAGGAGCTATCGGGCTCTTGTATTTGTAGCATTTCTCCTCATTTTATCGCCTGGTTCCTATTATCAGAGTTGCACCTCTGACAGTGCAGAACTGGGTTTCATGGCTTGACTGTTGCTATGTGAATGATGCTATAGTGCTCACAAATTTGCTGCTGCTTCTATCAGTTTTTTTCTTTGGTGCCTTTTCCTAAATATTTTTTAGGACTTCAATTCTCTGTGTCACTGAAGTGGTAATAAGTTGTTTCATAACTTAGATTGCTCTAATCTGAATTGTAGAATAGTGTGCTCTTACTCTATTGCATAAACACTGCAGCGCTACCAAGGACTAAGGTACAAGAGCATTGTTCTGCAAGATGCATTCCTTGCATGAGTGCTCATTTTTGCAAGTACTATTGCGATGGTTGGTTGTTTTAATTTGTTTTTCATGGTTCCTTTTTCTTTCAAAAAGCAGCATTTAGAATGGTTTTCTCCACCGCAATCTTCAATTGCTAGAATTATTGGCCTTGCGATGGGACTTAAGCATTCTCAAAATTTTCAGTCTCTTGTTACCCTCTATCACTCCGAAAAGGAGTCATTAACCCTTCTCCCTTAAAAAAACACTGAAAAGTTCTTTTTCTTTTAAATAAATGTTAAAACAGATTTTAAGCGAAAAAAAAAAAAAAAATTGGAGCAATATTGACGGTGCGAGATTTATTTTAAATTCTGCGAGCAAAGTCCATGACGTCGCGGAATGGTCTTGCACTCTTTTCACCTCAAAGCGATGGTCATACACTCTCTCCACCTCAACGTGATGGCCAAGCCGATCCACCTCTCCTCCACAGACCCGAAATGCTGAGAGAGAAAACAAGTGGAGGGGGTGACTACGGACTAAACCGTGTCTCCTGCCATCGTTATTGCTCTTAAAATATATTTTTTGCGCAAAATTTATTTTTTGACTTGCCTGTCCCAACCAGACTGTTTAAAAAACATTTCGTTTCTTTTCAGTGGCTCTTTAATGCTCTTGTGACAAAGCAATTAATGACTTTCTATGCTTTCTTGATTACATCAATAAGAATACACGTCTACATGTTAGTAAGAAAAATGGGATTGCTAGGCTGACATCAGTGGTCTCAGTAATGCTGAAACTGCAGCTAGGCCATGAGAATACATTTTTTAATGGTAGAGGCAGGGTAGTCATAAAAAGGGGGGCGCTCGAAACGTTCCTGGTGGTAGTTTGGCATGGTCAGCTGATGGGCCATTGACAGACATAATTAACTTTTTGTCAGTTTCAATAATTGTCTTCCCCATCAATTTCCAGGACCCTAATCAAGTGTGCAGCATTGCTGGCCTCTGCAATCCGGACTTCATTACCCAAGGACTTCAAACCAAGCTGCAGCAAAGCCTGCTTCTTTCTGTAAGTAATTAAACTCGATCATAGCTTACCTGCCGTCACTATTTAATGCTCGGGTTGCCCGCATTTTCCTTTTGCAGTATCTTCAATTTCACTGGTATCCTTTGGTTGTGTATGTTTTGGCAGAGCTAGAACCTCGCATGATAATTTTATGTAACAAAGCGTTTATTGCCTATTTATTTTCTTGACGTTGCTGGTCAGTACTGTTTAAAGTTTTTATTGCAAGTTGGAGAATGCATGTAGAGTGCAGGGCAGTGCAATCAGCCTCATTTGCCTTTGGTTTGAAAGGGATGGAATTAGAAATTTTGCATCAATAACACTTAATATGTGTGTTTTAGCTTTATGGTAACAGCCCCAAAGCATTCTCTTGCTATCATCGTAAAGGTGAACCAACTACTGTTTTGTTTTTGTGTCACTTCTCAAAAAGACGGAGTGTGGGTCAGCAGTGTCACCGCTGTCGTTGAAACGTGCGATAGCACTGAAGGAAGTAGAAACGGAAATGGAGCCTATGCCACTTCAGCCATTGTGCAAGTGCATCCTATAAACATGCCCGGGAGAAGTTTCTAAAATCTATGTGTATGATATACCGGGTGATATTTTTTAATTCAAACAGATTTATTACAAAACAAATTTGTAAAAGATGCCCTAATACGGTTTGTGCAGGTGAGTTATACGGCCAGGAGGACATTACGTGGGTGGCTAATCTTTGCGATAAGTCGGCAAATGAATTAAAATTCATTAATTCACTTTTAATTGGGGAAAATAGACATATGGTTTCAATTAGAAACTTAAAGAGCGTTATCGAAAACCACTAAATCAACTCTTTTTAGAATGACTTGAAGCTCGTGGGAAACGCTGGGGACGCACCAAAGTTACTACTCGTGAGGCAGGCGCAAAGCTAGCAGCGGTGGAACGTGATAATGATCTAATCATTTGCGTTCCGCCGCTGCTAGCTTTGTGCCTGCTTCACGAGTGGTAACTTTGGAGCGCCCCCGAGTTTCCCACGCACTTCACGTCGTTCTAAAAAGAGTTGATTTAGTAGTTTTTGATAACGCTATTTAAGTTTCTAATCGGAACCTTATGTCTATTTTCACTAATTAGTTAATTAACACATTTTAATTAATTAGCCAACTTATTGCGACGATTAGCCACCCACATCATGTCCCCCTGGCCGTATAACTCACCTGCACAAACCGTATTAGTGCATCTTTTACGGAGTTTTTGTAATAGATCTGTTTGAATTAAAAAAAATCCCCCTGTATAACTATGTTACTTTGGAGAATTTGGATAATTGAGGTTGGTGAAAAACCCTGGGTGAGCGTTTGTGAGCTACATACAGTGGTAATTTCTAAGCTGATCTCCCTCAGTGGGCACAGGGTGATTCTAAATTATGGCCAAGATTTCCATTGCCTATAATTTTC
This sequence comes from Ixodes persulcatus, assembly GCA_013358835.2. NCBI lineage: Eukaryota > Metazoa > Arthropoda > Arachnida > Ixodida > Ixodidae > Ixodes > Ixodes persulcatus. Next base: position 18,001 of record JABSTQ010010670.1, read on the forward strand.
AAACCAGAAACAACAAAATAAAGATGCTTATAGAAAATGAAAGTGTAACTTACTATGTTCTGTTTTGCAAAGCTGTACTTAAATTAGCAATACTGTTCCTTCTTGAAAAATTGTGTCCAGGTTTTGATCTTATTCTCATCCACCTGAAACTTCAACACAGCAGTGCATCTGAACTAATGAAGGTATGATGAAATAAACACAAATTCAGTTATGTAATTTTTTTCCAGTCTTTCAAGTCTCGCGTTTTCTTGCCTTCGAGCGAGGCCAGCACATCTGTTGTGGCAACTAAGAAGAGTTCTGATTGTGTGTTGTGCAAAGATGCCATGAAGTACTCCAAGAAAATATTCAACAAGATTTCGGAGGTGAATATCTGTTTACTGCTTATTGGTGGGGAAATTACATTATGCGATCACATTCCGTCCTGTAATGCATTTCAAGCTCTGTTGCAGTAAGAAGTGATAAGAAAATGTTTACAAAAAGAACTATACAAAAGTTGTTAGACTCATATACTGAACCTTTCTATGTTAAAACCTGACCTCATGTAGCTACAACTTGTAAACATATTGGTGTACTACATACTTATGCCTAACACACAAAGTACAATTTTTTAAAATCATTTAGTGTACACAAAGTTAATTGTAACAAAGTACAACAGAAGTTTCTAACATCAACTTATAAATTTAAAGCAAGTTTTTCAAAATGTGATGTCTAGAGGTACTTTCCTTTGGAAGCATTTGCTCTTGGTCATTTTGCTGCCTCAAGCTCTAAAATTGATTCGAGCCTGCAAATTTATTCAATCAGGAACGGATGGCATCCATCGTCCTGAAGGCTTGTGAGAATCGCCTCGGAAACCAGTCGCCGGAGGTAATATTCATCACTCAGTTCCTTACTAATTTCTAGGCCAATTATTTAATTAGATTTGAGCCATTGCAGTGTAATCATGCCTCAATGTTTTTATGTTTTTTTCCCAGTGTCAAGCTATTGCAAAGGTGTTTTTGCCTCCTGTTTTCAAGTTCCTGCGCACCATGGTGAGAATTTGCTCTTCTCTGTTTCTTTTTTATTTCCGCACAAAAGCTTCTTAAAAGATGCAAAAAGATTTTAACACTGCAGTAATGATCAACATTATTGGGTCTATGCAATGATATAACAGCTTCACTTTTGCTGCAAAAAAAGGCAACCTTTGAAATATTTCAGCTTTGCAGTTAATCTACACTTTTACTTCCACTTTACATTTGCTTGCTGTTGGCAGTTTTATTTTTTCTGGACAATTTAATACTTGACTGCTCCTTATGTTGCGTTTTTCTTTTCAAAAGAATCCAGATGCATTCTGTGCCCACCTGAAGCACTGCACACTTGTTGGTTCTACAAAGCTAGAGGTATGCTTGGTCTTTTTCTTTTTAGTATTGATCAGTAGAGCCAGCATGTCAGAGCCTATCTTAAAAACAGATATCAGTTCATGTTTTTTTCTTTTTTTAAATCTTGTGCCATTTCTTTTTTTTTTTCTAGGTTCCCGTTTTTGCCAAGGCAAATGACGATCTCACCTGTGATTTTTGTAAGCAGCTAGTGGAGCATTTGAGACAAATCCTGGCATCTAATGCAACTCAGGTTTGTCTCATTTTCATTTCAACGAATACTTTTTACGTTTCATCATAGTTACTCGCTCCCCGAATTGCCAGGGTTGGTCCTTCTTTTTATGCAAGCTTTAGAGATGCAATGAAACAGTTCTCCACCTCATCCGTTTGAGCCAATAACTTGATCTGTGTGCTCTGAGGATTCTAAAAATCTACAAAATGCGTGCCCCGTTTCTATAGACGGATTGCATTTGAAGTGAGGCTTCAACGTGGAGCAGTGCAGTGAAAAAAAGCGAGCAGTGAAAAATTGTTGTGCCTCGTTCATGACAATGTCTTCTTTCGAACATACTTTCTTTATCAAAGTGAGGTAAACACAACAATGATATGAGTTTCTAGAATTATTGGAGCACATGCTGTAAAATAGTACTACGAAAGCACCTGCTTCGTACAAACGTCTACTATTAACCTTACCCAAATTTGGGACATCTGCAAATTACACATTAAGTGTCGACTCCCTCCAAAGCGCCGGCATCAGCCAAAAATACTCACCTCGTTGCGGCGGCTGCGAGACCGCCTGCAACAATGACGGAGGTATAGTGTGAAAATAAATATGCCTTCTCCGATTCCGTTCACCCTGCCTTCGAAGCACTTTATTGGATGCCAACTTGGCTTTTACCGATTTTACCGGACAAGTGCCCATGTCTAGATTAACCCAGTTTTCAGCGAAAGGGCGGTGAGTGCTTCCCTGTTACTTTACAACAAAAATAAATAAATCTTAAAAAAAAAAAGGACAATGAAGTGAACAATCTTTTTAAGACACCTTTACGGTGAGTGTTTTGCAACCATCTGATTCACTAGTCTGCGATTAGGACTTGCCTTTACAATTTCAGAGGAAATGAAATCGATCTGCATCCCAGCATCTTCCGTTTTCTCTTAGCACAACCTCTCATGAACAGTGCATTAATAGTGCTCAAAGTTGTGTGTTTATCTCAGGCTGCACTTACCTAAGTGTTGAATGCAGTTTATAAGCCAGCTTGTTCATTGTCGTAAGGATTTTGTCTTTGCATGGCTCCATATTCCTCGTCTTATCAAAAGCGGACATTGAAGGTAATGGAAAGGTCAGAATCACTTTATCATACCAGTTGTTTTTCTTTGTGTGGGCATGTTTTTATCGGAATCAACGGTGCCTCGTTGTTCTTCTGTGGTGCTGCATAAAATAAAATAAACTTATTCTTGAGCAGTTTTTATGAAAGTGGTCTTACTTGGGACAAAGAAAGACTAGTTTTCTTCTGTATAAATTCTTGCCATTCGATTTTAGTACGATAGTCAGTTCTATTTGCATTCAGTATCTATCTGAATATTCATGTTCTCTTCACATTCGCTCAGGAAACTTGTAAGCGAAAAAGAGATGGACCAGGGCAAGCGTTAACATTTGTGTCCTTCTCTATTTACAGTTGTATGTTTACTGAGCATCATACACAAACTAGCCCAACAACAAGTCTTGTTATTTGTAATTTGCATTAAACTTTAGATCTAATTTTTTTTTTTTTAATTTGTAGCTTGCAACTTTGTGAGGCAATCACCTCTACAAATACTCTTCTGTTATAGTATTTGCATTCGGTTTTTTGTTCTTCAGGAAGAGCTGAAAGAAGCCTTCCTGAACTTCTGCGAAGAGCTGGGTCCAGCAGCCGAGGAGGTGGGAATCTTTTGTCTCGCAGCTTTCAATTGCTATTTATTTCTGCAGCCATTGCCAACATGTTCGTCTCCTTTTCCGCTTTAGTGCCAGAAACTGCTTGACGAGTACTTTGACATGGCATACTCCTACCTTCTCGAGGCACTTGTGAGTACATTAAATGTTATAGTCTTCATTGACAGATATAATGTCTGGTTTTGTTTTTGTGAAACTTGACAATGGTGCGCATTGATGGACCCAAGGAGACTTGATATTCCCTTTTCCAGACCCCCGATGAGTTCTGCACCGCCATCGGCCTGTGCCCGCAGACCTCAGGGGGAGGTATGAACTCGCAGGAGAAAGCCATGAACAAGGTTATTATGAAGCTCTTCCCATCGTCGGAACAACAAAAGGTAACTGGCACTACGCTTTATCCGACATCCAGGCGGTCGAGCTTTGAATTTTTTGTCATTATTTCGGGCAATTGTTCGTTAGCAATGTCTGAATTACAATTTGAAATAATTCAATAAATATGTCCCTGTCCATAATACCGGGCTTACCCGAGAACACAAACGGGCTAAGTTTAATTGACGTTTTGAAACAAATGCTTGACACTGGTTCTTGACGTTCACTGCAAACTTCCTCATCTTGAAGTTGCATTCTTGAAGCATACAGATACCTGCCAAGTCTCCCGTATTACCCGGGCGGCTTCCGAAGTTTGACCGTTTCGTTCGGTTGTACGTTGACGTTTCAGAAGCACCTTTTGAAACTGAAGCTGAAGAAGTATGGGAAAGTCGGCCCTTCCTACAAGTCGGTGAAATCTATGCCCCTCGTGAAGGTGATTCCTGCGCTGCCTGCAAAATACCTGGAGGCTAACACATGTAGGCATCTCCTTTACTTATGCTATTGACCCTTTCTTCAAGGGTGCCGCCATCTTGAATTGTCGTCACTTCCAGTATGGGTGAAAACATTGTGTTGCCGTCGCCACGCCAGTAGAAGACACTTAGGATATAAGCGTAACCGTCATACATTATCGTTCTGTTCCCCCTTTATTTTTTTACTTTTTACAGGTTGAAACCTTTTAGTATTTTTTCGTCGGCCATATTGGATACGCCTATTAGGTGGCTGGGGACGAGAGTACACAGAAAAGGTCTATATCATATGTGCCACAGATGTGAACTAATTTAACTTTGTTTGCTGCATGCCAAAAAGACAAATACGGTAGAATCCCGTTGATATGTCTTGCAGGGAAGCGCGGTAAAGCAATGTACAATCCGGGAAAACGTAGCTACCAATAACGCTTTTGGGAGCCTGTAGATGCGACAGGAAACAGCTTTTACGCAGCAACTTATTTCACATGGACGTTCATTGCTGCGAGAGACTACCATATATGGGGCGGTTTCATTGGATATACCTACCCAAGGCTCGAAATCTTGCCGCACGCCATGTTGATGAACTTTCGCTCAAGTTCTTTAGCTTTGTGATCGACTGCTCTCACCATAGTAGTTGGGGAGGTAAAAGGGCATTGGCTGGTGCTCAGCTTTTATAGATACTGGTCTTTATTCAGGCTTATTCAGGCGAGTCGGCGATTGGGAAGTCGACCCCTCGGCGATGGAAATACAGCCGCACTAGATGCTTTCGGTGAGACTCCGAGAGAAGAAAAAGTAAAGTAAGCACAGATTTATGTGGCCCAATTGTGTCCCCGGTCATACTTAACAAGTTTTGTCGTCGACACAGCCACTTGTCATGCTTGTGCGTTTCACCAGTACCAAAAGCGACGCCAATAACTAGGCATCTGCACTCAACCTAAGGGGAAAAGTGGCAGACGCTGTTCATCAACATGGTGGAACGTGGCCTATTGGAAGTGAAAAGGCATTTCGTGGAATGCCCTATACATTTCAAATATAAGTAGATTATCTCTTTTCAGAACTGTTCTTTAATATAAGAGCTCTCTTCATGACCGTAACCAAGGAACGACGAAGAATAAAAAGGCACAAGAATGTACTGTATACTAGGCTCTGAATGTTCATTTTTGTTTATCATTTCCAGCTGCTGCCTTGCCAATGGTAAAGCTGTTTCCTTCCCAAAAAACAAAAGGTAAGAGCTCTGTCCTTGCATCTTGGCAGAAAGTAAGTGCAGTTTGTAGCACAGTTTGTTGGGTACAAGGAAAAGGTGCAATGAGGAAGCTGCCTTACTACTTTCTGGGTACAGCAAAGCAAGCTCACTTTATCTTTTTCAGCTCTCTCTGGGCTAAGAGGCCGAGCACAAAGCGCCGTTCACACACTTGCAACCGAGTAGTACCGAGAGAGACAAGATTGGTTTTTAAGCCTCTTGCGATGGCGGAGGACCGGATGTGCCGCTGCGGAGCAGGTCCTACGCCATCGCAAGAGGCTTAAAACCCGGTCTTGTCTCTCGGTCCTACTTAGTTGCAGGTGTGTGAACAGCACTTAAGAACTAAGAAACATTTTTGCATTTTGAATTGCATTTTTGTATATAGAAGGAGGTGCATGCACACAAACTAGTTTTATGTTTGCTACAAGCAACTTTAATTCAGTTTTTTTGCTCTGTATACAAAAGAAATTTCAAAATCCTACCTAATGCTGTTTTCAAGTGTGAGCTTCTGATGCAAAAGTTGTTTTTGTAGAAACCGCAACAACATACTGTGATATCTATGAGTGAATTGGGCGACTCTCTAGCTTCTAAGTAATACTTTCTTTCACCAGTGGGTAACATAATAACCTGCGCCCTCTGCAAGTCTATCATCAACCTCGCTGAGCAGCTTCTCCCTAGAAACAAGACCGTGGTAAGTGCCATTTTTGATCCCCTAACTGCAGAACTTGTTGGTCAAGATGTGATGATGCTGTGCGCACTTCAAGCGATATGTAGGGAAACAAAAATAGTGATTTTATTCAACAAACACATTAGTAACTGAATATCAAGTCTTACATGCTCTTGTAGTGACCGGACTAAAAAGAGAAAAGAAGGTCACGAGACACACGAGCACCAGAGCCGCATCGGCGCCAGATGCTTTCAAAACGATTACTACACTCTGTTCACGAACAAAACCGAATATAATCTGTGAAGAAGTTATCGTTGTCCGTTGCTAACACTTTAGTGTTGCTAACACATTGTCGCAGGCACGGATGTGGGTGTGTTGACATACGCTGAAGTGCTACAAAGTTATAATTGCATTCCATGGCGTGTGTGTGCACACCGCTACATTGCTGATTTACTGTACGGCTGGAACACCATGCAACAGAAAATCATTGTTTTCTTTTCACAATGCGCACTCGAGTGGTAAGATGAAAACATGGCACTGGCACCCTTACAGTACAGTTTCTTAATATTTTTTTTTATTTGAGGGTTTTAGTTTTTTTTGGGCTCCAGCAGTTTATGTGCTCATGCATATTTATAGAAATTTCCCGCATTTTCATAAAATGCGTATTTTTCTGGGAGGGCGTAGTATTACACCGTAATTATTGTTTTTCAGATTACGCCACTCGTGGATTATCTGCACTACGTGTACAATGTTTTTGCGCGTGTAATCGGGTTTCCAGTCTGGTGTCAGTTCCGAACATACCGTAATAGGTATCCCGGTAGATAGCCCACTTAAACTCGGGTGAAAAAAAAAGGGGTGGGCTAATTTTTGGTGTTCAATCAAGAAAAGTAAAAAGAATGCTACTTTTAGGTCATATGTCCCTGCCAAACTTAATATTATCGCGGCGAGGGGCAGTGAAGCAAAGATGATTGCACTTCCCATTCAGCAACATTCATTATATCCGACCATAGCCAACTAGTCGCATTTACGCAGAGGTCAACATAGAATCTTTTTCCACAACTACCTGCGCGATCGCCGCTCAGAGCCAGGCTCGGATTTTAATGATTCTCGTCATTTGTTCTTCGAAAGGAGGCCATTGCTGACCTCCTGGATTACATCTGCGACCTGTTTCCTGCTAGTGAACGACGACAGTGCAAAACGTTCATAGACAATAACAAGGACATCATCATCAAGTTCCTCGCCGAAGAGGCCGCTCCTGAACTCATTTGCCACATGATCACCCTCTGTAGCGGTAAGGGCAAATTGATCTTGGTTGGAAATGGGCAACTCACTCAAAATAATTATAAAAAGGGATAAATTGCATTTTGCAATGATTGAATAGGGATGCAGTTTGGCAATTGAATACATTCGAGAATGCAGATGTTCAGTTTTGCAAATATATTTTAAGACTGACATTTTTATTGGTCTTTGGTGAGAAGCAAAAGAGTGTTCTTACCTTGGAATAATTTCCTTGTAAGATACATTCTTTTTAAGCCCAACTGTGATTTATCTTTTTTCTTTTTTTCTGATCACAAAAAGGTTTTAAGCATTTATGGACTAACCGTCTCTTTACTGTCTTCGTTTTCTCTCATCAGCGCCTCCAGCAACAAGAGTCTCCCCTTATTCAGACTGTGACTTTTGTCAAGACATTGTCCAGTTCTTGTACAGTGAGTTGAAGAACAACAGCACTGAGGTTTGTAGGCATTGTATTAATAATTGTTATTGCTCTAAAATTATATTTTAATTGGCAAATTCCCAAGAAATTTCAGTTTTCTTAGACAGTGTAAAATATTAATGTCTGCAATTTTGCATTTCAGTGTTGCTTTCAAACATGTTTTTTGGAAATGTCTCTTATTGTGTTCCTCGATCTTACGAAGTTCTCAATTTAACAAAATAATTAGCGGGTCCCGGTGACTTCGTTAAATTGAGGTTCAACTGTACATTGTAACTGAAAGGTGACTCTGCCATTTATATTTGTTCTGCAAACTCTTTTTCTCTACAAGTGTAATGACATTCACAATAAGAGTATAGTGAGAAAACAGGAGTGACAAATATAGTGGACATTTACCATAATGATTATAACCCGAGACAGGGGCAGAAGGAGGAATGCTTTTTACATTGGAAGAGAAAGTAACAGGGACAGACAACATCTGACGCTATCTGTCCCTGTTACTTTCTCTTCCACTGTAAAAAATATTTTTTCCTGCTCCAGTCTCGGGTTATAATCATGATGGTAAACTTCCACCAGCTCGCCTGTGCACTGACCATAATTTCATTAATAGTGAACTAACACTTCTTATGCCCCAGTCCCTGTGTCAGTTCAACTTTCACCATCTTCCTTGCATTTTATTCTTGTGTTTTTGTTTTATATCTGCACCACCTCCAAGATTCAAGACAAAAATTTATACCTAAAGCTTTATTTGAAAAATAATTTTTCGAAAGCCCGTTTTAAGTACATTTTAGTGAGCAAAAAGTTAGCTTTTATTGACATTTTAACATTTCGAACTAGGAGAGTACATGCCTGGGTTAGTTGGCGATGCATCTTGAATGAAAACAGTGTGAAAAAACAAAGGGCAACTCAAAGAAACCAGATAGACGAAGCGCTAGGTTTTGCATGCAGCTTTTGAAAGCTGTTCATTTAAAATAAAAAGAATTATTTTTATAAAAATAAAAAAAAACAAAAATCTTTATTTACGAACCTGTCTAGGGATCTGATTTAGGTAACCGCGAGAACAAGATCTAATTTGCCTCTCACGGAGCGAGCGAAGTTTGCGTTCATACAGGGCTCGTCTGCTAACCCGAGCAAAGGATGCGGTTCATCTCCTACAAAGCGTCGTTAGCAGACACAAATAAAACAACATTACACCATACCTCGTCTGCTAACAAACGAGAAAAGAAGTTGATCGTCTGCTACGAACCGTGCGCCACGACAGAGTGTGATCGGGCGTGGGCTGAAATTGGGATCGTCCGCTATTTCACGTTGGAAGCCATTGACAACCTGCACTTCGTTCGTAAATATCAAATGGTTCTCTGCCGTACACAAGCTGTCATTGACCGGTGGACAAAGAAGTACTAAGGACAAGCACGTGAGGGGTCACGAGACCTCCCTCGCTATTTTATGTTGGCGAGACGTTCTCGTCAGAATATTGCTCGACTGCCAACTCGGAAAGTGCTCAAATATGTTTCATTGGTTGATTATGCGCAAGCAGTGGCGCCATGTCCTATCAGCAGCCGAAAATGCTCTCGCTCTCGCTTTGACTAGAATCGGACCCCAGGTCTATGTCATTGTTTGAAAGTGTCCTTGTACTGCGAGTCTTTTCTGTGAATGTCCTCGTTGATGCTAGCCTCGCTAACAAGTGCCATTTTGCAGGAAGAGCTCAGACAGCTTTTGGAAGGTGTCTGCCAACTGTTTCCGGGAGAAAGTGGCAAGAAGTGCCTCGGCGTCGTGGACACCTACTTCAACCTTGTCATGTCCATGATCCTCCAGGAGTTCACACCAGACCAGATTTGCAAGCAGCTCGGTTTCTGCCCATCCTGTGAGTGTTCTCTGCCCCTGGGGTGGTGCTGTTGCACTGCTGAGACCCTATAGGGACATATGTTTTTTATGATACATTGACTTTTATATTCTGCTTCACTTTAAGTGCTAGCATAGCAGATGCTACAAGACTGAGCTCCAGGCTTTCCACGTTCCTGCCAAGCATGTGCGTTCGTGCAGTGCAAGCGGCGTTCAAGGCAACATGCTCGGGCTTGTGGCTTCGGCTTTGCACGCGCATAAAGTGAAACGAACAGTGGTAAAACAGAAAGCAAAATGATGAAACAGGGACAAGTTCAAAACAGAGTCTGAAGGAATCGAGGAAATTTTTTTGTGAGTGTATATCTGTGATGCTTATTTTCCGAGACTTGTACTATTACTTTCAGTACTAGTGGGAAATTGGGTTCTGTTGAAAATAATCCATGTCTCCTTCCATTTGTATGGAAGCTATGCAGAAAACAAGTTGTCTGCTTCTTGCGCAGGAGTTTGGTGACGTCATAATGATGTCGAGCTTTGATTGAATGGATAGTGGGTAGACCTCAATGCTAGATGCCTTCAGGTCTACCCACTATTTTTTTCAATCAGCCAATAAGAGAGCTGCATTCTGACATCATTGCAACCCCTGAGCAAGAAGCAGGCAAACTTGTGCTCTGCATAAAACCCAGTTTGCCCCCTCTGTTCCAATTTCTAGGAAACAATATAATTCCTGAAAACGTGGGGCCCTAACATTCCGTAGATCCTCTGGTTATTGCAAAGACAAAGGCCGTCCTGAAGATATATATATAGAAGATATCGGAAGATATAGCACCGCGTGCCAATGTTAATGAGATGGAAGCAACTTCGTAGACATGGAGAGGCCAGTAAATGCCATTGTGTTCTCTCCTTGACAGCAAAGCAAGCACCATCATCAATTCACGCCATTCCCCAGCCCACGAAGCAAGCCGTTAAGACGAAAAGTTTGAATTCCGAGTGCGACATGTGCGTCACCGTCGTTCAGTTTGTGTACAGCGAGTTGAAAGACAACGCCACCGAGGTTTGTGCCTGCTTGCATTCCTGCATTCCCATCCTATTCACTTTTTATCCCCAAAAAACTCCCCATTTATATAGAGGATTTCTCGAACTTTTTGATCTCAAGGAATTCCTGTCTCTCACAAATGGCAGTCAAGAAGCCTTTCCTAGTCTCAACACCGATGCAGTAAAGCGCTGCAGAAGCTTACGGACCTTGTAAAGATTAATGCACATACTAGGGAATGTTTTCCACATAATCTCGCATCGATGGATGGCTCAGATCTAATAAAACGGTGCTTAAACCGGGAGAACGCTTCACTTAGGGACAGGGATAGCCCAGGAAATTTGGGAGTTTGGGGAACCCCTGGGAGGCTTTTTTGGGAGCCAAGTGTTCCTTGGTACCCAGTGCAAAAACCCTTTCTCTAATACGTGGGTGTACACGTAATAATTAGCTCTGTCTGTAAGGCAGACAGCATTTTTCGGTAGAATTGTGCTGTCTGTTCTGTCTATTTGTGCGCGGTCTATCATCATGTTTAATGCATACCAACTAGCCCAGCTTACTACCTTACTACTGTTTGACATTGATTTTTGTTATATTTGTACCTACAAAGAACAGGTTTATACTGTATGTCTGAACATGGTACTTCAATAGAACAGATCTGGTTGCCATGGCTGCATTGACGCTCGTCAGCATGCACATTATGCCATCTGAGTTGTGGCACGATGCTGCGATAAATGCATTGCAGGAGGAAATTAAGCTGCTTCTGGACAAAGCTTGCAGTCTGTTTCCTGGGGAGACCAGACAGAAGTGCATCAACATGGTGAACACTTACTTCGACATGCTTGTGTCGCTGCTCACCCAGGAGTTGTCTCCCGATCAGATCTGTCAAGCAATGGGCTTCTGTGCAAGCTGTAAGTATAGCTTATGTGCAAACCGCGAGGGCTTGTGTTCAAATTGGGGCAGTTTTCTTGGCAGCATCGTCGGCGATTTTGCGAAGGGGGTGTAAAATGCAGTCTGCCTTTGATGGTACGCATATATTCAGAGCTACAGTTGGGCTTCTGCATAACAAAGTTCAGTCTAGCAAAAATTTTGAGTACAGTAGAAGCTCGTTGATACATTTTTCAGGGGACTGCGGTAAAGGAATGTATGAGACGGGAAAACATAACGACCGATGACGCTTGTGCAGTCTTCAAATGAGATGGAAAGCAACTTCGACACAGTATCTTCCTTAGACTGTGGCTATAGAGAATCATTGTATTTATTCGAGTGTGGGTAGACTTCTAGAGCCTTCCATACTCTCGAGCTCCTCTTCCTCAGCGTGCACAGGTAGTCAAGTTCCTCCTTGCCTACCTCCCTCCTCTTCCTGCCCCTCTGGTCACATGGCCTCCCCTTTAACCAATCGGCGTCGAGCACCTCACTCCTCCTCTCCCACACGTCAGCAAATCAGTGTCGAACAAAGCGGCCACGCTTTTATCTAGGCTTCACGAAACGCCAAACACCTAGCCAAAGAGCGTTTTACGGTAATAAAAGGAAGAGGAAGGGGCGTTGTGGCTGGGCGATGCAACGCGTTGTGTTGGCAGTGTCAGGTGGCAGTTTTTGGGCTTAACATTGGGGATGACGAGGCGATAAAATGTCAAAACACATATTCCAGTTAGAGCTTAATGTGCCCAACGTTTGTTTATGTAACAGCCAAGAAATTGTGTTAACCAAGAACGTATCAACGAGGTTCTGCAGTACTAAATTTTTTTATAATTTCTTATGAAACCCTTTGTATTTTAGTTTATATATAGCATAGTCACTTTTGCAGCTATTTCAATGTCACTAAGCATTAGTGCTGTTGACGAAAAAAAAAAAAACAATAGCCTGTAAATGACTAGGTTGCGTAGGGTGCTCTAGGGGGAATTTCGCCGCCAGCGTGGGAATATTTACCAGGTTGGGGAGGCACCTCCCAGTGCGGCGAGGCTTGTGGCAAAGTGTGCCCCATGTGTTGGTGAAAGTAACATTGGAATCAACCAATTGCTTTTGTGTTCCTTCCTTGACAGCAAAGCAAGTGCTATCTGTCCACCCCGGTCCCTTGCCTGAAGATCACACTAAGAAGGATAAGTCTGGTTCCGAGTGTGACATGTGCATCACCGTCGTAGAGTATGTGTACAGCCAACTGAAGAATGAAAGCACCGAGGTTTGAGCCTGCTTGCACTCCTGCATGCCTGTTTAAAGGAACACATCATAATTATTTATGCAAACATTCTATAGTGTTCACGTAAGGTACGAGTGTGCACTTCATATGCGGCGCTGTCCGTAATGTGAACGGAATTTTTCAGTTTAAGTGTGGGTATGTGACATTGGTCTTTGTTGTACATCTTTACAAACATTAAAGGGCAATTCGGGTCGAAAACAAAACCAAAATAAATGACTGGTATCACTTTAGTGGCACAAAGTATGATCACGGCCGAAATATGACGTCAAAGTGAAGCCGCATACTCCACTAAAACTGATTTTAAAAATGCGACCAGCTGCTCTTTAGCGGGCGGCAAGCGGGTTAGCCTTTAGCCGAGGAACACTGGTGCAGCACCCTTGTGACGTCACGTCGCGGCCGTACGGCTGATGATCTGTGTTGCCATTCGTCTAGAAGATAGTTTCGGTTTTGCCGTAGACGCCCGAAACAAAACTTCGAGCCGTGATATTTATAAAACTACAGACCATACAAAAAAAATATATATATTTCGTAATTAAGGGACACGGCCTTAGCTAAAAATAGTCGTAATCCCAAATTAAAAAAAATATTGACCGGTGTTACGCTTTAAGTCAGCATACTGTAAGGTCCTGCAAAAATGCCCATTCATGTTTAAGAGATAAAAAGTGAGAAATTTGAGGGGTGTGATCTTTCCGAGTGGGACGGCAGAAATTTGTGCACAAATGAGCAATCAAAGTGCTGGCACCCATCTGTGAATTTGCATGACCCGGAAATCGATACCACAGACCATGACATGCCAAACTCGTACGTGTGGCGGCTGTTTCTTGATTTGAAGAATGCTAATCATGAGTGATTTTTATCAATCTATGCATCGAATAGTCTTCAATGTGTCGAACAACAACTGATGGGTAGGGCCCAGGTGGCCGTACCCATCAGTTGTGTGGGCAGTTTGCATAGCAGCATGCCTCGCTTTCACCATCGCTGCCACCGTGGGCTAGGCGGCGCAAGCTGCATCCAGATGCGGCGTTGCATGCAATCAGGTGCATGTGCTTATTTGTGCCTGTGCCTCCACTTACTTTTCAGTACTTATCAAATTTTATATATCTTATTTAAACATATGCAGTGGTAAATAAGAGAACTTGGGAACATGCTTGTGGTAGCAGTTTCTTGGTTTGCACAGTTTTGTCACATTTATTGCTATGCCGCAATCGCAGTAAAGTTACTTGTCCTTTTGGAGGCATGTCCCAGTGTTTACCTCTAATATTGTCAGTTTGAAATTCGAGTCCATTATCTTTGGAGCGTGACTGCTGGAGGGAGTTCTGTCGGGTGTTGCATGAATTCGATGGGGTGGACAATGTCTCGGCATTTTTTACCCTGTGGATGCAAGCCAGGAAAGGTGGATGGGCAATTTTTGGGGTGGCCTTTTGCACAGTAGCTTCAGTGGCCAGAGTTACTTGTCGCGCTTGTTAAAGTCGTGGCACTATTGACGTATTATAGTGTACATATTGTTCCATCTAAGTTACGCTTAAAAGCCAGGGCGATTGCATTGCAGGAGGAAATTAAAGAATTTCTGGACCAGGCGTGCAGTTTCTTTCCCGGGGAGAGCAGACAGAAGTGCGTCAACATGGTCAACACTTACCTCGACATCATCGTGTCACTGCTTATCCAGCAGACGACTCCCACTCAGCTCTGCCAAATTGTGGGCTTCTGTCCCAACTGTAAGTTTGGATTCTCTTCATACAGGGGAAGCCTTTGTCTAAACTGGAGCAAGTTTTCAGGTGCTAGCATCGGGGAAGGTGCCTAAGCTGGCGAAACGCTATGTTTCCTCAAGAACCATAGTAAAAAAGTCCGGCTCCTTGCGGAGCGTTACTGATTTCTTCCTTTATGCAGAGAATTAAGACACATGTAAGTGCATTTTAGATTAGGTATATGTTATCTCATCAAGAATACACGTTTCAGACGCCAAAAGCATCGCTACTTCCTTCGACGACCAAACCTTGTAGGAACCACTTCGCGTGGCGTATGAGCAACGCGCAGAACTTGCTTTTTTCTTGAGGTGAAAACAAGTATAGTGGTACAGATGCATTCAGAGCTGGAAGTTAAATCTTGATTTAACAAAGTTCACGGCAGCGAGATTCTCGATTTGGTGGGGTATTGCTCTTTTTGTTAGAACTCTTTATGTTTTGGCCTCAATATAAACCTTGGTACGTGTTTCTGGGCATTGTGGTACAACTTCACAGGATCTGGGAAAACTTAACGACTGTATCGCTTTTGCGAGCTTACAGGTGAGATGGGGAGAGACTTGAATGGAGTAAATGATATTTTCCCTGGGCTTTCATGGCTATAGAGATTTTTTATTCATATATGTTGATTTCATTTCTGTAACAACCCTTAAGAGTTTGGTATGATCTATAATTCTTGCCAAAGAATGTAGACTTATGAGAGTCAGCAACATTTTCAGGCCTAGTAGTGTATCTTAAGAGATATCTTACTGCGAGCTCTAAAAATTGACTGCATCTCCACGTGGTGAATGATGTTGATTGGGGCGAAGCTCTGGTGGTGCTTGTCTGCGCAGACGCTGAGCCGCAGCATGCCGAGCCTTTCGTTCGTTTTCATTCATGTCAGAAAGAGAATGTGTGGTATGGAACGTGGTTATATACGCATTTGAACATTTGACCGCAGCGGTCAAATGCTTCTGTATAGACGTTGAGCGGCTACATGCGTTTCATCCATGACATCCCCAGCTCTTGAGTTACTACCACATCTCAGAGCCCCCTACTCCTTCCGCAGTCGTGGCCGAGGGGTTAAGGCGATGGACTAGAAATCCATTGGGGTCTCCCCGCACAGGTTCGAATCCTGTCGACTGCGCAAACATATTTTCATCATTTGTTTTTATCATTTTTTTTTTAATTTTTCATCTTCCCCCCCCCCCCTGACACGAGCACGTGCTCACGTGCACGTGAGCTCACGAGCAGGAGCACGAGCTGACGCGGGACGCCAGACGGACATACGGACATGGCTAGCCCCTAAGGAGCTTCGCCCCTAAAATACTCGCCATGTCTCGAGCACGCGTGAAATGCTCATTGCGTTCGACTTGTTAAAACGACAAGATGCTCTACAAACCCCTTGGGGTTTTTGAGTGCCATGTGATGCCATCGCTACTTTCTAATAAAGTGCAAACAGGAGTTGCGGACTACTTTCCTTGCTCAAAGGTATTAATTTCGGCGCATGCTTATACTTGAAAAGTTGGCATTATTAAAGAGCCAGGAACTGGCTCCTTCGTAAATGCTATTGGATGCTGGGCACTAAATTTCAATATATAGCTAAATTTTAGTGTAACGTAGTAAACTACAGATTTTACTGACTTCGCTATATAAAGGTATAACTCAAGCTCCATACTTTTTAAAATTTGCCGTTCATTGTTTTCGTTGATAATGCATGGAAATGTAATTAAAATGGAAGTAATTTCATAGCAATGGGGAATCTACCAAATGCTATTGTGCTTTTTCCTTGACAGCAAAGAAAATGCCATCGTCCGTCCACCCCGTTCCCCAGCCCAAAGTGCACATTGTTAAGAGTAGGTCAGGTGCTGAGTGCGACATCTGCATCAGCGTTGTCCAGTTTGTTTACAGCGAACTGAAAGACAACGCCACCGAGGTACGTGCCTGTCTGCAGTTCTGCAGTCCTGTTTCAAGGACGGCTTAGTATCCACCCAGAAATTCTTTACAGTTCAGTTTATGTAGGAAACAACTGTGCACTTCATAGTCGGCACCATCCATGAGGGACATAAAATTTTTTGGTTTAAAGTGTAGGTGTGTGACATTAACCTTTGCTGTGTGTCACTACAAGCAAAACGTTAACATGCCATAAAGCTCTGCATGAGTGCCTATCCATGTCGAAGAGGTTAAAAAGTGAGAACAATTGGGTGAGCCATCTTTTCTAGTGAGACAGTGGGGGCGAAATTTGTAAAAAATTGTAGCATAAAGCACTGGCGTCCATCTACAAACTCGTATGAACTAAGAATCCTAGGAACCAATATCGCAAGTCTTGGAAATGAAAAGCTCATGTTGAACGGTGATGCTTCCTGACTTTGAGAAGGTTATCTCCAGTGATCTTATCAGTCTGTGCGGGAAATTATTTCCTGCAATTGCAATCTTTTTGCGGGCGTTCTGTCTGGCAGTGGCCATCGGTCGCATCAACAGCCCTCAATGGCTGCATGTCTTCTACCACCGCTGCCACCCTTGGTTATGGGGTGCAAGCTGCCCCCCCCCCCCCCCTCTCCTAATACAGTGGTGCTTGCAACTTGACATTTTATGGTAGTATCTGAGTGGACAGAGCTAGTTGTCATGTCTGACAGGAACTTGTGGCAGTATTCACACATGATATTGTGGATATCATGTCATCGAAATTCTGGTTTAATGCTGTGATACATTCATTGCAGGAAGAAATTAAACAACTTCTGGACAAAGCTTGCAGCCTGTTGCCCGGGTCAAGCAAACAGAAGTGTATCGACATGGTGAACAATTACCTCGACATGCTCGTTGCACTGATCATCCAGCAGTTATCTCCCAATGAGATCTGCCAAACGTTAGGCTTCTGTCCAAGCTGTAAGTGTTGCATCTGCCCAAATTTTGAGAACTTCTGTCCAAACTACACCAATTTCTCCTAAACCCCTAAGCTTACAGTGTGGTGAAAGCTACGCCCTTGCCGGACTAATCAACCGCCTTTCTTTAATCACCTGATCCTGCTTTCTGTGTGTGGATATGGTTGGGAGCGTGATCATGTGGCAAAATATTGATGTACGACTGGTCCAATGACCACATAGCTTCCACTGCACAGTCTGCTTAGGGGTGAACGCAGCATAGAGTTGTGAAGTAGTGTTGTGTGAATATTTGAATAGTAGTTTCGAATAACACACTATTCGATATTTGCTTCAATATGAACTGCGATAATTGTATTTTTCTAAGTGTTGATTGCAGCAGGTTTGCCCCTAAGCGCTTTTTACCGAGCACCGGTGCACTGCGGAGAAGCACCACCCGCAGAGCTTGCTTCCGCGGGTGCTGCTTCTCCGCAGTGGACCGGTGCTGGGTAAGAGCGCACTCAACGGAATAACCTGCTGCGATCAACGCTTGGAAAAGTATAAATATCGCAATTGCCTGTTCGGGAGAAAAGCACGCTTTAAAAGAAACGGAAACATTGCGAATGTTGTTATCTACATTGCAGTAAAATGTTCAAAGTTAAGCTGTGGTTGTTATGCAAGAGTATGTTAGGCAGAGATGCCTTGACAATCTGCGTTCATTATTCATGATTCTTGTGTTTTTTAATTCGAGATTGACGAAAGAATATTTGCATATAGCAAGAATTGTAAATCCACTCAATTAGGTATAGCTGGGCATTTCTATAGGTTTAATTATGTTTACAATATGTTGTTTATCAAACTTTCTGAGGTCAGTTCATAAATATAAGATTAAAATTAGCTTATAAACGGAAAAGTGGAAGCTTTGGAGCACCCTTCACGAGTTTAGCTTAGTTTTCGTTCAAGCATCTTGCAACAGTAGGCTTTAAAAAACTTTTCAATATTTGATTCGAAAATATTCGGCCAAAACCACTGTTCGCTTTGAATTCTCTTCCAACTCAAAATACACTACTATGCACAAATGACTATTATAAAGTTCTATGTTCACATCTGGTGATATACATCTGTTCAGAGCTACAATCTATGTAATCCATCACATTTGCCAAAATAGGTAACTACCACTAAAAAGATGTGAAAAAGTAGAAAAGGAACACATGCAACACATTTTAACGATAGTTTATTCTTAGGTGAGCTAATCCTTTTGCAATAAAAACTCAATGACTTCACTGGTAAGTAATTGGAGTGCTGTTGAAAGCCCTCTATAGAAATTCTTAACAACACCTTTCTTTTTGATCAATCTCTAGGTTCATTATATCAAATCCTTGTGTGAGCAAGTAGTGTCATTCCCAGATGTCTTAAAGGAGTTGTCTCTATCTCTCAAACTAACAAGGAACAACTTGCACATCTGCAGTGCCATTTCATGAAAGTTCAAGGGAGAGAGGGGACAGTGTCGTAGGCGGGTGGTGGCTGTAAGTTATAAGAAAAACATTATTTTATGCACAAGAAATATCCAAGACTCTGGAAGATAAGCAAAAAGGGATAAAAGTAAGAGGGACATACAGGCTCTGGGTTATTAAAGAAAAAGAATGTTCCCTCTTTTTGTTTTCATTTAGTATGCAAGTAAAAGAGATATTTGCAGATGTTTGTTAATTTTTATATCAAGCATTCAATATCTTTAAAGTGAAACCTAACTTATCCCCATTTTTCCAATAGATGATATAGATCTGGATTTTAAGCTTTCATTCTAACAAAAACATTGGATTCGATTAATAGGCCATAGAACTTTCAGTTGCTGCGACGACGGAAACCCTAAGGAAGTTGTCGACGACTTTATTAGAGTTTCTTGATGTGTGCTGAGAGTTCAGTGATGTGATTGCTGCGCCAATTGCGCCAAACTGCGCCAAGGGGCTAACCCTGCTACATCCTGCTACATTTTGCCAAAATATCGGTAATCTGCGCCAAGCCTGCGCCAAATGACCAATTTCGGTCGCCTTTCAAAACTGAAACTAAACTGAGTACCGTAATGAGCACACGTGAGCTAGGTGGCGGAAGCGGCCGCCCGACACAAAGTACCCTGCATCAATCGTTCACCCGGTCTTGCATATTTTTTTCCGTTTTTCCCGCCGTCTCTCGTTTCGCGCTCTCGTCGTCTCGCGTCTTTTTAAAAACATTTTCAACGATAGACGCGGCTATGTGCGGACGCTCCGACGCTAGCGTGCCGGGTACCAGCCATGCCGTCATGCTGTAAAACTAAACTACGTTTTTGCGCGGAGGGAGTTACTTTGTGAGCTGAAGCACTTGCTCCTGAAAGCAACGGTCGTGGGAGAACTATATTTGGTCCCTGCCTGCCAATCACCGTGGTCGCGCGACGGCGGGTGTTGCCGTCCCCACGTTGATGCAGATATGGCGCTTTCTAAACTGAAACGTAAGGACCGCCCTAATGTTCATCAACATTCCTGTTCTTGTTTAATACGCTACTAAAAACATCCCTCTAGCTCAAAGACTGCTGTGTCGAAGTACTGATTACCTAGGTTTTTCTCCGTAGGCTTTCTTTCGAGAGGGACCCCGGTATACGTGAAAAATCTGCCGCGAAAGAGAGTTGGTGAAGAAAAGTGAGCTAAAGCAAAGAAGGCAATGTCTGCACGCTGAACCCGCACAGCGCACTTGTTTGTCTCAAGTTCAGTCATTGCGCAAAGCGCTCCAACAACTTTTTGAACCTGGCTCGCCATGTCTTGCATCGATGTGCTCAGGTTCTTTTTTGTTCTGTGTGTTTAGCTTGTACCTCGCCAGCCGGTCTGGCAAGCACGTGCGGCTGGACTGTTTTTTGTTGTATGCTGGACAGTTACATTTTGTGTACAATTTTGGGATCAAGTTGGCGATGGAGCGGGGTAGCACGGTTTCGATCGAACAGCCATCTTCGCTCGCGCGACAATTTCGCATTGCACTGCAGTGGTCACGTGTTTCATCAGTTGGAGACTGCTTCCATTTATTATATAACTAGTCAACCTGATGCTGTGAAATTTACTACTAAGCTGGTCAATTTCAAACAAATTTTAACATGTGCAGTTTGGTTCTTATTTACCTATAATGGGTACAAATATATGTATAATTTAACTGAAGCACTGCAAAATGTGTCATATCATTAGCATTTCAGTTGCATGTTGAAAGACTCCCAGGTGGTCTAACTTACTTGACTATAAGTTGTTTATTGTGGCGAGCAAAGTGTCCATCGTTTGTCCAGCACTTGAAACGAATATTTTTATTTTTCTAAGAATATCTGCTCCAAAAGCCACGTTTGCTGCTCCGAAACACTGTTTTAGTTGCTCTAAAAGCCACTTTTGCTGCTCCAAAACACTGTTTTGGCTGCTCCAAAGTCCACTTTTGCTGCTCCAAAACACTTTTTTGGCTGCTCCGAAAGGTGCTCCAAAACGGCTGAGGCCAATCACATCACTGAGAGTTGCATTGAAGGAAACTGTTTATAGCTGAGGTTCTGAGTCTTTCCAGTCTCGGGGAACCGTTGCCTGCCTTGTACGGCAACCAAGGAACCACTTTCAGCCTCGGCATTGCACCAGTAAAGCAGTGCAGAAACTTTGCAGACCTTGTAAATAATAATGCATATTACTAGACAGCGTTTGACCCAGAGGCACGAGTCAAACAACTCATGTCTGCTGAAACACTAGTACCCAACTTCATAGTCGTAAAGAAGCTTCCTAGACACTTCTAACTTGCGTGAACTTGTATAGCAATGTAGCGGCGTGTTGTCTACATGGTTTGTGTGAACACTCTTCTGGTCTGCTTTTGTTTGCAGCCATCGCGGCATCCCCAGTCGTGACAAGTGCTTCGCATCTCTCAAAGCAAGGTGTCCCCAAAGCAACCTTCGGTGGGGAGTGTGACATCTGCAAAAACATTGTCCAGTTCGTCTACAACGAAATGAAAGACAAGTCATCCGAGGTTTGTGATTTCTGTTCGGCTGCACGAGATTATTTACAGTAGGGTTTATTCAATCTCTCGTCCCTGCAGTTGTTTGACCACTCGCATATATGTCGCGCAGTGATGCCAGCGCACGAGCCCTTGTTCTGCTATGTCGTCGTAGCTTTGCAATTGCAATGTGACGTCACGAGCGTCCAATGGTCATTCATTCCAATCCATTTCCAACTTTGTTAGCTCTATGTTTTAGTTCATGTATCTCATGTCTCTTCTCTAGTTATGACCATACCTCGGCAAATCTCACTCATGAGAGCCCTCACTCACCCTCATCTTCACAGGTGAGGTGAGGGTGAGTGAGTTTCTGAATCGGGAAAATTCATGAGTGTGAGGGTGAGTGAGGGCCGTGAGGGCTGTGAGGGCCATGAGTGCGTAAGGGGCGTGAGGGCGGTGAGTGGCGTGAGGACGGTGAGTGGTGTGAGGGCCATGAGTGCGTGAGGGGTAGAGCACTGCACGGGCCGGAATTTCTAGGCCCGGCCCGACCCGGCCCGGCAGAGACACGGCCCGCGCCCGGCCCGAGCTCGACAGAATTATTAATTTCTAGGCCCGGCCCGACCCGGCCCGGACCCGATAAAATTATATCGGGCACGGGCGTCCATTTTTTATTGGACGGTTGGTAACACGGCAGGACATAGGTCGATTCTATTGGTCATTTCGAACCCGGAAAGATTCTAGAAGAAAAGAAGAGAATCACAATCTCGCTAATGCATCATCAAAAGGCTGCATGAACAAAAAATTATCTAGGGTATGTTAGCTTATCTTTGGTGGCATAGTAAGGCCCCCACAGAAAGTAAAGAGTCGAGGTCACATGTTTTCTTCTTTTTAGTTTGAAAAGCAAAGAAAAACGACAATCATTTCCTGCCCTCCGACCGGAGTGCCATCGTTTTCTTCCGCGCTCTATCCTACTAGGCTGGTGGAGTCCATATGTTTTCTTTTATCCGCTTGGAGGCTTTCTAACGGATAGACTCCGTTTTGTTATTATTTCTAACGACTCTGTAGTGACTTTTCACTTCGCTTTTCTTGTTTTCAATGAACCTAAAAGATTATTGAGCAAACTTTTTGCTATCAGCAATTTAGAATTTACGACAAAAGACTGACTGCCGAGGCACGGGCGCGACCCGAAAATTTTTTTGTTCAAGCCCGAGCCCGGCCCGGGCCCGAGAAAATACGTGCTACCCGGCCCGAGCCCGGCCCGCGGGCCGGGCTCGGGTTTTCGGGCTGGCCCGGGCCCGTGCAGTGCTCTAGTGAGGGGTATGAGGGCCGTGAGGGCCGTGAGTGGCGTGAGGGCCATGAGTGCGTGAGGGGTATGAGGGCTGTGAGTGGCGTGAGGGCCATGAGGGCGGTGAGTGCGGTGAGTGCGTGAGGGCCATGAGTGCGTAAGGGGCGTGATGGCCATGAGTGCGTAAGGGGCGTGAGGGCTGTGAGGTTCAGTGAGGGTGAGTGAAGGGCTGAAGGTGAGTGTGATTGTGAGGATGAGGGTGAGTGACGGGTTGAAGGTGAGTGTAGCTGTGAGGGTGAGGGTGAGTGAGGGGCTTAGGTGAGTGTGGCTGTGAGGGTGAGGTTGAGTGAGGGCGACCTAAAATGCCGACCTCTGGTTATGACACACGTGTAGGCCGTAGATTGTCCGGTGTTTATTAATAACGAAAATGGGCAGATGTTTTTCGGTTTTCATTTATTTTTCAAATATCAGTGTATGTCGGTGATCTCTTTTGGATGGATGCTAAAAATGGTGGTCGGGAACGAAAAATATCTTGGGGGACAAAGTGTTCAAGTGTGAAAAAGGGGAGGGTTTTGACAAAATCAGTCCTAGGTAGAGAAGAAATTTCTGGCAATCGGTGTGTTTCGGTTTAGACAGATTTTATTTATTTTTGACACCAACGGACTTTTATCGGTGTTGTCTGGCTTTGACTGGTTTCACATTTTTGACACTGACGGATGGTTATCAATGTTTTTTGAAACTGGAAAGTCTACTGTCTACCCATCTACAGTAGAATACTGTTGATTCGCTTTTCAGGGGACTGCGGCAAAAAACATACGGTCCGGGAAAACATACCAACCAATAACACTTTTGGGGGTCTATAGATGAGAGAGGAAGCAAGTCTCACACAGCAATTTATTTCACATGATCTTTCATGGATGGGGTGAACAATGCCCTACCTTACTCATTCAAATATCGGTCATTATTCTTCTTTTCAGAATTTTTCTTGGAAATTAGGGGTTAACCAGTAATCGCATTAAAAGGATGTCGGCCTATAAGAGTGAGCAAAAATTCCCGGTCCTTCATGCTCCCTCGCATCAGGCTGTGCTGCCAGCACTTAACTCATCGGGTCGAGCTGCAGTTTTTGGGCGTAACAACCGGGGAAGCAAACACAAAAAATGGGAAATCAATACACATATCCCCATAGGAGTTCAATGGGATCGGCATTCGTGAACTTAACGGCTAGGAGAATGTATCGACCAAGAATGCATAAACAAGGTTCTACTGTAAAATGATACTTTGTCGCTTTGACTGCACAATATGTTAGTTTTGCTTCTAAGATACCTTGCAATGCTGTAAACTAACCTCGTAAAATATGTTAGTGTCCGGGGCATCATTGAAGGTAACAATGCATGAGAAACTTCAATGCAAGGTATGAAACCATCTATGCTTGATGCATTTCAGTATCAAACAAGTGGTGCCATCTATCGGATGAAAAAGCCACTAAAGAGCATCTGAGCAGAGTTTATAGGTAAAAGGGATGAAGGAAATGGGCCTTTTGTTTCAAACGTAACTATGGTTTGACAGTTCCAAAATTTATTTATTCGCAGAAATTCGGAATTTTCGAGAGCTGTTTCACCATGAATGCTCAGTGTCTTGGTAACAGTGAAATGCTTTTCGTAAATGTTTCACTCCAGGAGGAGGTCAAGAAACTTCTGGATGGTGTCTGCAATCTGTTTGCTGAAGCTGAGAGGCAGGAGTGTGTCAATCTGGTGAATACTTACCTTGATGTCCTGGTGCCCATGTTGCTGAACAAGTACACCCCAACTCAGATCTGCCAGAGCTTGCACTTGTGCTCGAATGGTGAGTGCCATCACTCCTCCTCGCACTTGCTCGTTTTGCATTTGTTGTGTGAATCACTTTGATGGCAGGACTTTTAATGAATTATAAGACCTGATTAGTTTACTGAGCACTCTTGCACAAATTCAAGCTTGGGGTCGTAAAAACATGGCGAGAAAATGTTTCAAAATGCCCTTTCGGTGCATCAGAACGCAAGAAGGAGCACTCCAATCAAAAGGCAACATAGAGAATGTGCAGAGAATACGTGATGACGAGGCAGTCAAGTGTGCACCATCATTGGGTAAGGGCAGAGGGAAACAAAAGCACATGGGTGCGTTTTGGGGGTGAACAAACGCACAAGGTGCACAAGGAGCAGATGAACTTGCACGCCACATAGGAAATTTTTTCTTCCTATGGCAGCCATTTACGAAATTGACACGTAAACCAGAGTTATGAGGCACGTTACCAACCTCTATAACAACCACCAGTGTTACAAAAATGCCAGTTTAACGAAGTAAACTCAAGTCCTAGCCTACTCCCCATGGTTTTGATGGGTTGGCTTGACCTTACTTAAGATTCCAGTTTAACAAATTTTGCCTTTTTAATGGCTGTCATACAAAGCGGTTATGTGTTCCTCAGGACAATTTAGACATCATGCAGTAGTGGTTACATCACTGCACGCCGGCATATTGGTCATCCGTATCAGACTGGGCAGGGGCAGTACTGTGGTGCGAGCTTTTGCTTTCTATCTGTGAGAATGGTTGTCTGTAGCAATGTTCTTCTCCATCCATCTCTAGCGAGAGCCACTTCATTGCCGTCTGCTTCGAAGAATGTGCCCCCGAAAAAGATGGCGGATCCCAATCCAGAGTGTGCCTTCTGTCAAAGCCTCGTCAAGCTTGTATATGATGAGCTGAAGGACGATAAGACAGAGGTTTGTGCTTTTACTTTGTCTATCAGGATAAGGGTACAAGAGCTCTCTCATTGACATTAAGTAATTTTGTTTGCACAATTCAGCGCAATACCAGGCTGTTCCATCGGCTGCTTATGAACAGTTTCTGATTGCCTTGGGGATGGTACACAGGACACGATTGTACATTCATCAAGACACGTTCCAACATGTTGAAGTCAGTGCGAACAATGTTAATTGAATATATTAAGGGTATTATAAGCTCGATAAACTCCGGGAAGCAATACCTTACATAGGTAATGTTTTTCAGCTTACTTTCGGAGGTCACTGCTGGGGAGAGCTACCACATGCCTCGTTCCATGGATATAAATTACTTTTTCCCTTTGTCAAGCTACTCTGAAGTATGCTCTAGGAAAAGTCACTAACTCTAAAACAAACTTTATTAGGAGAACAACTTGGAGCCACATGGTTAACTTAGGTTGGCTCACAGCAGTCAATAGATCAGTGCAAGCACTTGTATACAGCATGGCTCGATTCATGCCTTTCCTGAGTGTCGCTGAGAGAATGCACATGTAAGTGCAATATTCTCATACTCATGCTTGCATGTCAAATCAAATCAAATCAGTTTATTTTCTGCCACAAAAATACATTCGTGACAAGGGCGCTGGAAAAAAAGCTGCACGTTTGCAGCTTGACGGGTCCCAGCGCCCTAATACAAGGCAGCAGCGGAACTGACATGAATACAACAAAAAACACTATATAACAATTACAAAAAAAAAAAAAGATATACATATACCTGAGTACACAGATTTAGAGATGTTATTTATTTTGGTATTTTTCATTGCATTTATTTATTTGGGTATTTTTCATTGCATGGGTTTTGGTTTTTTTTGCTTGAATTTGTACTGCTCCTGGGACTTGCTTTGTTTGGCTTGCTCTGTTCGTGAATATAATTATTTTTCCGGCATATGAAAGATTGCGCTCTTAGTGCTCCTGTTAAGGATGATCAAGACTTAAGAGCAATTTTTCTTTGTTTCAAATTGTGGGGTCCTGAAACTTTGCAACCTCGAGGAACCCCGATCTCCCTTAATGATTAGCCTAAGAGCCCCTCCTAGTCTCGACATTGATGCAAAGCAGTACAGAAGCCTACAGGCCATGTTAAGGCTGGACACTGAACTCCAAAAGGCAAACTTTTTAACTGGTACCGCATTTTCTGGACTATAGTCCGCACCCGGTGCATTGTCCGCAAGCGAAAATTTGGAGTTAAAAATAAAAGTTTTTGCTTAGATAGTCCACATGCCGTGCATAGTCCACACTTTTTGCCTATACTTCGTTTCAGCTTAAGTCCAGATGTGGCCGATGCTACAAGTATGGGCATGTGGCCCTGAACTGTGCTTGCACTGCACGTGCGCACGTGCTTGGCAGGGACGCTGAAAGCCAGAAGCTCGTGCTTGTATCATCGACTACGCCTGACTTAAAGGGCAACTCCGCTTCATTTTTGATATTTAGAAAACTATGCAGCCCTCTTCAGTATCATATAGGAAGACCCCATGTCAAATATTACGATCTAATTCCGTCTATATATTTAATAAACTGGCCTGCAAACTTTCAAATGAGCCAAGTCGCCGAAATCTGCCAACTCTAGCTTGAGACGTGATACGCAATCGTCACCGCAGTCAAAGCAACGGAGTTGGTGCGGCCAACGTTGACCCCCTACGTCAGAGGCATGACTACGTCATTCTCACGTTTTGTTTGTTTTTACTTCTCAGAGCGAAATTGAACGATGACGTCATGAGTTTCTCCTCCCGGTGTTGGCTCAACGGCGTCCACGTGATTACCGTAACGGGGATGCGCTAGTTTGCGCTGCCCTGCGCGCTTATCGGTCTGTTTCTTCGCTCCCCCTCTCCTCTTTCGGCTTCTTCCCTTCCCCCTCTCCCCTGGGCCATCACCGTCCACGCCATGCGAAGTGACCTGCCCGTGTCGCGTATCCTTGTCCCTCGCCCCACGAACGTCACAAGAACACGTGGTTCGCCGTGACGTGGCCATGACTCTGACGACAGGAGACCAATGTTGCTTGACGCAACCGAAGTTTCGGTTTCGGTATCAGCTGATGTTTAAATTAAGATTACACAAATAATATTCCACATTTCGCGAATTCGAAGACGTAGAGCTGTTTAGTAGTGCTTTGTGAAATGGAATCACATGTAAGCCTAAATTTTTCGGAATTGAGCGGAGTTGCCCTTTAAAGGGCCCCTGAAAAGAAAAAAAAAGTTTCTTTTTAAACAGTCTGGTAGGGACACGCGTGTCAAAAAATAAATTTTACTCAAACAAAAAAATCTTCTTTTAGAGCAATATTGACGGCGAGAGATTTATTTGAAATTCTGCATGCAAAGTCCATGACGTCACGGGTCATTCCGGAATGACCATCTCGGTCGTGAAGGCGAAGCCGATCCACCTCTCCTCCACGCGCCCTAAATACCGAAAGAGAAAATGAGTGGAAAGGAGGTGACTGCCGACCAATTCGCGTCTCGCACCGTCAATATTCACATAAAATTAGTTTTTTGACATGTGTGTCCCAACCAAACTGTTAAAAAAAAAAAAAAAACTTTTTTTTTTTTTAGGTTTTTTTAAGGTGAATTGAAGTATAGTCCGAACGTAAAAGTGATCATACACAGCATACCTTGACAAAGGCCTGCTGTATTAGTTCACTAAGAAGCTTGTATCATACATAAATCAATATTAATATGCTCCGTTATTTATAAAATTCTTCACATCTTGTCACAGCGAACAATCTAGAAAACAAAAACCTTGTATAGTCTGAACCTGTAGATAGTCTGCACCGGGTAAAATTTCAAGTTTTAAACGTGTATAGTCCTCAAACTATAGTCCGGAGAATACGGTAATCTGGTTTTCATGAAATTTGCAGGGCATGTTCAACACTGTGAAAGAAGTTGCCATGCAATGTTTCAAGTTTATAAATTAACCCTTCGAAGAGTTGCATAAAAGAACATAAAATAAATACCACGTTTGCACGATTGTAACGCACCCCCGATTGTAACTCGCAGGTATATTAAGCGCTCAAATATTCTGAAAATAACTTGATGCCGATTGCACCGCACAGGTAAAAAGAGGAAGGCTGAACACATTCCTCATAGAACAGATTTTATGAAACGCACACAAATACAAAATACTTTGCGCTAGTTGCCGTCTTCAGAGTCCGACGATGGTTCTTCGCTGTGGACAAAGGTAATCCTTGCATTCTCTAAAGCATTCTAGGTGCTGCGCTTCTTGCACTTGTACGAGTGCGCGACCGTCGCCTCTGGGAAGGTCGTCTTCCAAACAACTTTGCAAGCTCGTCGAGTCGCCGCGCTTGCGAGGCCACGCAGTGCTGCTCCGTTGCTATCTTTTCCCGCCAGTGTGATCGCCTTTCGTTTGAATAATGCCTCCTAGTTGAATTTCTTTTCTTTTTCCATCTTAAAGGGCCTCTGACATGCCAAAAAAAAATATTTTTTTTTTCATGCTAAACGTTGCAATGGCATATCAGGACATTACAAAAAAATTGTTTCACTATAGAGTTGCGTAGTTTTTTTATAAAAAATAGAAATACGAGGCCCAATTCAAAGTTCCCGCCGTGCACTGTGACGTAACAGTGTACCGCAAGGTGTCGGGGCGGTCAGAAGGGAGGCATCGCCGGAAGTCACGTGAGTTGTATCCTTCCTCGTGTTTACCACGAGCGCGTGTAATATTTTTTAAATATTTTTGTTATTCTCCGCACCTCCACGAGCGATCCAAGCAGACAAGGTTTCTTTTATTTGCTTTGCTTAATGTTGCTGTAAAGGTAGAAGAAGCGGAGTCAGTAAATTGACGTGATCAACTACAATGCCTAGAAGGTGCTGTGTGAGGGACTGTCCCGGTATTTCAGCAACTGAAGAAGAGATCACACTGCATGCATTTCTGAGAGACATACATCGGCCGCATGAACACCCAGTAAACAAGTTCTACTCATGCTCTAGACAAAATACGTACTTTGTGCTCAACGTTTACTTGTACTTGGTACACTCACCAGTTCGTATTCTTTAGACGGCAGGCATCTACAGCCTGGAGAGATATCCGATGATTCAACGACCTCGGTGTCTCAACCTTCAGCAATGCGATCGGGCGTGTCGTATGCTAGCAATCCTAATTTCTGCGAGCGTTCTAATTTTTTTTTTTCAAAACTTGATAGCTTGTGTTGCGCCCAGTATAGCCCTGTATTATCGGACTGACGGCATGCACTCGTACACTGGCTTGTACTCGCAACGCTTTCATCATTGACCTCCATCACGTCGATCTACTGACTCTTCGTCCTCAAATTTTACAGCACGCAAACTAACCAACGGTGCAGGGATAAAGAGCTAGTGGAACTGAAACTTCGTTTTCTACGATCGCTCGTACGAAGAGCAGAATAATAAAAAGAAAAAAAGTCTTAGGCACGGTCGCGGAGAGCATGAGGAGTGAAACTCACGCGACTTCCGGTTAACCCACTTTTAGTGACGTAGCTCGATGCCTCCTTTCTGACCGCCCCGACACCTTGTGGTACACTGTTACGTCACAGTGCACGGCGGGAACTTTGAATTGGGGTTCGTATTTCTATTTTTTATAAAAAAACTACGCAACTCTATAGTGAAACAATTTTTTTGTAATGTCCTGATATGCCATTGCAACGTTTAGCGTGAAAAAAATAATATTTTTTTTGGCGTGTCAGAGGCCCTTTAAGACGGCAGACACGACAAAATGGCGAATGTAAGCAAGCGATGGGGATGGGGCTGGCCACCTTATACCGAGTATTGCTTTCTTTATTTTGAGTTTTGTTTTTTGGTTTTGATTGTAACGTGCATGTATTTTTAGGTACCGTTTTTGGAAAAAAAAAGAAAAAAAGTGCACGTTACAATAGTTTAGAAATTCTCGTTCAGAAACAGTAATGATAATAGCCAGTTCTTTTGGGGAAACATACAGTATAACACCTATGTCATGCAGCTCTGGAAAGAAATGACAGAAATAACACAATTTTTACTAAAAAAAAAATAAAAATAAAAAGCTTTGTTTTTTTCACTTTCATTAGGTTGAAGATACTGCAGCTTTTCATAACAAAAGAGCATGAAAATGCAGAAAGTAAATTCACAGGTGCGCTTCTTACGCTTCTTAACTTCAAAAATCGGTTTCATACATCAATTCATTATCGAATTATAGCATTCCTGAACCGAGATTTGATGGCAAAAAGTGAAACTGAGATAAATGCATTTGAATGTTCAGAAAGCTGCACTTTAGATGGTGCCGGCATGTCGGAAATAATTTATTTCGGAAAAAGTACTTGAGTTACAGGAGAGAAAGATTCTGACAAAACATCCGTAAGGTGATCTGCAAGCGAATAAGACAGCTCACTAAAAAAATGACTTAAAGAAAAATGTACACTTTTTTTTAGGTAGCGTCCTAGTGTTTGGCTCATAGTCATGCATCAACAGGGGACTCAGATCTGCCAAAAGAGCGCTTAAACTGGAGAAATGCTCTACTTGGGGGCAGGAATGGCCGAGCAAATTTTTGAGCTCTGGGAAGCCATAAGAGTTCTCCGGAGGAACCCTGTGTCCCTAGGAATCTACAGGGTCTGATCGAGAAAGGTAAACACGGCTTTTTAGCCCGCACAAGGAAACCACGCATCACAGAGAGCGAAAACTCAGTGAGAAAGTGACGGTAATGGTGACGATAAAATGCAAAAGTATGAGTGCATGACAATAGCTAGATCAAAAGATTAAAAAAAAAAAAAAAGATTCTTTATGAGCCGCTGTCCACCGAAGCCTGATTTGCATTGTGCTGACATTTGAAATTGTGGGTGCCCGTAATATTTATTTTAGTGAAAAAATTTGTCAATTAGAAAGACTTTTTCTTGCTGACAAGTTTCTTCACTGGCGTAATTGGTACACGTGCCCACAATCAAATTTCAATTTGATGAATATTAGGCTTAGTAGGTGGACATCGGCTCGTAGAGAATTTCGTTTCCCTTTCGTATCTTTTGATCCAGTTAATGTCATGTGCTCAAATTTTCGCATTTTATCACCACCACTAGCATCTCATTCTCACGGAGTTTCAGCTTTCTGGGAAGCTTAGTTTATTTATGCTTGCTAAGAAGCCGGGTTTACCTTTCTCAGTCGGACCTTAAAGTGTGAGAACCCATGCTTTAGATCAGGGAGAACCTCTGGTCTAAAGTAGGGCTGAGTGCCCTCCTTTAGGGATGGAATGCGGAGGTTTGAGCGATTTGATATAACAAGAAATCATAAATCGTGTGGATCTTTCCTTTCAGGCGGCCATCAGGAAGGCTTTGGACCACGTGTGCGACCTCTGTCCCGGAGAAAACAAGCAAAAGTGCATTACCGTTGTCAACACATACTATGAGCTCCTTGTCTCCTTGCTGCTTCAGGAGGTGGATCCAAACCTGATCTGCAAGGACTTCCTCCACCTGTGCTCCGAAGGTGGGTGCTGGAGTCACTCTTCGAGGGTTGCACTTGTCCTTGGTCCTGAAGTAAAGGGAAAGCCCATAGTAGTCATTTCGTATGGTAGGCTCGCGATAATTCAAACTCGGATATTTCATACTTCCGGTTCATTCAAACAAATTTCAAAATTTTGGTTGTCCTGCTATTTAATGCATTCATAAGTCACTTAATTCGAACGGCAATTTTGTGTAATTCATACTTTTTGTTCCCGCAGCCCCGTTGAGTGCGCTTCTTTCAGAGCACCACTGCACTGCAGAGAGATAACACCTGCGAAGCTTGCTTCCTCGGGTGTTGCTTCCCCGCAGTGCACTGGTGCTCGGTGAGAAGCGCACTCAACGGGGTTCAAGCAGGGCACAGATGAGCTATGAAAACGGGCACCGCAGGGAAATTTTCACACCAACTTGCGCGGACGCTGTGACGTGGCAGCATGGCCTAGGTCCACGTCACAGCGTCTGCCCAGGTTGCTATGAAAACGGCCTTGCGGTGCCTGTTTCATTGCTCATGTGTCCCCTGCTTGTTTACATTAGACAATGTGTTGACCTGATGAACCAACTTAATTTTGTTTTGAGTTGTCATGTGCTGTCTAAACAGTCCATAATAAACAATATTTTCACGGGATAAATAAACTTATGGCATACATTTCACAAATGTTTCATGTGTGGCATACCTGCTCATGATCAGTAGGCCTATGTAGAGGAAATCATCAAATATCTGCTTTGTATGTTTAGCGATGCATACGAATAATCATAATTTTATCTTGCACCATATTTGGATGAATTTCTGATAATTCAAACAGCATTCGTGGTTTTCTGGAGTTTGAATTAATGAGAATCTTGGTATTTCGTGTTTCCACATAAAAGTAGGCTTGGCAGTCAACCCATTCGGCATAAATTATCGGTTCTGCGCGACTCTGATGCTAATTTAGTTTCCTTCAAATTGCGTAAATTGGCACATTCATAAAACTTAATTCAACATTGCAAAATTGTCAGGATGTTCAAGTCAAATTGGGGCTGTGAGTATGTATTTAGAGAGGTTGAAGCTAGTCTTCCACAAAATGACATCACTGGTGCCTCCTCTGTATGCAGGGGCAATTGGGCCTCTGCTGTGCAACTGCTAACCTGGGTTTTAACCCTTTTAATGGTCTTTGCCTTACATGTGTTGCGGCGACTACACATTTAAGGGGCTCGCCGAAACGCGAAACCACGCATACCGCAGGAGGTGTCGTTATTTGTCCTGTCTTTGGGGCACTATAAATGTTACAATTTCAAGGTTTTAGTTTCGTTGGGGCTATTTATAGTTCTGAAATTAGACACTTCAAGCACGTGATACACAGGAGATGGTGGCTTCAAGAAGGTCGCTGGCATGTCGGCTGCTCGAATCGCAGTGGCGATTGGAGTGCCGGCTCTCCCTAATCAGACTTATAACGTTTCTCAGAATTGAATTCAGAGGATGGGAGCTTACCATTCAATGGTGATGTTCTGTAAAGTACTTCCGGTTCAGATTCTGGAACCGTCGAGCTGTCGCGGAAAGAGACGTGCCAAAATGAAACTGAACCGAATGACAAAATGAAACCGCCTTCAATATTTCCATTTGAGGCTTCGAAACCTGAACAACTTGCAAGCACCTTGCGTGCTTCTGCTAGATAATTAAGAAAAAAAAAAAAAATCACTGACCCTTTCCTTATTTCCTTTTTTTGGAAGCAAAATTCGACCGCTGGGAAACAACTTTTGGGGAAAAAACTTGACCGTCAAAGGGTGAACATGCATTGTGAGGTTGAGATTGCACAACTGCACTCCAGTGCGATGCCTGTTCATGTGAAAACCTGCAGGAGTGGGATTTGAACTTGTGATCCCCGAGTTGAGGCTGCGGCAGAAGTTCCCACTTCATGTGGTGCTAAACTGTAATGATAATGGATGAAAAAAATTAGTCTTGTGCGAATAGTAGATTTTGAGTTCGAAGCGAATTCGAAGCGAATAGTAGTTTTGGCCGAATATTTTCAATTCGAATATTGAATAGTTTGTCCATGCCTCTCACATCCACTAAGGTAGCAATTTGGGCCAATTGGTTCATGATCACCTAAAAAAAGCACCAAAAAAACACAAGGACGAGGAAGTAGACAAAGCGCTCTTGTCTGTCTACTTCCTCGTCCTTGTGTCTTGGCGCTTTTTTAGGTGCTTTCACTACCATTGCATTATGCTTAGACAGAAACCCAGCTAAACCTGTGAAGGTTGTTCCACTTATTTATTTATAAGCTTAGTTTCATCTATCTATATTTATGAACTGTGACTTCAGAAGGTCTGGTGTCTTGGGATGGCAAGTAAACGACGGATTTGACATAAAATGATTCCTATGCAGATGCCCAACTATACCCAATTCAGTGAATTTACAAATCTTGCTGATAAATTATTCTTTCTTTAATCTCGAGTTAAAAAGGAATGAATCGCATGATGAACGCAGGTTGTAAGGGCAACTCTGCCTAACATAGTGTACTCTTGCATAACAGTTTAATTTTGAAACCTTTACTACAATGTAGATATACAGAATCACAAAGGTTCTATTTATTTTCAAATACAGTCGGCACGGGTGCACCATCCCGCTTTGAATGTATGCTTTTCTTCCAAGCACGCAATTACGATATTCATACTTTTGCAAGTGTTTATCGCGGCGGGTTACCCCGTTGAGTGCGCTTCTTACCGAGCACCGATGTAATGCAGAGAAGCAACACCCGCGAAGCTCGCTTTCGCGGGTATTGCTTCTCCGCAGCGCACCGGTGCTTGGTAAGAAGCGCACTCAACGGGGCTAACGCAATCAACACTTCGAAAAACGCGAATAGTGCAGTTTTTCTCGAAGCGAATATTGAATATTGTATTATTCGGAATTACTATTCGAAATTTCGAATATTCGCACAACCTTAAAAAAAATGTTTGTGCGAGTGTTTCATCCTGTCAACTTGCATCATTGTCGGTTATTGTTTTCTGCTAGTTGTGGCACCATACGAACAGCCCGACCTGTGTTTCGTGCACTTACGGAGACGGTGATGTGCATTTTCATGCGATACGGCGTATGGCAACGAAAGACCTGCTACAAAGTTACCTGGGTGTGTTGAGAAGCTTGTTTATTAGTTGCCAGATGAACTCCTTGTGCGTGCCAACTAGAAAGACAAGCCCGCTGCTTTAGCTGCACCCAGTTTGAATGATGTCGTCATGTAAGAACAATCTTTCTGTCATTGCGTACAAGCTGCCGACAAACCGAAAGCGACCGTGTGGCTAAGCGACGGATGTTTGGTGCTTCATTGCACCCTCTGGGAAGAGTAACAGTGACACCTTCGGAGCGCGCTGCAACATGACAAAATATGCATGCTAGAACTCGGCAGTGTGTGACAGCAGCAATGGTTGCTCATGCTGCGGGATGGGAGTGGAGCCTTTGCACGGATGTTATCCCCTCTTCCGATTTTTTCGTCTGAATTTTTGGTTTTGATTCTACCTGCATGGTAGGATCTAAACAAAATTACTTTAGAATGGGTGCCTGTTAGAATCATGCAGGTATTATAAGTTCTTGCTCTATATGAAACTCTCAAACTACTTTTTTTACTTTCCCAATTATGAAAGCACATGTCTAAGTTTGGCTAAAGCACATGCTTTAGCCAACATTAGAAAATGATCTAGCAGACCGTTCTCGGATAGATTATGAATAATGAGGACTCAATCCAGAATAGAAATTTTAAAACATTTGGACATACTTTTTCGTAGGCATTTTGTAGAGGCTCAACCAGGCGCAACTGTTACGTTGCAGTTGATGACGAGATTTATGTTTCTGTGTTAGAATAAATTACAATTAGGTATCTTTTCCTGGAGGGAAATGGCCCACAAATGAACGAGAGTAGGTGTATTGCTTTTAGGATGCTCTATTGGAAAGATTTAGTATGCTTAGTTTTATCAGATACCTTAGGCTCACTGTCACGCATGTGTCTCCCCATCTCTGAATGTCAGGTCCTCGTGGAAATTTCGAGTGCACTTTCTGCAACTACGCCCTCCATTTCATCCAGAACCAGCTGGTAGACCATGTGACCGAGGTGGGTGTTCTCCAGTTCTTCTTTTCTGGTATTCATAAGTAACTGCACACTTTAATGGTCAAAGTTAATTGTTAATCTTAAGGAAGAGGAGTATTGCTAGTTGTAATGTCCTAGACATTTTAGTGTAAGTACCAAGTTGTCTAGAAACTACCGTATTTGCACGATTCTTGGTCAACCCATTTTTCAATTTTTGAAAATCTGAACTGGGGGGTCGACCTATCATCAAAACCGAAGCATCCCACCGGTGACAAAGATGAAACAACCGCGATATGAAGAACACCTCGGCTTGTTACGAGTTCAGCTGGCTGTATCTGTAGCATATTGCCATTCTGTGTGCTCGTTTTGCAAGTTGTATTTTTTTTTTATCAACACGAAAGAGTGTCACCATTACGGTGATCGCGATTCGCTTGACGAGCCGGATGGTGAGCGGCATCTAATACACCGTGCTGCGCGGTGGCGTGCCCGAGTCTCGGGGGTGACGGCACCTGATGTAAGAGCCACATCGGAACGGCCGGGGCAGCCACTGGAACTTCCTCACTCCCCGCCGCTTGTTTTCGCACAATGCACGGTGGCGCATTGTTTGATCGAGTGTCGAGATCGTGTGACTATGCTGGAGTGCCAACTATGTTTCTGCAATTGCTTTAATGGCAGCATAGATTTTCATTTCTGGATAGTTGCGAGGTCATGTTGATCCCTTAGGTAGAGTACAGATTCTTTTTCGTTTGAACAAACCAGGATCTTTGTATGTTGGTATGTAGCTTGATTTACCAGAAATTTTCTATTTTATTCAGACTTCATCAGTTCCTTCCACCGTTTGAACGTGCAAAATTGTACCTTTGTTAAAGTGTTCTTAGAGCAACGATGAAAGGCAGCATGTTTTATGAAAGATGAACTTCCCTCGGGGAACAATCGCTAGAAAGCTATACCGATGATGCATTTACTAAATATACTTTCTAGTTGGTTGCCAGAAGCATCTTGACGGTACAGCTTTTCGAAGAGCAAATTTAATTCTCAACTTGCACGTGACATGGCTTGACTGGAACCTTTTTTTGTGGCAGGCGCGCGTTCCGGAGGCTTTGGACAAGCTTTGCGACGAACTACCCCAGCAGTTTGCGGATGAGTGCAGGGCGTTTGTGGAGGAATATGGACCAGCACTGATGGTGTTGCTGGCCCAGGAGCTGGACCCAAGCATCGTGTGTGTAGCCATCAAAGCCTGCCCCAAAGATGGAGTCCGGAGACGTAAGCAAGAATCGTAATTCGGTCCAGATGTACAGTTCTACTATGTTGCGTTTCGAGAGGTAGCCCTTCGAGAGGTTGGAGCCAGCTGGGTCATTCCACGCCAAACCGCACGACGAGGTGGCTCGACCTCCTCCGATCTTCACCGAAACAATCACACTGGTAGTCGGTTGCCCCATAAGTAATCGGACAGAATATTTCTTCTAAATATTTGTTTGTTTTGTGGCGGCCATTTTTTAAACTTTGAGAAAAGTGCCTTTACTATAGGACATTTCAACATTTGTGTAATTAAGTCGAAATACGACAAAATTAATATGATATCGGAAGGAGACTTACAATATAATGCTCAGTGATGTGATTGCTGCGCCAATTGCGCCAAACTGCGCCAAGGGGCTAACCCTGCTACATCCTGCTACATTTCGCCAAAATATGGGTAATCTGCGCCAAGCCTGCGCCAAAGGACCAATTTCGGTCGCCTTTCAAAACTGAAACTAAACTGAGAACCGTAATTCAGCATGCGTGAGCTAGGTGGCACAGGCGACCGCCTGACACAAATTACCCTGCATCAATCGTCCATCCGCTCTTGCATGGTATTAGCCGCCGTCTCGCGTCTCGCGCCCTCATCGTCTCGGAAATCTCGTCTTGCGTCTTTTTAAAATGTTTTCAACGATAGACGCGGGCGTGTGCGGACGC
Organism: Ixodes persulcatus; assembly: GCA_013358835.2. Classification (NCBI taxonomy): domain Eukaryota; kingdom Metazoa; phylum Arthropoda; class Arachnida; order Ixodida; family Ixodidae; genus Ixodes; species Ixodes persulcatus. Next base: position 55,886 of record JABSTQ010010670.1, read on the forward strand.
TCTGACGCTAGCGTGCCGGGTGGCAGCCATGACGTCCTGCTGTGAAGAAAAACCACGTTTGTAAGCGGCGAGAGTTACTTTGTGAGCTGAAACGCTCGCGCGACCGCTGTCACCGTGGTCGCGCGACGTCGGGTGTTGCCGTCCCCACGTCGCTGTAGATATGGCACTTTCTAAACTTGTTCTTCGGCATTCCTGTCTTTGTTTAAATCATACTATACTACAAACATCCCTATTTAGCTCAAAGACTGCTTGTCGAAATATTGATTACGTAGGATACTCTCGGTGGGCTTTCTTTCGAGAGGGACCCCGGTACTTGAAGAATCTACCGCAAAAGAAAGTTGGAGAAGAGAAGTGAGCTAAGCGCAACAAGGCAATGTTTGCACGCTGAACCCGCACATCGCGCTTGTTTGGCTCGAGTTCTGTCGTTCCAAAAAGCGCTCTAAGAAATGTTTGACCCTGGCTCGCGATCTCATGCATCGATGCATGCGCTCATGTTCTTTCTTTCTTTGTGTTTAGCTTGTACCACACCTGTCGGCCTGACAAGCACGCGCCGCTGGATTGTATTTTTTTGTTTGTCGAATGCTGTACAGTTACATTTTGCATTCTATTTTGGTAACCAGTTGGCGACAGAGCGGAGTGGCATTGTTTCGGTTTCGATTGAACAGCCGTTGTCTCCACTCGCGCGACGAAGCACGTGCCAGTGCAAGCCTGCTGAAGTTGCCCTCATGTGCATTTGAACATGACTGCACGACAGAGGCACCAGTCGGGACGCTTGCAATCCATTGTTTTACGTTTGCATACTTTTGACAAAAATCTGGCACGTCGGGAACCAGTAAAACGGTGGCAAGCGTTCTTTTCGGAATTGCTCGGCAACGCCTACAACACTGTACACTTGTGGGATGTCTCAGTAGTAAAAACACAAACAGCGAGTTCCGCCACAACACAGCACAAAGTGCTTTTCGTTTGTCCAGCACTTAAAACTAATAATTTTTTTTTTATATTTCTAAGAATATCTGCTCCAAAAGCCACTTTTGCTGCTCCAAAACACAGTTGTGGCTGCTCCAAAAGCCACTTTTGCTGCTCCAAAACACTGTTCTGGCTGCTTCAAAGGCGACTTTTGCTGCTCCAAAACACTGTTTTGGCTGCTCCAAAAGGTGCTCCAAAATGGCTTAGGCCAATCACATCACTGAATGCTTCTTATGTACTTTTATTATCATAATAAAATAAAATAGTTTTAAATAGTTTTCGGCCCAAGAAAGCTAACACACATCATGCCATATTAATAGAATTATTAAATCAACTTAAATCCTAGACACTGATTTGAAACTTTTTTTTATGAACAACAGCTTCTATTTTTATTTGTTAAAAAATTACTACATCTTAGAAACTATTACTTTTTATTTTAAAAATATATGAATTACGTCCGTTTTCGTAAATTGGCAATTTTCGGAGCAATAAAAAAGAATGTTAGCCCTCAGTCTCGAACAAAATATATATATCAAAATATAGCTCCAAGCTTCTACAATGAAATATCAAAAATTTAGAAAGGTACTTTTTATTGAATTTAAGAAATATATTTTTCTTTCGGGCAATAAGACGTAATCTGGCGTGACGCTTTTGAGCAGGCTAGTTGCATGGTAAAACAAAAAACGCGCGAACGCATTTCAATTGGTGAAGATGATAATACTACAGATCGTAGCCAGCACCTTTTGCAAGTTATTTTATTGATCTTTAGAACGCTAACAGTGATGCGTTACAATAATAAAACCTTTACTGTTCATTTTCAATGGGCGCTCGGTAAAGCAGACGGAGGATCCGATGGGAGCGCCAGCTGGTATGCCGCAATCACATTAATGAGTTAAAGGAAAACCGAAACTAAACTTGTGAGAATTTCTTAGGATGACATAATTAATCTTCACAGTCCCAAAGCTAACAGAATGTAAAGAAAAATGTTCCCAGGCTTTATCTAAATTGATGCACGCCACGAGTAACAAAGACTTGCAGGCTGATGATTTTGTTTACGAAAGGGCGAGCTAAACTTTTCGCAGACGACATTAGACGACAATATGAGCGAGGAAACACGCATCTTTCAGAAGCACTATAAAGTGAAATGCGAGCAAGAACACATGCATCATTCAGAAGCACTGTAAAGTGAAAGAAAACTGATCCTGATTTTAACAAGATGCCACGGTCCAAGAGGTGTGCGGATCCGTTTCGTTTACACAAAAACTTTTGTTGTGGAACGAAGGTGATCACCTCAAAAGTTGCATCCGCAGTTCACTATTTGAAGCTAATAGTTGGAAACTACCTATGCGTAAAATGCAACATACGTGTGCATGACGAAATCAATGACATTCAGGCTGCAAGTGCACAGCTGTCACCAGGTCAGTTGAGTGAACAGGAGGGGAACTTTTCTACTGATGGAACGTCACCTGAGCCCTATGCGAACTTTGAATCCTTGAATGCTTCGTTGTCTGCCGTAGGGGAAGCCAAAGTTACCCTTAAGAGGTCCTACAAACAACGGCGAGGCTACGCTAAGAAAAAGCTAAAAAGCATGCAGAACACTTTTTCTGCAAAGCTGCACAGAAGCTTAAACATTCGTGTCCCAAGTACAACTTGCGCTGAGACCCTTGCGGACGACTACCTAGGTCTTCTCTGTGAGTTGAAACAAAAATTCAGGAATGAAACCTCAAGGGCTAAAAAAATTTCTATTTTGACGTTAGCACCGGCGTCATGGGGTATGTTGCGAGTGGCCGATTTTTTTGGTGCAACAAAATGGATGGTGCGCGAAGCTAAGAAGCTCCGAAAGAATGGCGGAGTACTTTCTGAACCGGACGCCAAAAACGTACCGCGTCTTCTAGAGAGCATCAAGATCTCCATTAGAAAGTTTTATGAGGACGACACAGTAAGCTACTGCATGCCAGGAAAAAAAGACGTCATTTGAGGAAAACAAAAACGGTTAATGCTAATTAATCTGAAGGAGGCTTTTCTTCAATGGAAAAGCCAATGCCCAGACGCACAGTGCGGATTTTCCAGTTTTGCCTCATTCCGACAACGATGGTATGTGTTAGCAGGAGCACCCGGCACGCACACAGTTTGCGTCTGCTCCTATCACCAGAACATAAAGCTCCTGCTACACGCTGCAGGAGTAAACGTCAACTACAAGGAGCTTCTACGTTCTGCTGTATGCAGTATAGAGAACGAAGACTGCATGTTTGGCAGATGCCTTTCCTATCCAGGTCTGGAAGGACTTAGAACTTCATTGGGTGACAACCTTCGTAGACTGCAAGCCGCCGGCACCATAAAATTCAAAAGGTGGATCTCCGGAAACCGCGCTACACTTAAAACGGTGGAGCTTCCATCTGAAGAGTTTGTGGACCACCTCGTCAGTCAGGTGTTGTCTCTGAAGCCGCATCACTTCGTTGCCAAAGAACAGTTTAGTTTTTTACGGAAGCTGAAAGAGACTTTACTCGAAAATGAAGCCATCTTTCTAATGGATTTTGCTGAAAATTACAACTTTCTTGTGCAAGACTCCCCCCAGTCCTTCTACTGGAGTGAAACGCAAGCGACCATTCACCCCGTCGTTGTATATTACCGGGCGCAAGGCGAAAATGAAATTCAGCACCAAACCTTCACAATAATTTCTGATGACCTAACACACGATAATGCAGCCGTGCATTTGTTTCAAAGGAAGGTGATTGAGCTCCTCCAATGCACTCAGAAAGAACTAACTAAAATTCATTACTTCACAGATGGTGCAGCTGCACAGTACAAGAGTATAAAAAATTTCATGAATCTTTGCTTCCACCATGAAGATTTTGGCCTTGAGGCAGTGTGGCATTTCTTTGCCACATCACATGGAAAGGGTCCATGCGATGGGGTAGGAGGAGCCTTAAAGAGACTGGCTGCCAAAGCAAGCCTCCAACGCCCCTTCGATGACCAGATTTGCACGCCCCGAGAGTTGTACGAATGGGCAGTGGGAAGCCTTTGCAGTGTAAAACCCATCTGGGTATCTAAGGACAACATCAACGCTGAACGAGAGAACCTCGCAAGCCGCTACCAACATGCGAAAGGCCTTCCCGGAACAAGGGGATTCCACGCTTTCATCCCGATCTCCCTAGCAGAAGTGAAAGCAGGGGTGACGTCATCGGCGAGAAACTAACTAAAATATTTAGTCAACAAAATATAAGTCCCGAGTAACTGAAGATCGTGGCATGTGTTAGAAAGATACGAGAAGTAACCTACAACATAGAAAGTGTATGACAATTGTGGAAAAAAGGAAAACGAACTCTCAAAATGATACACGAGACCAACAAAGGCGGTGAACGAGGCGCGAGAAGGCTGTGCGCGGCAGAAGAACAAAGGCGTCGGACGACAGCGGTGCTGCCGAGCGATACGAAAAGACCAGAGCGGCAGAACCGGGGCCTGCCTCAAAAACCCCACCGCGGACGATTCGACTACGGAACATCGGGGATGCCCGGGCCCGCCTGAGACCTAAAGTAAAACGCTTAACCAACTTGGCCTGATCGTGTGACTTCCCGAGAGAGTGGGTGGAGACCGATCGGGTGGCGGTGAATTTTGAGCGACCCACACACTTCAACGTTATTACTAAAGGTTTACATTGGTGGAGAGACTGAACGCCTGACATTTGCAATCTGAGCCGTACATGCAAAAACAAAATCAGGTAAAGAATTATGGCCTCCTGAGCGCAAAACCGAGGGTTCGAACCCTGTGTTCTCTTCCCAAAGGAGTCTTGCGCGTCGCTCACAGCCTAAGTGCCTCGCAACCTAATTCTGGAACCTTTTCTTTTTTTTCTTCCATTTATAAACTAGGCGACATAAAGTAAGCCCTTAAATACTTTGACATTTTAATACATTCAAATAACAGACCCTGTCATGTGAAACTAAAAAAAGAAAAAGCTTTATTGACCACATAAAAATTATATTAGTTGTCTTACATCTCGAAACTTTTTGTCGGAAGAAATTGATATTTTTTTTTTTCTTAGAATAAACTCAATTCCCTCGCAGAATCCTCGACCCCACCCTACGGGAAGGAGACCGTGTCACAAATATTCGCGGGATCTTCAGCAAGCGACTCACTTCTTTGTACGATGCATAGCAAGTCAATTATAAAAAGAACAAGAACAAAAGACGAGCTTGGAAACCTTGCGAGAGAGCGGAGCCTTTTGGGCTATTTGAGGAATAAATAAGTTTTTCGTGGCAGACTGGTCACGAGATGGGAAAAGTGCAAACATCGACAATTCCTTTTTCCTAATGACAAGACCGCTATAAATAAGCCTCAATTTTTAGCGGACCTACAAAAGCTCCAGCTGTCTGCTAAAACTTAAGCTCGCCCTTTACCTAAATAAATCGTCCGTGCTGATTGTTGGGCGATTTGATAATAAATATTTGTCGATATAATAGCGCTTGTAAATGGGGACAAAGAGGAAGAACAGGACAACACAGTGCGCAACGTGTGTTGTCAACAAGTTGCGCACTGTATTGTCTTGTTCTTCCTCTTTGTCCCCGTCTACAAGCACCATCATGTCGACAAATTCCCCCGCCTGCAACTCTTTGTTACTCGTGGCGTGCATCAATTTAAATAAAGCCTGAGAACACTTTTTTTATATTCTATTAGCCTTGGGACTGTTAAAAACAATTATGTCATTCTAAGAAATTTTCACAAGTTTAGTTTCGGTTTCCTTTCATTCATTAATGTGATTGCGGCATACCAGCTGGCGCTCCCATCGGATCCTCCGTCTGTTTTACCGAGCGCCCATTGAAAATGAACTGTAAAGGTTTTATTACTGTAAAGCATCACTGTTACCGTTCTAAAGATCAATAAAATAACTTGTAAAGGGTGCTCGCTACGATCCGTAGTATTATCGTCTTCACCAATTGAAATGCGTTTTACCGTGCAACTTTTTTATTTTTTGTTTTACCGTGCAACTAGCCTGCTCAAAAGCGTCACGCCAGATTACGTCTTATTGGCCGAAAGAAAAATATATTTCTTAAATTTAATAAAAAGTACCTTTCTAAATTTTTGATATTTCATTGTAGAAGCTTGGAGCTATATTTTGATATATATGTTTTGTTCGAGACTGGGGGCTAACATTCTTTTTTATTGCTCCAAAAATGGCCAATTTACGAAAACTGACGTAATTCATATATTTTTAAAATAAAAAGTAATAGTTTCTAAGATGTAGTAATTTTTTAACAAATAAAAATAGAAGCTGTTGTTCCGAAAAAAAAAGTTTCAAATCAGTGCCTAGGAATTAAGTTGATTTAATAATTCTATGAATATGGTATGATGTGTGTTAGCTTTCTTGGGCCTAAAACTATTTAAAACTATTTTATTTTATTATGATAATAAAAGTACATAAGAAGCATTATATTGTAAGTCTCCTTCCGATATCATAATAATTTTGTCGTATTTCGACTTAATTGCACAAATGTTGAAATGTCCTATAGTAAAGGCACTTTTCTCAAAGTTTAAAAAATGGCCGCCACAAAACAAACAAATATTTAGAAGAAATATTTTGGCCGATTACTTATGAGGCAACTGACTACCACTCTGATTTTTTCAGTGAAGATCGGAGGAGGTCGAGCCACCTCGTCGTGCGGTTTGGCGTGGAATGACCCAGCTAGTAGTTTTCTTCTTTTTCCTCTTTGAAAACTCATCGTTAAAAAGAACAAAAAATATTAAAATGCGTGTTGTGCAGGTAAAGTTTGACTAGATCCCTACATAAAATGTCGAAATGTGGGAACTTACCACCGTCAAATTCCGGGCAAAAGGTGTAGCGGACGTAGTTTTGTTCCGCAAAATTACATTGAAGACGAACAGTCAGGGCGAGATAACACCGAAGCCGTACACAGCATAGCTGCGGTCGTAAATGAAAACAGTTGTGACGTAAAGAGCAAGTGTGAATGAAAAGGGCGGAAATATTGTACGTCACTGCGCTTGCGTCCTCAGCGCAGTTAATGTATACATTTTTGCCTAATGATAACTGGCGGTACGGTATTTAAAAATAAACACGTGCTTTTAGAAAATTGCGCTCAATAACTCTCGTCTGTTTTTTTTTAATGTATTCAATAATTTATTTGCCCCCACCGTATGCCAAAAAAAAAAAAAAACATAATTGTAGGCTGAGATAAAACTCCTTATTATTTTTGTGTTTCTATCCACAGCCTTAATCATATATGCCGCACGAACTCTAAAGCATAAACAAAATGACGCTGAATGAAAGCTACCCAAGCAGAACAACTCACTGGTTCAAGCTTGAGCCTCCTTGGGCAGCCAGGTAAAGTTTACCGGTCCAAGCACCGTTTTGCTTCATGGGGCAAGCTAGCTTCAGCCTGGCTAGCCGGCCTGGCAGTTCAGTGGGGGTTCCTTGTCTAGCCAAGCTTGCCTATTCAGTGTAAAACCAGCCTGGGTCAGGCTGGCAGTTTAGTGGTCAGCCAAGCTTGGTAAAACGGTCTAAATGCAGCCTAGGCTGCATTTAGACCAATGAACTGTCAGCGTGGCCCAGCTGGGCCACGCTGACAGTTCATTGGTCAGTCAAGCTTTGCAAAACAGTGTAAATGCAGTGTGGGCCAGGGTGGGAGTTGTCTGATCATTTAATCTTGGCTATACGGGTAATTTACAGACAACACCCAAGGAGGCTTATGTTGCACTCAAAAGATGTTTTTTGTGGCATAGAGGCGAACAACATCTCCCATCTTTTGTGCTGTGTGCTGAAAAAACTGGTTGCTACTTTGTTCCGGATTTAGTGCTTCACGATTAATAAAGCTGCTCAGTAATTTGCTCAGAAGACTTGAACAACTGAATGAAAGCTGAAAACATGTGCGAGCTGCACTAATTATTCGTGTGGTCGGCATGCAAATGAAGCTGCCAAATCGAATCAAGTTTAATAAAGTGTGTGTGTGTTTTTTTTTTATTTCATGTTCAGTACATGGTGCTGGCTTATGCCCGAGTCCCACTACAGCGACCAACAGAAATAAAAGCCAGCCACAAGCCTCAAACCTGAGTCTCTCGCAATTTGGCAGGTTTTGTAGAATTATTTGTTCATTTCACGAGCACCGAACGACTAAACGCCTGCGAAGGTACCATCACCGGCACAAGCCTAATTATATTTAAATGACGATTTTGCGGATCGAGGAATCGGGCAAATATTATCGTAAAGTCATAGATAGATTACTTTAGTGTCGTATTGGGTAAGTTGAGAAACAAAAAACAAAAAACCCTCGAAAATTTATACAATCCCCCCCCCCCCCTACCAAAAAAAAGAAGAAAAAAATTATGTAAGTTGTTATTTAAAACAGATGCACACGCACGCTCGCTCGTTCGAGGACCAACAAAAGCGTTTACGAGCTATGGCGGACCTTGCTCAAAGTTTTTATCATAGTCTTTAAAGGTGCCTTTTTTTCCTGTTCCACCCAACACCACAGAAACAATTTCAGACACCGAACTCCTGCAAACCACGCTCATTCGTTAATGAGCCGGCACACAAAAGAGAAAAAGCAGTCGCTACCTTGACTATTGCGCTCTTTAAATGATTCTCGATCTAATAAAAAAAAGAAGACAAGAAAAAAAAAACAAGCTTTCTTGCTATCTAAGGCGATCACGCGCTTTCCCAGACATGCGTTCCATTTCCTCCATCGGCAATCTGGTGCCCCGAAAACGCCGAGCCGCACGCAACACGCCTTGCATACGTACGCAGCCGGAGCTGCTTTCTTTAGCCCGGACCGTTCGATAAATCGAAGATCGAAGAATTCTCGTCTCCCGTTTTATTTTTTTCTCTCTCTCTCTCCATCTCCCACTCTCGTCCCCACCGCCTTCTTCTTCCCTATGTGGCGATACGACTCCCTGAGCGGTTCGTGTTTCGGAGTCGCCTTTCCTATCCTTCTAGCGTCAGGACACGCTTTTCTGACAAACCTCGACGGCATAACAGCTTACGTTGGAGTGCTGTGGGATCGAACGGAAAGAATATCCTCCCTCTCCTTTTGACACGTACACGCGTTTGTCTCTGCTAGTTGGTGATGTATTGACGGACGGCTTTGGTGGTACTGCCTTGTTATCGTTTTTTCGTTTTTTATCGATTATGTCCTTACGTCCGTTGCGACGAAACCGTTGTATACGCAGCAAAAAAAAAAAAGAAACACGCGATTTTATTTTTGCTTTTTTTTAAGCGTGTGGGTAGGTGGTTGTTAGTAACATATAAACTTACGATGCGATGATTTCTTAGTATGGGATCGAATAGCCACATTAAGAACCCAGTAAGAAACAAGAAACGAGTTGAGAGTAAGATAGGGCAGTGAAACAAAGAGAGTTCTAACCCTCGTGAGCTTCTTTTATTATTTTATTTTAGAGCGCAGCTCTTAGGCGCCCGTTTCCGGCTTGAGCGGCGTCGGCGTCGCCATCGCCGTCAGCGTCGGCGTCGGCGTCAGCGTCGGCGTAACCTGCGCGGTGCATCATGGGTAAATTTCCCCTCTAAATTTAGAAGAAAAACTCCCCCGCTAAATTTAGCGGAAGAAGTTCCCCGCTAAATCTAGCGGAACATTTTTCCCGCTAAATTTAGCGGAAAATTTTACCCGCTAAATCTAGCGGAAAATTTTCCCCGCTAAATCTAGCGAAAAAGTTTCCCCGCTAAATCTAGCGGAAATTTTTCCCAGCTAAATCTAGCGGAAAATTTTTCCCGCTAAATTTAGCGGAACTTTTTCCCGCTAAATTTAGCAGAAACTTTTACCCGCTAAATCTAGCGGAAACTTTTACCCGCTAAATCAAGCGGAACATTTTCCCCGCTAAATCTAGTGGAAAATTTTCCCCGCTAAATCTACCGGAAATGTTTACCCGCTAAATCTAGCGGAAAATTTTTCCGGCTAAATCTAGCGGAACATTTTCCCCGCTAAATCTAGCGGAACATTTTCCCCGCTAAATCTAGCGGAAAATTTTCCCCGCTAAATCTAGCGGATAATTTTCCCCACTAAATCTAGCGGAAAATTTTCCACACTAAATCTAGCGGAAACTTTTTCCCCGCTAAATCTAGCGGATAATTTTCCCCACTAAATCTAGCGGAAAATTTTCCACACTAAATCTAGCGGACTTTTCCCCGCTAAATCTAGCGGAAACTTTTCCCCTAAATGCGGGAGGGCAGGAGAGCAGGAGGGGCATTGCCCCCTCTTCGTACCTTCCCCTCCTCCTCCTCAAGAGCTGCGCTCTAATTCGGCGTTACAGGGAGTTGTAAACGGCTTTGATTTTTTTTACTATGTATACTTTCTGTGTTTTGAACGCGATGTCATTAGTGAACGGAAGCTCAAACGTTAGTGGAATCCTTGGTTCCTCGTCGTCATAGGAGTTTCCCCGAGATATTGCATTTCAAAGTTTTATTAGTTATTTAAATAATGAATACGCTACCTAATAAATTGGGGATTACCCTTGCGCGTTCCGAACGTTTAAATAAATATTATAGTTATTATTTAGGCAGCTTTTTTATTCACTTAAAGCAGTGGTATCCGATTCCGAGATAACCTAACTTGTTTAATAATTGCATTTGCTTTTATCTCCAGGCTGAAACACACTTTCTGTATCGCTTACTTTCCTCGAGGAGCACTCATACACAACAGACAAAACTTAACTGTCAAAACATTTTATTTTTAATGCGGTATCAGCCCTCTGAGAACAAAAGAGAAATAAGACTTTTCACGGGCAATTTGGAAAACCGTATCGAGATTTTCTTCAAATATTTTTCTGCTCTCCTTTCGCTTCTCAACGTGTGAAAAAAGAAAGAAGCACGTTTTTTATAAAATGTGGGAGAAATTTAATTCGAAATGGGTACAACATTGGAACGTTGGGTAGGACTCCCTAAAACACTTAGATACTGCTTTATCGCTTCCTGGCCCCAGAAAAGGGCGGCAAGTTAGACGGTGGAATTGATATTTATCTACAAGTTTTGAAGTAGTGAACACTTAAAAATTATTAAAGGGGCACTCAAGTGGTTTTTGAGTTCGTGTTTTGATGATGACAGCTGAATTTAGACCCCCTAAGTATCCCTAAAAACCAAAAATTATAGTTATACGGTACTTATTTTTTTAATAAAAATGTAATTGAAGGCCGCCAAACTTCGGATCCACCCGAAAACGAAACCACTCTCATTGGTCCTCGCACGCTTATCAAAAGGATCTCGGGCCAATGGCGTTGGACGACGTTCCGTCGCGCAGTGATCCCGAGGTAGCCGCATCGGCCGAACTTCTTTGTCATTCGAGCTTCGATCATGGCGGAGTTCTCTACGCTCGAGGACCTGACGCCGTTAGAGGTTGAAATTCTTCGGCGGACAGCCGACCTGGGGATGATTTTCTATGACGCCACTTCGACGTGCGATGTGGACGATAGCAGCGCTTCGGAGTCATGTTCGGTTTCCGAGGACGGCGAAACGCAGACTTTTTCGGGCATTCTTCGATTTGCGGTTGGGGCAAGTCGTAACCGAACCAACGTTTGACATCGCAGCGTTACCTCTGGTACGTGATGTCAAACGATGTCGCCACGTTGCCTTTCGCCTCGGGAGGACGGGGGAAAGGCTGGTTCAGACATGTGCAACGAGCGCGTACCTACGACTGCGTTTGTTGCGACCGGAACGACCGCTCTGCGCCGCGCGTACACACACCTGCAACCACTACAGCAAGCGCAGCGGCAAGCGGGTCGTCAGCACGGCGACCGCTTCTATACGCGGCCGTCAGCTGTTTCAGCGGCCCCTCTAAAAAGGGGACGCACTGCTACTCAATGCCGTAAGCGACTAAAGACAGACAGTTGTCTATAGCCCAAAGCTTTATTATTATTTTTTCTTGATAGGCTTGCAGGGTACAGTGGACGAAAAAAATAAAATAAAAAGATGCAGTACGCCGTCTTGGACGATCACGACTCTAATACACGACATTGCAATAGTACAAATATCGCCACACGCCTTTTCTACGATTATAAAAGACAATGTAATCTTAGCAGCGATATAGCAACGTAGAAATATGATTTCGTGATCAGACAGACGTTGCGAGCGGTCAGGAGTGCTAACACTAATCACTTCTCTCCGGTGATGAAAATGCGTGAAAATTCGCATTTTTCATACGGTACGCGCCAGTAATACCTTGAACTTGAGCACACGCATGAAATGCGCCAAATAAGAAATCCGGGCGGTATTCGAGGACACAAATGCTTAGAAAGCACCACTGTAGTCGAAGTAAACAAACACGACGGCACGGGCGTTTCTGCTGTCTTGAGAGTGCCGCCACAACATCGCCGCACGAGTAGGTGGATCTTCCCTTTTAGTACGTGCTGGGTTATCATAGCGACACACGACGAAAATTCACAGTCAAGGATAGCGCTTTTACGCGGAACGATGAGCTTTTACCACGCCGTCCACGTCGACGACCACCACCGAGGCCTGGCCGGCCCGCTACCGACACGACCGGCCCGACCGGCCTGCAACGCGGGGACATACGTGCGCTTCCGCGCATTCCGGGGGAGCGGGAAATTCACCCCCCGCGGAGGAAGGCAAGGAGAAAACGTAGTCCCTTGTTTGTGAAACGATAATTGCAGTATCGCGTATTCTAAACTAGAAATAGTTTACGTCTTTTGAAATTATCATGCACAACATATTTAAATGAACTGAAAATTGTTTCTTTAGCGAAACTTTACAAAGGCCGCCAAAATTTTCAAACATACGATAATTTCATTGGTCCTCGCAAGTACAGAAAAGAGTCCGCACGTATTTTATTCCTGCGTGATTAATAGGCGGTTCTGCCTTCTAAAACTGAAGATACTCATTCACTGACACTTCCTTAACGCCATCGCACCAAAAAGTAGCTTCTCCAAAAACTGCTTGAGTGCCCCTTTAAGAAACAGTGACCACTTACATTAAAAACCCAGAAAACTGATTGACGTGTTACGACAGCACTCTGAGACCAACTAAACAGATTTATTTTACGTAAATTTCAACACAAACCAGACAAAAATGACGGAGAAGTCTTAGTTGTCCTGCAAACAAAGGAGGCTCTTTTCTTTCTTTTTTGTTTGCAACGGCGTGCACACTTGATGTTTACGCCCCGCCGTACCAATATCAACACTGAATAATTAGCACATAAGGCAAAATAAAATAAATTATCGCTTGCCGTCTTAAAGCTTCTGTTTATAATTCAAGTTGAACGCTTCACATGCGAATGAAGCAAACTGTTACAAAAGGAAGCAACAGCCGCAGGCTTTCGCACTTTTTTTTCAAAGGATCTGACGCATTCAAAAAGGACCTTTTCAGCGGCAATGTTAACAACAGATCTCGAGACCCGATGTTTCCTTTAGGTTGACACAAGGAAAAGGAATGCACCTAAGCCGGGAGAAAGAAAAGTCAGCCAAAATAGACGAAATCCTGACGACACACCCAATGTAAAGAGTTAAGCTCAAACCGGAATAAACACACACGCACACGCACACGCGCATGCACACGCACACGCACACGCACACGCACACGCACGCACGCACGCACGCACGCACGCACGCACGCACGCACGCACGCACACACACGTTGGGCCAGTTTGACTTAGTTGCAAAGTGACGCTTTGCTTTTGAGACGGATTCAGTCCGCCTCCATTTGTCGTTTGTTAGGCGAGTGGATCTGACGTTTCGTCGACTCTGCCGCCGATTCCTCGCGTGGCACGTTGACGTTGATTAATGGCCATGTCAGTCGCAGTGTTTCCTGAGCAAGACAATGCGGCGGTTTCTGTAAATTGCCCGGAAAATGAATCTGGCGGGGGGGAAAATTGGGGAAGAAGGACGAGGTGACCCGTCCTTGGCCCGTAAGGTGTTTGGTGTGTCGGAAGCGGATCTTGATTCAAATTAGAGATTCAGGACGGTACGCGGCTGTCTCCGCGACGAATAATCATCGTGTTAGTATAGGCGTGTTTACAAGGACCACGCTGCGTTGTCACGTTTTTTGGGCGTAAGGGACATCCAAGCTGGAGTTTAGTTAAAGTTGTGATGCAAGATAAGTACGAAGTGAGGCAGTCGTCAACTTTACTTGCTGGATGGTTTAAAATTTAAGTTGTTTCTATGTCTGAATTTATATTAAGACAATAAAGGGTCAAAAAAAAATCATAACGTAATCAGTGGTTTTCTGTTAGTCTCACAGCTGCAAAAAAGATGCTGCGTTTCTGCGATGCCTAACTGCAGAGTGCGTCACGATGCGAGGCACTGTTTTTCTTAGATGTCGCTCGAAGTGCTTTGATGCTCCCTAACCACGTTTGGCAACCCGGATTTTATATCTAATCTGTAGATTTAGATGAGTCGATGACGGCAACACTACAATTTTGAAATCCGTATACCCTGACATTGCATGCGCGCCAACGTTTCTTTGAAGCACTCAGTTATCCAGTAACTGCTATCTAAGGATGGGGCTCGGTCAAGATCACCTACACTCTTTCACACAACACGCAAAAACGACGAGCGCCGTTACGATGCACTTTTGTAACTGCTTGATTGACTCTATCGATTCGCCGCGTGGTCTGCGGTTGAACTCAAAGTGAAAAGGAGTACAAAGTAATGAAAGCCTGTGAACAAGGTCCTTCACCTCCACGCAACCTGATCACACTCGGACGGCGCCTGCTCAGCAATTGGGCCCGAGAGCGCCGCCACGAGTCCTTCAACGGATCGATTGGACACGACGACGGCAAAACGCTTCCCCAAAACGTAAACATCTGTCACGTGACAGCGATAATAGCGTTTTATTTGAAACCACCATGGCCAGCGTCGCTAACTGCATTTTGTGGTGTGGGGTTTTCATTCTTCGGTCAAGTCCTCACTAGATTATAGTGATTTATGCGTTATGAATACGAATGAATATTAATTAAAAAATAATAACTGTGCTTTCAAAAATGTAATAGTTCTGCTTACAGGTCCATTGGCTTGACTATACGTAGCTCACCAGTCGTGCTGCAACGTTTGTTGTTGGGATGAAGACAAGCGGACTCCAGAATGTGCGTTGCATAGGTGATACCATAGCTTCCTTTATACTGATAAGGCCTGCCCAATGGACAGTTGCCAGCTATCACCCCGAGAGTGTGCTGCTTCCACACAAGACAGAAAACGTAAACAACGTGAACGAACGGACCACGCCTCTCGCCTGTGTTCTTGCATTCTTGGTGCTGTTTTCGGCATTTGACGTGGTAGCTGTGGGTGGCACTTAGATTTTCTTTACCGCGCTATTTTTTTCCGCGTTTTATGCAGTCTCGCAAAAGGAGGTGCCGGGACTGTCATGTTTTGAGAACCCACTCAACACCCGGAACCATGAGAAGTGGCTAAAGCCCAATTTGAGGAAAACCTGCGTCCCAAATTCTACCTTCTGCTACTCCAAAGTATGGAGAGGGCACCTTTTTCCGATGGACATTAAAAAATGACTGTCTAGATAGGCCTATGCTAAAGCTCGTTTAGTGAAGTCTCAGCAGCCCAGCTTGGTTTGGGCCTCCTCTCTTCAAAGCTGGATCAGACCATATACCCTTCCACAGCACCTTTCTGTGCTGTTTGAGTGGCTGATCTCCCCAGGACTCTCTCGCAGCTCGAGGTATACGGAGGAGTGCTGACAACAGTCACAGCACGTCCTTACGAAACGTGAGCCCTGACACAGCTAACAGCATCCACACTGCTTAGGGAACTCTGTAGCGATTGTAACCCTAGAGGACCCTGGCCGTTGCGATTGCTCTTCGCCTGCTCTTCGCTTGGCCCTTGACCTTAGCAATAAAAAAATTTAAATGTTCGCTGTTTCGACAATGTGAAACTTTACCGCTTGCTCGTCCTTCTGGCTTGTAATTCGTTTTGGGTCATACCTACTGTCTCCTAAATTTATTCAGTTTTGGAAAGTATACATATTGTAATGGCAGAAGTTAAGAGACCGATCTCAACGGCTATAGTTTGAGTACAGCACCGCTGCCGCTATGCATTGTGGGAGCTGTAGTCTTTTGCACGCTTGACAACCCCGCTGGAGGTTGCGCGAGCAGAGCACGAGGCGGCATGAGCTGTCTCGTGAACTGGCATCTGCCTCCTGTCAACTACAGTTACGGCGGCGTCACGCATGCGTGGAACGCTTTGTGAAATCGGTCTATTCGAATACCAGGTTTAACCAGGTTCTGTCGTCAGGCTCTAATGGCGTCCATTTTTTCACGCACCCACTGTTTGCACGACCCTCTATGTGGTGGGGGCCTTCGTCTTGCACATAACTCCTTGTGGTGCGAGCGTTCAAGTTCCACAACAATATGTTGCTGCTCACCCACTATGAAATATGCGTTCCTGAGTATTGGAATTACATATGTTGTAGTAGTAGCATTGTGCAGCATTAATCATCGTCTTTGTATGGGGAGATGGCGCCCCTGGTGGTGATTATGTGAAGCAGGCGCAACGGTGCCAAAGCATAGGGGAGGCAGAATTTGGGCAGGCAGTTTCAGTGTAAAGGAGGCTATGGATGAAAGAAACTCAATTGTGCGCACCAAAGACGAGCACAACTTGCCAAGACTCACTGCCGTTGTCGCCTCCGAGGCAATACATAACTACACAAAGAAATCGTTATCATGTGGTGTGGCCATTCCTGGCGGCGGGTTTCTAATTATTAACATGCTCCCTTTAAAAATCCGACATGCGCGCCGTCTCCAAAGTGTGAATCCAGCGCGTTTGCAGGTTCAACTCTACTCGGAATTTTTCGGGAAACAACTGATCGAAACACACTTTGTACAGAAGATTTAGGTCGTATCTTCGCGAACTGAAAATTCGTTACAGCGATTCCAAGAAGGCATAAGGCGAAGAACAGAAAAATGAATGGGAAAAAAAATAAACTACCACAACCGCAACAAAAAGCTCAGAAATTGAAAAAATGGCGCATGCTTAATTGTAAATAAAACATGGGAGGCGCGCAAAAGAGAATCATCGTAGATTTTGAAGGCAGCGTTGTCTCGTCTCATTCGGCAACTTCTTTAGAAGAGGTAAAAAGAAAAAGAAAATCTTACCCTTTCAAACAGCCCCAACGGTTCGTTTCGCGTCTTCTTTGTCGCTTCTTTTTTTTCTCTCCTTCAAAGGAAGTTCTGTTCCCATTTGTTTGTTTTTTCCCCACATTTTTACTTTAGTCTCACTTTCGCCCGCATCGGAGTGCCGGATTCGATTTGTTTCGTGGACATTGGGATTCCAGCTTTACGATGAAAACGCTCGCAAGAGAAGAGAGCGGTATCTCAGCGTCTCTGTCAAGAAGCTACCGGTCTGCGCTGTGCCGATATCGCGCTCCGGCCTTCCGAAGTTTTATCTTTGTATAGTTCAGCGCCGGTCTTTTTCAAGGCGGACGAACGTGGTCGATAGTTTTGTTTGATCTTGAAGACCTCCGGATACAAAAGATAGTGGAGCCTACTGAAATAACCACCCACGTTCGTAGAATGCTGTTTGAACCAGCGAATTGCTGATACCATACTAGGGACTATACTTAATGTGTCTTATAAAAGTAAAATGAATATCTATTGGTCAATTCTTAGGGAATGCGTTAGCATGACCCCTGGAAACGCCACACACGCCCCCCTTTGCGAAACGCTAACGCTGACTCCTTCACCTTTAGAGCGCAGCTCTTAGGCGCCCGTTTCCGGCTTATTTATTTATTTATTTGTTTATTTATTTATTGGCGGAAATTTCCGGCCACCTGTGAAGGGGCCAAGGCAAAAGCAATGAAAAGATAACTGGAGCGGCGTCGTCTTGAGCGGCGTCGGCGAGGTGTCGGCGTAACCGTAAGGTCACGTGCCCCCCCAGGTCACGTGCCCCCCCCCCCCCCCCCGAGGTCACGTGACCCCCGTGAGGGGAGGAGGAGAAAGGAGGGGTATGCCCTCCCCTCCTCCACCTCAAGAGCTACGCTCAAATTCGGCGATACGGGGAGTTGTAAACGGCTTTCATTTTTCTTCTGACTTGTTCTTTATCTTGTTTTATATTTTGCTGCCTCATTTTGGCCTCGTTACGGGGTCAGTGTTACCGTTTCCCAAAGCTGGATGCATCTGGCGTTTCCCAAGGGTCAAACTAACGAATTCCCTAAGAATCCACCAAAGGATCTTCCTGTAATACCCCCCCCCCCCCTTTTTTTTGTACTCTGCCTGTCAGAGTACGTTGACGCCCTCGGATATGGTCATCGATATGAATCGGTAAAAAGAACCGCATCCATACCTCTCGTGGAAAGAACCACATCCATAGCACTCGTCGAGTGAACCGCATCCATCGTTTTGAACACACACACACATCACAGCCCACGCACCTCTATTACGGAAATCCTGAGCGAAGAACAACCAGCGACAGCAGAGCGGCAACTGAGGACGCCAGTATTCTACCGCACCGCAGCACAACGCCTCCTAGATAAAAATGCAGTAGCACTGAATGAGAGGGAGTAATCAGAGAAGGCCAGCGCAGGGCACAGATTGGACAGGATGATTGCGTCAACGTCCGGCTCAAGCTTGACTCGCAGCCGAGCGCTGACGCGACACTCGTTTCCAATGTGTGTCCAGCGTTGGCCTTCTCTGATTCAGCCATCTCATTCAGCACCACGTCTCTGTTATCTAGGACTTAGCTGCTGCGCGTGGCCTCGTCAACTCTGGCTCCACGCCAGCTGTGCGCGTGACTTTGCCGAAAACAAAGGGGCTCGTTTTGACGAAAACCCGGCCGTGTCTGTAATGGTCTGTCAGTTCGTCAGCGTCAGGGAGAAAGGGGGTGGTTAACGTGTGAGGATGTCAGCGCTTAGTACCAATGGGAGCGTCGCACGCAACAGCTGACAAACGCAAGACCCCATTGGGGTTTCGTCAAAACGAGCGTTCTAATGCTAGAGCATTAAAAACAAATGAACGTACAAGATGGTGTGGCAGTTGTGCTACCGGCGGCGACAAAGACGAAGTCGGTCGGCCCGAAGAAGCGCAAATTAGAAAGACACGAGACACAAGGTTCAGCAACTGGACTATCCAACGACTCCATCGAGAGACGTCTTCAACTTTTTCGTTTTCTTATATAAACATTGTAGATAAAATATGTTGTGTACCACCCAACTAATGTTCACGTAAATAATGATCAAATATGTATTAAAGGAATGGCCTTCACAATGGCAAAGTAAGTCATATAACCTTAATGGACCTTTTTCACATACCGACGGCACCAGGCGGTGGCTGCACGAACTAAAAATCGATGAAGTGACCTACTTGCGCTACCAATCGATAATGGGAGCTACGCTACCAGTTTCTTCACTCTCCGAGCAGCGGCGCGTGCCCAAGGCGACTCTAAAAAGGGGGATCTGTGGCGTCCACCCAAACGTCATGTTTTTCTTTCCGTCCACTTTCATTTTTTGTGTAACACAATTATATATATGTTGCAATTACGTGTTCTACTTGCTGATCCACAGCCTCCTTCCGAATTTCCTCGATTTCTAGTGCCGACTTCCGCCGCTTGGCATCAAGTGCTCGCGCGTGCGCAGAACGCTTCTCGGAAAAGGTCCATTACGACTGATATAATTGCTGTAAATATTTATGGAATGAGTATAACACATTTTTTATTGTTTTTATGCATACTGAGAGCTCTTTTGGGGTTAGTATAGGTGTACCTATAAAATAATTTTAGGTATAAACTAGATACAGATGCTAGTGCTCTAAAAAACAACTGAGTATTACATTTGTTTTTTGTGTGGGGATCCCGCAATGTAAGCCCAGGAACTAAGGTAGTCTGAGTTCATCGTGACGGAGTTGTAAAAACACTGAAGAAAGCGTAAGCGAACAGGCTAGACGAGTCCGGACAAGCTGCTACACGTCGTTCGGTCTGGGCATCAGCAAGCAATTATTTGTGTCTCCTCGAAAGAGTTGTCCTCCGCGGCTTGTCCCCCGCGCCCTTCGACACCGCTGTGAGCTAATGTTAGCCCCTGGTTACTGCGGTCATTAGCGACAGGGGAAGAGAAGGCTAGCACTGCAGCCACAGCTTTCCTTCTTGAATCGCCCGCGATGAAGAAGTCATCGTTTGAGAAATCGCTTCTTGGCTTTTTCGAAAACCAGACGGTGTACTAGCACGATTAGAAATGATTTGATTGCGTCTTCGTATTAGATACAATTTTAAAAATTGTTGGGAAGAGTTTAAGGCGGCAATTTGTAGCACTTTTCGTCTAACCAAATCACAGCGAAGTACAGGACAACTTGCGTCCACTTGCGCATGTTGAAATGAACAAAAGAGTCAGTTTCAAGTTACTTTTGTTTCACTTCGCACATAAATAATGCGATATTGTACAGAAGTTTCTTAAAAGTTACGAAGAGGCATGCGTGTACAATGGAAGTTTTGTTCCTTGTTGTTTTGATATGGTGCTCGTGGACAAGTAATGTCGCGTCAAATAGGCAGCCACATGCACCGCCGTTTTCTCTTATTTAACAACCACCCCTTTCTTTCGTAGAAATACCAACAATTAAATTAAACAACCTGAAATTGAAGTGTCAAGTATGAAACCGAACAACCACGTATTATTTGATTGAACGCATCTCAGTATAGCGGCATTTTAAAAAAAAATACGCGCAACGAGGTTTGTTTTATTATTTCCCTCCAAATAACCGAAGGAATGCTATACATAATTTTTTAAATGTTTGACACAAAGAAATCCATGCACCAACAGGAGCTTAAAATTAGTCTAAATATTCACATACTATACTTAAAAGACATGACATGACAGTAAAAAAGAAATAAAAAGATTAAAGGACAGTGGTACATATCCAACAAATTTGGACGTCGTTCAGAAAGTGGGAAAAAACCTGTTCCACCTGTTCTCCTCGGCAGATCTTTAGTAATCGTTCCCATGAGAAAATAACAAGTAACTATCACAAAAATTGAAGACAAAACAAGTCTCTACAATGCGAAAGCTAAACATACCATAGATTACTAGCCACGTCATGACCTTAATTCATCATGCTTGCAGAGAACAGAAATACTACTCGAAGAATTCCCGGGTACAACTTTTATAATTATACTTATTGCCAAACGGGTAACGTAGTTACGTTACTGGTTACATCTTCCCAAAATCTAATGAAATTCCACTTCAATTTATATCGTGTTTCTAAGCGCCAAGTCATGATTTCTTTGACTCGTCCCAGATACCTTCAAAAATCAGAACCGTGAAAAAGATAAGGTAATTATGTTTCGCTTCTGCTTGAATATAATGTTTCTTGAAATATGGATCTTATACATACTTGTAACCTCAAAACGCTCAAACTTTTAATGCGTGAGCACTAGAACGCTCGTTTTGACGAAAACCCGGCGGTGTCTTTCGTTTGTCAGCGCCGGGGAGAGAGGGAGAAGGGATCGAGACGAGAGGGTGACGCGTGCGACGCTTCTATTGGTTCGAAGCGGTGACGTCAGCACGTGTCAACAAAAAGGGGTGAAAAAGATTACAGGAGGATCCATTGATGGATTCTTGGGAAATGCGTTAGCATGACCCTTGGGAAACGCTGCACATGTTCCCCTTTAGAAAACGCTAAACACTTGGCCCGCAAAGAGGACAAAAAGAGGCAGAAAAAATAGAGGAAGAAAATGAGAAAGCCAAAAGAGAAAAGTGCAGGGGTCAGCGTTAGCTAGCGTTTCCCAAAATGGGACGTGTGTGCCATTTCCAAGGGTCGTGCTAACGCATTCACTATGTATCCACCAATGGATCTTCCTGTAATTTTTTATTCATAAATAAAACTAACTCAAAAGTAACGTCCGTTACTTTTTATCTGTAGCAGTAACGGTAACACGCTCTTTTTATGTTGAGGTAACGTAGTCCGTTTCAAGCGTTCCATTTATTTGCAAGTAAGGAGTAACGTACTTCGTTACAATTCGCTGACTCCGTAAACACTGTCCCGCGTTTATTTTAAAGAAAAATGGGCACAAGTTTTTCGGTATTTATTTAATTTTCCTATATCGTTATATTTCGATGATATATTTTAGACGGGTGTTATAAACGGGAAATTAGGCGTGAAAAAAAATTAAAAATTAAGAGTACAAGTATAAAAGGGAAGGGTTTTGACAAAAAACAGTCCCATGCACACAAACGAGGTTCACAAGTTAGTGTTTTTCGGTTTTAACCGATATCGTGGTTTCAACATTGACGGGTGTTTATTGGTGGTTTTCGTTAGATGGAACGTTATGCGTTAAAAATATGTGTTTTAAAAAAGCAGTTTATTCAACGCCGTTCTTTTTTCGTTCTACAGCCACTGGCAAAACCTTGACGTGAGTTTTTCCAATTTGTTCCGCAGTTCCGAGTGCCAAATCTCAACAGGAATCCGGTTTCTCCAGATTAGAGTAACCCCGCTTGGTTTCGTCCCGTCTAATGCGCACTCCCGCCGACACTCGGAAAACTATGGACGCGGTTCATTTGGCGATGCGTGCGGTCGCGCCAGTAATCCGCCAGCACCTAGCGGCGCAGGCCGCGCTTCAGACGCCGAGACAGACGCTAGGTGTCCGCCTCATTAAACAGCGCACCGGCGCGTGCCTAGGCGCAAAAACCGAACCAGTCATTTTGCAGCCCGCTTCCAAATAACGAAACTGTGTTACACTTGGTCCGTTTTATAAAACCCAGGTATTGCCATGGAAGAGAAATAGAGTGGCAGAAAGAAAGGAAGAAAGAGAAAGATACAAAGAAAGAAAGAGAGAGAATGAGAAAAAAAGAAAAATTAAAAGAAAGGGAAAAGAAGAAAAAGAAAGAAAGAGGCATAGGTGCATGATAGATGGAGAGAAAGGAAGAGAGGGGAGGAAGAGAGTAGGAAAAAGAAATAATCTATCCATATATATATATATATATATATATATATATATATATATATATACATATATATATGGATAGATTATTTCTTTTTCCTACTCTCTTCCTCCCCTCTCTTCCTTTATATATATATAATTTGGGAATCTTGCGCCCCAATTATAGTTTGCGACGCTAGACACTTGTTAACATGTTTGTGCCTGAGCATCACTGTGAAAGTATACCGAAGTCGCGCTCGTGTAATCTGTTGAGCACCATACAAAAAAATAAAGTAACAAATAAAAATTTTGACAGAAAAACCACACTACTCACAATCGTGAGTAGTGTGGTTTGTTATAATTGGGGCGCAAGATTCCCAAATTTCTTAGTTGCTAGAAACAAACGTGCGAAAAAGGGCGATCGTTTCTTTGTTTATCGAATAAACGAACCACCTGTGGGGATAATAACCGGAGCCAATGCACGATAAAGAAAAATATAATAATAATATTTGAATGTCCCATTTATAGTCGAAAAAAGCAGCGCGACGACAGCGCTGACAAGTCAGTCACGATTTTGGCCGGAGCCTAGGAAAAAACAAAAAAGTGCGTGTATGTGTGTGCGTTTGCGGGGAAAAGGGAAGGCGGAGGACCGGGGGAGGGGGTGGAGGCAACTGGGCACCGCGACAAAGACGGAAAGGAACAACGCGCTTTTGGTTTTCTCACTTTTCGTGGGTGACCTGGGTCTTGATAAGGTCCCATCTTTATTTTTTTCCTATATTTTAGCTTGTCTGCATCTGTACGGTACAAAGGATGTCGATATTGTTGTTTCTTTTTTTCTGACGTTTCCTGCCTTGGACTCATTAATTTATTTCAATTCCTTTCCATGTTTTCTTTTTTTTTTGTAGTGCGGTTTTGGACGTTGCACTTTCTTTAAGGTGAGAAAAAAGTAGTTTCTATAAAAAAACTAGATTTTGAAAAATACCACATTTACATACCAAGATCATTTCCAGAACGTTTCATGTGTTTGCACTGCACAGTTTTTTTATTGGAAGTCATTTTCAGTTTAGCGATACTAAAGAAAAGGTAGAGGTTTCGCACATTGACAGCGCTTTTCTCCTATCCACTTTTTGGCATAAATTTCCCTTTAATAAAACTATCGTTTCAAAATGAAACTATCGAGAGACATAATATTTGCGGCTTATATGCCGAAATATTATGGAGCCGGTTAATACGAACTTATAGTTTGCTTTTTTATGTTCCTTTAATACGAAAAATTGTGATTTGCAGAACTTGATAGTTGTGTAAAAAAGTTATTTTTCATAAATTTCCTTAAACGACAAATGCATCTTTTTTTAAAGTTTATCTTGTACAGTAACCGTCAGCAGGTATTCCAGTATGCATTCCACTAGAAACGTATGTGGTTATCAACACAATTTCTTAACGATAATTCATTGAGCAGATTCCAGGCAAAGCCACGCTTTACTTCGTTCAGCGGGTGTAGTACCTCAAAACATTGGTACACAGGGCTGAAACTTTGCATGCCCTCTTTCTATATGGCTACAAACGGGTGTGGAAAAAAATATCCCCGGGAAAAATGTCATCGGAAAAGATGTCCCCGGAAAAAAAGGCCCCAGGTGGGAAGTATGAAAAAATGTCCCCAAAGGGTTCTAGATCTATCTCTGAGTTTCTCGGATCCTCATGGCCTTTGGGCGGTCCGGTCATATGTCCTTGGGAAAAAAGGCACCCTGTGGCAAGTAGAAAAAAACGGACCCTACAAATAAGGAAATATACGATTCCCCGAGGTACACATTGCGACACTGTAAGCGCGAACACGACATCGGCGCATTTTCACATTTTACTTAGAAAGAGTATAAGTGGGAACGAAATTTTACCGTCTGCATTATATCGCCAAATGAGCACTTTCAGTACCTATGATAACTTTGATGACAACCTTTCGTTTTTACGAGAAAACGAGAAAAAAATAACTAGCAATCCCTTGTCCCTGCTAACAGTGTCGCGGGTTTTACCTATTTGAAATGGTACAGAAGTACCTCTCAAATTTTCCCAAACACAATAATTTGGTTTTGGCTAAAAGTGTTATAAATGTTTATTTCACAATGGGAAAAAACACACAAAAATACAATAATTTGGTTTTGGCAAACACAATAATTTGGTGTTCGAAATACTCCCCAATGGATTACTTACGGTTGCTTTGTGTGACTTTCAGTCTCTCTTTCTACCTTTAGGTTGGTCAGGTCATTTGTGACAGGGTAATGACAGGACCGCCCGAAGGCCATGAAATAGGGGAAGACCCAGTGATAGAGAAGCCTTTGGGGACATTTTTTCCTTTTTTCCACGTGGGGCCTTTTTTTCCGGGGACGTTTTTTCCGGGGTCGTTTTTTCCGGTACATTTCTTCCGAAACCCGGCTACAAACACCACCTGCAAAAATCACGCCCATTTTGTGAGCGGTCCAAAAGCTGTCATTCCCAGGTAGTGTCTCTTCTAAGAACGTTATGCTGTTTGTCGTTCCTGCTCTTTATGGGGAGGAGGGGGTTTCAGCGTGTAACTAGGACACCTCGGAATTTTCTGGCATTTCCTCGAACTTCGATGTGTTATGTGCGTTTGAATGCCTTGGAGTTGCTTTGACGATATTTTGTTTAGTGTTGTTTTCTTTCGCAACTTTAAAATAAATGTGTTTAGGCCACGGTCAAGCTGTATATTTGTCGCTTACTCTGTATACTCGAACATATGAAAAAAAAAACATTATTTTTTCTAGAGCGACATGTTTTGGAAATGAATAATTTATTAAAGCAACGGTGAACATGGCGTAGCTGAAATTACCCGTCGGTTTTTACGCGGGCCATAGAGCAACAAGCTGCTCTGACGTCGCGCCGTCTGCGGTGGCGCAGCTGCCGTCACGGCGCATGCGCAGTCGGTTCACCCCACGCTAACCTATAACATTTCACCTCAAGAAAAAAACAAGTTTGGCGCATTGCTCATACGCGGCGCGAAGTAGTTCTTACGAGATTCGGTTATCGAAGGAAAAAGC
This sequence comes from Ixodes persulcatus, assembly GCA_013358835.2. Lineage (NCBI taxonomy): Eukaryota > Metazoa > Arthropoda > Arachnida > Ixodida > Ixodidae > Ixodes > Ixodes persulcatus. Next base: position 81,706 of record JABSTQ010010670.1, read on the forward strand.
GACGCTTTTCGCGTTCGGAACCTGTACGTCTTGATTAGATAACATATGTCTAATCTAAAATTCACCTACATATATCTTAATTATCCCCATAAAGACGGGAATTAATAATCCTCCGCGAGGAGCCGGACTCGTTTTACTACATACTGTTCTTGAGGGAAAAACGGGTATAGTTTCTGCGCACGCACATTTCCCACCCCCGTTGTTGGCCAACCCGTTCTTGTTTGTAAACAGCGCGTTGAAATATAGCTAGCTTTCTAATGTAAATTGTTGTTGCTACAACTTTCTATTTACGTCATGGAGGAAGGAGTGAAAACGTAGTCATCTCGGCCTTCACTGTATGTTCAAAATCAAAAATAATGGCTAATAAAAAATAAATAAAAAGAAGCGGAAGGAAGGTTCAATATTTCTTATTTTTACTTTTGTAAAAGAAATGCATATATATATAGCAGTCGATTTTGTGTTTGCCAGCCAGCACTACTCCCCCGCTTACTGTCTGAAAATGCAGTATGCCAAAGCGCCCGCATTTTTTTCTCGTTTACTTGTGTTGCCATAAGAGAAACAAAAAAGAAGGCGCCGTGGTTAGCAAGATGAATTAGAGCCGCCAGAGTTATATGCCGTGTGTAAAGGAGTAACAGCCGCACCCCACAGCTCGCCGTTCGATTGTCCACCCGGTGGTAAACCTCTAAGCTGACTGTAATGGGCTGTCTCTGTGTCTCTTCGCAATCTCTGCCTCCTGTCTGGTTTCGACCGACTCATTACGCTGAGTACCAGCTTCCCACCCCTCTCCCTTTTTTTAGCTCGTTGTTACGACCTCTCAGGCCGTTGTTATCCCGTCCCCCTTCCCTATCCGACAGCTGTTGAACCGCCAGCCGTCTATTATTTCGTGGATGGGAGTGCAATAGACACGCCATTTTGATGGCCCTCCTGTTTGCTGGGCGGGGAGTGGCGCCCCCTTGCCTGTGTGGACCGAAACTAAGGCTTCGCATGAGACACAAGAGTCAGTCGCAGGTCAGCTAAGAGGCACGTGGTCCTACGTCAAAAAGGGCAAAGGATATCCGAATCCCGAGGTCACGTGGGACGCTCTTTATCGGTCTGATTGGCTCGATTGGATTTCCAGGGCTCGCCATGTTTCGCTTAGAGGCGAATGATGCAGAGTGCTGCTTGAGTGCTGTTTCGCTACGGTATCGAGCCAACGGTGCGAAACGGTTTTGTGATTATGGGTGCAGAGTCATAAGTGCGTTCACTTGTTTGGTGATTAACTTGCCGGGGGGGGGGGGGGGGGTTACTTGTATTTATTAGTCTTTATTGTTATTCTTGCTTTTTGTTACAGTTGTTCGCCTTAATTCCTTCTTTTTTTTTAAAGTTTCTGCTGCGTGCAATGTTGTCTCGCTTGTCTTTCCGCGGCCGTTGTCGAAACCTGAAATAACGTTGGGCAGTGCACTTAGGCTCTTAATGATATGTACGCGTACATGAGAAACGTTAGACATAAACGTGAACCTGTAATCGGGTGGACGTGTTATGAGCTCGTGAGTTAGGGGGTTAAATCGTTATCAAATCAAAAATAATAAAGAAATGATTTATACAAAATTTTGTAGCGAATGCTTTGGAGGTTCGTGCATTATTTGTGCTTGTAAAACTCGTGTAGTTATTGTCTGAATCTGCGTCTCTGCATGGCGGCTGGAATAAACCCATTTGCTTAATACTTCTCCTGTTCCTGCTTCCAGAAATGCTCGGCTGCCAATTAGATATTTGTTTTATTGAAGCTGTGCGCTTCTTGTCAATTAGGAACGCGTTGTGACTCGACGAATAAGTAAAAGGTTAACGCTCCGCAGCCCAGTCATTTGTGTGGTCTGATGAAATGTCTGATAGTAAAAAAAAAAGTAAATGAAGTTTGACCAATCGGTTCGATTACTTCGGCGTCGCTCGAGCGTTCTTTGCATTACATGCCACATAGCTATTTACAGTACTCTCGACCTTTTGTTCGCGTGAAGACATTTGAAAAAGAGAGTGGTGCAGATCGGTTGGTGGCCGTCACTTGCAAGCTCTGAAAAGACATCATCTTGAAAAAATGTTTCTTTTGACGACCCTTACAGGAATGTTCCGACAAGTGAACAGTTTACGAGCACTGGCGGGAATCGGTGATACAGTGATGTCTTCTGGACATGGTGGTCGCATTGGCTGAAAAGAGCACGCCTCGAAGACCTGAATCATGTCCGAAAACAAACGTGACTTGCGCGGTAGGCCGAAAACAAAAGTTACAAAAGAAACCCCTAGCACAAAAAAACGCAGAGTGCGTAGACTAAGTAGCCCGGTATGGTTTAGACCGACGCGAATTAAACGTCCCCAATAAGTTTGTGAGTTTTCATGGCGTGACCGTTTTCTTTGAATCAGGAAAGAAATACCTCTCACTATAATCTTTGTTTTCTGCACGAATCCAGTGTACGTTTTGTTGTTTATGCTACTCATTTTTTTTTGTGCGATAACTGCCAAAATATAAAAGGACGATCGAAGTTGTTGCTTGCACCCGAGCTTCCGTACATGCTCAGTACAACAAATATCTTCAAAAAACACACCCTGTCGAAAACGCCACAGATCACGTGGCGACAGTACGTCCAATGATAAGAGATGTGGCGCCCTCTCTAGCTTTTCTGGGTGGGCTTTCATCGTACTCCGGAGAAAAATAGGCATGTAGGAAGCTTTCCATTGCTCAGAGAAGCGAATTCAGCAGAGAAAAAAATACACTTCCGATTTTGATATTCAGAAGCAACTCACAACTGCTTTACTCCGTATCCTTCTGACGTGGCCCATCTTTCCTCGATTTACGTCACCGAGAATTTGTTTACTTTTGTCCTTCAATATAAGACGTGAGTGTATTTTTTTTTTCGTCTTGCTCACTCAATTGGAATGCAAGAAATGGAGGGCGGAATCGCCATCGCGTAAGGGAGTCGCGTCATCGCAGGTGCACTGACAGGCGAATGCACACGTGCGAGAGGACCCGACGACTCGGTTTTCTGGGTTCAACGCTTGAACGTGGGACTCACATATTTACATCGGTACTCACCTCACGCGCGCATGCCCGCTCGGAGAGTTCTACCAACTCCTAAATGCATCCGGGGCGACGCGACGCTCGCTACCGTCGCGGCAGAGTTCGTGGAAGGTAGCGGACGCAACGCGGGCTTCGAGAATTCTCCCGGGAACAAAGAGGAAATGAGAAGAAGAAAGAAAGAAAAGGAGAGGTGCAATTTTATTTTCAATGAGCCAGAGCCATGAATATTGTAACATTGGTGCATATCAAAACGGCGTGCGTTTTCTTTCTTTCTTGCTTTTAATCTGTTTTTACCTAAGAACAAACAAAAAAGTGGCGGTTTAATTTTTTTTTTTTTTTTTAATGCCCGACAGCTGCATGCGTTGGCTCGAGAGTAAAGGGTGTTAATATTAGATCTGCATAGTGGGTCCGCGGAGGATTAAAAAGAGATCAGAACAAAGAAGGAAATAAAAATAGCAACGCAAAAGAGAAATGCAGAGTGTAAGGCAGAGCTAATTACGAACGCCATAGTCCGGTACTGGATGCGCATTAAGTGGTAAGCGCGTGCCAAGTATAGGCTATACATATAACGTGTACTATAGGCAAACACAAGTGAAGAACGCGCCAGAAGCGGGCCCCCAACCTCACCACCGCCAGCCAATATCCCTTCCAAATACTCAAATAGGCCGCTAGCGAGTCGCACATCCCCGCTGACGTCCGCATAACACCTAGTGGCTTCCGCCTTTATTTGCTGATCGCGGGAGCGATTCGACGTCGTGACTTGTACATGATAGTGGTTATTCGACGCATCCTTAACTGATATCTGACTACAAGTATAAAGAAAGTAAGAAGAAAAGACGGAGCGACGACTGAGACATATGATATCGGCCGCACCACGGGGACGGGAATTGGAAACAAATTTCAAGTAGAGCATGCAGACAAGAGTACAACCCTGATGTGAAAACGAAAGTCCGCAAAGTAAATGCAACACGAAAAGTTTAAATATGTGCTTCTCCAAGAAGAACGTATTCCGGCTTAAGGGACTCTCGCACTGGAGGGATAACATCCAAAGATACGAATTCGGGCTTTTAGCTTTCACTGCGGAACATCTTAAGTTGTAACGGTATGTAGTCGATGCGAGTTTGCAGCAGACATTGAACTCGGCCGCTTCGAAGAGGCGGCGTCATCAGAAATGTATCGTACGCCGCGACATAACCCAAGCAGAACTTTGCAGACATCGCTCGTTTCCAAGCTGCATTTGTCTCTCGACTGAGTACCCAGTTTTTTTTTTTAATCTTTTAAGTTATAATGTACGTTTTTAAAATTATTTTTTGAGTTGAAGTGAGCTAGAGATGTTGAACTCCAAGCTGAAAAGGGTATTTCCTGAAGACACGAGAAAGAAATTGCGTTGTTTAGAAAAAAAATAAAAGAAAAGGAGATCGAGAATTTCGGAAAGAAAATCGGCGGAGCTTGTTCTTAAAGAGAAGCTGTAAGAATGACAAAAATAGCGCAAGGTTAGCGAAAACAAAAAGGAAGACTGAGGCGAGTCGGAAAGGCCTCAGGAAAAGCTTTCTTCAGGCATTTGAAAGAACTTTTTACTATCTTATCCTCTTTTGGCGTGTTTCTTTTTAAACAAGAGCCGTGGATAAAGGTGAAGCAGGGTCTATCGGGACGACATTAGTCAGTGTCGGACATTTCATGGCCCAGTCTTGGTATCTCGCACCTACGGAACACTGGCGGAAGTCAGCCTCGATATCGTGTCATTCTATTCTATCTGGCTTCGTCTTTTCTAAATTCTGCGATTTTTTTATCGTTTTACGTAAATTTTGAGTATTTCCGTTTGCGCTTCAACGATTCGCGTCGATTCTGAATTTTCTTTCCCTTTGCGTTAAGTGCGCGTACGTATCTTTGTGTGCGCGCGTAAGTGCGTGGGTGTGCGCTCGCTCCAGTTTGAGGCTTAGTAAATTTAACGCTCCAGAAAACTCCCGATCTCAATTTGCGAGTGTAGCATCGCAGCTCAGAGGCACTTCAGCTGAAGTGTAGCGGGTAATCGTTGAAGCTTTTGTTTAAGTTGGTAGATTTCGCGGGAAGCACCCCAGCGCTCGAACCCTGGCTGAAGAAAGTGGACTTTTTTTGACGGCGAAGTTTCTATTTGGTTTCGTCTGCAACGGTGCGGATCAATATCTCTCGACTTAATTAATGAAACCGAAGCGCGCTTTTAATAAGGGCCTGATTACACTGCCGCGAACGGCGATCTAGTTACCGTCAAGAAGTGCTTCCTCTTTGGGGACAGCGTATTTTTATCCCGCCGTCTTATGTATATAGTCGTCGAAAAACCTTTTTCTAATTTTTGTATTTATATAGTTTTTGAACAAAATGAATGAATTCCTCTAGAAATAGCTTCGTAGGGGCAGCTTTAAAAGAAATTATCGATATAAAGTACTGTTATATATTTTTTGCAATGTTTTTTATAAGCTGTATTAGGAAAAGGCTTACGGAAGATAATTTCACGACATAAAAACGATCTACAAATACCAGAGGATTAACGTTCCCGCGAAGCTTACGTAAAGTCAAGTCAGTGTCATTTCATAGAGAGTACTGTTTTATTCGCAGGCATGCAATATTTATTAATTCATTCATTTTTTTATGTATTAATTCAATCATTCATTTGTTTGTGTCATTTGTGTACTTTTAAATAGCTGAAGCCTCGGCAATGATCCACGAACAATGTATTACAAATTAATCAAAGACAGCATGAACGCAAGCAAACAAAAATAAGTTTAATAAAAAACGTCATTATCTGCTGCACCGAAGATGCTAAATAAGTGTTTTGTGCAGGCCATGCTTGTCCGAGTTTAGTTCAATCTTAAACTCACATTGCTACTGATAAGCCTTTTAATGCGAGGGAGTTAACGGATGAAAGCGCAATCGGAGTGCCTATTTATTGGCATCTCAGCTCGTGCAATCTAGCAAGCGATCATGCGTCTAATGGTCTGCGGGTTAAGCATCGGAAGACAAACTGAGAAAATCGGTGTATTTATCTTTCCTAGATCAGTGCTGAAAACGGCACCGTGCGCCCCTTACTCTGCAATTACCGTTTCTGGACTCGAGGCAGCGGTGCGTGGCGAACGACGGCACCTTGTCATTAACCTCTTAAACGCCGCACTATGACGCAATGTTCGAAACACTAAAATGGCTGTTGATAATTCACATATAGCTTCTGAATTAACTATAAAAAATTTAGCCAAATTAACAATCACTAGGCATGTATTTTGCGTGTTCTATTTTTGGAACATTGGCATTTCCAGTATACAAAATGCAAGTGTCGTCTGAAACAACATTTATTGAGTATAAAATGGGAATTGCTTCTGTTATCTGTAAAGTACCTTTTAGCTACTTGCAAGGGCTTCGAAAAGTATAAAGATAGAAAAGAATGCTTGAAAAATATGTTTATTCAATGTGTGTGTGTTATGTGGTAGTCAGCGCTTCACAATCTCAAGCCGTGGTAAGCTGCAAAGCAATTCTTGTACAGCCGCTTTTCGCACTGGTGGCATTTGTTGGTAGTGTTTTGTTGTTTTTTTTTGCACTCCGCGCACCTTCCTTGTGTAGCTGAGACAATGTAGTGACCGTCAGTCTCACTTTCCGCGATGCTGGGATGAACCCGAGGTTCAGGTCGCAGGGCGAGTTACTGCTTCAGGGGGAGCAGGGACATGCCGACGTCCCGCCTGAAAGCTAGGTGCGTCATGGCGGCATCTGTGCCCTTGTGGAGTTAGCGCAGTGAAGGATCCATCCTGCAACTACAGTCATGTTAATACCATTGCTAAAAAGATTCCACCACCACTTTTTGATTCTAAGCCTTGGGCGGTAGCTACCAAGGAGGTGGTCCATAACATCCACACCTCCCATGCCTTCGTTATATTTTTTGATCAGACATGTTTGCGCAATGTCTACCTTTTTCTTGCAGCGTCGTGAAAAGCGCTTTGCAGTACAAACAGGCTCATGACTGAGATGGTTAGAGGCAACTGTGACCACTGCGTTGTCGTGCCATCTCCATGCGTATACCGCACCGTCACACTTGTAGTCGAAAGCTCCTCTCTCCTCTTTTGCGATGTCTTTCTGGCTCCTCAGCGGACAACTACCAGTTCTTGTTTCCCGTACAGTCCCCGTCGCTTTTATCCCTTCGTCAGCCAGTTTCTTCAGGAGACCGTAAGAGGTGAAAACGTTGTCGAAATAGACCTCATGTTGCTCAGGGCTAGACAGGACAAATACCATGCTGTTAACCACCCTGAGCCCGAGGGGAGTCTTGTCATCCTTCTCCTTTCTTCCGCAATATATCTCCATCGCATAGGGATACCCATTTGGAGAGCACATCATCCATATCTTATAGCCAAATCTAATGGGCTTCCCGCGTATGAATATTTTGCACGAGTGGTAGCCATACTAGGGCACCATGAACTCGTCGATGCTGAGGCTTTCGTGGAACACTCCAAACTGAAGGAAACCTTTTGAAATCTCGTCGTAAATTGGATGAATCTTCGCCATATACGCACCTTCTTTTAACTGAGTGTTGTCCACAATGCGAAAAATATTTTCAGTTGACTGAACCTTGTGCGGGGCATCACTGTCGCTACTAAAGGCACGCAACGTTCTTCAGCCGTACTTCAGTAAGAGTATTCGGACGGAACGGGGTGTTTGCCACTGAGAAGTAAGAGGCCAAAAAACTGCCCAATATCCGCTGCTGTGACGTCCAACTTGGTCCCTTTCAGGAGTCCATACCTTGTGGTCATTTCAGCGAGCAACCCAAGGTATTCAGGAGAAATAATTTTGCTGAACAGCAAAAAGAGGCTCATGTGTGCAAGCTCAAGAAACTCCTCTACCAACGGCCGAGGGTGCTGGTTGGCAAGTGTTTTGTGGCACGTAAATTGTTGACTCCATTCCGTTCGATTAGAAGGCTTGGGGTCTTGTTCCCCGCCTTGGTAGAAGCTTTGTGCGGTTTTCCTGCACACGCTGAGGCACACACTACCGTTTCCTCACGAGTTTTCTTCGCGGGTCTCTTCCGCTGTGGCTCGAGACTGGTGCACTCCGGAGAATCAACGTCATCATCGCTGCACTGCATGACTTCGACGTGACCACAAACATTAGTGGGAACAACCTCAGAGAAATCATTTTCGTTCACGTGCTCTTCGTCAGTGATGTTGCCATCTTCGTCAGGTGGCAACTGGCATATAGATGCATCTTCGCGTTCTTCATCGGAAAGACTGAACAAAAGCTCAACTGCAGCCTCCAAAGTAAGGAAGCGTTGAGCCATGTCCTAAGAGGAGAATTATTGCATGGTAAGGAAGTGTGCCACCACAAAAAGGAAGCCATAAGGTTGTCCTTTACTTACACTGACAAGTGGTGAGATTGCCACGTACTGCACGTGGACGCCGCGGCCTACTCGTGCTGCACAATCTCAAAAGAACGGCAAGGAAAGCTGCCATTCAAGTTTCTGCCAACGGCCGCACAGGGTGTGCTACCAACAAAACTAAACACTATGCCGAAGTGCAGGCTCCAGTTCACGTTGAATTTTGCTACTGTCAAAAGCCAATGCTCCAAGAACAGAACTTTTGCAAAAAACTCAATGCCAGTGAAAGACGGACAGGCTTTGTTTATTTATTTTTTATCACATAATCGCCAACGATTTCTCTTTATTTTAAATCTGCTTTGTTCATTTGAACGCCATTTGTTCTTGCGAAATGACGCAACCCACAATTGGCTGTGAAAAAAAACAAAATATATTATTTCACAAACACTGATTCAAAGTTTTTAAAATGACAGATAGTAGAAGCTAAAATTGCGGTGTTTTACACAGTCATTGAACAGTATGCGAAAACAAAAATTAAAAACAAAGGTATATTCCGAAAGAGAACAAAAAATCGAGTTTCACACGTTCCAATTTTGGAACCTTGGCAAGTAAAAGGTTAAAAGGAAGCTGAAGGGGTCCTTGAAATCAAACAAACAGTAAAAGTTGTAATGTAGGCACCTTAAAAATTGTGTGTCTTAATTTTTATTTTTATTTTATGGGTAGAAGCGTCGTAATAGGCAATTGAACTTTCGACGTACACCCGCCCGTTGCGGGGCGCCGACGCTTTTGGAAAGCGCGAGAGTGGAGAGAAAAACTACAAAAAAGTAACGTCAACAACGGGGTCAGAGGACCCTTAATCGCCACTAAGCTAACTCGAGGATGTCGTCAATGATGTCACGACGCTCCGCACAGATAACAGGGGCCAGAGAGGATGGCCGCATGCCCTGCGGCAATCGCTGCACGTATTTTTTTTTATAATAAATCCGGTTTACGTTTACTTCTGCCCAAGATAAGCACGATCACTGAATTCACGGGACGAAAAATTATAGAAGTCCGCTAACAACTCAGATTTTTTTTAAATGTGTCTCAGCTTCCTTTCAAGTACTTATAGAACGACAGTTGTTTCTTCAGCTATACAAGTTCTCTAGTTTTAGTACCAGCAGCCAGGTTAGATTCGGCGTGAGGTTCAGGACTACGAGCGCGTGTAAGTTTGGGGCGTATTTAAATGAGTGTGCCGCGCGGTTAGCCTCGCCGTTCGTTTCAACAGCCTTAATTTCGCCAAATCCGCGTTCTATTTCCTTCGGCATCTCACCCCTATTTGTGTCGTCTTGAAAACGTGACATTGCGCCCCCGAAGCATACACCTTTAAATGAAGCAATATTGTACACCTTGATGCAAGCTTTGTTTACAGAAAATGATCGTTTAGGCCGGCCGCTGTAAACAGGCAGAGTTACTCTCATGGACCCTGGCCGCACACTCGGAGGCTACCCCACTCCGGTCGCAAACTCGGCGCCTGTCGCCGAATGAGTTTGGTGGTCAGCTCATGACGTCATCACTGAGACGCTTGGCCACGCATGCGTGAAGAGGACTCGGGGCGCGGCTCCGTGCGGCAAAACGGAAACCTATACGCGGATTCGTGTCTGGTGCTCGGCAAGGCAATCGATGGGCCCGTATTGGAGTCACTGACCTGGAGTCCGGGTCATTTTCGGCGGCAGCCAGAACACCAACATTATTATTTTTTGTTTTGTTTCTCGGTGAGACGAGAGGAGCGTTTTAGTAGAAGTACTGGTGGCCGAAATTCGAATTTAGCCGTCTTCTTTTATTTTCATCGCGTCAACTCGCTTGACGGCTTTGTCAACTCATCGGCGCTTCCGATCGGGCCTTTTACAGCAACCGATTCTGAATGTCGGTGGACGGACATTTCGTCCATCAGAATGACCGGTTGCATTGCAAGGCAAAACTCACCCTGAGAAGTATACTGGCGAAATAAAAAAGATAATAAAGAACGACAAAAAAATTTCGTCTTGGCTCTAGTTCAAAACATCATATAAAGGGGAAGGATGTATTAATCACCCCAAAATATAAAAACATGTGACACTTATCACTTAACAAAAAAAAAAAAGAAAAACGCTACGTATTAATGGAAAAAAGGGTGGACGAGAGCTGCCGCAGATATACGAGTATAAGCAAGTGTCACGGCCCTTCCGGTTCAACTCTGTTGGTGCGAAATTCCGACGAACTACACGATAATATAAGAACGAATGGAAAATGACAGGCCTCGATGACTGTGTAACGGCAGGATCGACGGAAGGCGAAATAATGTATGTGACCGGTGAGGGGCGGCCTCTTTTGAACCCTTTCAGGCTGTCTAGAGAATTGTACCAAGAATGTTCGGGAACTGAACTTCCTAAGCTTGGAGAAGCTACATTATCCTCATATCTTATAGAACATTCCACGTTATCATGAAAAAATATAAAACGGTGCGCATTGGTCGGCATTGACCCCCGGCCATCTGCGTGGAAGTCAAGCGCGCAGCCCGTCTGCCAAAACACGCTTTATTTTTTAATTTTTTATTGCCTGATTAGACAATTGGAACAACAACAGAAAGCACACTCACGCTCACAAATTTTAAAAGCGCGTAGGCCTCTGTGCAGCGACGCGACTTATTTAAAATCTTTTTAAACACACCAACGCGTCTAGAATGGACATCCAGTCCGGAGGCTCTGACGGAGTGCGATACACTTTCAGAGTATACGCGACACTTTCAATTAAATAGTCTCTAACAGGGCGCACCTTTATATCTGCGTTGTTTACTCCCGTTCTTGTCCTCCAGAGGCTGTGGAGGCCGAGAAGCATGAGCAAGTCGTACGGAGCGCCACCTTCATTAGGGAGTTGTAGTAGATCGTTTTTCTCCTCCGCTACGGTATCCCCGAAGAAAACGCCGCAGCTGCGCATGCGCGCCGCCAGCCTTCTCTGCATAGTTCAAGGTCTTGTGGTGGATTACGTAGCGCTATCCGGGTGCTTAGCGGGCTGCGGAAACGGTCTACTACAATTCCCTATTCTCCAATGGCAAAAAACGAATGCCATGTGGTGTGAGGGGGAGGTATTTCTTCAGCGTGTGCTGAAGAATGTCCCATAGAAAAAACCGCACCCCAACAATCGAGAAATATGTGTTCTATTGTTTCGGGCTTTTTACAAAGTAGACAATTGATCGACCATTGGACAAAGAGACCTCTCTCGTCAAGCCACTGCTTTACAGGCAGCGCGCCACAGTGCACTTAAAAAAAAAAATTAAAAGGAGGCTTTACCGGCATTCTCTTTACCCTCTTTAGGACGTCCTGCCCTGGTTCGTCACAGTACAGTGACATATATGAAGGTACGGGGTAAAAGGAGGTCCACCAGGTCTTTATACAGCCGCTTGCGATTTACTGAACATAGATACTCCAGGGAAAAGCGTACCTTGACCATACGAAAGGGAAGTACAACTTCTCGCATGAACCCTTGAACACTAGCACATGTTGGGTCACTAGACGACACAAGAAACTAAGGCAGAAAATTTTTCGAAAGGACCTGCAGAACTGTACGCAAAAATAAATCATTCTGGTTGCGCAAAAACATGAACGTTGAAACAATCTGACGGATAAACAAATGGGAGAGTCCCAGACCTCCACTACGAACAGAGCGAAAGAAATTTGTACGGAAAGAGCGCTCCGAGCACGAACTCAATATAAAAACTGCAGAAACTTTGTGCAGTACGTGTCTGCACGTTTAGGCGCGATATAGGCAACTCTTGTAATATAACAAGATTTTCCCGATCAAAAATATATTTCAGACAGTGGCGCGCGCAAACATAGATAAATCGCAATCCCTCCAACCCTCCGCTTTTGCCCTCGCTTTATCAGTCTCTTCATTCCACATTTGAGTGGTGTCTCGGTAGTGCTCGAGCGGCACACTGAGATACTTCGCCGGCAAGGTTGTCCACTGGACGTTCAAAACAGTTCTAGGCGCGGCGGCCCAGTTACCGTGCCAGAAACCTGCACATTTGCCCCAATTAACGACACTACCTGTTTGCCTGCAAAAGGCGGCCGCGACTCTGACAACTTCAAGCAAATTGTCATGGTCAGTACAAAAAACTGATATGTCGTCCGCGCAAGAAAAGATTTTAACATCGAATGACTCTAACCTAAAACCTCATAAGGATTCGTTATGAAGAAGCTTTAAACAAAAAAGTTCTAAATAAATCGCTAACAGCAAAGCGGATAGAGTAAAACCTTGCCTCACAGAAGAGTGGACTTTGACACTTTCACTGACAAACTTATTAACAATAATTGCTGTCGTACAGTTCGCGTAATAATAAATAATAATGTGATAACGCTTTGCAACCGACTAGCTAAGACTTTCATGTATATTTTGTAATCGACGTTCGTAAGACTTTTTGGTCTGTAAGACGAAACGGATAAAAGTTTGACTCAGTCATCGGACTTTGGGACTAGTACAATATATAACTTTAGAAAGGATGGTGGTAACAAAGATTTTTCGTACGCTTCCAACAGTATCTCGTGCAAAGCATCGGCGGCTTCCTTCTTAAATGTTTTATAGAAATCGACACAGAGCCATCCGGCCCGGGAGTTTTACCATTGGTTAAGACCTCGATTGCCGCTTCCAACTCAATAACGCTGATAGGCGCTTCTAACCCTTCTCGTACATGCCCTTGAAGCATGGGCATGAGTGTCATAAATTCATTTTCGAGTCCGGTACTTCTCCAAGCGCAGTGACCAAGCAGATCGCGGTAATGTTCAACAAAAGCTCGCTCGATTGTCTTCTGGTCGCGCGTCATCAGATTACTGGAACAAATTTCTTTTATCTCATTTCGATGAGCATGCCTTTTCCCATCCCTCAGCGCACGCTTCGTTGGCCTTTCGCTCAGCCACAACGTTTTTGATCGCGAACGCACGACAGCCCCTCGGTATCTTTCACAATCGAATATTTCGAGCTGGTTTTTTATATCTCTAATTTCTTTTTCAAACTCGCCCGGCTTCGGGCTGTCTTCCTTTAAAAGGAATTTTAACTGGCTCCGTAGCTTTTCCTCCTTTTTCCGCTTTTGATAATTAAAAATACTGCTCCTTTCAATGGCACTGAGCTTTATGTCTTCTTCAAAAAGCTCCCAGCGCACCCCCCACACTGTCGGTTCATCCTTGCGGAACTTTCTGAACAAGTCATCAATTTTTTTCTGAATACTTTATCCTTCACAAGACCACTGTTCATCTTCCAAAGCGACCAATTCCACCTTGGCTTTCTAGCTTTGTCGCCAAGGGTGAACATGAGTAAAGCGTAGTCACTGAAAGAAAGAGGCAATACGAAATAATGATCGCATAACGGGACAAGATCGAGCGAAAGATAGGCCCTGTCGAGACGAGCATCACGAGAGCCTTGAAAATGTGTAAAATGGACGCTGCTTTTTGAGGAAACGCGTGCAATGTCCTGCAATAATGTATCCGCGACAACGTCATTTAAATAAAAAGCACTTTTGTCGCGAACACGGGTCATATTCGCGCGATCCTCAGGCGCGCAGACACTAAAGCGCGAGACACATGGACGGCAGAATCGCCCGATCCGACGTCCGATCCGACAGTCCGAACGCCGCTCCGAATTGCCGCATGCGACAGTTTGAGACACACACTTCTGATCTTCCATGCGACAGAACGATACGCTCGGCTGTGCCCAGGAGATCCAAGCGCCCCAGCGGAGGTCCGCGTTAGATTTCTGGTCCCATATTGACGGTTCAACTCGCACGAGCAAAATTAAGAGCTCGTTCTCGCTAGCCCGTGCATTCTTTGCTGGGGCCATCTTTCTCGAACGGGTCAGCGAAACTAGAGCGTCCGGCTTCCCGCCGCCCAGGTCAGTCCCGTTTTCTTGTTTGTCCCGCCAGACCCAGTACGTCGTCATGACGTTTGCGCTAGCTGTGCTCTCATTGGCTGGGCGCTTCCGACAGTCCGTCCGCCGTGCGAAACTATCTGGCACGTTGGACGCACGCCGGATCGCAGATCCGACGTCTGAAGTGACCAAACTTTTCAGGTCAGGCAGTCGTATTGCCGGATTGGACGTCGGATCGGATGGATATTTCGCGCATGTGTCTCGCGCTAAAGTCTCCAAGGAAAATAACAACCTTATCGCAGTTAAGATACTCACTTACGCATTCAAAAAAGAACTTGTGCTCACGCCCGCTGGTTGCCGCATAAACACAAATGACGCGCCACTCGATATTCGAAAACGAAAAATCGCATAAAACAAAACGGCCATACGCGCAAGAAAGCATAGCAGTCTCGACAACATCTAGAGACCGACGAATAAACAAACAACATCCCCCTGATGTTCCCACAGCGTGCGAAACACAAACGTTAAAAAGGGTTCGGAAAAGTTGCACCACACGATCTGTCTGTTCTAGACTCTCGACTTTGGTTTCCTGAATGGTGACGATGCCCAGCTCGTTCTCGGGGAACAGTTAACTAAGTTGGTACTGCCGACGTTTCGCTGCAAGCCCGCTGACATTAAGCGTCGCAACATTTAATGGCGCCTCTATCATCACCGCCATTCAGGAAGGGAGAGAGACCGTATGGCGCTTACCTCGGAACGGACATGCGCGACGTCCCGTCTCGAAGCAGGCTGGCGCCTGTCCTTTAAAGGCTCCCATTCCGAGGCCCTAGGCTAACTCCAGTGCGAGACTCACGGGGCGGCTTGGCCGCCCTCCTGTCTTCCGCAGGAATGTCAGGCTTGAAGGGGCCAAGTCACCTCCACATAGGGGCCGCTTTTGAAGGCGGCTCCTCCTCCTTTTTCTCGGTTGGGTCAGTGCCGTCGTCGTCGTACGTCCTTTTCGCCGCAGAGCTGCCTGCCGAGGTGTCAGCGTCGGCCATAGGCATGTCGACGGGCCGCCCCGCACCGGCGTCGTCCCCAACAGCAACCTGCGCACCAGGCGGTGCAAGCCTCTCCGCGGACGGCAGCTTCCGTTGCCCAGCTTGCTTCGTCTCCTCCGCCCTTGGTGCCGCGTCTTCCGGTCCCGAGGCCCCGCCGCCTTTAGGCTGAGATGAGTCGCGCACCACAGGACTCTCGTTGCCCGGAGAACCCTCGGCGGCCTCCTCGGCCTCAGCCTCATCCATAAGGAGCTCAGATTTCTCAAAGCCCCCCACGGGCGCAGCAGCCGCCGCATACGACCGCACGCACTGGGCGCCCTCATGGCCGAACCGGCGGCAGACGCTGCACCTCAGGACATGGCACTCCTTGCGGATGTGCCCCGTCCGCTGGCACCGGAGACAAAGCGGTGCCCTGCCTGGGACGACGACGAGGGCCAACTCGCCGCCCACACGAAGCTGGTGCGAGATGTCGTCCTGGGTGCCTCCAGCCTTGAGTCGCAGCACCGCCGTGCGCGTCATGGTGCCGGCGCTCTGGCAGCCGTCGACGCGCCACTTCTCCCTGGCCACCTCGGTGACCTTGCCGTATGGCGCCAGTGCAATCCTCACATCGTCGTCGGCTACGTTGAAGAAAAGCCAGTGCAGCTTCACACGTATCGCCTGGTGGCAGTGGTCAAGGACGACGCAGCGGCGGCCCTTGTCCGTCAGCTCCGGTGTTTCCGGGATCCTCTTTTTTCCCACGGCAGACTTGAAAGTTACCGCCCACACCTGGTTCATTTGGTACGCCCGAGGGCAGAGACCTCAGAGAGCGGACCCAGACGAACGAACGCGTCGCGGAAATCTTTGACGCGGTACGGCCTCCCTTTCATGTCCGCGTGCAAAACGACGGTATTTAAAGCAATAGACCCGGTTGGCAGGGGAGATAGCATGACCTGGTAATCTTCATTATCGGTAGCCCTGATACCGCTGCCGGCGTGGTGCGCTGACACTGCTCCTTCGGAGCCAGACATCTCAAGTCCGTCCGGCCTGCCTAAACACGCACGCGGCAATATGTTAGGTCATTTGTCTAGTCCGGGGACCTATATTATTCATACACCACAGATCGGCGCCGAAACTTACAGCGCGAAGGCAGAGGACACAAGTCCTCCCGTTGTTTTTACTTTTATGGATGATCGTCACAACGACATGAGCAAGTGTATTCTAGGGGTGCAAACTATCGATACTACTAATGATACTATCTATAGTGAAAACCAAACCTAAATATTGATAGTAAAAAAAAACTATCGATAGTACTAACGACAGTCGACTATCGTAAAACTATCTACAGCACTATCTACAGTCGGCTTTCGTAAAACTATTGATAGTACTATTGATTATCCACTATCGAAAAAAATATTCATAGTACTATCGATAGAATATTCTCGATAGTCGACTATCGTGAAACTATTAATAGCCATCTATCGTAAAGCTATCTGTAGTGTTTTATTAGGTAACGAAGAACGTAGAGTCCATTCAGGGAATTTCGTGAAGCTCGGAAGAAAAGGCAACTGCAATTAGGGACTTCCGCATAATTACCGAAGAATAATCTAAAACCTATTGGAACGCCATCAATAAACAGAATGTTTTTCATAAACTATTGACATTAAACTATTAAAACACTATTGACTGTATGCTATCAAAAAACTATCAATTGTATACTATCGAAAAACAACGAAAAAAGACATCAATAGTGATATATCAATATTTTTCTTAACATTTTCTCGAAGTTTTAATGCGAAAGCATTAACTATCCCATGGAGCGGAGCCGGCGCCGTCTGTAACTGCAAAAAATAGAAATAAGAAAGAAATGCCCATTCTCCCATTGGCTGAGCAAAACGGCCCCTAGATAGTCATTGGCGGCCGCTTCACGAGAGCGCGCGAGGAGGGAGGGGGGGCTGCGGCCTTTTTTGCTCTTCTTGGCTCCGAGGAGCATGGTGGCGCCTCAAACATCTCTATCGTCGGTGGCCGCAACCTCGGCAGTAGCGAAACGTGGCCATCAACGCCAGTACACCGCAGACGAACTAAGGGAGCGGAAGAACGACATTCATGCTTTCGCATTCAAGCAAAGGAAGTGCTTAGGTGTTCTCATAATTGTTTGCTGGTCTTAGTTTGCTTTCCGGGAGTTTTCACTTTTTTTTTGTGTATTTGTTTATGGACATGGTTCAATAAGGAAAACGAAAATTGCTTTGACGCCCCTGATAAGTAAACTACGCATGGCAGAAATCTGAAACTTTGCTTGATTAAATGCTAGCGATGGTGGTCGAATGCGAAAGTACCGGTTCACGATTGTTCCTAGATCAAAAGATATGCGCAGCGTTTCTTTTGACCAAACGGGCTTCGAGAAAGAAAGAGAACAATATTTCCCTCGAGATTCATGATCTTTCTTTACTGAAATAATTAATGTATCATTGCACACAATACCGTTACTTGGATCCCGAAGAACTATCGTTTTTATCTTGTTTTTTTCGATCCAATTAACGATATGTTCTCACACTTATCGTATTTGGAGAATGAAAAAAAAGCATCAGTAGGTAACCATGTATGTTGGCTTGGTATAGAGTCTATAGACCAACATGCGGCGCTGACGTCACGCCGCTACGGTGGCGCAGCTATCGGCAGGGCCCATGCGCAGACGCTTCATTTCGGTAGAATCTGGTTTCTTCGAAATCGCAGTGCCCGCCCCTCCTGCGGAAACTGCGCGTTTGCCCACACTTGGTGAGGGTTTGTTTGTAAACAGTGCGCTGGGTTATTAGCTTTTTGCCTGGTATTTTTTATGTTTCAAATGTCCACAACCAAAAGTTCTGTTACATTTATTGACACAAAAATATTTATTTATACATCGCGTATAAATCACAGGTTCCATGTTTTGAAGATGTATTTTACACAAACGTTTAAATCATTTTATCGGTAACTGTTATTAAAATCCGCCCGAATAGAACCGAAGAGGAAGTGGAAACAAATTAAAACCAACAAGCCTTACCGTTTTTGTCAACAAGTAATTTCCCATTTTCAAGAATTAGCTATATTTAACCGCAAAAAAAACCAAAAAACAACGAAAGTCTATGATGCTCTGCAGGTGGCCCATTCTCACTTGCCAGTGGTCAAGACTACGGAAAATAAGATGTGACAAATGACTAATAAAAGAAACAGAAGCGCAAAACGAACTTGTGAAAACCCCTAATACAAAACATCGTTTCCTGGCTCAAAAAAGAAAACAAAAAACAACATGACTTAAAGAGAGAGACGCATTGAACACACAAGCGTTGCTTTTGCTTTACAGGTTTTATTTTTACAGATACGGGCATGCTAATGTACAAAGATTAGAATTCTGAGACTCAGGAATATACGAAATATGCGCAGAGGAAAAGTAGCAAAAAGCCATTTCTTTTTTTATTTCTAAAGTAAATGTATTTGAAGGAAACTTTATGTTTAATCTCCTTTCTATTCCGTATCTGGCCCAGAGCCCCGCGTTGTCTGACCGTTGATATCGGTTTTCATCTACGTTTTCGGTTGTGTCTTTATTTTCGTAACAATCGATGTTTTTATGAAAGTTGTGTTTCGATAATCTACCGATAAATATCGCAAACCAATTATGCATAGTCGACTAACGATAGTATATACAGTATCGACGGTTAACTATTGATAGTCATTTGTGGATAATCAACTATCGATAGTGCTATCGATAGTCCACTGCCGATAGTTTTTGACACTATACAAAGTCCCCAATCTATAATTTTTGACACTATCCATAGTCCACAATCGTTAGTTTTCGACACTATCCAAGTCCAGAGTCGATAGTTTTCGACACTTTAAATATTTTTGGAAAAATGAACGATAGTATCGATAGTAAATTTGTCGATACTTGTACACAACTAGAGTAATCGCTATTACACGATTCATAATAAAGAGATAATATAGTAAGGGTCCACTCGAGCTGGTGAATGTTAACGATGTTGAATAAACCTGAGACTGGGGCAGAAATGAATATATAAGTCGAAGGAAAAGAAAAGGTCAGGACGACGCCTCAAACCCAGGTTTAGTTTGTCCGCCTTCTTATATAGCCCACAATCAGCCACCACCGACACAAAGGGGCAACCCCTAACCAGTTTCAACGCCAAACCCTTTAACCAAACCACCACCAACGCAAAGGGACAACCTCTAAGGAGTCCAAACGCCAAACCCTCCAATACAAAAAGTAGTACTATGGACGGCCTTCATGCCAATTCACAAAGATAACTCTACAATCTTTCCCAAAATTTAAGAGAAGGATCAGTACTTATTCTATTCTAACAAAGGTTCACAAGGAAAACAATACCCTCTCCACCAAAAAAAAAAAAACTTTATACCAGTGATTAAGGGATGACACACACTGAACTTGAACGGGGCAAAGGTGTACATGACACGCATCCCAATCACAAAAAATAAAAAAAATAAATTATTATATTTTTAAAAAGCTTTTGGAATTTTTGTCGAACTGTAACGAAAACTGACTTATTCAATTACCTAGAGATTTTATCCGCACCGTCTCCCTTACTAGTCTTTTTGCATCATTCCTCTCCTTGTGAATGATTTCTGTCTCCGTCCAAATCGCAGTGCAGTTGTTACATTCGTGGACATGTTTTGTGATTTCTAAGTTCGGTGCACTGTTCTTCACGTTTCTTTTGTGTTCACTTAATCTGTCGTTGATGCATCGTGATGTCTGTCTTACATACCTAAACCTGCATTCCAGTGGTATCTCATACACAACACCATGCTCGCAATTTGCAGATTTTTCTCGCCGGTCCTTTTTGCGGTTATTCGCACCTGATTGAAATGGCGTCAATCTACTGAGTTTAAAATCCGAGTTAAGGACCGTGTCTACTCCAAACGTTCTGGCAGATGCCATTAAATTGTGCGAAATTTTCATGAAAATATGGGATCACAGCAAAGCTGGTCCTTTCACCTTGTTACGTTTCTCTTTTTGCTTTGATAACCATTTATAACTGCCATTTGATAAAACTGTCTTTATACCCTACACTGATAAACCTTTTGCACTGTCTTTCAACCGAATCCGTAATAAAATGAACACACGATCTGTCTAACGCGTTTCTGACCAACGACTTTACAACCCCAGCTTTTATGGTCTTCGAAAGATAGCTAATCCTTGGCAACACCGGTTTAGAATTTTCTTTTCCGTATTCCCAACATATCCCTTGATTCACATGAATGCGCAAGTCTAGAAACTCTAGGACCCCTCTTTCCGGTTTTTCCATGGTAAACTTCACTTCGGAGCCGTTGATCTTATCTCACGTTCGAGACTGCCTGTTAGATCATCCGTTACCTTGCATACTATGATATTGTCCACATATCTTCTTACTAACGCCATACCCGGGGAAAAACGGTTAAAGTGCAGGCGAGCTGGTGTAAGTTATACATGATGATTGAAAATCTGAGACTGTGGTTTGAAAAACGGAAACTCGTGAAGTAAGAAGAGAAAGGGATAGACAACGTCTCAAACTCAGCTAAAAAATTTATTGCCTCTACGCCTTATATACACCTCCCCCGAACGTCGCCACCACCACAATGGTTGATCATTGAACTACAAACAATACGCCAGAATTGCAATACACCGAACCTCAAACAATACATAAAAAAAGAGAGAAGCGTGATACAAACAGAAACACAAGGTGATCACCACTGCACCCAGAAGGACTTTGACACGGACAATGTAACACCAGCATTTGGAAACACACAAAGACCGTCTCTAACTTAACCCCCTTTCCCCTGAACTGGTTCAGTTCAGGAGGTTCGGTGCGTAGAAGGTTCGGTGCGTAGAACATTCTAACCCCGAATCGGCAAGACGGTTCTCGAATTTACCGAACGGTTCTCGAATTTACCAGAACATCACATGACCGAGTCAACAAAAATGTGTATCCGCGGCCTGGAATAAAACCCTGGCCTTCTGCGTGGAAGGCAAGCGCGATAACCGGTGGGCCACGGGCGCGCTGCCTACTCGGTCAGCTGCGCTTGCGGCATTACTCCCCCCTTTAAAAAGTGCATTCTCCCCGATGCAACACAAAACAAATCAAAACAAATAAAAAGAACGGCAAACTAAAGAGTCATTTAGAACACATAAGGTACACAGTCCTATCGAGCGTAGTACGGCTTCAAGCGCACGACGTGGACGACTTCCGGTCGTGGAGGGCAGAGTGATAAAGTCCGTGTTCCGTCGGGCATCACCTCGTAGTTCAGATCCCCGAGTCGATGAAGCACTTTGTAGGGTCCGAAGCAGCGGTTTAGGAGTTTCTCGCCTAGACCGCGTCGTCGTATCGGCGTCCAAACCCACATATGGTCTCCGGGCTTTAAGCGAACGTCGATCCGGCGAAGGTTATACCGGGTAGCGTCGACACGTTGTTGATCTTGGATTCGGAGTCGGGCGAGCTGGCGAACTTCTTCGGCTTGTTGAGCAACAACCTGGGCGTCGGGGATCCCGTCGTCAGCTGGTTTGTGAGGCAACATCGCGTCGAGCATGGTCGTAACTTTTTCTTTCATGCATCAGCTGGAACGGTGTTACTCCTGTGGTCTCTTGCACCGCTGTGTTGCAAGCGAACGTGAAGTAGGGTAGCACCTCGTCCCACGTCTTGTGCTGTACGTCACCATACACGGGGATCATGTGGGCCATAGTTTTGTTTAGTCGCTCCGTCAGTTCCTTTGTCTGTGGATGGTACGCAGTGGTTCGACGGTGGCTGGTGCTACTGAGACGAAGAATTTCTTGGGTCAGCAGTGCCATGAACGATGATCCGCGATCTGTGATCAGAACTTCGGGAGCTCCGTGCTGGAGGACGATGGACTCGATGAAAAACTTGAAAAACTTGGCGACTTCTACAGCAGTCCCTGAAGGAAGGGCTCTTGTTTCGGCGTACCGCGTGAGATAATCTGTGGCGACGAATATCCAGCGGTTTCCCGACGTTGACGGCAGAAAAGGGCCAAGTAGATCCATTCCGATCTGCTGAAACAGTGCTGTCGGGGGAGCAATCGGCTGCAGGAGACCTGCAGGCTTCGTCGGTGGTTTCTTACGTCGCTGGCACTTGTGGCACAATCTGGTGTAGAGGTGGACGGCTTTGGGGAGCTTGGGCCAGTAACACTTTTCACGAATACGGGCCAGTGTTCGGCTGTAACCGAGGTGTCCGGACGTCGGGTCGTCGTGACATGCTTGCAAGATCTCCTCTCGAAGGTCGGTCAGGATTACCAGCAACCACGGTGATTTGTTCTCCCCGAAGTTCTTTTGTAGAGTACACCTTGTCGAATGGCGAAGGTTGGCAGTACTCGTGAGAAGACACGTGGCACGGTACTCCCGCCCCCTTCCAGGTGCTCGATTAATGCGCGCAGTTCAGAATCGTCCCGTTGACGTTGTGCCATGTCGTCGGTGTTCACTGCTCCTAGGAAGCACTCGTCATCAAGGTCGTCGCTGAAGCCGGAAGGGGTTTCGACGGGGGCTCTGGACAGGCAGTCGGCGTCGCTGCGCTTGCGGCCTGACTTGTAGACCACACTCATGTTGAACTCTTGCCGTCGGAGACTCCATCGAGCGAGGTGTCCTGACGGGTCCTTGAGGTTCGCAAGCCAGCAAAGCGTGTGGTGGTTCGTCTCCACGCGGAACGGGCTCCCGTACAAGTACGGGCGAAACTTCGTGATTGCCCAACGACCGCAAGGCATTCTTTCTCAGTCGTGGAGTAATCTTTCTCCGCCTTGGACAGTGTCCGACTTGCGTAGGCGATGACTCGCTGGATGCCTTTTTGCACTTGGACCAGTACTGCACCAAGTCCTGCGTTACTTGCGTCCGTGTGAATCTCGGTTTTCCGCATTCTGATCGAAATGTCCAAGCACAGGAGGAGTCTGGAGTCGTCGTTTCAGCTCGTCGAATGCCTGTTGCTGCTCATCGGCCAATTCGAAATTCTCAGCGTTCTTCGTAAGGTTTGTGAGCGGTGCGGAAATTTTAGCGAAATCCCGAACGAGCGTCGATAGTAGGCACAGAGTCCAAGGAATCTTCGCACGGCCTTCTTGTTTGTCGGCGCTGGAAATGCCGCGACGGCACGAGTCTTCTCGTGGTCTGGGCCGACGCCTTTGTCACTAACTACGTGGCCTAGGAACTTCAGTTCGTCATAGGCAAACCGGCACTTAGACGGCTTGAGTGGGAGTCCGACGGTCCGAATGGCTTGGAGAACAGCTCGGAGTCGCCGCAAGTGCTCGTTGAAGTCACTTGAAAACACTACAACGTCGTCAAGGTAGACGAGACAGCTCTGCCACTTCAGCCCTGCCAGTGCTGTGTCGATGACACACTGGAAAGTTGCCGGCGACGTGCATAGGCCGAAAGGAATCATCTTGAACTCGTATAGGCCATCCGGCGTGACGAAAGCTGTCTTCTCTCGGTCCCGTTCGTCGACTTCGATTTGCCAGTAGCCGCTCTTCAGGTCCATCGATGAAAAGTATTGAGAGTGGCGCAGCCGGTCTAGCGTGTCTTCGATTCGGTGGAGTGGATAGACGTCTCTCTTCGCTACCGCGTTCAGCTGCCGGTAGTCCACGCAGAACCTAAGCGTTCCGTCCTTCTTCTTAACCAGCACGACTGGAGAGGCCCACTGACTGCTTGAAGGCTGGATTATGTCGTCGTTCAGCATTTCTTGCTCTTGCTGTTGGATAACCTCCCGTTCTTTTATGGAGACTCTGTACGGCGATCGGTGCACAGGGAGAGCGTCGTTCTCGGTGACGATGCGATGCTTTGCAACGGCGGTTTGGCACACCTTCGACGACGTCGCGAAGCAGTTGCTGTATTCGGCGAGGAGGTCACTCAACTGCCGTCGTTTCGGGCTTGGAAGCTTGGGGTCAATGTCAAGCTGCGCTGGCGACGTAATGTCTTGCTGAGGTGGCGATGATTCTTCAGCAATCACGGGGATTTCGGCGGAGTTCCGAAGTTCCTCGACGTGGCCCACAGGGGCACCTTTCGTGAGGTGTTGCGTTTCTTGTCGGAAGTTTGTCACGAGGACCACGGTGCGCCCATCCTGTAGTTTAGTCACTCCTCTTGCGACGCCTATTCCTCTCCCCAGGAGCAATTGAATGTTGCCTTCCAGAACAACTTCGCCGGAGGAAGCTGCATCGGTCACGACGGGTACTACAACACTTGATCGCGGCGGCAGGTTCACGTGGTCGGCAGCGACTCGGACGGCGGCAGACGCTGGTTGGGGTGTTTCTGAAGGTGAAGCAGGCGTCCGCAGCGTCACTCCGTTTTCACCAAGGTCGATGACGGCGCCGTATTCACACAGAAAGTCCATGCCGAGAATAACGTCTCTGGTACAGTCTTCTAGAACGACGAATTTCACAGGGCACGTCTCACCATGAATCTCGACGCGAGCGGTGCATCTCCCGACTGGCGTGATGAGGTGCCCCCCGGCGGTTCGTATTTGAGGTCCATCCCATGGCGTTGCCACTTTTCTCAGACGGCGAGAGAGTCTCCCACTCAAGACTGAGTAGTCTGCTTCGGTGTCCACGATTGCCAATGCGTCGAGGCCGTCGATAACAACGTTTAGGTTGTTGGACACCGTTGCAGGCGCGTCGGTGCGATGCGAGGCGTCGGCAGAGTGGAAGCGCTCCGGCGTTCTTGAAGGCTCTTTACTTCGGTCGTGCGGCAAGTGAAAACTAAGTGCGGCAACGCCACCTGGAGGTGGCGTTGCCGCACTTAGTTTTCCCGACGAGATAGGGGGGACAGGATGTCACGGCGCGACCGACGAAAAGGCGACGCGGAACGTCGTTGGGAGAAGAACGGGAACCTCGTGGTGCTGTCGGCGCTGGTGATGGAGGGCGACGGAGGCATTCCTCGATGTCCCTTGGTCGTTCTCCAAAGCGAGGTCGACGGTCGTTTGGTGCGAATGCTCGCAGGCCGAGCTGGCTGTAGGGGCACCTTCGGTAAACGTGGTCAGCCTCCCCGCAGTGGAAGCACACCGGGTGTCCGTCATCCGTGCGCCACACGTCGGTCTTTCGAGGTCCACGCTGCTCTTGGCGCGGAGCGTACTGCGGCGAAGAGACCTCTCGTCGGGGTGCAGCTGAGTACTTCCGGGTGACAGGCGGCTGCGGACGACGAGCAACTTCGGCGTAGATAAATGCTGGTGGTTCTGCTGCGGCGTCGGCGGGAACGTCTGGCTGTAGCCCTTGCTGGACCTCTTCTCGAACAATCTCGGCGATCGAGAGTGAAGCTGGACGTTCGGCGGCAGGTACCGGCTTCTTTAGTTCTTCACGGACGATGTCCGGGACAATTTTTGGGATCCCAGGAATATTGGGGCTGAGGGCGCAGCTGGACGGCGTGGGTGCAGCGACGCCAGGAGCTCGATGGAAGTGAGCGGCTTGTGCTTGAAGGGCCCGTTCAATGATGGTCGCCTCCGTTACAAACGTTTCGGCGGTTGTAGGTGGACATCGCACCAGGCCCCCGAAGATGCTGTCCCTGACACCTCGCATCAGGATTCTCAGCTTCTTTGCTTCGGAGGCTTGAGGATCGGCGCGGTTGCAGGGTCAAAGAACATTTTCGACAAAGCTAACGACGCTCTTGAATCCTCGCTTGAAGAAGTACTTAGGCGCGTTTTCTCCGATGTTGGTTGGTGAATGTACCTCGGAGCTCAGCCTTCAGTTGCTCCCAGGAGGTGATTGCCGCTCCATGGTTTTCAAACCAATCCCGTGCTGTGGCCTCCAGAACGAAGTAAACGTTTTGAAGGCACTGCTCTGGTGTCCACCCGTTATGGCGGGCCACACGTTCGTAATGTTCCAGCCAATCTTCTACGTCCTCGTGGGCTTCGCCGTGAAAGGGCTTCGGAGTGCGTGGGGCGACGGGCAGGTACACGACGGCGGTGGCCGGGGTCTGCGACTGGTTGGCCATCGTCGTCATCTTTGGCTTTAGCTTGTCCGGCAGCAGACCCAATTCAGGAGACTGACCTCTGATGCGACTGCTCCTTCGGGCTTCGGTGTCTTCGGCGAAGAGTAGCCTTCCGGGGCTGAGCACGTCACTTTGCCGGGATGTCTTTGGAGGGCTACGATTAGTGGGCATAGAATGCAATACCCCGCACCTCCAACAAAATGTCACGAATGACGAGGTCAAACAGAGAATAACTGAGGAAACTGAAACGTATTAATGGGGCAAACTTCTGTGCAAAAAAGAAAAAGGAAACAGATGAAAGCAGAGCGTCGCGAGCGTTGAAGTCCGGCGTAACAGCAGAGTCGAACGCTGGGGCGAGACTGACTCCGGCTTGCCAAGCGGAGCCTTTTTTGTACACGCGTGGGCTTCTGGAACATTCTGAGTAGAAGGTTCGGTGCGTAGAACATTCTAACCCCGAATCGGCAAGACGGTCCTCGAATTTACCAGAACATCACATGACAGATTCAACAAAAATGTGTAGCCGCGGCCAGGAATCAAACCCTGGCCTTCTGCGTGGAAGGCAAGCGCGATACCGTTGGCCACGGACGCGCTGCCTACTTGGTCAGCTGCGCGCGCGGCAATATAAGGAGGCGGACAAAATAAACCTGGTTGCTGAGTTTGAGACGTTGTCCTGTCCTTTTCTGTTCCTTCGACTTATATGTTCATTTCTGCCCCCGTGTCAAGTTTGTTCAACACGATCATATTAAAGACTTCACGTGAGCAGTAGTACATACCTGGTTCTGTTTAAGGGCAGACTCACGATCAGCTCTGCATTGAGCAGAGATTCATCAACCACTACACATCAACAACACACTTCTTAAAGTTACTTGCGTTAATGGGATAAGGCTTAGGGCATTTGTTTTAGTTGTGGAAGCGTTTCGCGGATATATTTACGTAGCTATGAGCAGGCGGTAAGGTATATATGCACATCAAATAGCGCTCAAATACTGGGAAGTACTAGAGGGTAGCGATGATAGAAGTTGAAGCGCAGTGCCATCCATTAGTGTGGCCCTAATCTACGGCGGGACCAAGCGGTAAAAGGGTCGGAGACGTCGCCGCCTGCTGCGATTGGCGAGCTACACACCTTGCCCCATTGCAGCAAGTGGCGATGCCGCGGTCTCTAGGTCCCGTCGCCTTGGTCCAGGGCCCAGGAGGAAACAAAAACCTCGCAAAAAAGAAAAACATTAAGGTCTGTCGTCCTAAGAAAGTCGTGCGCGCGAGTGTCGATTGATGCGAAAACGCCGAATATTATGAGGAAAGATCGAACCTTCACGCCATTAAGCAAGCGATTTTATAAACTACGAAAAACGCAGTCAATCGAGCGTGTCGCTGTTTCGCATGCGTTTTTGTGACCCTATTCATAATTGGATTGGTTGGATTCCGTGCATCAGTAATGCGCTCTTTCGCAACTGCGGAATTATCATTCTTTTTCCGTCATGCGCTAAAAACTACATCGAAGCAAAATAAATAAATAAATAAAAAAGGCCAATAATACCAGCCATTTTATTATTTTTTTAGGTGATATAGTCCTTCGGATCGAAATGTTCGCTTTCCTCGCAGGCAACATCTGCGGGCAGAGATTGGGGTCAGTATACACAGGCAGGCAGGTAGCTCATTTTGTGCTGCTTGAGAAATATTTGACATGTTCTGTCGTTCTGCGGAGGCTGCCGAATATTTCTGAGAAAGGTAAAATTTAGTACACTTGCCTCACAAATACCACAATAGCGGTTGTTATTAGCATCGCATCCTTAACATTAAAGGACGCTTCTAAGCGCCATTCAAGTATAAAGAAATTTCTACAACAAAACCAATAAACAGAGCACAATCAGTCTTTTCACAAATGTGTCTGGATACGCTTTTTGGCTTTCATCTCAAAGAAGCTTTTACGTTTTTGCTTTAGGATGTGCCATTCGGGAGTACCAGCGTTAACTATTGTTAACTCGACGTTTCTTACCGCCTTTCTTCCTGTGCCTAAAGATACCTAAAGACACCTTTCTAAAAATGCTTAATTGCACTAAATCTTTTTGTCTTTATACCTTTTTTTTTTTTAACGCCCGAATAGCGTTAAAACAGTCTGTAGATCCAGGTCTATTTGCTAGCAAAAACAAATAGTAAACGCTATGGAACACATCTAAAAAATGCTGCTTGCCAGATAAATTTTTTTAATTCGATTTTTGGCTGTAGTATTGCGTATGTTGGAAAGTAGTGGTGGATGGCGTCATAAAACGACATAAAATCCTTTACGTAGGGTTTACTGAAAACTGCCTGAATGTCTGCATGGGTGTGTTTGCCCTAGACAGCAGTTTTCTCGCCCTGATCCCTTATGTACAACGTATAGTAACTGACAAGGTGAGTACGGCAGAGGAGACGCCTCAGTCAGCTGAAGCTCTTCCGTGCCTCGAGCTCCTCCTCCTTACCTTCAACAACGCTTCAACGTCTCGTGCACTTCGAGCGCGTGCAGGATGCTGTGCTTTCGAAAGATACGTGCTGCCTGCCGTTTTTGCCCTCTCAGCGACTATGCGAGTATTCACTTCTACCCGAAACTATAATTAACTCAAATGGCCTTCTTGATTACATTGTTATCATCACCAAAGAAACGCCAGGCTTCTCCTCGCATTAGAAGCTCTTCACCTTTCTGGTGCCTCTAAATACCCTAAAAAGATTGTAAAAAAAATTGACGATTAGGAGAAGAAAGTTGAGACATCTCAAAAAGTCAGTGAAACAATATGGAGCTCAAATATTTTAACACCAAAGTGTAGACATCTTGAAAAGCCAATGAAATGATATTGAGCTCAAATATTACTGACTTTACGTAAGCGGACAAGCACAAATATGACACACATATGCTTAGGCGTGACACATTTCAGTCAGTATCATCACCGTGGTGCTGAAGTTGGCAAATACGATAAAGAACTAAAGCTCAATCACTCTTGAGCCCTCGACTTGAGATCCGTAGTAATCAAGAACTTGGTAAATTTTCAGTTTCGTATCTATCATTGTGGTAATGAGACAGCCGAAAATTGTGAACGTCCGTACTCAGCATATGTCTTGTGCATTGTCAATCCTAGCACGAGGCGATATTCCTAATTGGCGGCTCTTAAATCGCGCCGCTGTCGTGGTTACTTCTTTTTTCTTACAAAAATATTTTAAGCAGTCTATAAAAATTGTATTCACAATTCAACCGCACATTCGTCTTCCTATCTAGTCAAAATATATCGACAGTTTTCAATAGAGTTTCCGTAGATATTCTTTTAACCGAAATGCGTATAGTACACATGGCCAACTTTCTGGTACATTCTGTGGAATAAAAAGTTCTCAAGAAAATACCAATATTCTAGTTGATTGGCGTTTTATGATTTCCAGGCAAATACAGTCCTCGGGTACATTACGATCTTGTGTGAACGAAAGCAAAAATTAACAATTCTGGAAATGCCCCTCCCCCCCAAAAAAAAAAACAAAAACAAAAAAAAACAGCATTCAATGCAAAAGAAAGAGGTTAGCCGTGGAATGAAAACTATACGCGTCCAAAAGTTTAATTACTGCTTATTGATATTTTATGACTGTCTTCTAGAATATTCCAGGGAAACATTAAGATGTTTTTTTGTTCAGTTAAAATTCTGATTTTAGTGCATCCGCCACGGCGTCGATGTCCAAGAAAGTTGGGAATGGACGCTAGAAATGCTATAAAATTTCTATCACCACATTTCGATTGACTTTCTGTCGCCATATTTCTAGTAGACGGAATAATAATAGGATGCATTGCGGAGAAGCGACATCATATCCAGTTGAAAACTCCCTGCAGAGGCTGCTTTTTCGACTGCCTCAAATGATTATCGCTTCTTAAAAGGCTGTATAGTTGCAGATATAGTTCACCAACACATTAGAAACCACATTCTGTATCAATTATTGGCGAGAAAAATGTAACATCCTTGTAATTATTTTGACTTCCGGGGTGGTCCTTGTTCAGATGATTGTCTTTCAGGTGATTTAAGGTTTCCAATTTTCTGAAACCACCACGTATTTTCCTTGTCACTCTCTCTTTCTCTCTATTTCAATCATAAGGTGTATATTTCGGTAGAACAGTAAGCGTCTGTGAAATAATAGGCTTTGACTGCTTCGTGATTTTATATACACCGCAAAACCTTCTCCCAAGTGAAATACAGTTCCAGGGTCACGTGAAAGATGGCGCCAGCGTGCCAGTGTATTCTCTTGTCGTAAAAGATCGCAATATATCTGTCGAAAGCCAACACAAGTCTATGAACGAACATGTACTTATCAAGCTTCAAAATATGCATAAACATTTGAACTACCATTCTAACTTCTTAAAAGGAACAACTGCTTCCTGAAACTGTTGCAGCAGTCGAGAACCACGCGCTTGTGCCTCTCGAGCGTCCGGAGCTTCTCTCCACGTGACCGGTGTCGTCGACGTCAACAACCGAGGTGAACAAGGTGCTGTTGCGGGAACGAACATCAAGCGACAATTTTTAGGTCGGCTTGCTTCAGTGAACACCAGCCACAAAACATACAAAAAATATCCTCGTCGGATCGGTCTTCACTGCTGTGTTTTTTTGTTGTATGTTTCGTGTCTGTGTTGCAGAAGGGAACAGTGTTCGGTCGACGTCTGCGTTATCTTGAAACCGCGCTTCCGCAGCGACGTAATGGCGGACCTGCTTCACAATGGCCATGGCCGGCCCCAATTCATCCAATTGCAGGGTGACTAGCCCGAGGCTGCCTATCGTTAGTTTCCGCTGAATTTCGGAAGCAGAAGATAAGAAACAAGCGGGCCTGAAGCAGCGGCAGCCGTTTCTACGAAGAAAAGTCTGCAACAGAAAATTTGGTTCTATCCTTTTTGTTGCTTCATTTATTTTTTCATTTTTATAAGGGTTCGGTTTTCTTTCAACTATTTCCTACATTTGCAGCGTCAAACTCGCTTCTTGAACATGTCACGTATTCCATCGCGAGAATTTTTGGAAGTATAGCATTTTGGAAGTATAACTTAGCACATGCATTTTTTTTTTCGTAGAAATAATATTCAGAATTATGAGACGCAATATGCAGATTGTGCTTTATATGTTCCTAGGGTGGCGCGCTTTTGACGACGCATTGTTGAATTTTGCTTGAAGAATTGAACAAGATGCCGAAGATACGAAGAGTTTGAATGGCACTTGGTGCAAGTGGTGCAGTCGAACTCTGAGAACAGCATTTCAGTTCAGTAGCCGCTTCACAGGGGCCCATTCAGCCGCAATAGAATGCTAACACGCAATTGTGTCTACGTATTTGATTAGTTTGCCACGTTTTATTTTTGTACGCAACTGAAACGTTTTGAAGAAAACACGTTCTGCGGCGCGTTTAGTGATATATTGGGGGAAACATAATATAATCAAAATATTGTGAAAACGAAATGTTTCGGGTTAGTGCAATGAAGACGGGATAGTAGCAAACGAGCTTATATTTATGGACGTGTGAATTCCTGGGACAGGATCGGGTTAGACGAAGGTTTCTGCTTTAATAATCGAACGCCATTCCATCGAGCGCCGTTAAATGAACTAATTGAACGTTTCATCGAACGCCGATTCATCGAACCCCGTTTCATCGAATCACTTGACGTCGTTTCATCGAATTTCCCTTTACTAAATTTTGGAGTATTACAATATCTTTACATAATTTACTATCGCTTTTGAAATAGTTTTGACGCCACTCCCGAATCACCAGAAATAAAATTATTACCCCGGTCAACTTTTTTTTTACCTAAATGTTGATTACTGAAATATAGAACGTAGGTTTCATTTCAAAACTTGAAGGGGTACGCGACTCGCTCTTCTCTGACGCGGTAAGCGGTTGTTCTCCACCACACGCATTTTTTCACTTCCTCCCCCTTTTTGTTCACGCGTGAATATCACTTTCTGAAAAGGGAATCAGCTATTCTTCGCAATATTTTCATTCTATCCCAGCAGAAACGTTTTTTTTTTAGCAACATACATTGTATGTCGGAAAGCCGGCAGGTCCATGGTTCTGTCGGTTACCGTAAATTAACGAAGAGGAGTAACATATCCTTTTTTGTATCATGCAGCATGGAGACAGACCATTGCTTCAAAAACTCGTCGTCGTCTTGAAGCAGAATACGTCATTCAACGACGAAGATGCGCCCTTGAACGGACGGGTGTTCATCAATGCACCCGATGTTCACAGTTTTAAAATGTGTCATCAGTGCTTCCCGCTTTTTATATGCCACATTAACATCAGCAGTCATCTTTTACTAGACAAAAATGGAAATAGAAAAAAAAAAGTTTCTTCTATAACTTTTTAAGTTTACAAATTATAATCAATTATATAACACTGCTATCCTCCCGGTGCTAAAAGAAATTTATATCCTGTGTGTAGAATTCCTTCTGCTCAAGTGGGCGGTGTTCGATGAAACGGTTTTCAATGAAATGGCGTTTGATGAAATGTCCGGACCCAAAGAGATATACAACTGCACAATGTATTCAGTTGATAATTAGAGTTATTCCTAATAAAGAAGCGATCGTAGGGCGGCGATATTTGCGATATTTTTCTGGAATTCAGTCTTGTATTGAGGTTTAAAAAGTTGGCTACGAAACCACCGTAATTAGGGTTCAATGCCATAACGACCAATGCTGTTCTCCGGAAATGGCACCTATATATGTGTTTATATATATATATATATATATATATATATATATATATATATATATATAAACAAACAAACCTTTTCTACTACTTATATATATATATAAGTAGTAGCAAAGGTTTACTAAGTAGAAGAAAGAAAAAGTATGTGCTTTAAAGCCTTGATTTTGTATATCTATCAACAAAGAAGAATGTAAAAATTAAATTTTAATTCATTTTTGATTTCCACCAGGCTTGGCGATGATTTCCTTTTCTTTTACACATCTCTATTATATGGTACTTAAATAAACTGGAAGTAACAGGGGCTGAATGTGTTCGTGCATGTCAAACATACCGCTAAATTCCACATTAAAAAAAAAAACTTTTTTTCGTTTTCTTTTATTTAAATTGCACATATCCCACACATTTAGTTTACATATTTCAGTTTTCTGTTCATGCCCTTTGGTTTACTGAATCATAGGACATGAATTCCGTGTTTTGTCTACTTCGTCCAACGTGAGGGAGAGGAAAAATGGGACAAAACAAGAACTGAAAGCTCAAGATTGCAACGCCCTAACCACGAAGCGCGTTAGACAGTTGGACCAACAAATCTCTTGCCTCCAAATGTTTCGAGGTAAGTTTTAGCTCAAACGTTATGTTCCCCTTTTTTCCCGTTTACTGTACCTTTTCTGACGTCGTGAATCGAGTTGCGCCGCGTTAGCATGGCACGAACCTGGAGCCTCAAAGCGCTGAACCACTCCGGGCGTCTCAGGAATACAGCAGGGAACCCTCATCTCGCGTTCCGCCGCCTCGATAGTCCCGGTAGGAAACTTCGCCTAAACTTGTTTTTTTTTTTGGTTTTTTTTTTTGCCTTTGGTTAGAGGCTTCTTGCATCTTTCGCTTCGTTCGTTATCCCAATCGTCGTATACTCCGGATGTAAGCCTCGTGCGGACCCCTGGGAGTTGGCTTCACCGCTTCAGAGAGAGCTTATATGGCATGCGACCTAGTTTTCGTGTGCGCGGCGCCGCGGTGCGGAAACAGTGGGAAACTGCAGGTCGTTCGAAAGTTCCGGATTTTTCGTGCCGGCCTCATTCCTTCTCTGCGATTGACAGGTTTTGCTCCTTGGAATTATTCTACGCAGAGTAGTTCTTTTTTGCTCCCCGTGCCTCCTCATCCCCATTCTGTACCCAGTCCTCCGGAGAAAACGGCAGCTTCAATTGACTGCTGGCCAAAATATAGCTCCGGTAGGCGATTTAAGCTTTCCAACTTTTTCTCGAGCAACGAAATGTTGTTTTCACAGTACGTATTGTTTTCTTTGTTTTTAAAGCACTCTCTCATTGCATGGGTACACGTATCATTGACGTGAGAATGATGTCTGAGGGAGAAAAAAAAATAGTTTCAGACTCATTTCTCAATACACTGTTTTTCGGCTGCCCATTGTTTTTTCTTTGAGGTTGGGGGGGGGGGGGGGGCGGGATTTTCGAGGTTGCGCATTATTCTTGTGAGTAGAGTCTTTTTTGTTTTGTTCTGGTTTGAGACATGGAATACTAGAGCCGGCTCAATATTTCAAGGAAACAATTCGACCTCGTGTAACATACATTAATATAGCAAGTCACGCATGGCATACAATTTTTATTGAGTGCTTTGAAAGAAAAAAATATTTCTTTGCGGTTTTATGTCGTTGGCATTATTTTCTTTTCTATAACCGCGTCTTTGTAGTTTTTGATGTATTGTTTCGCCATTCTTTGCGCTGATTCAAGTACGACTACGTCTGAAACGATTTATGAAAGGGTTGCCTGCAGCAATCGGAAGGGGTATGTGACAGTAAGAAGATAAAGCCTCACCCGAGCAAGATAAAACAAAATAAGGTAATGTTTGGAACGAGAGGCGTTCAGAGGCGAGAGTTGAAATACAAACGTTGTCCAGAGTGGAGGATATCCGGAAAAAAGAAAAGAAAAAAGGGCGCGTATTTTGTTCACATTCGAAAGAAGCCAAAAGAAGACACTTCGCACAAAAATGGAGACGCAAGAAAACCAAACGAGGAAGAAAGGGGGGGAGGGGGGGAGATTATAAAAGAAATTGGAACACGGAAGAAATTATCCCGCATAATAGGCATATCGAACCGCAGATGACATGTCGGTCATACATTTTCGTTTTTTCTCCGTGGTTCTGTGTATTATTTGGGGATACACCGCTGATAGTCGTTGGTGTTTGAATGATTTTTTCTTTGTAGCTACAAAGTGAATAATTACGGTCGAAGCAGCACTTAAAAGTCTCGTATACAAATATATGGGGCTGAAGTACTTTTTCTTCCATTGTGTGTTTGTCCAACGTTTCGCAATTATGTTTGTAATCGCAGAGCATCTTAATTTTGTTTCAATTTTACATGTGGTATTTGTTGTTTAGCTAAAAACTTTATGACTAAAGTCGCTAAGTTTCTTTTTACAAAACTTTGACTGCCACAAAAAAAGAAGGTACATTTTATCTTATTTTCAGCTTATATTATTTTTGTGTTTAGTGTATGACATCTACGAGGTTTTTAATGTGTGTACTGAGACACTAAGAATCAAAGCGAAAAAAAAAAAACAACAGACATTTGAAACCGAACCTAGATTAATAGCTTTTTTTTTTCTTTTCGGCCTATGTGCTAGGTCAGGCGTTCTCAACCACTGCTGTTTCGGGAACCCCTTGTGAATCTGCGGAGATGATTGAGAACCACGTTCGTGGTAAGGCGAAGGGAATGGTATAGGTTAATTATGATAATTATTTAATCAATGGATATAACCAAGGGTCTATTGTCAAGTAGACTTATATCATTGACATACCCACGAGGGAACACACCCGAAATTGGGAACGTTTCCTCTCATTCTGAAAAAAGAGAACTTTTATTGCTCGCCTTGACTGATGAGGTAGGGCAATTCATAAACCCCTAGAATGACTTCGCGTACCCCGAAGTGTCCGCGGACGCCCATTTGAGAACCACTGTGCTAGGTAATAAACAACAACCAATCCATGGAAACACGACATTTTCAGTTGAATCAAGGTAAAACACTTGGAAAGCACTCAATGCAAAACTTTAGGCCTTGATCGGAGGAGAATTGCTGCTCGTGATTGGTAACTGATTTAATTTTTATTTTTACTCATATAAGAAACGTATCATGGTCTTACATCTGCGCGCAAAGTGTTGTGAAGATTGTTTTCGCTGTTTTCTCACTCCTTTTCTGTCTTCCGCCTTTTTACTGCAAATGCAAATGCAAATGTGGAAAAAAAAAACATAATTTAGCAAACGCGACAAACTCGCTTTGTAAACAGTTTTCTACATTTTGTTTTTCTGAAGGACGATAAAAACTATCATTAAAAGCGAGCAGTGTGCGAGGAATAAAATACACGAACGTCATTCCAAACTTTCAATTCGAGGCACTAAAGCAGCGACGACCACCACGTTCTCTCCCAAAACACCTTTACACGTCGCGGCGTTTCACGCCCACTCTCGGCGAGATGGTTCGCTGAAATATTACTTAGAGTCGGTGCCGAATACAACAGCGGGCGCGGAGCCGCAAGCAACGGCAGCCTCGCCAACACCACAGAGAAAAGCGAGACGACCGAACATCAAAGCAGGGTCCAGCGGACAGCTTGCATATCTCATGACAGACAGGGAGGGCGTCCCTTACGCTGACTTGTCCTCCCCCTCCTCCTCCCATTTCTTTCCGCCATGGTGGTGCCACCTGAACGTGTCCGTCTGTACTCGTTTTCGGAGCCGCAATGCGTTCGTGCGGGAATGATATGGCACGCGAGAGGAGGATCCGGCGATCGTCGGAATGCCTAACGTGTGCTCTTCCCG
The DNA here is from genome assembly GCA_013358835.2 of Ixodes persulcatus. NCBI lineage: Eukaryota > Metazoa > Arthropoda > Arachnida > Ixodida > Ixodidae > Ixodes > Ixodes persulcatus. The sequence goes on from JABSTQ010010670.1 coordinate 118,417, forward strand.
TAACGATCCTTTTTCGCGTTCTCTGGACGCGGTGGGCGGTACGCCACTTTCATTACGCTTGGCGCTGCGCGATGGAAGGACGGAGATGCTATACTCGGCGAAAGGGCGCTGAGCTGCGTGCGCTCCCGTGCCAATATTGCCCGATGTCTATAGGCTTAATGGGGCGGCCACCATCGGCAATCGTCGCGCGCGAATACTTTGCCGGAGTGACCGCGCATTTAGTGTGCAATCTGGATGTTGGCCCGGAGCAGTCAGCAACGGCTACCAGGATTGCTGCACTGTCCGAAAATGGGTGCCTTGACAGGAAGACTGTTGAAGCTGACCTCTCGGTTGCAACCTCGATGGAAGGAGCAGAGGCAGAACCGACTGAGTTGGTGATCAACGTGGTTTGTGTTGCTCGCGCTAGCTAGGCGGTCATTAACGGTCAGGCGAAACTGCGCGACGTTTGTGGGTTCAACCAGACTCGGCGATCGGGAGCTGCAGTGCAGTGCCGCACAACCTTTTGATTACTTGAGCTTACATCTTTCGTGTCTTTCATAAAATGACCGATCTGCAAAACGCCGACCAGGTCTCTAGAGACACCTTTCTGCCAAAGGATGTCGAAACATATACATTTGGCATCGTTTGAAAAGCTTTTTTAATAGTTTATTTCTCATCTATTGTATATGTATTGTCCTTTCTTAAGATATGTACTGAACTGCCTTATGTTCTGATGCTGTGTCGGCAGAAAATAGGATAATTTTAAAAGATTCTTATCGTAAGTCTTTGGAAATTAATCCCAGAGCGTGTGTAAGCCATTATTTGTTCTTCATGTGTTATCCTAAGTTCACGTTTCTACGATAATTTGACAAGGTAATATCTGTGGTTACTCGCCTTAACTGGCTGCGTTTCTGTTTCTATCTCAGTTTTTATTTTTTTTTTTTTGCTGCTTGATTGCAATAAATGCGAGCGATTTTAATGTTGTTTGCTAGAAGCAGGCGACATTGTCACTACGTTTAGCAATTGTACTTTGTTTTAGCATTTTGGTTTACAATCAGTGAACAAAATTAACTTAAATTAAACGTGTAATAATTACACTCGTTATAATTATAGTTGTTCTAGTGTTTAGGCAGTCTGTGTATTGCGTACCGCAGCAAATATTCCGACACAACTGCAACTATTTATGATTCCGAATTCATATATGATTGTATCAATATCTCCCGTCCGCTCACTTTCTCACGTCTCAGCAATCTTTGCTCGCTGATTCGCGAACGATGCGAAAGATCTTCTGCCCTGCCCGCCCCTTGTCACCGCCTAGCTGAATACCCCAGGCGGCAGTCAACCCGTCTGGACCTTTCATCTGCGCTTTACTTTGTCATCGCGAAACGACTACAGCCAGTCTCCTTCCTTAGATCCGAGCCCCGTGATTTCTTTTTGATATTCCGTACCCGAGAAGCCACTTCCATCGATCAAGACGACTTCCCTGACTCCGCATCACAATCTCGTACGTCTCACTTTTTTTTCTTCCCTCTTCCGTGTTTCTTTTTCTTTTTTTTCCCGAGGGGCCGATGATCTGGTCTGCTGGGCAATCTTTATTTCTTCGCTGCAGACAATAGGACTCGGAAAGAGATTGAAACAGTACAGAGTGCTTCGGCACGCATTCCTAACGAGCGCAGAAACAAAACATGGACATTGAATAGGTTGCTCAGAAACAATGCGCCTAAAGAAAAGAAAACAGCTCGTACACGGTTATTGAATTGCGTCATTGGTGCGGTCGCGGGAGCTATAATGCTATGGCATAGCGGCACACTCATTTTCTTGCTGATTCTGGTTCCAGTGATTTATGTCGAAATCGGGGTAGGTCAAGGGCACACGCTGTTTTAAATGACAGTGCTTTCTTTGTATATAGATATACTACTCGAGTCGCAGTAAGTATTGTGATGGGTGCGGTTTGGGAAAAACTTCGAATCGGTTTGGTGCTCACGTCGATTTGAGCCGACTCCGTTTGGCGTTGTGCTAGCCTTTGGATGTCACAATTGGCTTCCTGCCGTCACGGGATGAAACATTTATGCGTATGACGGCGATTTTGTGCCTTTTATGTTCGGTCCCGGGAGGTTCACAGAAGGCGCTATGCTCTGGTTATAAATATATGACTCCGGGATTTACCGCCTTTATCTCAGTATATTGCGCAAGAGGATGCCAAACGTGTTACGCATTAGTGACTTTTTGGGTGTGGTACTTTCGCCGACTTCGCGCTTCACGCTGATTTTGTCATTCTTGCGACTGGCGAAATGATCGACGCTGAACGTGACGGATCGGTGTAAGGCGTGCTTTATTTTGCGCGTGGTGGAAGTTGTCCTTGCGCATGTCCGGCACTTGCGAATAAAAATCTAATTATGCCACTCTGGATCTTAGAATGCAGATTAGTTTTCTTCGGATTCTTTTCTGAAGTTATTTGAGAGGCTTTGCCTCTCAATATATATATATATATATATATATGTGTGTGTGTGTGTGTGTGTGTGTGTGTGTGTGTGTGTGTGTGTGTGTGTGTGTGCGTGTGCGTGTGCGTGTGCGTGTGCGTGTGTGTGTGTGTGTTGGCAGCGCGCCAACACCGCGCCAAAACAGACGCTGTGTTGGCGCGCTGCGTGAACCATTCGCTTTTTTTCTTGCTGTGTTCCGGCTCACGTCGCTATGGACAACAAAATACTGTATTTTTTCTTCTCGCTCGAGTTGTGCTGTGTCAAGGAGGGAGGGACGCGAGCACAGGCGCCACCATGTCCGGCCGCGTGACTGGCTCACGGGACTGTGGTGGATCCTTTCTTTTGGAGGGGCTGACTACAAAGCACACAGTAACACACCTTTCAGGGTACAATATTGCCCGTTGTTTGCGGATCACGTCGTACGTGTATTTGTTCATGCGCAGGTCCCTCTTAGTATTGTCAGGCTGCCCGGATTCGTACGCCAAAACGCTGTGTGCAAAACACCCGCGCTTTCTCCCACCAGGGGCTCGAAGTAGGAAAGTCGGCGAGATCACCGAGCACCACCACAGGTCACCGGGTACTTAACATTGCGGTGGAATGCTTAGTGCGGGTATGGCTAAGCAGTGCGCTTTCAAAGGGGCCATTGCCATTGAAGCAACAGCGGTAGCGGTCTTCTTTTTGTGCCAAAATAAAGTATCGGAAAGTGGCAAATGACGACATCCGCAGCCTGTCTTGTCGGAAGAACGCTTTCGTAAAACTTGTTTATAAGTTCTTCTGGTTTTCGAGCAATGTTTGTCATGAGCGAGTCACCAAGAGTCGATAAGTTGTAACAGAAGACGCCCCGAGACCCAGAGTGAGTTTAGGGCAAGCGTGCTCTTGTTAATCCATGATTCTGTGTGTTTGCACGTGATGATTCCCTCTGTACACAATGCGAGTGGAGACAAAGCATTCACACTAACGGCACAGAGCACGGGCAAGGGTGCAGACCTTTTCATCCTCCGTCGCGTGGGCACTGCCATCTTGGAATCACGTGACGTGGCTGCCACAAGGTGGCTTCAACTCGACTCTCCGCTCTCTCCTTCGCGCTTTGCTGAATGCGTTGCATTCGTGCTTTTCGTCGCGTTTCACCGCAATTTGTTTTTGCCTCGCTCCGTAAAGAGTTACCCGATGCGTATTTTCGCTACCTAACCATGTCATCATTATGTGCACGAATTCTCCACTTGATCTTATAACAGGTGTCGGCTATTTCCATCGGCGGCGTACCGGATTTGCGTGTGGAGGCTAGAGGAGGCACTGGCGAGCATTGAGTTTGTAGACGAGCACTACAGGTGAGAGGCCAATTACCCATCACAGGGTATACGTATGTTTAGGAATAGTGAGGAGCATTCAGAATAAAAGGCGCAAGGCATATTTATGATAGCGCGCTTAAGGTCTTAATACGCGACTAATGTAGTCAACTTAAGGAATCTCTATGCGTGTCTCTCGAAAACATCGTGCTCTGCCTTCATAAAAAAAGAAACTGTTGCATTTAAATATATGGTGGAATTGTTTTTGCGGTATAAACGTTCGTTTTATAGGTTTATTTATGAATTTAAAGAAACTGTGCATTGGCATCGGTTTCATGTCTAATTTCGATGTACTTTCAGGGGATGGCGATGCCGATGAAAGTAAAAAGCGCATCTGTTCAAACAAATAAAAATTTATCTACACAGATCCTGGCATTCGACTAAATCTAAACTTGCCAGTGACGATTATCTTGCACTTTAATTTCATTTCGCAAATTTTATGGAAAACAGATGTACTTAACTTGACGGGTCTGTCACTTTTTTCATATACTGAATTCGTCGTAAAGAAATGTACACATAACAAATACTTAGTTCATTTCCTAAGGCCAATCTTTTGGAATTATGTTAGTGAACACCTAAGCAGGGCCCTGTGGCCTAGCCATCAATATAAGTATATTTATATATATATATATATATATATATATATATATATATATATATATATATATATATATATATATATATATTTCTTTTTTTTTGGGGGGGGGGAGGGAGGGAGGGGATTTGAATTGGATGGGATGCCTATTACTTGGAACGCGAAAAAGCGAGGGGGGAGGGGTCACGCACCATACGTCCCCTCCCACCTCGCCCTGGCTACGCCACTGGTAGGGCCGATAGTTGAAATGCACTCCTACTCGGCCTAGGATGGACCTTCGTAACATCATTCAAGCCCTTAATATATATTTGAAACAAACAGGTGCAGGCATTACTGCTTCCTTTCTTACGTTCTACGCGTTATTACATGGGAATTATTCAATCGGTGATGTTCAGAAGGAGATGGTGTCCTCGAAAATTAAAGAGTGAGCACCGACTTTGCGAGTTAATTTCTTCAAAATGATTCAGCACTGTTAATCAAGTTGTCGACTTGGTTTTTCACAATGCTTCAATGAATTCGTCTCTTCGTGAGTTTATGATTTTCAAAACGTGAGTCAGCGAGTGCGGCTGAAGACAATATGAATCCTCCTCCCGCATCAGTTCAGTCGTTTTGTCGCTGAACCTGTCCGAGCGAAGAACATGATCATATGAAGGTGTTCGTAATAGTCGATTGATACAAAGGATTGAATCGCGATTTTCGTCCGCAGACAGTCTACCACGCGACCGGCACGTCATCGATTCCTGTGATCCTTGCCTCGTCCGCGGACGCGCGGACTGATAAGGTCGAGCGCCTTTTCACTCGGGAGTCAAAGGCGGCAGATTGAATTGAAAAGCGTTTAGTCTGGCCACGGTATAATATTTTCTTGTTTTTGTTTTGTTTGTGGACTATTAAAACAAAAATGGTGCATCGTTATGTTTTGTGCGTTCGCTGGTTCATTCTGTTGCACGATTCTTGGTTCCACCCGTGAAAGAAAATGCAGAAACTTTGTCCGGCTGACGCGACGCATGGTTCCGGTACTCCTCCGGGTCCGTGTCAAGAAGCTCCCGTCAACACTCATCTAGCACACCGCAATATTTCTTGCACGTCCAATCAGGCTTTTGTCGAGCAGGACCTTTCTTGTGACTGCGATGTGCTTGAGTGTCGTGCACGAGCGCAGAGTGCGTGAAGTCCTCTCCAAATGCCCCTCCGAGAGCCCAGAACTTCGTCGCTTCTACGCCGAACCCCTCTCGAGCAGTACCATGCCTTTGTCACTGTCATGCCTTGGGGTAGTAAAGCTAGTGGCGCTTCACGCGAAGCCTATCACGGTGTTTTGTCTCGATCTGTACGTAACAGCGGCGTACGATTATTTATCGAGATAGCAAACGTCAATTTTTTTCTCGGACAGCGGTGCCACGGTGCGATGTTGGAGTTTTGCCGCGCCGTGGGGTAGCGAATAGGTTCGGTCTGTCCTCGCTTGTGTCTGCTCGTCGTCTCCCTCGTGTGTATGCGCTTAGGAGACAGACGAACCGCGGACATGTCGTCATGTGATCAGTTCATCGTGTGAATTGGCCATAAAGGTGTCCACGATTTAGACTCTAAATCACTTTGTAGTCTTTAAGGTGACCCAGCACTACTGTATTGTTGGTTATGTATCACAAAATTAAATGAAAACTACGTAACAGACCACCACATCCGCGAGCGCGCCGAAACCGAAACCGACCAAATTGAAGCCACCTTAAGGCGGCTAAAATGGCGTCGAGTGCGTCAGCGCCCTCTATCCGCCGGCCAGGTAACTTTAGAGTTGAAAAGGTGTATAAAGAACTAGAGGTCTTAACAGTTGATTCTAGTGCGCGAGCGCTTTATTTGCGCCACCCATGACTTCGGCCTCGCGCCCCTAGTGTTCGTTCTGCTCTAAGTAAGTGTAAGACAAAGCGTCGTTCTGCTTTCCACCACATGAGCCGTGCAAATCGAATCTCGTGGCGAATAAAAGCTTCTGCTTACACTTGCGTCTGCGCCCGCGTAAAATTTTCATTTTGCGATTTTTGTTTGCCGCGTGTCTACTGATTATAGGAATAGTGAACTCGCGCAGGTCGATGCAGTTTGGCCGAGGGGGGGAGGGGGGGGGGGGGCGTCAGTTTGCATTCTTATATGTTCATAAGTAGGCGCGGACTCAAGCTTTTTTTTTTTGTGAGCTTGTACGTTTACCTGTCTCAATCCCTGTCCTCCTTCTCGTGTTCTAGCAAATGCAAAAGTAAAAAAAAAAAAAAAAAAGATTGAAAGAAAAGAAAACGAAGTCTGGACGGCGATCGTATCACAGGGTGCGCTTAATAAGTGGTTGTCAAGGCTTTGGCAGGATTAAGAGGCATTAAGTATCTCGCGAGAAGAAGCATGAAAATAAATAAACGAGAAGAGGAACCCAAAGCAAGCTACTGTAGGGCGGGTGGTGGTTGAGGGGGGGGGGGGGGGGGGGGCAAAGGAAGATTGAAAAAATTGGAAGAGGGCGGATCAGTAAAGGGTACGATTATATTGGAATACCAAAATGTACAAAAAGAAATTGAGTTTCAGTCACGTCGTCTTTGCACCAGAAAAAAAAAAAAAGAACGATAATTTTGTAGTTTTTTATTTGTGTACATTTTTTTTTATCGCCGCCAAATGCGAAGTTCTTTAACTAGGAAGGTCAAGCCAATTTTTTATGTAGTTCTTTAAAGACTAAGTTTTTATTTTTTTTTTTTTTTTAGTTTCGCTATTGATTTGATTACACCTTTGGTGCTTAGTAGTTCTTTAGCTTCTCAGTTCAAAACCGGAGAAGAGAGAGTTGCTTTTATTTTTGGTTTCGTTCGACCGTTTGCTCTATATATAGAAATCCCCATTTCACGGATATCTGCGACCTTCGTTCGTGAAATTCGAAACTTGGAATTTAAACACGATCCTTTCCTCATCCGGCTTGACAAAACAAGAAAATGATATTAATGATAAAAACCATTCCGTTTCGAAGCCCTATCCCCTCGTTCGCCCAATTACGCGTCCAGGATTTCAGCGAAACCCGATATATATTTTAAACTTGGAGAGAGTTTATCTGCGCCCCTCGTTATCCCCGCAAAAAACACCGCTTTGATGCAGTCGCGTCTGAAACAAGGTTTGGGTAATGACAGTGCTGTCATCATTTGTTTGCTTTGTTTTCGCAGGTGAAGTTCCCGGACAAAGTCCTTTCTCCGTCAGGCGGCTATGCTTCCCCCTCTCTCAAGTTTCCGTTCTTTGTCTGGATTGATGGGACTTCGGGTGAGTGCGATCTGTGGGGCACCATTACCGCAAAATCACACTTTTTGTTTATTTCTCAATGGGGTACTCTGAACGAAATGAAACGTCAATTAGGTAATAGGAGTGCAGAGATAAAGCACAACTAGGCCTCTAAGCTCGTCAAACACAAAGTTGGGACAGAAGTTGACAAATCGCACAATTGGCCTATCACGACGATGACTTCGCACTTTTTTCGCCGACGTTCAATCGGCGCGCTCCGCGAACTTTCAGCTGCAACTTTGTGTTTGACGAGTGTAGGGCCTTTAGACTGTGTTTAGGTATTCGCAAAACTGTGCACCCTTCTGTATCTTCTACTCCTGCCAGATATTGACGATGATATTTGTTTCAATTAGGAATAAAGCATGGTGTTCCTCCACACCACTGATGCAGTTTGGGCTTCATGATTCTTAACTCGTGGAAACAGTCATTATCTGCTGCTTGAACTGAAAAATTATAAACTCTCGAGTTCTTGAAGACACACGTGACGCATTCTTGCAGCATGACGTTCTGTGCTACGCCACCATATTTTTTTTTCTGTTTTAATTGCGAGGGCAAGGGCGTTATTCATTGAATCAAGTGACTTAACTTGACAAAAATATTTTTGAGGATATAGAAAAGAAATGTCAAACATTCTTAGCGCAAAAGAGGTCAAAATCCGGTTGCATCTTCATATTCTCAGCGTCTAGGGAGTTTTACTTGTTGAACGTTTAAGTTCTTGTAGGTTTACGCCTTGTATATGTATACATTAAAACGTACAAACGAAACAAAAACACCTTCTATAAAATTCCAACATCTTTCTTTTAAACGATAGAAATAATGCGCATCATATTTGGATTGCATGACGGCTCTCGTAATTAAATAAAGCACTACCGTAGCCGAAGACGATTATTTTCTAATCAGTGAAAACAACGTCGTCTCACTATATTGTATCCTCTGTTGTAACACAAATAGCGAGAAGGAAAGTTGCCCCTCATTTCACTATGACGAAAAAAAAAAAAGAATCGTTTAAGAACCGTTACATTTTCTATAACATTTCGTCCAGCCATGCAGCTAAGTGAGCGCTGTTAGCCTAACAACGACCCCGTCCAAAACAGCGCACAGTCAACGCCTCTTGCGGAAACGGGCATTGGCAAGCCGGGTAGTCACTTCTATCATGATTTATAACTAAACTTCATTCGCAGCCGTTTTGTTTCTCTGAGGACGGAGTGAAACAAGAGAGGCCGATGCGCGTGAAAGTACAGAAGCGCACGCTCGTTAGTTTCTCAAAACTTCTGCGAGGTTCGTCAGATTAAAGGTGAGCAGCTTTAACAGTTTTACAGGGATCCGAGAGGAAAGAAAAAGCGCGTTGTATTTATCGCTGCTCTGAAATGCACAAAAAGGCTTAATGTTGGCATACGTAACGCTAATCCCGCATAAATCTATAGGTCGCGCGCTGTAGGCGTCAACGAAATCTGAGGCTGTCATCGAACGTCTGAAGAGCATATTCGCCCGCCATGGGATACCTGCAACGGTAGTAAGCGATAATGGACCACAGTTCTCCTGTGATGCTTTCGCAGAGTTTGCCCGAAACTACAGTTTCCAGCATACTACCAGCAGCCCTCGTCATCCTCAGGCTAACGGAGAGGCCGAGCGCACCGTGCAGACTATGAAGAGTCTGCTTGAGAAAGCAGAGGACCCGTACTTAGCTCTACTTGCGTACCGGGATACCCCGGGTCCGACAGCGCGGAGTCCAGCCGAACTCCTCATGGGGCGACGTCTGTGGACACGGATCCCGGTGTACCCAGCTCTTCTGACTCCCAGCAATATTAACGACAACGTTGCGACTAAACGCGACCGTCAAGTCAAAGAGCGCCAGCGGGCACACTTCGACCGCCGACATTCAGCTCGACGGCTACCCAAACTGAGTTCCGGATCAACTCTGTGGGTGAAGGACCTCAAAAGGCCAGGGGAGGTCCTCCGTCAAGCTGACACGCCCAGGTCTTACTGGGTCAGAACCACAAGAGGGGACGTCCGTCGCAACCGAAGAGCCTTTAACCGAATTCTGCTCATTCTGGTCAACGAGACGAGCTGGTATTGTGGCCAGCCAACACGACCGCTCCTTATGGACCTGCTTTACCCGGGGAAGACGTCAAGGAGTACCCACCAACACTGCAGCAGGCTTCGCAGTCTTAGTAATCGACGCAGGACTGCAAAGTTCCCGTGGCAGTGACGAGGGCTGGAAGAAAAGTGTTTGCCCCCCCCGCGGTTTGGTGAATAACTACAGACTACTCGAAACTTGTTTATCCCCAAAGGGAGATGTGGCGTGAGCCACCTTTGAACTTCCCATTTTCTATAAGCGAGGCTCGCACGCGCGTGCAATGGGGCCCGTGGCTTGTGCAGGGCCATGAGAGAATAAACGTTATTTTTGGTTTGCCGTGACACGAAGTCAGTCGCATTTATTTCGGGTGTAACCGAGCACCGATACAACACGAACTCAAAATAAAAATCCCAGATATATAAACGTGTCTTCTTTAATGCATTATAACAAATTGAATAAATATAAGTAGCAAACTATGAAATGATTGTGAACCCAGCTGTGATGGAATAATACATAATCGAGGAACACATCCTCCAGCTAGCTTGTAGCAGCAGTGGCACGTGGAAAACAGTGTCTGCTACGAACCCGCACGCGATGGACTACTGCGAGCTCTTTTTCGAGGTTGTAGACGAGTCGTCCGACTCTCCCGCCCAGGACCTTTTATGCTCGTCGTCGTCCATCCCTTTCGATGGCGTGATTGGCGTAACCGTGAGACTCCGACGTGGCTCGTTTTTGCCGAGCACTATTTAGCTACTTCAGTAAGAACTTTGCGGAAAAATGGAAACCAGAAAACGTTCGCGCACCTCGCAATGAAAACACGTAAACGCTGATGATTTAGGGCAAGTGTGGCCAGACGGGTCGGACGTTTCAAAGCAAGACTCATTCAGGTGCGCCCTCGGACGTAGAGAAGAAAAAATTAAAGTGCCGCAAAAGCAAACACAATTATTATATAGGTTTTAAATGTGATGTTTCACACACAGCAATCAAAAACTGCGCTTCAAACCAATTTCCAGGAATAATTGTTTACCACGTGCTCCTCTCGCGGTTTAGCAGGAATGCAATCAACATCAACTTAAAGTGCTCCGTTTATTTATCGTGTGATCAAGAACGCCGTTTACTACAGGTACCTTCAGCTAAGGGACATAAGCTAAAGGTACCTTTACGCTGCCGTGTGAATTGGGTATAAATTGCATTAAGTTCAAGTTACACTAAGTCTTACCTGAGCCTGTGATCTGCCCTGCATGTATGCCCATATAGTCTTTTTAGTTTGCTTAGTTCCCTAATATTTTTGTAAATATTCATTGTGTGAATGTATTACGTACCCTTCGTCCTTTTCTTTTTTCTTTATGTATGAACGTCGTTTTCCCCTTCCTCTCATAAATATAAGATGCAAGTTAGCGCTTGCGTCTTCTGTGTCTCTCTTTCTTGTCCTGTCCCTTGTGCGCTGTTATTTTGTTTTTCATCGTATCTTAATACCAACTGGACAAACTCACTACATTGCTCCAAGTAATATCACACAAGCTTTCATGTTTTCCTTCTTATTTAATTTTACGCTTTCTTTTTTTTTTTGCCACAATTGAGCAGGTTTCCAGTTTACAGACTGATAAATATATTATAAAGCGCGTTACAAGCTCCTGGCAAGGAGGGAAAAGAAAACGAAAACTGAAGTTAATGTAGCAGCCGTGATACCAGATAACGTTGAGGCTCCGAAACACGTCTCTCTGATCTCTGGTTATATAAACACAATAAAGAGTACATTTTAATTTGAGAGGCGGCGCCTGTGCTAGAGAATAAATTACAATCAACCGATCATTTTTAATGGAAAAAATTAATTGTTGCATATAGTACTTTTCTTTCTTTGAGCTTTAAAATAATGTGTGGCTTTTAACGTGGGTTCTCGTGGGATTTTCACTCGAGTCTATTGATACAATAACGGAGCTCGACGAGAAGTTGGTTGCTTTTTAATTCTTCCTGCCAAGATTTTAGCATACTGTTCTCTCGAAAAGACATCCTAACCTTGCCGGTGGTTCCTAGCTGGTTCGGATTTTTTTATATATTGAAGACGATGAAGTAGGAAGCACGATTGATTAAATGCAGAAAGAAACAAAAGCGCTGGGGCATAACTATATAATATAATCATTTTTTGGTTGCTTCGTATAAGAAGGTGAAATATTAAAAAAAAAGTAGATAACTTGAATGTTTAAACGTCCTGGTTCCTTTATTTCTACGTTAATGAACCTGATCTTTAAATTGGCACTTTTTTCTGATAATTATTTAGATCCCGTTTTTTACCATAGTTTAGTGTGCGATATGCGTATATTGTTCAACCATTTTTACACAACCACGAGATTTAATCCCATCATCAAGATTGGGTTTTCACATTAAAAATACACATGTAAGAAAAATAATGATTATATTTACAAGTTTAATATCAGCAACGTCACATTGTCGCATGCGAAGACTCAACTTTACGCTGAGTCATGAGACAATCGTTGATTTTACCGAGGTGAAACGTCCACGTCATAATGTGTTTTATTTAGACTCACCATAAATTTATACCCCGTTTTGTCATGGTACGTAGTAAGATCTTCCGACAAGCTCCCCAGGGACGGGTGTAAACAACTCAGGCTCAGTGGGACCACTATCACATCCGTAGAGCCGGGAATTATTCTTTGATACCTGAATGCCCATATTTGCATAGAAGGGGTAAAATCTAGGTCTAGTTCCGTAAACGCGAGATGCATATAGTTTTCGAGCAAACATCGAGCTTTATTGTTTCTCTTTCTCGGCTTCGAAGTGTTTTCTTAATTATGTTTAATTTTCTTCTAATGTGTGCAGAAGAGTAGAGCAAACCGCTTTTACTTCGAAGTCGAAGTGTTAAAATTTTGTATTTTTCACAAACCAACAATTCTAACTAAAACAAAAATTGGTAAAAATGCTAGCAGCTTTGGTCAATCCTCGTTTCAATGGGTACCGTCGGCACTGAGGGTCAGCGAAGCACCCGATTGGCGATAACGACATTTAAGACTTGACCCAACCCTTCAAATGGGCCAAAATCACCGCTAAATGTGCAATCTGACGAACAGTTATCTTCGGCTGTTCCAAAATTAAAGCAATTTCACAAAATACTGCTTTACGCTTTTACGTTTTCCTTCCGCACTGCAGTTTTCTTTTTCCCCGCAATTCTCTCGGCCTAAATCCTGGAGCTTTCTTCGGTTCATTTGCCAGTCTTTCTTTTCTTTCCCTTTCACAGTCATTTTTCTCTTTCTTGCTCGCGCTCTTGCTTTTAGTTTACTCATCAAGAAACTGAAAGCGTTCTGAGTGTTATAAGGAATGAAGAGAGGTTCTGCGCCAGTGCGAATCGATGGAGGGATCAATGTGAAAGGGAGTTGTTTCAGTCGTGCCATGGAGGAGGCTCGAACGAGATGGAGGGTGAGGAAAAGTGTGTGCATGCTAGAAAGTAAATAAAAATTTAAGCACAAAAATAAAAAAAGGAAGAAAGGAAAAAAGAAAGGAAGGAAGAAAGAGAGAGAGAGAGAGAGAGAAAAATGAAAGTCGTTTACAACTCCCTGTAACGCCGAAATAGTGCGCAGCTCTTGAGGAGGAGGGGAAGGCACAGGGGGGGGGGGGGTCACGTGGCCTGGGGGTCACGTGACCTCGAGGGGTGGGGGGCGGAGAAAAGTTTCCGCTAAATCTAGCGGGGACAATTTTCCGCTAGATTTAGCGGGAAACATTTTCTGCTAAATTTAGCGGGGAAAATTTTCCGCTAAATTTAGCGGGTAAAAATTATCCCGCTAGATTTAGCGGAAAATTTTCCCCCGTAAATTTAGCGGAAAATTTTCGCCGCTAGAAAAGCACAAATAAAGCTAGAAGCGTCCCTACAACGTCAACAACGAGCGCACGCCACACAACGCAATGGCGAAAACACGGAGAGCCGGGCCGCTTTTGCCCACACAGCTACCGCGCATGTGCGGGCGGTCTTCCGGCCGTGTTGGTAAACAGAGCCGCTCCGCGTGTCGGTCTATAGTACACGGGGCAACGAGCAAGAAGAAAAAGGCTTCGGCTGCCAATTTTTGCAAACGAGAGGGCATGATTTTTGTCTCCCTCTGAACCATGCAAGACCTCCCCCAATTTCGCTCTTTAATGCGGAAACAAGAAAGTCATTGCGTGTGCGAGCCAGCCATTAGTATTTCTGCGGTGTGTTTCGTGCGTTTGTTGTACACGAATTCAGGCGCGTACTTCGGCCCAAGTTGCACATGGTTCAACAAAGGTTTGCGATGCACTGAATGGTCTACACATCATTCCAATATTTACGAGTCCTCAGTCCAGCGTGCAATTTCCATAGTCTAGCTTGGTCGTCACTTCGAAAAGCGAGCAAAGCACGCGCCATACGCACGAACACTGAAAATGGAACCAACTGAAAGCAACGTTTTGGAAAGGTCTATAATGGGACGTAGCTGATGAGAACGGCGGGAACAGATGCAGTGTACGGCGCCGAGAAGTACAGACTGGGTAATCATTCAAACTCTTGTTTTGTTCTCCGGCGCCGTTTTAAAATGAACTTTGTTCGAACATCGGGTGAATGTACATCCGAACTTGGGAGCGCTTTAATTAAGTTTTTTCTTCTAATTAACGCAGCTGGGATTGCTTCTGAGCGCAGTCTTTCTCTTCGCGCTCTTTTGTTCCAACGTTATTATTCTGCGCGGGTTCTGTTGGATGCTCGTTTCGTGATAGCTCGACGATTGCTTTAAATCAAGGGGGAGGAGAGAGAGAGAGAGACAGGGGGGGAGGGGATCCGTCGTTTTCTTCGTCTTTCGTCGAGAGGTGTCGTTAATTTAAAGCCGTCTTTGGAAAACTCCCTGGAGGCTCTCACTCAATCACGGCACGTGCGTGGGGCCACGTAATTGACGCGTTCTAAACACGAGTGCAATAAGCTGCTTTCTATTTCCAAAGAAAGGAAACTTATTTCATTCGAAGTTACGAACAGGAACGTACGTAGAGCGCGGGATGACAGCTTGCTCGTTTTTGTTTCGTACAGATGGAACAGACAAGGACCAGGCTTTTCGTACTAAACTCCCTAGGGAATTGTAGTATACCGTTTCCGCAGCACGCTAAGCACCCGGATAGCGCTTCGTAATCTGCCACAAGACCTTGAACTATGCCGAGAAGGCTGGCGGCGCGCATGCGCAGCTGCGGCGTTTTCTTCGGGGATACCGTAGCGGAGGAGAAAAACGATCTACTACAACTCCCTACTAAGCTTAGAAAGTTACCACCTGGGACTGTTCGTAAACTCTTTTAGAGCGCAGCTCTTAGGCGCCCGTTTCCGGCTTGAGAGACGTCGGCGTCGGCGTCGTCTTCGCCGTCGGCGTAACCGCGCGGTGCATTATGGGACGCGTGACGTCACTGATGACGCCATCAGTGACGTCATCGGCATCCGCATCGTCATCGTCATCGCCACTAATGACATCATCGGCATCGGCATTTTCATCGTCACTGATGACGTCATCGGCATTCGCATCGTCATTGTCACTAATGGCGTTACTGATGACGTCACTAGTGACGATGACGTCAACAACGTCACTGTTGACGTCACCAATAGCGGCAATAGCTAAAAAGAAACGCTAAGCCGTGTCAGGTGGCACCTAACGAGTCGCTGAAAGATTAAAAGAGCTTTGTTCTTATACTTATTCAATCGACTTTCGTTTTTGGAGCTTTTAAGCCTGCTTCTGCAACCCCTATTAATTATCGTCAGTGTTCATCGTGAAAAAAGTTACCTTGAATAGTTGAAAGATGGTCAGACATTTGTGGTACGAGTTTGTTACCGCTATCCTCCTTAACAATTCTCGTAACGTCCGTATTTAGACGGGTCCGATGTATAACAACCCGCCTATGCGTTCAATAATTTAGATCCTGCAAGTGTCTCTTTTCGGGAATCAAGCTGCTCAACACAAAACCCCACGAAAGTAGAATAAGAAAGGAAAAGCTATTCAATCGCATCGACTGGGGAACTTTAGTGAACCACCACCACTAAAGCCGAGCTCACACTGATTATACGTTATACAAATGACAGTCCGCAAACAGATTCGAACGGAAGTCACTGCGAGATTTGTTCTTCGAGTGCCGCGTGGCAACAAGCTCAAGGAAAAAACTTGACACGCGGCATTCGAACCGCGGAAATGCCGGAGGAGGGATGATTGGAGCTTCTTCCGACCGTTCTCACCTCGCCTGTGGTTACAACATTAGTTCCACATGCAACCAACCCTTGCTACGCTTAATAGAGTTCATTCTCAGCAAAGCGTGCATTCTACCCGAACTAGAGAGCAGCCTCTCCTTAAACAAAGAGGTCAGCGTTAAGCTAGTTCGCGAGCGACAACACTGCCCAACCTAAATTTTTTTCTATACACGCTCGCACACGCTTGAAGCTTCAGCCAACGTGCTTTAGAATTATAGCAACAACAGGAGCGCCCACTCGCGCGAAGAGGGGTTCTAGTTCGTGTCACGTGGAAAGGACATCACTTGGTCCTCACGGAGAGAGGAGAAAAGGGCTACTAATGGCAGCGCACCGACCCTTCTATGAATAAGGGATGAACCGTTAGCGTCCTAGTGCTCAATCACAGCCTTCTGATGGCTAAGGCATGGGCATTGTTTCCCTTACCCTCTCCTTATCGCGTATATATTTTGTTATCTGCGTATCTTATTCTTATTCAACTCTTGCCACAACCACCCTCGCGGAAGTGGTTGTGGGGGTGGTGCTCAATAAACGTATTGTTCGGATTTGATACGGCTCTCCGCGCTGCTTTCACGGCGCGGCTCTTCGAACAGGTCTTCCCACACCCCTTTTTGCATCGTCTAGCCGGGGGAACGCTTGCTTTTTTTTAATATAGTGCTGCCGTTGCAGTACCCATTTTCTATTCAGCCTCGAAAAAATATCTAGGATGCGTGTGCTTGCACCTACTTTTTACAGCGTACCATACCCCTCTCTCGTTTTTTGATGTCAGAAAGTTCGCTGTTTCACGTTTTCATTAACCTTTTGTTTATATAAGCACGTGTATTTCAGGTTAAACCAGCTACTTCATTTTGCCTTAGAGCACAATGTAACACGTTTTTCCTAATCAGTTTGCAGCGGCGCAATAAGGTTGGCAGGTTTGCAATGTCATCCACGTGCTGAAACTCCCGTTTTTCGCCACGGTAGTTTTTTTTTTTTTTTTTTATTTGATTTTTTCCCCCGAGCACCATCACAGTGGATACACTTGACGGCACTATTGTGGCGTGCAAAATGCTTTGAAGCCATTAATTTCGGGTTCACTCTCCTGGTTTAGCTCATACTTCCTTTTATAAAAAGAAGAGAGGCTATTATATATTTTTCAACGTGAATATTGCATGAATTTAAACCATTCACAAAAAAAAATGTAACGATTTACTCTGTGTTTTTTGAACTGGCGTAAGTCAAAGATGACAAAAATCAGGATCGGTAAAACGCGAATCGGAGCGCTTTCTTATTTTCCACCGAGGGATATCAGCATCAGCTAGGTGGCGTAAGCTACTGCCCTTTATAAACGCTACAGCCATTAGCATCCATCCTTCCATCCATTCATTTATCCATCCAAATAAGAGACCGACTGATATTAGGAAAGTTAATGTAAGCAAGTTTCATAGGGCTAACAAAAGATCTCACTCGTGATTTTCAAGCGTAGCGTGCATCGGAAGTCCAACATTTCACATTTCTTTTTTAAACTGAATGCTTTAGGGACCATTTTTTCGCTATTTATGCTGGAATAACGCTTGTTTCTGAGTTTGTCAGAAACCTTAATCTAGTTACAAAGACGCGAACAGCCCATATGCCCCCTGTTATTATTTTTGAGCCTCAGATAGCTCATGATTTACACTGTAAAATAGCCAAGTAATTTGCACTGCAACGTAATTTTCCAGAAGTTATATATTGATAGCGTATTTATCACTAGCACCGCAACCCGCTGGGGTTGGTTTGTAATGTTTCTAAAGATAATGAAACTCCAAAATAAAACTTTCACAGCATTTAAGGTTTTGTAACCACCTCTCAGAAAATTATTTATTCTCTCGTTTATAATTTTTGATTCATGCTGCTGAGCTAAAATCTTGCTGAAATAACAATGCGTAGCCTCGACCACTAAGACGAGAAGGAGCAATGCCATTTTTTGAGTTAATCTATACTTCCCCAGAGGTTCAAGTTTCCGTATCTTTATCCGAGCTTAAGCAACGGTTTGCATTTTATTGCCATGTCGCAACACACACTGACTACTAAGATGAAGGACGCCAGAATAAATAGTGTAATAAAGTTATGCCGGTTTTTTTGTCTTCGCCTGGTCGTATTACATACCGCCTCTAAACATTGGTCACACTGAGTTTTGAAGTAGTGAGCGCACGATGGAAACACCCAAGGCGCCGCCTTCTAGAAATTCTTGTTGCCGAAAAGTTTGCTTCAACCCAAAAATGTCCCGCGGTTTACACAGTGCACTTTAAGGATCGACCTGGTATTGCTCAGGTTTTCCGAAACATTCTTTGCCACACGCCGGGACAAATTTCTTCTTGCGCAACGCCAGGAATGCCTTAGCAACAAACCAAGCCACAAGAACAGAAACGATTAAGTTTGTGGGATAACATAAAGAACAAGAAGTTTTAAAATGGGCTACATACAGCAATTCTCAAAGTATCGCTGCAAATATTGCGCATTGCCAAGTCTGTCGCGAACACTGACGTGTGCGGCTTGGATTTTTCCGTTTAATGCGTTTCGGACGAAATATTTGCGCATATTTTGTGTTGGCAGTACATCGTGTTGTGCTTTCAAAAGAGGGAGGCGACATAATTTAGTTTTATTTAATTGTGTAAATTGATCTTCTGTTCATGCGCTTGTATGAGTTTTATGAAATTCACGCTTTTGCTGGGCCTGCCAAGACCCCGAGTCGGCTATAACTGTATAAAGATGGAATTGTATTTTCTGCTTTTTTTTAGTTGATAAAAGTGACGATATTAAAGAGTTTTTTTATATAAGAGGAGTGAAAGTAGCACAAAGTCTATTTTATATTTAAGACTGAAGGATAGTATTCAAAACATATATAATGCGGTTGAGCGAGAAAACAAAGTTAGGTGAAGGCATTGCGAATAAGTAGATTCTTTCGAGATGGAGCTTTTTGGTCTGAGTGAATGGATTCTTTTTTCTAATTGTATAGGGTTATATGAAAATTCCCAAGTGCAGTTCAACGTAGCGTGAAGTTAATATCAGCCAGAAATTGCATAGCATTTTGACTTGCTTTCGATTTAAAGTGAAGATAAAATCCCCTTAACATGCATGTTTTTGGCTTTTATGTTCCTTGCGATTTCATGTGCCACTTCTTGGTATTATATGTATATATATATATATAGATATATATGCGAGAATGGTAGCTAAAGGACCAGTTGACAGTTACAATGAAATCATGGGTAAAATATGTTATATTCTGATAATATTTAATATTAGCTAACCAAAATGTAAACGTTTATATAAGCAATATACATATACATATATATAAATATATATATGCGTTTAATAATCATTTAATAGTCATGAAAAATTACAAGCATTTGAAAAAAGTATTTGAAACCCCGTAAAAACACACTAAACCGTCGCTCTTAATTCATTGAAATATTTTGATTACAGAGTAACCACTTTATTGTTTTTTTGTTATTCCGAGATGATAAGTTATTTAAAGTCCTGTAAAACATCTTACCATATAATGCATTCTGGTGTTAAAAAAAATGAGACACTTACAGCACCCTGTAACGCCGAATTAGAGCGCAGCTCTTGAGGAGGAGGAGGGAAGGGTACTGAGGAGAGGGTATACCCCTCCTCCCTAATTCTCACCCCCTCATCCTCCCTGCTACTTCTCCTGCCCTCCTCCCTCCGCTCCTTCTTCCTCCTCCTCCTTCACCTCCTCCTCCTGCCGTCATCCTTGAAGCTCCTTCTCTCCTCCTCCCTCCTCCCCTCATTATCATCTTTCCTCCTCCCCTCTTCCCTTCTCTTCCCCCTCCTTTTCCACTCCTCCTCCCCCTCCCCATCCCCCTCCTCCTCCATCCTCCTCCTCCCCGCGCATTGCATCATGGAAAATGTCCCATAATGCAACGCGCTGAACCCGTCACACGTGACGTCCCATAATGTCCCATAATGTCCCATAATGCACCGCGCGGTTCCGCCGACGGCGACGCCGCTCAATCCGGAAGCGGGGGCCTAAGAGCTGCGCTCTAAAATAAATTTAGTAGGTTAACTGCGTATGTTAAATAGCGTAGACTTTTGAAACCGGTTGAGAGTTTCAATGAAATCCTAAACAGAATATGTTATATTCTAATAAGATTAACTAACAAAAACGCAAACGCTTATAAAAGCCAGAAAAGGATGGTAGTCCGTTTAGCCATAAATTGGTCAAGGCAAAACCTAACGTCCCAAACGGAGCTTTTGTACAATTTATACTCAATATTTCTGTAGTAATGATACGTACAAACCACTTCTGTAGTGTTTCAATACTTTCATCTGCCAAAGAAAATACAAGGTTTTATCAGAGAAGACAAAATGTGAGAAGGGATGCTAAACGACCTAGTTCAACCACACCACAGTATTCCCCGTGAGTGAAAAATGTGGCTTGCAGTGAGTTCACATAAAAAGGAACGAAACCCGCGGAATTACAGAAGAATCGTTAAATCGGGCACCTGTGTGGTGAGTCTTATGGCTTAATTTTCTCGAATATATAAAAAAGAAAAAGAAAGAAAAAAGAAAGAATTCTCGGGAGGAGGATCACACGAGTTCTAGCAGGGTAAGAGAAGTCTTAACTGTCATTACTATACTGAGCAAACATAATCTTGCAGAATAATGTCGCTTCCCTAAGCAACGTCATGTCGTAATAAAAAAAAAAAAGGTTTCCGAGAGCGTTTCACAAAAAAAAAAAAGAAAAAGCACGTAAAGTTGTTTATATGAAAAAAAGAAAAGAAGAACCAGGATAGGTCTAAAGTGCAAGCTCTGAGGCATATCTGAGATTCAAATGTCATTAATTATTTAAAAAAGCGCAAGGGCAGATTTCTTTTATTTTTGAGCAAGCCATATTATTCGTGCTTTATTACAGATCTTGCGGAGAGATAACTTTCGCCATATTTTTGCCTATAATAAATTTATTCGGCCGCATCGTACGTAATTTTTATTGTCTGTTTTGTTACCTGCGAAAGTTCGACTTTTTTGAAGGTAGAAGATTTCTTAAAGACCGGAGGGATTCAGTTCCTTGGGTTGCATAACGCTCCTGGGCTTTATTAAATGGTAATTTCGGATTCGGCTTGCTTGTTGTGCGTTTGCAGCGCACGATATCTCTTGAAATTCGAATGGGCCATCTGAACAGGAATATTGCTCTCGCAGCTACCGCACTGACAAGAAATTTAGGCTTTAACTTATATCGAACAATACCATATTAGTCGTCAACATGCATATTAAAAGCTCGTCCGAATTATTCAGCATTTTCTGGAAGCAGTTGTTTTCTACTGTTAGCTATATAGTCGCGAACTTTAATCCTGAATAATTTCATATACAACTTTGTTCGTTCAAAAGAGTTCGTTCTATAGGCAAATTGGGAAGAAATAATAAATTATATAAAAAGCCATATTTTATTTTTGAGCGGTTAAAGGGTCGTTTAATGAAGTAGTTGTAAAAATCCGTTCGCTGGGAAACCGATACACGAAACGAGCATTAAAATTGATATTTCATTAAGCAAAGCTGCTAGAAATGGTGACTGAACACATAATGTTGTAACTAAAAAGGGTTCCGATTCAATAACTAATGCAAATAAAAAGAAGTTTGTAAAATGTGATTCTATTTTTAGTGCGGTGGCTTCATATCTGCTCGTTTCGTGAGAGCGTGTCTGTGAAATGCATGCACACAGTATAATTGTACAGTGATGCGTGTTTAATTTGTTGAAGAATAATAAAAAACCCGTTAGTGTTTTTTTTTTAGTGGGAGATCTAGGTATTGTAGTTCTTTTTATGAGTAGTAATGTTCGTCGGTCACATGGCTGGTCTTGAGGATATTGTATTAGAACGCGAGTTATGTTTGTCTAATTAGCGCAATCATCAGCAAAATGTCTAAGTGTGTTTGTTACAGCAGAAGTAGGGATGTAACGTATTTATGTAATAGACATATACATGCGAGAAAACAACCATGGGGGACGCCTGAGACAACAGTAGTGGGAAGCGATGTTAAATTGTGTGTTATGAGTGCTTGTTTTTTTTTTTAAAATATATAACATTTAAATGAGAGCTAATAAACTAGGCTTAAGCGTGCAAAAAAAAAAGAAGCTATTGATAGGGATATATTGTCGAAACTCTATACTAAAAATATGACAGTGTTCCAGCTTTAAGATGAGCAGTAGAGTAAAGGAACTTAACATATTCGAACAGTTGGCTGGCACAGCAGTGGGGTTAACCGTCCGACATGCGCGAACTTCAAGTAGAAAATGGCGTAGCTCGTTTGACGTTATACACGACGCCATTTTGGTAATGTGCGTTTGAGGCACATACGCTCGCTCGCGGTAGTTTGCTGTCCACTTACATTGCCTCGGACGCTGTAATAGAGAGCCCCCGTCAATCTTAGTGGTGGATGTTCCATTTGAAGATTTTGCGTTTCTAGCACGTGTATATTTCTTGTCATTCAGAAGTGAATGTTTCATTTTCGCAGGACTAGTTTCATTCCTTCTTTCTTTATTGCAAGAATTCGCGAGCTGAAACGAGCTGAACTAGAACTAACAACTTGGCAATTATTATTGATTGAACTGCTCGTCTTGTGTCAAAATGGCAACTAAATAACAGTTAACAAATGTGTGTATTTAGGACAGCTCGAAAATTCATGAGCGTATACTGTCTCATTTATACACAATTTAAAAAAATATATATAAATACAACTGTTATTAAGCATTTATGTACATAAAATTATAAAATGAAATACATGTGAAGAGACTTGTACAAAAATACCACAGGACAAAGCCTAAGGAACACGAAGCAGCAGACACGCGCGCAGAGCGGTCATCACAAAGGGGCAACCATTTGCATTTGTTGTTTTGTTTCCTTTTTTTTAACTCCTTTCATCATATTACGTGGCTCGATCAGAAACAAGAAAGGAAAAGTTCCCGAGCCATAAAGGGTTAGCTACGTGCCTCGCACTAAAACGTCGCACAAGTTCACGAGCGCCTTCCAGTTTCCCATGAAAGCCCAACCTCTATCTACACACTATGCCTCTTTTAGAGCGCAGCTCTTAGGCGCCCGTTTCCGGCTTGAGCGGCGTCGCTGTCGCCGTCGGCGTCGGCGTAACCGCGCGGTGCATAATGGGTAAATTTCTCCGCTGAATCTAGCGGAAACTTTTCCCGGCTAGATCTAGCGGAAAATTTTTGCCGTAAATTTAGCGGGAAATTTCCCCACTAAATCTAGCGGAAAATTTTCCCCGCTAAATCTAGCGAAAAATTTTCCCCTCTAAATCTAGCGGGAAATTTTTCCCACTAAATCTAGTGGAAAATTTTCCCCGCTAAATCTAGCGGAAAATTTTCCCCGCTAAATTTAGTGGGAAAAATTTTCCCCGCTAAGCGAGGTCACGTGACCCCCTCCCCAATGTCACGTGACCCCCCCCTCCCCCCCCCCCCCCCCCCCCGAGGTCACGTGACTCCCCTCAGTACCCTTCCCTCTTCCTCCTCAAGAGCTGCGCTCTAATTCGGCGTTGAGGGAGTCGTAAACGGCTTTCAGTTTTTTTTTTTTAATTCTTTTCCGAATACATTTTTTTTTCTTTCTCTTCTCTTTGCTTATCAAACCGCAAACAAGAAACTCCTAAGGAGCCGCTAAGTGGTCCCAAGTTCCCGAGCAAACCCGGTACACAGTCATAATAGTTTTAGACCGCAGCTTTCCTCGCTCAATAAATAATTACGTGTTAAGCAAAGAAGCCCGCGTGTTGGTCGTAAGGAGCGGACGCCGAACTATCACGAAACAAATTACCCACCCCTAAATACCCCCGAAAGAAAATCCACAAAAACGCATCACAATAGCGGTGGCCAGCAACCACACGCGATTATTTCTTTTCTCCAGGCGCTTTATTTTAAATTAGAGAGAGAGGAGAAAGCCTTTTTTTTTTCTTCACAATAACGGTGCCAGTTCCAGGACACCTAAACCTGGGCGATTTTTATTTACTGCCTCGCGAATTCAATTACTCGGGAGGACTGCCCCAAATCGCATTACGTAGACGGGACAAACATTCACGGACGCTATACGCACTTTCCTCGCGACTTGTATTCAACGCTAGACGTACCCGGGCCCCCACACTTAATTTTTAGTGGCGAAGCTCCTTAGAGTCTAGCCTTGTCCGTCCGTCCGTCCGGCGTCCGTGCTCACATCGATTGCCATCCCGTCTCTCTTCTTAAAAAAAGAAAAAAATGTTTGCGCAGTCGACAGGATTCGAACCTGTGCGGGGAGACCCCAATGGATTTCTAGTCCGTCGCCTTAACCACTCGGCCACGACTGCGGGACGAGTAGGGGGCTCTGAGATGCGGTAGTAACTCAAGAGCTGGGGATGTCATAGATGAAACGTTGCATGTAGCCGCTCAACGTCTATACAGGGGAGGGCGCTGCGGTCAAATGCCTATATAATTGCGTTAAAGTTTGTATGCATTGGCTCAACATTTATAGATGAGAGGGCGCTGCGGTCAAATGCTCAAATGCGTAAATAACCACTTTCCATACCACACATTCTCTTTCTGACATAGACCGTTGACTTAAGCGGTGGAGATGCGTTCCCACGGCTTCTAGCGGATCCAAGCTGATCCGCTAGAAGAACCACTGGCTCTGCATTTCACCGACCATAAAGCAGTAATATTGAAGTCAAAACGCAACCCGGAACTCAGCACTACCTATGAGCAATAAAAAGAAATCAGCACCATCAGCACTACCTATGAACAATAAAATCAGTATCATCAGCACCACCAGAGCTTCGTCCCAATCAACATCATTCACCACGTGGAGATGCGGTCATTTTTTTGCTGCCCTGTTTGCTCGCAAAACGCTTGAGCAGGCGGTTTGAAGCCAAACAGTAAGAGCGCAGAGCCGAGCGGCGGGTTGCTTGGAATTCGCGAGTCACCACTAAAAGCTCGCCGGCCAGCCGTCCGATTACAAATACGCATAGGGAATGTAGGGCGTGCAATCGAAAATGCTGATGGAGCATGCACAACGAATCAGCAGGTCCTGTGACGTAGGATACAAACAGTAGAGTTTGTCTGTTGACACTTAAAACAGGAAGCAAGTTTCGGGAGTGGCGTTGCTCTGAGTCGATCTATCCTGAGTTTTAGAAGTGATTTTTGAGGCTTTTCGGGGGGTTTTGGTTCTAGGATTAGTCAGTACACGAATCGTATCATGACTTACCTCACTCCATATTTTATAAGTGTACATACATCGGACGTCTAATTGTATGGAACGAGTACCGACCGATAGGAATATACACAACGCCTCGCTTTGCCCTCCGTTTACATTCGAGTTAATTCAGGTGCTTAATTCCTGCCCTTCAAAACAACGTAAAAAAGCACCGCCAATGAGTTCCCTTTTTTTCTGGCGCACTGTTTCTTTCAGAAACTTCTCATGATTTAGTCAGTTTATATGGGCTTTTCTTTTATATGTACGACTTTTTTTTTTAAAGTAATAGGTGATTTACCCTTACATGGGTACCGTCTTCACTGTGTATTTATTACATGGGCTCGGCGGACGTTGGACGGGAATATATTCATCACGATCCTTCGGCTTATTATCTAAAATCGTACAATAAGCTTTTTAATTATTAGTTTTATGAGTCGTGTTCCAACTGCGGTTTCAAAGCGAATCATGATTAATGGCTAGACCAATTTATACAATTTGCGAAAAGTCAATGGTTTTTGAGATATTCATTCATAAGTTTTCAAACGTTTGTCGGCAGTTCAAAAAGCACGGATATAGAGGCGAGGCTTATCATTTAGCTGGAGCGCCTTACATAATGCGGAGAAGAGTGACTGGCATTTGTTCGTTACTCAGGCAGCGTTCGGTCGACGCTTCCACCAACCATGCGCTGCCGAGATAAAGAAGAGGTGACAGGCACGGGTACGACAATTTTGTACCTTGACGGTGCGCGCACTTTTTGAATTGCCGACAAACATAAAAAACGTGTCTCTACATATCTCAAATATCATTGCCATTTCGCGAATGGTATATATTTCTCTAACCCTTATTAGTGATTGGCTTTAGAACTGCAATTGGAACATGATTATTAAACTTTAAAAAATTAATTAGGCAATTCTAGTTATTAGCCAACGGGTCGTGATGAATATTGCCCAGTCTAACGTCCGCAGAGCCCGTTAAGTACAGTGTAGACAACGTTGAAATAAAGGTCACCGACCTTATTAAAAAAATATTACATGCAAAAATAAATACACTGTGTAGTATACCATCGGAAAAAAAAACAAAAAAACATTGGAGTGTAGCATGCGAGGCTTGATTTAAACTCGAATGGTGCGTCATCGCTCAGCTTGCATTCATGCGTACAATAAATGCTTTGGTGGACTATTGAGGTGTGAGGTGTGACCGCGGGTTTAGGTGACGGAAACGGTTGAGGTCTGACTTCCGGTGCGCAGCATGCATGGAGAGTGGAAGGGATCAATGCACACAGCTGTGATGAGGATCGCCTGCAGCAACGCGTTGCTACCACATGCGACCACTTGTTTTGGCTCCGAGATGAGGAAATCGACGCACGAGTTCACTCTCTTTTAGTAGCTTTTGGGACTACCTGCGCGTGGTGAGAAAAATAAATATTACGCTTTAAGCATATTATAAACTCTGTGCATACATCTGTATCTGCGTACCCCCGTGTACGACGATACTGCACGGATACACAAAAACAAATGCAGGCACTCCCAAACGCGTATGCATTCATTCTCACTTGTAAGTAGGTTATCTTGAATGTTACTTTAGTCATCTACAAACGCTGTCTGTATCTTTAAAAGAAATCGGCATTCCCTTGCTTTTCTTTTTGGCAACTGGTTATAGAGGTAGGTCATGAGCCTTTTTTTCATTTTGTAAAACGCGGTTGGCGCTTGACGACGTTTACAGTAGGGAACATTTTTACGTAAATGCTAAAATTTGGAGTGAAGACATCAGGCTACGGTTTTCAATTATCACGTTTTCTAGTTCGAAACCTTAGAACAGCCCTCTGTTTTGAGTTCAAACTTTATCTGGGCCTTTTTTATAAGGGGCTCGCTTCCCGTGCGTCGTTTTGATTTTTTTTTTTTTTTGCCAGTGCTCCTCGGAAGGCTGACCCACTTGTACTTCGCAAAAAAAGTCCGATGTATGTGTAATACTATAAGGTAAATAGAAGCGTGCGTACAAGACTCTCAGTCAGCATTATACACACCTACGCACTACCGAAAAAAAAATTGTGAAGGGAAAAAAATGAAACGTAGGTTGGGGAACTCTCTAATGACATCGATTGTGGGTGACACAAATTCATGCCGAAGAAAAAAATCAGCATTGACGAAACGAATCCTCGAAGAAAACGAGATAAAAAATGAAAGCCGTTTGCAACTCCCTGTAACGCCGAATTGAAGCGCAGCTCTTAAGGAGGAGGATGGAAGGGTACTGAGGGGAGGGTATACCCCTCCTCCTTCCTCCTCACCTCGTCCTCCTGAATACTACTCCTCCACCCCTCCTCCCTCCTCCTCCTCCTCCCCTCATCTTTCAACCTCCTTCCCTCGTGTCCTCCTCCCCCATGACCCCGTGACGTCACGGGGGTCACGTGACCTCACGGTTACGCTGACGCCAACGGCGACGCTGACGCCATCGGCGACGCCGACGGCGACGGCGACGGCGACGCCGCTCAAGCCGGAATCGGGCGCCTAAGAGCTGCGCCCTAAAAGCAAGGGAGAAGATAGTAGAGTACAGGGGTCGTCGATCCTGCGCCACATACACGTTGCGGGTCGGGTTAAAAATATATTCTGCTGTAGCGTTTACGAAATTGTATTAGTGGGCGCCCTCCTTTTTCGTCCTTGATATAAAAATAGGCAAGGAAATGGCGAGCGACTCTAGATGGCTAATGAAGGAAACAATGATTGCGAAAATCTTGTTTCGACAGAAGAATGGCCGTGTGTTGGTTGCCGTGATTGCTGCCGACCAAAATAATATGAGATTGATTGTAGTCCCGCGTCCGTTACCGGGTCTCAAGGACACGATAGTTGCAGTTTGTTTGGACGCAAATAGTGTTTTGCGCAGGGCTGGGCAGAGATACTCCACAAAATATTCGGGAACACAGATACTGAGTACATGTATTTTAAGGCCCAAAATACAGGTACTGTGATACATACATCTTTTATGCAACGCGATATCCCCAAGGAACTTCTGCAAAACCTACGAAAATGTATTCCTGAATACAGATACAGATTCTCATAGAAAAACATTTGCTCCCGAACGGATCTACGTGGGGAGGGTGTAGTTTGTGGCGAATTAAATTATTAATTTATGGTTGTGCTCCTCTTCTCGTGTCGATTTATGCACTTCCCCAAAGCTTGAACTCTTTATTTATCATTATTGCCGCTAAAAACAACAACAACAACAACAACATTTTATTCACGGTGAACCCCATAGTTACTGAACGGCAAAGGCTGCATGCCATGCTTGACAGAAAGCGTCTGCATGAAATGAACCTTTTTTTGCCGTCAGGACGCATCTCGAACTGTCGTCTTATATACATCCGAGTCACGCAAAGTGTGGGGAGATTGCACAACAGAGCCATAGCTTTCCTTCCTCTCAACTCCTTTACAGGCGTTCGCTCTGCTAAATTTGAAAAAGTGGCGCGCTTTGAGAGGTAGCTTAGTCCGTTTTTCTTGCAAGTAACCTTTAAACCACGGTATTTTTTTTTTTCAAAGGTGACATTGATAAATTATGTTATAGGGGGGTCGATATTATAAAATCTGGAGCACCTTGCAGCGAACAAATGCTTTTACGTTTTAAATTCGCCTTACAAGCGGAAACCAATGTAATGAGATACCTAAGTCTGGCAAAGTATCGCGGTACAAGCCATACATTGAAATTGTATTTCACTGTACTGAGATACAAATACAGGGTGTTTTCCGAAAGGTGGAAAAATTCGATAGTCCAAAACTACATGTCGCAACAAAAAAAAAAACGCATGTGTCGTTTTGGTCCTGGGCCAGGAGCCTATTTAGGAAAATTAATAAAGTCCTGGCTAATTTGATTGTTAATTATTTTTGCGTAATTAAGGTTTTTTTAGTATTGTGTTTAATGGCATGGTTTTAATTCAAAAATTGCTCAGCATCATCGAAAAACACTAAATCAACAAATTCCCGAACGATAGAAGGCACGCGCAGCATTTTACGACTTTCGAAAAATTACACAAATTCGACGGGTTTTAAGTTTCGGTTTGTAATCGGAGCGCATCTCGGCCCCGACTGCACCGCGCCCCGTGTAGAAATAGTGCAACCAACCTCTGCTGCGCAGTCCTCGCGAAAAACAGCACAGGCTGGTTGCACTATTTCTCCATGGGGCGCGGTGTCGTCGGGGCCGAGATGCGCTCCGATTGCAAACCAAAACTTAAAAACTTGTCGAATTTGTGCGTTTTTTCGGAAAGCCGTAAAATGCTGCGCGTGCCTTCTATCGTTCTGCAATTCGTTGATTTAGTGTTTTACGATGATGCTCAGCAATTTTCTAATTGAAACCATGCCCTTAAACACAATATTAAAAAAGTTGATGACGCAATAATAATTAACAATATAATTATCCCGGACTTTAATAATTTTCCTAAATAGGCCCCTGGCCCAGGGCCGTAACGACACAAGCCTTTTTTTGTTGCGACTTTTAGTTTTCGGAATATCGAATTTGTCCACTTTTCGTGAAACACCCTGTATATTTTTCGAATGTATCTCGATACAGATATACATATACTCGGAAGTATCTTTAAGATACTATAGTAGGTTACAAGTCAAGAAGGTAGCGGCAAATGCCCCTCAAAGGGAATCATATATCCCCCCGCCACCTCCGCATCCAATAGCTTCCCATCATTTCCGTGACGTTGCGGCCAACGCACGAGGAGGGTCTTGCCTTTCTGTACATATTTGCTTTATCTTTTGACTTTGACTTAGCATTGTGGAAGCCACGAGAGGGAGATTAGAGTCTTCCCCCTCCGATGGAAACAAAGACGACTTTTGGGGATTAGCTTCCCCCTCCCATGGATACAAAGGCTGCTTTCAGGGACTCGCTTCCCCCTCCGATGACTACAAAGGTCGCTCTCTTAAAAAGTGGGGGTCGAAGACAAGTTGGCACCACTCTGTGGCCATTATCTATCCATTGAAGCGAAACAAGGAGCGTTTCCAGTGAACTCTTCTTTCGACTGCGGAGGGATTTGAAACCGGCTCGTCAGGCTTGTGGGACGAGCATCTCCTACCTTCTTAACTTGTAACCGACTATAGAAAGTTTTAGTAGACCGCGTTTCCCCCTCCGCTAAGCCTCTCCGCTACCCGGAACTCTACAGCCAAGGCCATCGGCACGCAGGCGCAGTGGCGGTTTCTTCGTAGCGGAGGGCTAGCGCTGGGGGAAACACGGTCTACTATAACTCCCTACTACCTCAATACATTTGCATCGCGATACGGTCGAGCCCTTGTTTTGTATGGTTATATTTTTTTGTCGTTTTTAAGCTTAATATAGCCTCTTATTTCAGTGAGAGTAGAGGGGCGGAGAAAGTTTATTTAGCGCTAAAGGATATAAACTATTTTCAAGTTCTTCAAATTTAACGGATTATATTTCTAGTGAACAAATTGAAAGAGGAAAACAGCGGAATGGGGCTGTGTTGCATTCCGCAGTTTGAAAATCTTCATGCGTGACAAGGTTTTAACGTGTTTGATTACGAAAATTTTTTGTATAAACTATTCGAACGTGGTACCGTAAGACGAGCATTATATTGAGTACACTATGGTTTAATAGAAGTGCTCTATATGGCTCCACATCTTCGCAAATATTTTATGCGGCAGTCGGTTACTGCCATCGCTAAGTCAACACAGTATCTCATACACAAAAGTTTCGCAACGTGGCTGCGCTTGACGTTGATTTGTACAATGAAGCCGCACAAAATTACCATTATAAAAGAACCTCTCGTCGGCACACACACAAAAAACATTACATCTTTTTTGGCGGAAAGGAAGCCTATTCATATTGTGCCTGGAAGCATGGCGCAATATTCGTGTTTGAATTAACCCTCACGAACGTCGCTTAACTCAAAGTATTGATTCGAGCCTACATTAACCGAATATTGCAAGATCGGTGCCCTCCACGAGAATCATCGCGTTTTGTCCGACGTCGTTGCTCCGATTGGTCGCAAGCACCGCGTCAGCGTCTGCTACACGCTCTCGTCCAGTCAGTGTCCCCATTTGCTATGACGTCGGTTTGAAATCGGCTTGAAGTTTCCTTTCTGGTCAGGACGATTGCAGAGACCATTATTAATCTAGGCGGAGTTGCCCAAGTTCGGAAAGCAATCCCCTACGAAGTACTCGATTGTAACGTATGTTTAATTACTTATCGATTAAGCAGAAGATTCCTTTAGTAGTTCCATCGTAAACCGGAGACACGTCAAAATAAAAAAAAACGGACATAACAACAACACGTCTCAAACACAGCTTCTAGTTTTTTTGAAAACGACCGCTCTTATATATACACCACAACCTCCTCTCCAAAGCCGAAACACCTCCTCTCCACTCCGCCACCGACCTCTCAAACTGAACCAATGACACGTGCTACGTCCCTTCCTTTCACACCACCCCAAAACTGACCCCGACGACCTCATTTCAAATCCATGATAACAGGCATCTCAAACACAAAACCTGCTAACGTTGAAAACGCCTCCCTCCAAAAAAAAAAAAAAAAAATATATATATATATATATATATATAAGAGCGGTGGTGTTCAAATAAACTAGAAGCTGTGTTTGAGACTTGTTTTGTCCGTTTTTTTTTTTTTATTTTGACGTGTCTCCGGTTTACGATGGAAGTTCTTCACCAGCTCGCCTGTGCTTTTACCCTTTCCTTCTTTAGTAGGGATTCATTATATCGGCAGGCTTCTTCTCTGCTAAAAAGAAACAAACAAACACAAACTAAAGATAACGACAAAATGTAAACGCGAACCAAAATTACGTGCCTTTCATCTTGCTTTTTTTGAACTTTTATTATGATTGTTTTTTCTTGTTTACGCGAATGCTGACATAAGCGGAGCATGACGGAACATACATTTTACGGAGGCTACTTGCCAACGGCAAGGGCGTCGTGTCGTTAGAAATCTAGGTCATGCTACGTTTATCGATAAATCATGGGCCGCCACGCAGTAGTCCACTGCTGAGGACCGCCTGGCAACATTCACATCTGGAGAGAACAAAGCGAAACAGACGGCGGACGTTGTTGTACAGCCGTGTACGCACGCTACGATGTTGATGCAAATATGGCGATCGCTGTGTCTGTTTATAATGCTGTGCTGTATAGGGAACACTCCGCTCACGTTTTTGCCCACCCCGTTTTTCGGTGTTTTTTTTTTTTTGTGTGTTGCCGCTGCAGTGAGAGTGTAGCGGTTTTCTAGCTTCCCGTAGGAATGCTGTATGTTGCTCGTGGCTTTCGCGACAGTTTTAAGGATGCCGTTGCTTCGTTTTCACTTGGTAGAAGGCGCCTGAGAATTAAAACTATTTTTTTTTCTTAAAAAAGAAAAAGCTTGTTTTTTGTTTATTGCGACACATCTAGGTAGTACACTGCGCTACACTGTTAACGTAAGAAAGTGATTAATGTGTTTTTGTTTCAAAATCAACGTTTTTGTCATTAAGACTTCTACTCTGTAAAAGAAAATCCATTCTTGAAAGGTTTTTCAACGCCCCAGTAACGCTTTCAGCTCGTGAAGAACGGTTTTCCCTCAAGCATTATCGCCCCCTGGCGCACTACAAAGGCAACTGTGGGATGAGTAACTCTGTTGCTTAAGAGTAGGACGTTAAAAGAACCCCTTATAGGTTTTCCACGAAGAACCCTTTTAGTGGGTGCCTAAAAGAATGTTTTAATGTAAAAAGTATTGGAAAGCCCGAAGAACCCAAAATAGTTCTTTTGCGACCAGATTTTATTTAGTGCGTTCTAGAGTGAAATGTTGTCGTTTTAGGCGTTAAGCTAAGCGGTATACCGCTTAGCTTAACGCCTAAAACGACTAAAAGTTTAATGACCTTCAATACCCTTTCGAAGTGTTATTGGGAAAGAAGTGCCTTTGTCGTGTCCGCGCTAACTGCGTCGCGCAGTTTACGCTTATTATCACTTGAGCTATATTTTTCAGAATGTAACACTCTAGAAAAATTCAGTTCTTGCAAGGATTCTTGACGCCCCGAGAACTCTTTCAGCTCCTGAAGAGCGGCTTCGCTTCTGGCACATTTGCCCCCGATGCACAAGAAAGGCAACTGTGCGATGACAAACTCTTTTGCCTCAAAAGAAGGAGCTTAAAAGAACTCTTCTAGGGTTTTTTCACGAAGAACCCTTTCAGGGGGTGCTTAAAATAACTTTTCAAAGTGCAAAATATGGACAAGCTGAAGAACCCTTAAGATTTTTTTTTTACGATAAGATTTGTTTTAGAGTGTACTATTTCCCATCCGACGTAACAATAGCTATGCCATGAAGAGTTTTTATTTCGGATCTGATTCCCACAAAGCCGTCTAATGTTTGTTTGGGATGTTCCTATTTATCTCTGATTAACATACGAAACTTTTTTAATTGTTCTCGCTCGTACAAAACATTAGAATGCAATTTTGCGGTTATCAGCCGGGTAAACAAGTTTGCTTTACTTATAATAAACGCCGAGCTGCTATCACTAGGCTCTATGATAAGCGTTACTCACCTATACGACTATTACAGTTGTTAAATGGGCCAGAATGCTGTTTTCGGCCTTTAAAATTTTAAGTGCAAGGAGTTTACTTAAAATGCACACCAATATAAAGCGGAGTAGTTTAACCTATTACTTTACTACGCTTATTCTACACACTGTTTCCAATCAATTGCTGGTTCCTCTAACAGCCGTACATAATAATTTATAATGAAACCATATGTTATGAAAAAGTTATGTCTATAGTGAATGACTCTTGTCAGGAATTGGTACATAAATTAAAAATTAAGCGCCAACACAAGGGTTAATGCTGAAAAAAAAAACTAACTGATACAATAAAAATGTAAATGAAAAACAATTGAACTGACCGCCTAATACTCATTTTGGCGGCTTCATAAAAAAACACCACAACTTTAGAGCATATACGTTTTGAGTCGACAAATTTGTAGGCAGCCCATGATAATGTATGAGGCTAAAAGAAGCCAGATTATACTTATAACTTATGGTGTGTGTGGATTTGAGCATTCATGTTTTTCCTGATTAATAATCAACTATTTTCCGTTGTTATAGACCTTTCCAGCGGCAGTCTCGAACGAAGCGATTTACAGCGCGCGTCCCTGGTTTTGAGAGGGTATGTCAGTGTTGCCCGACTGCGCTGAGCTGTGGAGTTTCTCGTCAGTGGGCTGTAGCAGCCTGCGTAGGCGCACTTTCGGACGCTAGTGGAGGCTAAATTGCCGCGTTCTATTCTTTATTTTGTGTTCTATGGCGAATAGATTTTCTCGGGGTTTTTAAGAATGCATTGTACTATTTTTGGGAACCAAAACAAAGAAATGAAACCTGTTTTGGTGAGTCCGTGTGCGACAGAACAAACGCAACTGGAAAGTTTGTTTCATTTTAAGTTGATCTTTTTATGGCACCATACACTCAGCCGTGTCAATCTACAAAGGTCTTAACCGTCGAAAATATTTGACCACACAGGATATCCGAACTGCATGGGTATTCCCCGCCCACGACATGAAATTCAATGAGTCTCATCAATCGAACAACATATATTGTACGTACCCCACGGTGCCGCGTTATCCGAACAGGATTTGAGAAATGTCTCAAATAACACAGCATATCCAATATACAGTGTCGACGATAGTCACTTCACGACGATCGGACGGAATCCGGCGTGTTTTGAAGCACGTTTTGAAGGGAGCTGCTTTTTTGCACAGTTCCATAGCCAATGAACGAACGTGTCTATTCTGTTCCCACACCCCGGACCAACCCTATCAGCTATTTTTCGAGAAGACCCGGAACACAAGCTGGAGAGGCTTTTTGGAGATTATCTCAACGGAAATAATCCTCCAAGAACGTCGAACTGCCCGCGTCGGTGGCTGCTTGACGTTCGCTCTCTTCCTTCGTTTCCTGCGAAGGTCGAGCAGGCTACGAGCCCTGGTATTCCCAGGTTCTCACAGTGGAAGATAACACACAAAGGGTAAGCATCCGAAACAGGCAAATAAAGTAAAAACTTCCAAGAAAAGCTGGTGAACTCCGAATGCACAACGCAGCTGGGGAGTCACGTTGACCGGGTTTCCACAGCTCAGGCAGGTGGCAGAAATTTCTGGGTGATAGGGGTCGCTCGGTTCACAAAATGGCGGCGGCCAGAGAGCTCTTTTTGCAAAGGTCTATATACAATGCCGAAATGCATTGAGAAACCAATATATCATTCGTTCATGCTTATGTTTTATTATTCTGACGCTGCTCAAACACTTGGGAGCTTGGGATTTTATTACAAACAGTTAGTAAACTCTGTCGTTTATACGCGTTTTTTTTTTGTATGTCAATCTAATATTTTTATGTCGTTCTCATGCCCTCTGATGCTTCTGATATTGCCGCGAGCGCGGCTGACCAACAAGGCAGCGCGCCCGCGGCCTAACGGTTATCGCGCTTGCCTTCCACGCAGAAGGCCAGGGTTCGATTCCTGGCCGCGTCTACACATTTTGTTGACGCTGTATTGTGATGTTCTGGTAAATTCGAGAACCGTCTTGCTAATTCGAGGTTAGAATGTTCTACGCACCGAACCTTCTACGCCGAATGTTCCAGAAGCCCACGCGTGTACAAAAGGAGCTTCGCCTGGCAAGCCGAGTCAGTCTCCCCCCACCACTGGATCCTGCGGTTTCGCCAAAATCGACGCCCATGACGCTCTGCTGTTTTCTTCTGTTTCCTTTTTGTTTTGGGCACACGTTCGCCCCATTAAACGTTTAGTTTCTTCAGTTATCATCGCCTCATCAATTGTCATTTGCGAAATATTGGTGGAGGTGCGGGGTACGCATGTCCATTCAACGCACCCCTACGTCCAACCCCAAGTCCCCGAGGACCCAACGAAGAAAGGACCGACCTCGAATTACGTACGGAATGTTACATTTGTAGCCTGCGGTGTTCCCTAGAGCGCCAATCGTCACTCAAAATACAAAAATATAACGTAGGCATTGCCGTTGTCTGGTTTTACTTTAGAACTTAACAAAACAGATAGAGAGCTTTCAAATGCATTTTTGCATTCTTAAATTAGAAATAAATATGCTGGCTCATGAAGTGCCTGGCAATCGGAATCACCCGGCCCTCATCGTTGCTATGTTGGTTTCTGAATGAACGAATACGGTTGAACTTGTAGCGGGTGACCTAACTCGTCCCAGCAGAAGAAAAAAAAGAGGAGACGGAAATAACGAGGGAATGTTTGAGACCGAGGCAGCATAGCGGTGTTCTGATATCTCGAACGTCTTTTTATTTACATAGCTTCTTGTATATAGTTCGTCTGCTGTGAAATAAATTGAAGGAACCTTCGGTTTCTTCAATTGGTGACCCGGGCTGCACAACCCTGCATCATGGATACATCCGGAGATCCTCCACCGTCCGACCACTTCTCAGCAATTCACCAGCTTCGCCTTCCAAAATTCTGGTCCTCTGATCCGCAGGTATGGTTTGCCCAAGTGGAAGGTCAGTTTAACATTAGCAGGATAACTTCGCAAGCACAAAAATTTCACTACGTTGTGGCAGCATTGCCACCCGAGATCTCCATGGAGATTCGGAACATCATTCTTGCCCCGCCGGCTGCCTCTCTGTACGATGTGCTAAAAGCAGAGCTGGTGAAACGGACCTTCGAGTCTGAACAACGACGACTCCAAGAGCTCATAAGCTCGGAAGAGTTGGGAGACCGAAAGCCTTCCCAGTTACTCAGGCGTCTCCAACAATTACTGGGAGAAAAGGCTTGGAACTTCGACGTCGCTTTCTTAGGAGAGCTATTTCTTCAGCAGCTGCCTGTCAACGTTCGCATGGTCCTCGCATCGGCATCGGGACTCTCATTATGCCAACTGGCGGACATTGTTATGGACGTCGCCACAGCGACATCCTCCCAGATCTCCGCTCTTACGAATCACGGGCCATCCATCCTCGAAAGACCCGTTTCTACAAACACCTGCACCCTCGATGACATACGAGAAGAATTCCGCCGTGAAATGCGAGACCTTTCAGCGCAAGTAGCTGCCATCGCGACCCGTTCGACTTCAAGAACGAACCAACGATTTTCGCAATGTTCTCGCCACAAGTCTCCAGCTGCACCTCGAGCGAGATCACCCAACACCAGCTTCTGCTGGTATCACCGGACCTTTGGAGACCTCGCCCGAAACTGTGTTTCCCCCTGCTCAACTTCGGGAAATGCGTTGACGCACCACTAGAGGCGGCGAATGGTGTCGGTAGCCAGGCCAGCCGCTTGTTCTTTGTGACTGATCGCGACTCTGGCTTCCGTTTCCTCGCAGACACCGGCGCGGAGGCAAGTGTTCTATCCACCTCTGCGGTTACACGAAGATCGAAACGAACGCACTCGATGCTGCAAGCAGCAAATAAGACAATCATCTCCACTTACGGCGAAGAGTACATAACCTTTAACATCGGACTACGAAGGGCATTTCCTTGGATATTTCTTGTAGCAGACGTTTCATATCCAATCCTTGGCTCAAATTTTCTCAGGCACCTCAATCTGATGGTTGATATGCACAAAAAACGCCTTGTAGAAGCTACAACACATCTAAAAGTGCAGGGAATTGCGTGCACCAACCCCGTCATTGACTGCGTGGGATGCCTGACCCCTATGTACCCCTACCAGAAACTGCTTCAAGAGTTCCCAGCCTTAACTCGCCCAAGCAATTTTCAGCGCCCTTTTAAACACAGCCTCACTCACCATATCGTTACAAGCGGACCACCCACTCAAGCCCGTGCACGACGGCTGGCTCCAAATCACCTGAAAATAGCTCGCAAAGGGTTCGAGCACATGCTCAACATGAGAATTATCCGACCAACTTCAAGTCCTTGGGCGTCACTCCTCCACATTGTACCCAAAAAAGCGCCCGGAGATTGGAGGCCGTGTGGGGACTACCGGGCTCTCAACAACAACCAACGTTCCTGACCGATATCCCCTGCCATACATAGCGGACTTCACGAATTCTTTACAAGACGCTACAATTTTCTCAAATATCGACTTGGTGAAAGCCTATCATAAATACCGGTCGAGCCATCTGACATCCCAAAGACGGCAATTATCACTCCCTTTGGGTTGTACGAATATCTGGGGTTGCCTTTTGGTCTCCGCAACGCGGCTCAGATATTCCAACATTTTGTCAACAACATTATTCAAGGACTTACAATTTGTTATGCCTATGTAGATGACCTGCTTGTTTCCAGCAGCACTGCAGAGCAACATCTCGACCATCTCCGTCTGCTCTTTGAACGCCTGGATGAATACGGCTTGATAACTAACAAGTCAAAATGTGAGTTCGGGGTTTCTCAGCTCAATTTCCTTGGCCACCGCGTGGATCAACATGGAGTACGACCTCTTCTGGAAAAAGTCGAGGTCGTCCAAAACTTCCCACAACCGTCAACAGTTCGGCAACTTCGGGAGTTTCTGGGATTAATCAACTTTTACCGACGTTTTATTCCAAATTGCGCCTCCACCCTACTGCCGCTTACTGAGCTTCTCAAGGGCGTCAAGCGCGACTCCGCATCACTCACTTGGACGGACACAGCCTCCCGTAGGTTTTCTTGCATAAAAAGTGACCTGGCCAGCGCAACTCTTCTCACCCACCCACAACAGAATGCGCCCATCAACATCAAGGCAGACGCTTCCGACGTCGCAATCGGCGCCGTTCTGCAACAATACATTCACAGTGCATGGCAACCAGTCGTTTTTGTTTTCAAGAAAACTCACCCCGACAGAGAGCCGATACAGCACGTTTGGCCGGGAGCTCCTCACCATCCACCAAGCCATTAAACACTTCCGCCATTTTTTAGATGGTCGACATTTTTTTGTACTTAATACTTACCGACCACAAGCCACTAACCTACGCTATCAGGTCTGCCAGTGACAAATTCCCCCCTCGAGAGATTCGCCAGATGGCGAACATCTCTGAATACACCGCAGATATTCGCCACGTAAAGGGTACAAACAACGGTCCCGCTGACACGCTCTCGCGTGTCGCGACATCTTCCTGCTCCTTCATCATACCAGCAAGCATCGATTTCCAAGTGATGGCGTTGGCTCAGCAGGGCGACACTGAACTGCTGAAGCTCAGTGCTTCGCATCATCGACTTGACTTCAAGTCAGTTGTACTCCCGACGTTTGACGTTCCTATCATCTGTGACTGCTCATCGCAAGTGCCATGGCCCTTCGTCCCACTTGCTTTCCGACGTCAGGCCTTCGAATCGCTTCATTCACTGGCACATCCTGGAATTCGCGCAACCCAACGTATACTAACCCAGCGGCTTACTTGGCCAGGAATTAATAAGGATGTTCTTAATTGGGCGCGAA
Source organism: Ixodes persulcatus (assembly GCA_013358835.2). NCBI lineage: Eukaryota > Metazoa > Arthropoda > Arachnida > Ixodida > Ixodidae > Ixodes > Ixodes persulcatus. The sequence goes on from JABSTQ010010670.1 coordinate 157,946, forward strand.
CCTGCATCAAATGTCAAAAGGCAAAAGTCCATCGGCACACATATACACCTACGATGTCATTTCCACTTCCCGGCTGCTCGTTTCGATGCTATTCATATAGACATCGTGGGCCCTCTTCCACCATCTGATGGAAACAAATACATATTGACCTGCATTGATAGATACACTCGCTAGCCGGAAGCGCCCGGACATCAGAGCCCAAACTGTTGCAAAGACGTTCATGTCTGGTTGGGTAGCCCGCTTTCGAGTCCCGTCATCTATCACAACCGATAGAGGCAGACAATTTGAGTCTTCTCTGTTCCGAGAACTTGTGGAACTTCTTGGAACTACCCGGATCAGTACGACAGCCTATCATCCCAGCAGCAACGGGATCGTCGAACGTTTTCACCGCACACTCAAAGCGTCGCTCAAAGCTCATGAAGAACGCATCCACTGGAGCACCATACTTCCCATGGTGCTACTCATCCGTGCTACACGCAAGGCGGACATTGACTGTACGCCCGCAGAGCTAATCTATGGCGGACTCCTTCGTCTCCCGGGAAAGTTCTTCAACTCTAGTCACAACCCTACGGAATATGAGCCTGCCAGCTATGCGGCCCAACTTCGGGCGTCGATGCGTGCAATTAGGCCGGTGCCCTCACGGTCTCAACAGCCTCATGCTCCTTATGTTCATAACGACCTCATGACCTCCAGCCACGTATTTGTTACGTCGTGACACAGTTAGAAAACAATTGGAATGCCCGTATGATGGCCCTTTCCGCGTCATGGACCGTCATGCCAAATACTTTCGTCTCGATATCAATGGACACAATGAAACCGTCTCCGTGGATCGCCTCAAGCCTGCGTTCATCGACAAGAGCCAGTGTACACAGATCAATAGTACGGACTGTTTGCCACTGTCAAAAGGACGACATTCTCACCGTGCCAGCCAACCTCATCTCCTCAAGCACACTATTTCATCCCGAAAACCCGTAGTTCAACGTTCTCTACGTTTTGACCTGACAATCAAACCCATCGAAAATGGAATATCCACCACTCTCGCACCTCGTAAAACAAAAACCTCACCACAGCCGCCCATCTGTCACATGGCACCCAACAGCAAGAAAATCCTAAACCGGACCTCTTTGCTAGGGGGGGAGCCCCTGTAGCGGGTGACCTAACCAGTCCCAGCAGAAGACAAGGAAGAGGAGATGGAAATAACGAGGGAATGCTCGAGACCGAGGCAGCATACCGGTGTTCGGATATCTCGGAAGTCTTCTTATTTACATAGCTTCTTGTATATAGTTCGTCTGCTGTAAAATAAATTGAAGGAACCTTCGGTTTCTTCAAACTCTTTAAATCACACGCCTTTAATTACCCCACCCTATTGACCCATGCCCCAATTATTACACAGCAAAATATGCTGAGTCACAGAGTTGTGGACGCACGCGCAGCGTCCCATATACCGCACAACAGAGCAACAGCGCATGCTCAGAAGACATTCCACATCCCAGCATACAAAGATGGCAGCGCGCAGAAGGCAATGTTCGCAAAGGTATATACTGCCTTTCAGACTAAGTCCAACAGGAGCCAATACTACAAAGTTGATGGAGTCAATCAAGCGGCTCCAAAAGTGAACCGTCACGGTGCTCGTTTTTTTTTTCGGCGGTCGCTATTCCCGCCTTAATGAACTACGCACAAGGAAAGAATAAGCGCAGTATCACACCGCATTTACTGTGAGTGATAGGTTTAGACAGTGAAATCTAAGGCACAAAGGCGAAAGCTAACACACAAAGGCGACAAAAGGAATTGGGAGAGAAAACTTTAATTAAATTGCAAGGTTATACGAGGTAGGGTGTATTTATGTTCTAGTCTTGTTACTATCTCTTTTCTGGAGTATCCTAAACTACAAACTCAAGTTTTGTTTCCTTGCTCTCTGCTTTTATGTCGGGAAAGTTTGCCTGGGCGGAGTCTTTTTGAATGAAAAAAAAATCGTTTTTCAGACTCTATATTTTTTTTTTCGCCGCCCATGTAACTCCCAGATTTTGTGCGGACCCCAACCACTGAAACAAAAGCTCCACGCTATCCCATCCTTTTGTTTTCAAAGGCTGTGCAGTGTGTCATCGGTGGCGTGATCGTGCGCACAGTGGACAGGGCGTGGAAAGCTTCGGCGAATCGTTCGAGGCGTGAAACCCCCGGTGAAGTGTCCATTACTCGACGACAACGTACCTCGTTCGCATTCATTAAATGGGTGAAGGACAAGTTCTAACGTACACGTTTTCTCTTTCCAATCGTCACGGAGTGTCGCTGCACCACCATTAGACACGCACCACCCCGCCTATACGCACTACGTGAAAATAATAAAAAGTAACTACTTGATTTTTTTTTCTATCTAAGGTCGAGGGCGTTTCATATCCGACAAGATCAATAGGTGTTTTCCGTAGTGCATTATTTCCTTTTTTGAAACACAGTACATAACAAAGGAAGAAATTGTTACTTTCGTATGAATCACGCGATTGATGTCAAAATCCTAGTTTCGAACCAGTCTGAATGAGGTTTTGTCGTAAAAAAGAAAACATGATGCCTTTGTGCCAATTCGCCCGATTTAGGCAGGAAAAAATGCTGTCCGTTAGTGCACCGCTAGTGTTACTATGGTGTCTGTAGCGCGTCTTTGACTGGTGTGTTTAGCATCCTATGCTGCCCGTACATGAAGAGTGGCCCCAAAGTGGCAACAAATCACGTCACAGAAGCCGGAATGTCATGCAGTTGCGTGTCGCGATCCTTGCAGTTGGTCGTAGGAATGCTAACGAGAAGGCCGCAAGTAACACAACAGAACGCTAGCGTCGGTGTCGTCATGGCGTCCCAACTTCTTGCTGCCGAGGCTTCCGTGGACTATCGCACTGGAGAGCGACCTGCAGGAAAACAGGCGTCTGCCACATACACCACAGCTGTTGGGACGCCGCCGGGATCGCCACTGGCGGCAGCATGACACCTTTATGATATCACCAGGCGGAAATCGATGGACCACTTTTTTGGACGCGGTAAACACACCAGTTGGAAACGGGTTCCAGGCACCATAGTGTTACTCGACACAAGACTTTAAGATCGGCCAAGTTACAGCAACGTTCTTTTGTTTCTTGTCGTTCTCAATTGAAACAAAAATATATAATTTATTGAACAAACGAGCGTTATAAGCGTTTGTCAAAGAAGTACATTTATATACAGGTAATACTATATATATAAATATACTTTAGGTATATACGTGTGTTTGCTGTCATATTATAAGGATACTCTAAAAATGGGAGGTACTACTTCGATGTAAAAAGGTCGATTGAGTAAATAGATCTCGTCTTGACTAGTGTCGAAGCATTGTCGCATCACAATGTATCGGATAAAATTTAGCTATCTTATTTCTTTTATGCCGAGAAGTTTGATCTCTTTCAAGCAGAAAATGTCGTTGTGATTCAGGGTTTACGTATCCAACCTAAGCGTTGCTCTTTTCAATCAAAAACTTTGTCGCGATGAAAAGAAAACCAATAGAGAAAGTAGTGTGTTAAGGTGCGAAAAACGTCATCCTTGCGCATGTCTTCGCAACCCACGGGTCTGCGCCGCAGGTGATGTCAGCAGTACGACGCAAGCGCAGTGCGGAAATATTGACCACAAGACAGCTCTTATTTCGCTTGGTTTTTTGTTTTGAAACCGTAAGCCGTGTACATGAATTATATTTCTCGCCCCGTAGCGCCCACTATGACTTCTTTAGTCAAAGTTTCACGTGACGGCCATACCATACTGAGATCGAACGTGAATTTTCTAACGAAAATATGACCCCAAAAGGGAAATAAAAATAAATAAAACGTCATTTGAAGCCTTTCGAAAAATAGGTCACTAATTAACCAAATTCGACTCTTTCTAGTGTCATTCAATACTTCCACTTCAACCCAGAACTAAAAAAAGCACCAATGCAAGTTAAATTATTTTCGTAAGTTTTTGAACCACTGAAAAACATCCCGTTTAAAATAACTTTTTTTTTCTATTTTACCTTTAAATTGTTTGTTGCGACAAGAACTGCACAGCAAAAGAAAAAAAAAACAATTCAATATTACAAAGTAAGCTCAGCAAGCACTGTAATCTTGCAGGGCAAATCTTCGCGTACTTGTCTGTACTTGTCTGTACGCGTACTTGTCTTGTCTGTCACATTAAAGCTTGCGCTGCACGCGTAATCTATTAAAGCATTTCCGATGAGTGTGTTTTGTGTTTTATTTCACCGAATAAACCAATCACGCAAAATATGTGCGCCGTCATTCTGCACTTCTTTCTATGCGTGTATAGTTCACGGGTAAGGGCAAGCCCTCCACGACTACAAGTACGTGACAATGTGATGTCCGCGCTGCCTGATCAACTCCGTCGGGTTGTAGTATCGGCTGCGGTCCTAATTAAGAAGAAACGAAGTATATTTATTATCTGAAAAGTAAATCGCTCAATAGTTATTTATGTAGGAGAACTTGTAATTGGCATAGCTGGTGAACGTTAGGAAGCATGGTGTCAGGCATGGTGTTGGTTGTTTTGTGCGCCTGAGACCATGCTATCTAATCTATTTCTTCTTTCTTGCTCACTTCGTTGCTTTATTAAAGCGAGACCACAGACGAAAAATAACCTTTGCCCCACAGTTAATTTTTCGGAGAGAACAGAGACCAGGATTAAGTGACGCCAATTAAGTGCGTCAACCGAAACATAATAACTAAACGAATAAACCCCGTAGGCAACAAAGAAAAGAAAGAGAAAAAAAAAATACAACGTAAAATGCTAAAAAAGTGTTGAAATTAAAAAAAAAATCTTGTTCTTGTCTTAAGAATAATTGAAACAGTCAAATTTTCGCGTTAAGACGATGCGCCCTCTTGAACAGTTTTGAATAAGGCTACAATTTTCTTTTTCTTCAACAAAACGTTCGTTTCAATTTCTGCATATTCCGAAAACAATAGACCGTAAACATTTTCTTTGGCCTAACCCAAGGAAAATTCTACGGCCACATGAGAAAAAAAAAGTCGAAACCAAGAACCGCCAAGGAAGTTTCTCTCAGCAACGGCGAACACTGTCGTCTAGAGCAAGTTCAAGCGCCGTTTAGAAACGCCGTTTTTCCGCCATTTGCCGGTCCGCAGCAGCCAGACGCGCCGGAGGGGGAGCCATTTTTATCTGGCAGCGAGCTTCTGAGCCCGCCGTCGTCTCAGCCGTTCCTTTCCATTTGAGGCTGGCGAACGAAAAAAGCAGGCTTTAAACTCGTACTTTTCAGGGTGAAAGAGGCAGCGAGAGTGGCGGGAAAGGAGGTATACACCAGAATCGGCTTAGGCTGCCAACGGTCAGCGCTAGAAAAATGCTTCGCTAGCGTGTGCAAGGCAAGCTTCGGCCCCTGGCAAAGGACGCTTGCACTTTGGTCGCATCGTCGGCGTTTTAGGGCAGCACTTGTCGAAGCTTGGGAAATAAAATAAAAATGCTTCTCAAACTTTGGGAGCCGGCTACGTCGGCTTGGAAGAGAACGAACTGTGTAACTCGCATTTCAGAATCCAGAACTCAAGAACAAAATAGGAACTAAGAGAGTTAATGCTAGTACACAACAAACGCTAAGATAAACGCGAAAAACATTAGTGACGAAGGTTTGCACCAAAAGCTGCGTGACAATTTCGGGGTCATGTCGCGTGCTTGGATTGTTTATTTTATTTCGTAGAAGAGAAACAAAATGTAGACAAGGAATCTGACTGTGGACAAATACTTTCCTGGGAAATTGTACAACTGTGTTCAAAAGTACGGTTGTGTTTGAAAGTACCAGCATGGGGAAAGCGTGGGTGTGTGGAGAGTGGGGAGGGGGGGGGGGCAGGAAACTTGAAACAAAAACTAAAATAAAAAACAAGTTGTGGTATAGCACCTGCCTTGAATTTGAGGTTTCATTTTTGGTACCGACATATTTTAATACACTTACTCGTATAGTTCATTGATCTATATCACACCTCAGCATGTTTAAAGATGGTGCTTTCTGCATCTATCGATATCTGGAATATATGCGTTGGAAGGTATCAGAGACAGGATCCTTAAAGCCCTTTCAAGCATTCATGAGTAAAAGAAAAACAGTGGTTTTGTATTTGCGGTAAAAGTGCACCATCTTACCGAAGACAGTAGCAGGTTACTGATTGGCACAAATAATATTTGTGTACCAGATAATCTTACTTTGTTTCTTGAGGTAAAACGTTATGATTCACAGAAAAACGTTCAAAATATTTCAATTCGGGGGTTTGCAGGTTTGCTTAAAAGCAGGACCCCCTTATACGACGTCTGTATTCATTGATTAGAATTTTTCGTGTTAATATATTAGGTCTTAAACAGCTCACGAGTGTCTTCTGCTGTTCATAGTTTTAACCTGGTTGGTTATAAAAACAGCTAAAGCATGTTTATTTTTAGTGGTATTTAAAGCATTTTATAAACAATATCACAAGGCACACGCACAAGCGCACTTACACACATACACTTACACACAGTCACATGAGCACACAGACATGGACGCTTGAATACGGTCACGCAGCGAACTTTGATTGTTACTTTTTTGTACTATTTTATTCGAAATAATGTTGAATCTCTTTGTATGCTATATTTCATAAGCTGCTTTGTAACCTTTATTTAGTTTATGTTCATTGTTTTGTGGTTTCACGCCTTAGCATCTTTTAATGTGTCATCAGTTTCGATTTTGTCCGTCCAGCAAATATTCTCTTTCAACGGGGCAAGTGATGCTTTACGCCGACAAAGTGGTGGTTCTTGCGCAGCTGTCGACCGAGCAAGATAAGGGTGTCTTTAGTTGCGCAGCAGACGCGCAATACAAGACGTAACTCATGTCACCGATGGATCGGTCGGAGGCTTCCTTAAAGGATTCCGAGTGAACCTTCAACGAGGATCGCTCGATGGCATCGCTTTCTTCACGGGAGAGACAAGACGAGGTTACGAGCACGTTTCTCTTATCTTGGCTACAACACCATGTGACACAAGCATCGCGTACGAAACTCACTTTCTTTCCTGCCTTTTCCTTCCTTTACTGAGCCGTGAATGACGGTAAATTCTTCGAAAACAAAATAATCAGTAAAAAAAAATGAGAAAAGGAATCAAGTTTTTTCCGCGTAGTAGGTTCTTGAAAACGAATTAATATTGCCCTTATCTGAACCAGGACGTTTCACCGGGCGTCTTCTTTCGATGTTGTTTCCACTCGCTTGAACAACGACCAAGACATTCCCGATTGCGTGCTTCCCTGCTTCTGTTTTTACGACATGGTTTATTTTCTAGATCTTTGCCACAGTTCAGGGTCTTCTCTTTTGAGCTTCTCGTAAAGAAGCCTGGACAAAAATTGCTGCGCAAGACGCTTTATTGTTCGTAATCTCGGAAGGCTGTAGAGAGAGCGTGGTTTGCAGGACATTTACTCGCAGAAGTAGGCTCGGTGTAACGTGAAGCTCCGATAGAAGCCGTGGACCAGGCTGTAGCCTTTTCCTTACTGCGTTTCTTACAAATGCCGGAACAATCGCGGGAGAAAGCTGGAGAGCTTCATGGTGCTTTTTTTTTTTTTTTCTCACTAAAAATTTCGGGTGTTTAGAGATACAGAAGTTCATCCGGCACCCAACATTTCTGCCGGTGCTGTGCTGCAGGCATATTATATGTTAGTTTTATGAACGTAGGGTTCTTGTTCAAGGTACGTGACGATAACGGGATCATCAGTTTAGGTGGGACTATAAAGGTTACGAGTGATTTCATCCTCTTACAATATGACAGAGCCACGGGGGTGCTTCCGCTATAATTATTACCCTTCTCATTTGGGCCCATGTGCTCAGCTGCTGTCACTTGCGCAGTTCTTTTTGGAAGGTAAACTACTTTTAAAGTTGAGGCTAAGAGTTGGCGAAGACGTCGTTTGAGAGTAATCTAGACAACGTATCAGGTTCTTATAGTGTGTCAACGTAAGCCGTTGTAAGAACATCGTCAAAACTATAAAAAATCCAAACTTAACCGGGACGTTTTTTAGTATTGTCCATAGGACAAGATCAAAATACAGATAGACTTTTAAACTGACCTAAAAAAAGTAGAAAAAAAAACTGACATTGGTGCATGCAGCCGAATGCTAAATCAACAAGTTTTCTTAATCTTAACTGTAATCCCAGCAATAAATACATAGTCAGTGGGTGGAGTATGTTTTGGTTTCGGGTAAGGGGAGAATGGAGTATGCGCAAGTCTGCAATTACGCTTATATGTGGAGGCAAGGGCGAATTTATTAGTTAGGCTTTTGGAAAGGGCTGGAAAGGGGCGAGCGGAAATTGGCTCTAGGATGGAAAGGGGGGGGGGGGGGGTGCTCTGCAAAAAGATGTAGCGTGATGCAAGGATATAACGTCACCAAATATGAGGCTTTTTTTTTTCTTGCAAATGAGAAAAAAAAGAGAAGTACATTTTATATTTTTGTTGAGCGCGTTGGTGATAAAGTTAAATACTAGAAATAATAAAACGTGATATATTGTTTTGTCCGTCCTTTATGTTTTATTCTGTCTAGTATTTAAAAGTACAGCCACATTTTATTAAAAGAAATCACCATTGGAATCAGAAAAAAAAAAAAACTCTTTTTCCCCTTCCCTGCTCCCCGCCCCCCACCCCCCCCCGCCCCCCGCCCCCCGCTCCATTAATTCCGCAACAGTGCGCAGGTCGCAATGTGGCAGTGGTAGCAGATACAAAAGGATCTCGATCATTTAGTTGATCGTGTCAGGTGGAAATTTGGCACTTACCGTGGCTTCTCCACATAAAACGTCAGTTGGCAAGAAAGCAAGCTTTACAGAACATCGCGGTTCCTGCCGGAGCTTCTGCTGAGAACGAAATACCTAATATTGGTAAAGTCAAAAATATGATAAAGAGCGCATAACGAGACTGCATTCACAATGCAATTACCAGATAATGGGGATTTGGAATTGAGCTATACTAGGTGTTTCAAGCACTCTACAAAAAGGCGTGGTTGGAAAAAAAAATATATATATATACATTTGTTTGTGGGACTATTTAAGGATAAGAATATCATCCAAGTTTTTGCATCGCCAGCCTTCTGCATGAAGAACAAGTGATACATTTAGTGCACTACCGTGGTTCACACGTGCATTAAGTAATCCTAAAATTCACTCGTTCAGAGGACCATTATGACACTCAGCAAGTTCCTAATCAGAACCATACATTTATTTTAATAAATAATTAGTTATTTCGTACATTTAGTTATACTTACCTAATAAGTATGCTTTATGCATCTCGGATGTTCGCCGTCACTGGCATTGTGTTCCCAGAAATAGTTTTTTTTCTTCACCCAACGTATTGCTAGTGATTAAAAAAATGTCTTCGCTGAAACACTGGGTATATGAATGGATATATAAACTTAGTTATAAGAGAGTGACGAGTAGATGTGCCCCCGAGTGGGGCGCCTAAAGCGGGGCTCCATAGGCTGCGGCTACCGCCTCGGCACTGTCCCCCGCACACTGCTTTATAGTCACCTTAAAGTCAAATTAAGTTCTTTGTTTGAATACTTTCTTAATTGTTGCAATAAGTATATGTTGCGCTAATGTGCCTGAAAAACGAAAATTTCGAAAAACTAGCAAGTTTGGAGTCGATTTCGAAAAAAACCCACTTTTATTTCTTTTATTTTTATTCACAGTAGTTGATATAGTAGTCTATCGGAAACTACCAACAGAAATTGTAATATATTTGTTGTATGGCCGCTATTAAGACTCGAATATCGTGCTATGAGCGTTTTGAACGGGACTTCGCACAGGCGCTCTGCTGAGCAGAAATTTGGCCTATGTAGGGTTTTCTATTTATCGTTCGCAGTTACCTATATATCCAACCATAACATTAATAAAATTTGGAGTAGTGTACTTAAAAAAATTTAACTTCGAAGTCCGTATCCCCAAGTGCGGGCAGAGCGCTTACTTCCTCCCAATACGGGGGAATGCAGATCGTTAGAGAATTCCTCTGGGGCCTTTTGGTTTCGGCTTTGAGTTTGAAACACCGAACTTGACATGTAATTGTCATATTTTCTTATGTCAAACAGATATGCAGTGCATATACATATGTACGATTTAGTAACTGACGCTTAGGAAGTACGGTTTATTTTGTGCGCGTACGGACTCTTTCGTAAAATAACAAGCATTTCGTAGCGTGTAAGGCTTCAAACGTGTTAATCATGTGTTTTGGTTTCATTTTTATTTTCAGTGATTCATGCCGGGTTACTTAGACTTTTTCCTCTTGACTTAAGTTTGTCCGGGAGTCTAGATGTTACGTATCTTCTCCGTCAATACGTAGAGCGAAGCTCACACACCTTTCAAACCACGCCAGTGCCAAGTAAATAAATATTGTTAGGATAAATATTGTTGCTTCACTGGCTTTTACGCTGAGATATTGAGGTAAGTACTAACATTAAATAGAAAACGTTACAAAGGTCAAAATTCTGCTCAGCTGAGCGTCTATGCGAAGTCCCGTTAAAAACTCTCACAGCACGAGATTCGAGTCCTAATAGCGGCCATACAAAAAGTATATTATAATTTATGTTGGTAAGTCCTGGCAGACTACTATATTACCTAAATGTAAATAAAAAATGAAAGAAATAAAACGTGTTTTTTTTTTTTTTAATCGACTTCAAACTTGCAAGTTTTTCTAAAGAAAGACTTGCAAGTTTGAAGTCGATTTTCTAAAAAAAAAAAAAACACTATAATGCAAATAAGCCGAGCGCATAGAATTACGACACGCACTCGGTTTCTTTGAATGTTGACCTTTTTGTGTTTTTTTGTGCCACCGCGTCTTGTGTATTTCATCACGGTGCTTTGCGCAAACGTATTCGCTCGTCGCTTTTGTTTTTGGTTGCGTAGACGACTCGTTGTTATATGCAGGCATGAGTGTTTCTTATCACTTATCTTTAACTTTATGTGGACCCAGTGGGACGATTTGATTGACACAATGACTAGACTATGAGTTGCAGGACAGATTAGCTTTTCACACTTGACGACGGAGGATAAGGTGCAGTGTTCAAGGGGCTTTTGGCCAACACATTCATTGTTCTATTACATCCATTGAGCAATTATGTCCAATGTCGTGCCATTATATCCATCGTACCCGTACATCCATTGTGCCAGCACATCTATCGTGCCATTTCATCTGTTTTTGGTCAGTTCATCAAATGTGCCATTACATCCATCATGCCGTTACATCCGTCGTGGCATTACATCCCCCGCGCCATCACATCCATCGAGCAACTTCGTTCAAAAGCGTGTAATTACATCCATCGTGTTACCACATTTATGGTGTCATCACATTCATCGAGCAGCATCGTTCAAAAACGTGCCATTACATCCATCAATCCCGCAGGTTTATTTATTCGTTTAACTCTGCTGTATAATAGTTCACATTAGTTTGAAAAGTTATACGATAACTTGAATGTACAAAGGCGAATAAAATGAGGCTTTTGGTCAACACATCCATCGTGTCATTACATTCATCGAGCAATTACGTCTAATTTCGTGCCATTACATCTATCGTCCCCGTACGTCCATACTGCCAGCACATCCATCGTGCCATTACCACCATTTTCGGCAAGTTCATTCAGCATGCCGTTGCATCCATCCTGCCGTTATATCCATCGTGCATCGTGTCATAACACTTATCGAGCAGCTTCGTCCAAAAATGTGCCATCACATCCATCATTCACGCAGGCTTATTTCTTCGTTTAATTATGCTGTATAATAGTTCACATTATTTTAAAGACGCTAAATTGAATGTACAAAAGTGAGTAAAAGGACCCTTTTGGGCGTCATGCAATTTCTGCGGCCCTCGGCGTCTCCAAAGTTGAACACGCATCGTCGGCTCCTTTGTCGTTTCCACAATGATGAAACTTTAGTTGCGGCTTTTTTTATCGTCAAAGTTAACTAAATATAAGCTTTATTATAGAATCAGGATTGTACACAGAATAACAGATTTTATTTTGCTTAGAAAAAAAAAATTTAATGTCTTATAGAATTTAATTGTGATATACTAACGTTCTGGGGCTTACCGTTTGTTCCCTGTGGCTCTCGGACCAATGCGGAGAGCAAATTCGTCTGCTTCTTTTGCAGGAGTTGTGGTGACGTCAGAAAGACGCCGAGTTTTGACTGGATCTAAATGAAGGATAGTGGGTAAACCTCAAAGCAACCTGCCTTGAGGTCTACCCACTATCCTTCACTGACAACCAGTCAAAGCTCGGCATTCTGACGTCACCACAATCCCTGCAAAAGAAGCAGACGAATTTGCTGTCCGCATTAAAATGTGAATACCGCAAAAAGCCCAATGGCGCCCATCTTGGCTTCTATGGATGCGCTGGCACGATTGATGTAATGACACGCTGGGCGTCGGAAGAGGATGGATGAGCAATTACATCCATCGAGGAATTACGTCCAACGAGCAATTACATCTGACGAGCAATTACATCCATCGAGCAGCTACGTCCATACACATGTCAACGCATCCGACGAGCTACTATATCCACCGCGCAATTGCATCCATCGATGGATGTAATGGCTCGGTGGAAGTACTGGCTCGATGAATGTGTTAACACTTAATCTGTTCAAGGTGGGCTCGTCAGGACGCCTACTAGAGCGCAGCTCTTAGGCAGCCATTTCTGGCTTGAACGGTGTTACCGTCGGCGTCGGCGTAACCCCGTGCACGTTCCGTTATGGGACGTTTCCCCACTAACATTAGCGAGGATATTTTTCCGCTAAATTTGGCGGGAAAATTGACGTCACAGCTTTGTGTAAGGGCATTTACGAATAAATTCAGCGGCAGGAGGAGAAGAGGAGGAAAGGACGAGGAGGAGAGAAGGAGAAGGAGCGAAAGGTACGGAGGAGGAGGTAGGGCATACCCTACCCTCCGTACCCTCCCCTCCTCCTCCTCAAGAGCTGCGCTTTTGTTTCGCATTACAGAGATTTGTAAACGTCTTTCATTTTTTTTAATGTTACGTCTCATTAGGACAGTGAGCTTGCTATTTTCTTTTACGGCGCGAAACTTTTTATTGTGGTGGACAGTTTGGTTAATGAATGCGACATTCTTGCGGAACTAAGGCAGTCGAGACTTATATATTAGTTCGGTAAATGAACTAATTCAAAAATATTTTAATCGAACTCTCCAGTTGTTTTGAAAGATAATATTAGATACTGGTAAATAATACCATACATATAAATATTAAGCAAAATAGTTTTCATATTCGAGTCATATGTAAAAAAAGACTTACGCGTTAAGTAGATTTATTTATTATGACTTTCGTTATTTTCATTTTATAATTAGAATCTGAATTATGACACGCGAAACCGCTAAACCAAAAGAACACAAATAATTTCAGTGCTTCGAGCTTCTTTATAGTGGATAGTGAAAGAGGTGCCTTAATCACGTCAAAAGAGTGCCCACAAGGACCAAATGCAGCCTTTTCAGCCCATCCTCATTCTTTCGAGCTTACGACAACCTTCCGCGCACAATTTATTTTTCAGGTTCAACTGAACCTTTTTTGGGATCTGAGGACAACAGACTCTACCGGGAATAATTCAAAAAAGCTGTTATATTTGCTCTCCAGTCAAGCTCGTATCATTCTCATCCGTCTCTTTCTGTTATTTCATTTTCCTTAATCCTTGAAGAATGTTTTCGCAACCCCTTCGATTATGCAGCCAGTCATGTCCCCTAGGGGAATAAAATTCCTATATCTTTCACCTGCTTATTAAAGGCTGTGCTTTACCGGCACGGGGTCACTACGTCAGTGCTTTGTTCTCCCTGCATCCCAGAATATTTCCCCGCAATGAAAACGAAGGGACACGCGGAAAGCGCTTCCCATGATGGCTCTCTTTCCTTCAAAACTGTCGCACCTTTTCACTTTTCTTTCCCTGCTGGTAGTGGACAGAGTGGGAGTAGGGAAATCATTTTTGGCGATATGAGAATATATACGTGAGTGATCGTGAAAAAGAGGTAATAGGAAGGAAGATTCTTTTGATCACCCACAATACCGTGTTTTGGTGTTTTTTTAATTTTTTGTTGAAACCTTTTTTGCTCATCTTTTGATGCGCCCGCCAGATTCCCTTTTCGGGAGCGTGTCTCTGCGTTCTTGGATTGGAAGGAATGCACGCGGCCGCGGTACAAGTCGAGCTTTCAAGGGTGGACAAAGCAGCGACGTGCGAGACAATGGTGTTAAAATTTGATGATCCGCTTTTTTTTTTATGCGTTTGTCATTGTGCGTTTTTTTTTTCTTTTTGGGAGTGAACGTCCTTGACGATGTCTTTGTTTCATCTTGCCTTCTTTGTATTGATATAAATCTTCAGTTTGTTAGCGTTTTTTTTTTGTTTTGTCGTTTCACGGCTGTTGGCATTTACGGGTTTTTTTTAATCGTTATAGCTCCGGCGGGTTGTGTTTGAGGTGCTACTAGAATTATTCAGTGGATGCTGAAAGGTTTCTGACGTCCGTGGATACGCTGTACCCTTTTTCTTAATATTTTGTTCAAGATGATCCTTTTTTATTTCTTTTTGTGCTGTCGGGATGGCAACGCGGTTTTTATTTGCTTTATTTCGCCGGCATTCCAGAACAAAAATCTTTGGAGAAGAGGAACAAGGGGGACAAAGGACAAACACAAATCTCCAAACGAAGCTATAGGTTTTGAGATTTGTGTTGGTTCTTTGTCCCCCTTGTTCCCCTTCTCCAGGGATAATTATAGCCATTCTTGTCTAGCTCGCTTGCACCTTTGCATTAATTGCATCTGAATCAGAAATCGTCGTTTGTATACGAGCGGAGGTCACTTTAGGCTTGCGTTTATTGCGCTTTCCATTCTTTTGAGCATTATTCGATTCAGTCAACTGTCATGGGCTTTATCTTGAACTACACTTCGTTTAGTACAAATCACATTAAATATCAGCACCGATGTTATGGTCATGGTCTTAGTGTCCCGTATCAATGTGCGTGATTTTTCTTGCGTGCATTCATAAAATAACAAATGCACACTCTCGCTCTCCCACTCGTATTTATCTGCACGTACATCATTTGTTTTTGTGTGAATATGTGGGCAACTGAATAAGGGTGTTTTTACGCCTGTGTGGTAGCTTATGTGTGTACGTTTCTCCCTGCCTTATTGTCTCTCCATTTATAAACCGTTATTCGTGTTGGCGGTATGTAATCTGCTTTTTCTGCCGCTAGTATATTACGTTCTAGAGCTCACGTTCATGGCAGTCGCCAATTCACTTCTCCATGGACAAAGAAACCCCGTGTGCTGTGCCATACTTAAGTAGTAATTCAATTACAGTAATTTAATTACTGTAATAAACTACTTTTTTTGGTAATTTGTAATTGTAATTAATTACTTTCGGCTAAAAGGAATTGCAATTGTAATTTAATTACTTTCTAGCATCAGTAATTGCAACATTTTAGGCACAATTACAATTACTTTTGCAAGACTTTGTGGACCCGACGGAACCTCTCTGAAAGCCTCAGCGCTCGCACAAACGGCCCAGCGCTCAGTGACACGCTCGCACACATAGACACGCACACACACGCACAACAAAAATAGTACTGCGTTGTTTGTTGTTTTGTTGCTTACACTGCAGGCTGAGAGACAATCCTCTTTGGAGTCTACCTCAACGGCGCCATGTGGCGCCGTATGCGTAGGGTTGTTCGTTTTCGGGTTTTATGTTTTTTTTTAAATTCGGGGGGTAAAAATCGGGTGCTATTTTTTAAGCTGATAATCGGGGAGAAATCGGGTTTTTTATGGAAACATTTCAAAATTCGGGTATTTTCGGGTTAAATTTACAAATATACTAAATAATTCATTCATTTCTTTTTTGTCTTTTTTTTATTGGAAGGTATCCTGAGCAGACTTGTACACGTTACTGAAAAATAGTAAGGAATTACATTTACAATTACTCGAGACTAAATTGTAATTTATTACAATTACAATTACCCTCCCATGAAAGTAAATGACCGTTACTCCCAAAAGTAATGTGTTACTTTCGTGACGTTACTTTCCACAATATTTTCCTCAATTAAGAAACAAAGGGAAGAAGGTTTTTCAAGTTCTTATGGATGCCACCTGCTCTATTTACTGACCTTGAGTATTTTGAGCAACAGCTGACTCTCGAAAGTCTCGCCAGACATTTTGCGTCATTTCTTACTCAATTTGTTCACTGCTACGCTGAAGAACCTTTGAACTGAGGCACTGGATGGGAGTGCCATAATGCCCCTCACGAATGCTTCATGCTCTGCATTGGGCTTTTTCAGCGAAGCAATGGAATACTATTTACCGCGAAGATAGAGCAAAGCTTCGTCGTCGCAGCCGTTGCCTGATATTCGAGAGTTTTAATAGAGTTGGTAATAGTAAGGTGATAATTAAATAATAAATAAGGTTTGCCTCGATATTCTTCTTCCTTTGGTTCTTACAAAGTCGAGCCTTGGTTGAGACGTTGGTGAATAAGAAAAAGTTTCCAATATTTAAATATAAGTAATGGAGAAAAAAAGCAAAACAGGACACTCAAAACAACAATTAATTGGAACGTTGGATAAAACAAGAAAATGTAAGCGCACGTTTGCCATGTGTACCTTTCTTGGTGCCATTCAAAAACGCACGGAGCACGGAACGACTGCAGTTTACTCCGGTATTCTCCAGATAGACGCCCGCTGATGCAACAGGCAGCGAAGGGCAGAGAACTATGCGACGCTATGACACTCATGAGTTTCACTTTCTCCTCAAGCCCAGAATTTTAAGTCTACGTCAGCCACCATTATGTTTTATTTGTAAAAATATTTGCTTGAATTAAGATGCGTCCTGCTGCGGTAAAAACAGGAAGAACTATAGGTCACTGTTGTCCCGAGGTAGGGTAGCTAGCGTGTGTGCACCGCGAACTCCGTGCGGCGTAAAACTAAATAGGTTGGTTTTGTGGTTTTGGAATTCGGGGAGAAATCGGGTTTAACCCGATTCTCCTGAAACATGTTCGGGGTGTAAAAATCGGGTAAAATCGGGTTTTACCCGAAAACGAACAACCCTACGTATGCAGAGAGAGTAGAAAACAATAGCATAGACATGCCAAAATATTGAAAGAAAAAAATTGAGCTTTAGCTTTCAGCCGAGTTTGGGAATTTTAATTGTCTATGTTTTTGTTTTTTCTTCAGTTTTATAAATCTTTCTTCCAGTACTGTCGCATATTTGTATCTTTGTATTATTTTTTAAGTTTATTAATGGTTGGTTTTACTTTGGATTTTATTTGCATCAGCGTTTTGGAGACTGACCTCGCACCTGTGCATATTGTCACCAATGATTCGAAAGCCACGATTCGGTTCTTATATATTTCTGAGCCATTCTAATTTCAACTCAGAGTAAATAATATACAATACCATGATGTTTGTATGTAAATGCGGTTGTATTAGCGCGTGTTGATTGGAGTTTTATATGAACACTATTAAAATATTCATATATGACGAACCGCCGGATTTTTATTTGTGGAGCTAATAGTCTGTCAAGCCAATTTTTTCATTAGCCGTCTGGTGTCTTCCAGCATAGGAAATAATTTATTATTATTTATCAAAATATAAGAACATAGTACTTCATTGCCCTAAACTGTCAATTTCTATCATGAATTTAACAAAATTCATAAAAGGAAAGTACCATACGTGACATTTATGCAGCGATGCTTAAGCCTCCTCAAACATTAGAGCACGGAAGGAACAAATACGTTGCCTTCTATACAACTCGTTATATGTTATATAACGAGTTGTATAGAATGTTATATTATATGCATATAAATATATTATAGCTATATGGCCGAAGTCGGATCGCTCTCAGATGAACTAATTGTGAGGTAATTTCATTACTTTTGAAAAGTAATTGTAATTAACTACTTTTTACGTTGTAGTAATTCTAATTGTAGTTAAACTACTTTTGAAGCAAGATAATTGTAATTGTAATTAAATTACATTTTGAAAGTTATTTACTCATGTATGGCTGTGACACCCCGATTAGAGTAGCACCGTGACCTGGAACTATCCCTGGCGGCTATATGCTATGTACTAGATATGTGTTGAACCTCGACTGTGTTTCTCCGCTTCTGTTTGCTGACACATTGCGTAACGGCTCCTAGGATCCCGTTTATTTGAATTAATGGCGCCCTTTCCTACGGGGAAACCGAAAACACTTCTGCCGTTTTTGTTCTGGCGGAGTCGATTTTCGCTTTTATTCTACACGAAACTTGCCAGATCAGTAATGTAGAATCGGTTCCTCCTTGTTTGCTTTCTTTCTTTACTTCGCAGCATGTTGATGTAGTTATAATTTTCTTTTTATCCACATCGGTTTTTTGTTTTTTTGCGTCACACATCCGGTGTGCTGGTTATTTTAGTTGTAAGCCTTCGGGTATTGATCCGAATATTTTGTTTTCTAGACTGAATCGGATCACAGAAAGTCTAGACAAAGTATTGGCTATTTTCACCACGTGTTTTTGCACCTGCTTCCGAGGTTTCGTCTTCAAGCCGCCAGGCGCTGTGAATATTTGATTCGCTTCGAGAAGGCTGCCAGCGAACCTGCCGCCAAAGCTTTCTGTATAAGCCACTAGGTGACGTCAATTTCGCTGGAGTCGCCAATAGGACGTGAGTTTGAGCGCGGTGACGATACCAAGAGAGGTAATGACCTTACAAGAGGATGAAACGCGACGTGCCAATATACTAGAATCTAAACCAATCAACAATGAATAATGCGTAAATAAGGTACACACTAAAGATACAAAACAAAAATATCAATCAAACATGTGGGGTGTTCGAAATGTGAGCCGCTTTGGAAAACACACGTAAAGAGTAAGTTCACTTTAAACAAAAGAATACGCTTCAGAAGAAGTAAAGCGTGATAAGAGGGGTTGTCTCGGATTCGAAAACTCCGACACTCCGACCCGCGCTCCCTGATCGTTTAATTCGTATTTATTGCTGTACCATCTTTCTGGAGGCTAAAAATGGAGCAGCTGTTTACAAATACGCGCAGTAGCTACGTCCTCGCAAGACGGTGTTGTACCGGTACGAATTTGCACACACCGAAACGTACACGTAGAGAAAAAGAACACGTAAAGAAAAACAAATAAAATGTGCGGGATAATAAAAGTAATCAATTCATACTTTCAAAATTCTTGATTTGACAATTAAGGCTATTGCAGCGTCTAGTCAGCAACTAGCAAGCAACATACAAGAAATGAAAAAAACAAAAACCTACCTAATACCTCATATAAAACAAAGATCACCACATCAAGCAACCACAATAGTATGGTCAGGAAAGGTGAAATATTATTTTTAGGTACACAATAGCAATACAAAAATAATATTCTTTTCATCACAAAAACAAACAAACACGTTGAAAGTAAAGAATTGAAATACGTATTAACACTTCACCCCAACCGTAAATAAATACAACAATACATACAAAGGTGTCTAAGCATACAATAATCATATAAACTGAGCTAAATAAGTACTTAAGTTTAGTCGTGTATTTCATGGGGATGAGGCTGCGATGCCGATATCTGGTGTCTGCAGCCTAAGCCACGTTCGTGCACTTTTCAGCGTCGGGATTAGGATCACATGACGCAACAGATATGGCTTTTTAAATTTGATTGCAAGTTTTATTGTGAGTAATTTGAGTCCCGCTCCCTATAATACAGCGTCTTCTCTGCGTAGAATTATTTTGCGTCTCCTGACAATTCATGATCATGTAAATTGTAAAACACAATTAAGAAAGATTAATGTTCTTTTTTTAAGTAAATGACATTTTAATAATTTAAAAGGAAGCTATATCAAGCTCCATCCATATTTCGAAGGTTTGTCGCAATCTTTTTGAGCCACTGCTGTATCACTTGCTTGAACTAGCACCTGTCACTTACAACCCCCTTGCTGCAACCATCTGACGAGTTCACGGCAATTCCTGTAAATATACTTGGAACTTTTAAGTCGTGTGCATTAACTTCAGCACATGGCTGGGAGACCCTCCGAGTGGTGTCAACAAGTGGTTTCGAGTCCGGAAGGCATGACCAGTGCTCTCACTCGTACGGGTCAACGTCGAGTCCAGACGTTCGCGAGAGGCGGACCTACCACGCTTGAAGTCGGATCGAACCAAATATGCAGGCTGGTATTATTTTACTCTCGCGCTGATCCTCGTGAGGACAAATCGTCAACGACGCTTTCCGACCAAATTAGCTTATAATCCCATTTTAATTCGGTATTAAAATCGCTAGAATCACCTAGCTTCATGCTTTAATCCTTATAACACGGTCTAACGACAAATCTTCTGAAAACGGCTTTGTGGTTGCATCCGCGAAATGGGTGTTCACGCCTGCCTCTATTTAGATATCCCAGTCATTCACCTATTTAGGGGTTTCTCTCACATTCTGGATGGAAGAATGTTTCATCGACGCCATGAATCGCACAGTTACATTTTCCAAAAAGGTGAGGGGGGACCGAACTGTAATGGTTCAGAGGTACGGTTTTAATGGGATAGGTAATGAATCCACGAACGCGTTTCTTTTATGTTACTATTTCGTTTTCCCGCATTAGATGTAGATACACCCGTTGAAGTTTTAATAGGAAGATACATTTCTTGGTCATTTGACCGCTTCTTCTTTGCTCTAGCCATTTGTACCGAAGCCTAATGAGAAATCGACGTAATGTTCCTGCCCTAAATTTATTCAGATGACGATGCCATTTTTGCTTGCCTACTCTGTGCCTTGGTTCTGCCCGGAAGCTTTTTGGGGCGCGAATCCTGCATTGTAATTATTGCGACAGAAAAATAAAGCAGAACATACAAATGCGGCATATGTTTCTGCTGATTGCCGTTCGCAATTTTATTTAATTACGTGTTCTTGTGTATGTCTTTTTCTCTTTTTGAGGTGGGAGTGAAGCAAGTAACGATGAAGGTGGCAATCTCAAAGGCGGCGCGGGACTACAGTCGTAAATGAACCCCGCGCGTGTTTGATGTAATGATCAGGCTATCTTATTCTGAGGTTTATTTCCGAATGGGGAACAGAATGTTCATTTACTGCGCTCCACCGACGAGGTAGAATTTACGACTGTTGATAACATATATACATATATAAATTAATCATGTTTTAATAAACTTTATAATTGCTTTATTTGAAGATTAGCGGAACGGGTACTCTTAGCAACTAAGGTTTACCACTTGCAGCATAAAGTTAATCGTCTGTAACTTAACCGGGAGCTGATGTCGCGTCGAAACATCAGCTCCCGGTTAAGTTATTGTGCTAAATATATGTTGCTTTAGCAGCCACAACTTTATTGCAAGAAATTGTTTTGTAATAAACAACCTTTAATTTGAGGAAGCCTGAAATTGCAGCTATCTTTCTCAACGGCTGCGAAAGCGTGTATTCACGTTGAAGAAATGTATGACAAGGTTATAGCCAGCTGTTTTCTTAAAATATTTCATTGTTAAAGGGATACTCCAATGATTTTTTTATGATCGCTGATTTGACTCAAAATTAGATCAACACGCCAATAAACACGGCTGTTTCAGTCGCCCAAGTATTGTGTGAAAATAACAAATTTCGCGAAGGTATTGAGGTTTAGAATTCAGTTCTCATCGTGTTTCTCAGACCGAGAGCCCCTACTGGCAACACTGGATTGTGACGCCAGAAATGGTACAAAGTGTACAGTAAACCCCGTTTCCAACTGATTAGAAGGCGTTTCATGGTGGGAAAAGAACGGTTGGAAACCCATTCATTGAGAAGCACAAAAAAAAAAAAAAAAAAAACGCACGACATATTCTCTGTAAGACTTCCTTCGGGACCTGAATGCCTGTACCATGTGTGAAGTCACACCACTGGATAGCGCGCGTAAATTTGAATGTTGGTTTCGGCGTCATCTTCATTTACGGTTTTCTCGATAGGTATGTTTTGAATTTCGAGACAATAAATAGCACACCGTGAAGGCTAAAAGTCTGGGAATCCAGAAATTACAAATTGTATTAAATAGCTAAATATATAAAAAATAAAGAGCTGGTGTACTTTTTTATATTTTAGTCCCAGGTTTAGAACAACGAAATTGTTCGGCTGTCTTGCACCCAACGTTATATTGGTTTAGTATATATATATATATATATATGGGTGGTTTCATCTCAAATCGTGCAGGCAAAAAGGGTCGAATTTTTAATTTCGCTGAAAAAAATATATGTTATGGCGTCGTTTCTAAAAACACAGTAGCCACAAACGGCAAGTTTGTCGGATATTTGGTTCTCGACTTGTGAATTTTAAAAGAGGCCGGGGCGGAAAGCAGTGTTTTTCACATACGTCGTGGGTCGGATGTTTCGCTCGATCTCCCGTCGTGGATTTTCAGTCCACATTATATTTACTTTTTTCAAGCACTCTGTAGACACAGATAAAACGCTCTAATACCATGGAATAATTTTAGGCGTTTTGCTTTTTTTCTGCAAAAATGTCAAATACGCCCCCTCGGTCAATTGTTGACGAACTTTGACAATTAAATACTGGCGATCTACTTAAGTTACATCAATATTTTTTATGTCCATGGAGAGCCCAAAACACGCTCTTTATAGATATTATAAAATCATTTAGCTGTATTAAATATCCCTTGCGGGACGTTTACGTTAATGTTATGCGAAAACCAAAAAGTACCAATTTTAAGATCGATTTTCTCAAAAAACCCATTTTTTATTTTTTTTATTTTTTGTTAAAACGTAGATATGATAGTTGTCTACTCGAAAAGCAAGCCGAGAAAGTGTATATTTTGTTTGTATGTTCTATATTTAAGCCTCAATATCGGAAAAAGACGTCTTCGTTTTGCAAGACCTAAGTCAGACAAAAAAAGACGTGCGCTTCTATGAATTGTAAAAAAGTTTTCTTGAATTTTCGTCTGCGTTTTGTAATCACTTATAAACGCATTTTGTGGTATTGAATAGTTATTTATGTTTTGAAAAGAGCGGGAAACCACGAGAAACATATCTAATCAAATCAGCAGGCCTTGTAGACCTTCAATATCGAAGAGGCACAGACGTTGTATTTTTTCGATTTATAAAACGTTCACTGTAAACTACCATGACTAGCTATTAGCTGTCATATTACTAAGACATAAAAAATCACCACATCATTGATCTATTATATACCATTCTTTCCGAAACCAAACGCTAGGGTTTGTTCACCGCACATCGCACAGATCACCAGGGAATGGCCTTTCACTTCCGTAATACACAAAAGTGATGACACAAAAACGATCCGAAACACACGGAGAGATTGTGACGGAGAAGGGTAGGGAATAAAAATAAATAAATAAGAATAAAATTACCCAACTCCGATCTTAACGAAAATTGCGGTAAAAAAATAAAAGATTTAGGTTCGAGCGGTGGCAAGGCGATAGGTCCACGCCTGGTGGAGAGTCAGACAAAGAAGTCAACGACACGTAAAGGAAAAAAAAATTAATTAAGACAGAAAAACTTAGCCGCACGCGGCAAGAATAAAAACCAACTCCTCCGGGCATTCCCTAAACGGGACACAACCAAATGCGTGCGAACACGGTCTCTACAGCACCGTCAGGCCGCTACGCCATGAAGAAATAAACCAAGCGAGTAAACAATGCTAACAAACAGTTAGTAACGAAACATAAAAAAAAAAAAAAAAATCAGCTGAACCGCACCCGAGAAACAAAGTTCAGCGGAGTGAAGAAACACTCACGAAATAAGATAAAAAAAGTCTTAACTGACCGACGCCGAGTCCAGTCCCACGACACTGAAGCCTGGCAGGATGATGGCGTCCAGATGATGCTCGAATCTATTCACTCTGTTCCGCACATCCGTCGGGGCTATGCGGAACAAAATCAAGAACAGTTTCAAGCAGCGGTGCGCCAGAAGGTAACCGAGACGTAACATGCCTCGAGCTTCATATCGTGAGAGGAGCTTTCGAGGTAGTTACTGCATGCAGTTACTCAAACTTTCTCTTTCCTCTTCCCTTTTTCAAAAGAACACGTCAGCCGGCGCTAACTTTTCATCTCGGGAGAAGACCACTCTTCACAAACGGTTATAGTTGACAAGGAGGCTGACTTCGACCCAACTAGTCCCCGGCAGAATAGACACAAGTATATTTACCAACACGCTCGTTTTTGATGCTAGTCTCCGGGCTTTGCTGTTTACAAAAGAGATAACCTTTCGGTGCTATCGGATTTCCGCGGAGGGAGATAGAGTACTTAAAATTGAAAGAATAAAACACGGAGGACAAGCACAGGACAACCACTTTGCAGAGCACGGCCATTTCTAGGATAGGGCGTTCGAAGCTTGGGCAAATACGCGGTATCGTTTCACGCGTGCACAGATGGCTGGTTTCAAAATTTTCCCACATCCCTAACGGAACCGGCCCATCTTCGTGTGCGTGCCCGCGCCGCCGGGTTTAGCTCGCAGGCGGCGTTGTCTTGGCAGGTAGAACTGTTGTTGACCGTCGATATTGTAAGGCCGTGGTGTTCTCATCTTCCCAGGCAACAGTTCCTTTGCTTTACCTTCTGCAATACTCTGACTGAATGACTCCTCCTGGGTGGCCGTCACTGTTCGCCGCGTCAACGACACATTCGTACCATTTCACTCCTCGTGACACAGGGTGCGCTGCTCGCTTTACTGTCACGGGCCGTCCTATCTAACACAACGAGCGCGAAAGGTCGTGGTCATCTGCTGGTTCTGAAAGGGCGGGACGTTAATATAGGCCAATGAAGGCCCCGAATCAATACGACGTCTGCCGATTTCTATACATTAAAAATTTACGACGCCTGCTGGTCTGTTAAGAAGTGTCGCTTTCTCTTTTGAACTGCTCCAATGTAGCTTGCCGCCTATAATAAAATTTAAATGATCAATAAATATAACAGGGTGGAACTACTGTATTTCATTTTTACGTGGGAGCTTTAAAAAAAAAAATGCAAACAATATTTCAAAGTTTGTGAAGACGCGCAATTCGCAAGTCCCTTTCAAGCCGTAAAAACACGTTTTTGTACGATATTAATGCTTAAATATAGAACATACAAACAAAATATACACTTTCTCGACTTGCTTTTCGAGTAGACAACTATCATATCTACATTTTAACGAAAAATAAAAAAAAATAAAAAATGGGTTTTTCGAGAAAATTGATCTTAAAATTGGTACTTTTTGGTTTTCGCATAACATTAACGTAAACGTCCCGCTAAGGATATTTAATACAGCTAAATCATTTTATAATATCTATAAAGAGCGTGTTTGGGGCTCTCCATAGACATAAAAAATATTGATGTAACCCAAGTAGATCGCCAGTATTTAATTGTCAAAGTTCGTCAACAATTGACCGAGGGGGCGTTTTTGACATTTTTGCAGAAAAAAAGCAAAACGCCTAAAATTATTTCTTGGTATTATAGCGTTTTACCTGTGCCCACAGAGTGTTTGAAAAAAGTTAATATAATGTGGACTGAAAATCCACGACGGGAGATCGAGCGAAACATCCGACCCACGACGGATGTGAAAAACACTGCTTTCCGCCGCGGCCTCTTTTAAAATTCGTAAGTCGAGAACAAAAAATCCGACGGACTTGCGGTTTGTGGCTACTGCGTTTTTAGAGACGACGCCATAACATATATTTTTTTCAGCGAAATTAAAAATTCGACCCTTTTTGCCTGCACGATTTGAGATGAAACCACCCATATATATATATATATATAGACAGGGTGTTTTTTTTAAGATTAACAGATTTGTTTAAAAAAAGCCGTGAAAGTTACACATATGCCGCTTCTGGAGGTGAGTTATACGGCCAGGGGGACATATTATAGGGGGCTAATAGTAAAGATCAGTCGGCTAATTAATTAAAATTCGTTAATTAACTTTTTAATTAATGAAAATAAACATATGGTTCCAATTAGAAACTTGCTCAGCGTCATCGAAAACCCCTAATTCAGTCATTTTGAGAAAGACTTTGAGCGCGTGAGAAGCGTAGTAGTGCACTAAAGTTACCGCTCGTGGAGCAGGCACATGGCTGCGGCTAGATAAGAGACGGAAAAATCGCGCGGCCACCTAATCGCAACCTCTAGCTTTGTACCTGCTCCACGAGCGGTAACTTCAGTTCACTACTACGCTTCTCACGCGCTCGAAGTCTTTCTGAAAATGACTGATTTAGGGGTTTTCGTTGACGCTGAGCAAGTTTATAATTGGAACCATATGTCTATTTTCGTTAATTAAAAAGTTAATTAACGAATTTTAGTTAATTAGCCGACTGATCATTACGATTAGCCTCCTATAATATGTCCCCCTGGCCGTATAACTCACCTCCACAAGCGGCATAAGTGTAACTTTCACGGCTTTTTTTAAACAAATCTGTTAAGCTAAAAAAAAAAAAACACACTGTATATATATATATAAGATTTTACGCCTGAAGGCACGGCGACCGAATGGTTCCTTTCTGACCCTATACAAACAGCAGTTACTGCAATACTAAAATAAGACAACAAATCTTATAATCCGCTTCAGTGTGGGTCTGATGGTGCCAATCAAACGGCGGCAAAAGTGCGTTGTCGCGGCGGTCGTTGCCCCTGGTGAATTTGCTATCAAGGAATGAATCCATCACGTAAAGAATAAAGTGTAGGATCGCGGCGTATTCACTGCGCATTGTTGGATTAGTCGGTGATAGACGCACAAAAACGACTAGCGTCGTGACGGTGCAGTTCTGGTTTCGTTTTATTGCATCCATCCGATCGTAGCTTAGGATGCGGTCCAACTTAAAAGTGAAGGGGGGTATATATGAAAAAAGAAAAGTATAGTGTACGTTAAAGACACTTAAGAGAGCTTACGATAGGAATGCGAACGCAATCCTACACGCAGCACATTCCCACAAGCAGCGCGCCACGTCTTGGTTTTTCACACGGCGCTTCGGCGTTGACATCACGCTCCCCCACTGGGCAGGCGCGGCGAACCGCGCCGGCTTTACGACGGCTTCCGTGACGAAGCATCTGCGTTGCTGTGCTTTTGGCCAATGGAAATTTGACTGCCGTTTTGGTGCTACAGACGGTTACAGACAACGCCAGCTTCGCTTTATGAGAAAGTTAATGCTTTCGCATTAAACGAAAAAGATAAACTACAAAGTAGTCAGCCTGCAGGGACAAGATAGGTAACTAGTTTGACTTCCCTAGATTTACGTACAATAGAACAAATTAAAAAAAAGTAATTAGACCCAGCATTTGAGATATCGCTACAGCGAAGACCTACCGAGCGTTCGTAAGAAAAGAGAACAGTGTTTTTCGGTCCACATAAATTAACTATACGCATCGCAGAAAGCTCCAACTCGGCGGGAATGTGACGCTAGCGGTTGGAATAGAAGGCAAAAGGTAGGGGAACTTGAGGTTACCTGCATTAAAAAGATGAATGTTGAGAAAGACAATGCATCTCTATGAACCAACCTCCACGTAAGCCTGATATTGTAAAAAAAAAAAAAGAAACTGAAATTGTGGATGTATGTGGCACTTAACTGGCAAAAAACAGTTCTTAGCAAGAAAGAATATTGCTTGCTTGCTTGTTTGCTGACAAGTTTCTTTTTGTTTTTTACTGGGGTGGATTGTACAGGTGCCCATATTGTCATTTCATGTTTTGACAATAATAGGCTTAGTTGGACGTCGGCTCAGAGAGAAATTTCAACACGTTCTTTTATCTTTTGGTTCGCGTAATATCATGTTCTCAAACTTTCACGTTCTATCCCTACCGCTAGCGCCCATTCTCACGAAGTTCGAGCTTTCTGAGATGCGTGTAGTTTATTTATTGGGGCCGAAAAACACGGTTCTCTTTTCTCCCAAACGCTCGGTGTAACTACGCATCGTATTATGAGCATGGCACCGGCTTTGGGAGACTAATGCCTCGGCCGCACGAACTCCCGGAAGTGGGCGATAGCCGGAGGCTCCTTTCGAATGGCCGCTCCACGACGCTGCGTCCACGGCGATGACCGAGTCTCATTAGGAAGCCCTGGGTCCAAAGGGGTTCGTAATTACGAGCTCTGCGCCTCGGGGACAAACATTCGTCATTGCTTCCTCTCATCTCACGTAAGGGTCCCCATAGTCAAGCTGGAACAGCGACGTTCCAGCGTAGAAGACGGGGAAAGGGGAAGCTCCCTCCAAGCCGAGGACTACACACTTGAAGTCAAGAGAGTAGAGCGACGACCAAGATGGCAGCAATGAAGGAGGGGAGGGAGAGGGCGTGCCTAGTTTCAAATTGCTCACTCGGAACGGCGTGCGCTCAGTCGGATCCTAATGGTCGGCTGAACTGGAAACCTTTCGTTTTCCGTTGGATTTTTTACGGGTTCCTGTTCGCGTTCCGCGGTGCTGGAAGTGCTTGATTACAACCGGTTTGCCGGTGGTGTCCGAGAGACTGAACTTTAAAACAGTGGAGAAGAGGGTATAATTGGTGATTCTGCTGTTCTTCCTCGTTTTTCGAAATAATGTGCTGGGGGAATTTGAGCGTTGGCCAGCTACGATGTTCTTTTTTTTTAACGCCATATGTGTGACTGCGTGAATTCAAAGTAATCTCGAAATCGCTCGCTCGATATATCAAGAAAATTGCACGCTTGTGGACTAATTTTAAAGCACATCGCGCGCGCGTAAGCGAGCACGCAAGATACCATACTCAGAATAAATAAATAAATAAATAAATAAATAAATAAATAAATAAATAAATAAATGTACCTAACAATGTGTAGGGGGTTGAATATTATTTTACTGCAGCACGCAAGCAGTAAAAAGATGTGTTGCTTGTATGTTAATACAGCCTCGTCGAGTCGTTTTCTGGATTTGTTCGTTTTGTCGCCTTCTCCTTTGTAACGTGAATTGGTGCTCTACCGTCCTAGGCATCTGGCCGTTGGTAGGCACTGAAAACAAACAATCAAACAAATAAATAAAAAGTACGCCTCCACATGTAACTTGCGTCTTAGGTGTAGATAAAAAATTTAGCCAGTGCAGTACAACCGCTAACCTGGGATCTTCCCGTGCACCACGTTGTGATTACATGAACGCGTGCCGATACGAAACTCACCCAGATCGAAAAGGGCTGGGAGTGGGGATCGAACCCAGGAAGTTCTGCAGCGCAATCTTTTGCTCCACGCTCCGAGCTGAATCGCCTTAGCCCACTCGGCCACCGATACCTTTTTTTTTTTTTTATTGCATGGTAGTTACAGCAACATTCATGTCATTCTAAAAGCGCTGTACATCTCTTTTGCACAGCGCATTAAAAATCACGCATTTCGAGGAGTGCTTTTAAAATACTAGTCCACTCCGGTTCAGGTTCACAGTTCAAATACACGCTCTGAACTTGTTTTACAAGGTTGAAAAAATATATCCACACTTCTTTTGCATCGAGGTCAGCATGTCGAACAGCCATACGTGATCTCCAAATGCTGCACAAAGCTAACAACATGATCATGTTATAAGAGACTCAATTATCATTATCCACACTAAGGAAACGTATCCCTTTTGGGGTTACAGCTAGTTAGTTCTCTTTTTAAAGTACGCAGGAGGACATCCCAAAAAAATACCGCGTCCCAACAAAAAATAAACACATGTTCAATATTCTCAGGTTTCTTACATAGAAAGCAATTTACCGACCATGGCACATAAATCCCTCTTTCTTTAAGCCAAACCTTGACTGGCTTGGTATTCGTGTGTAATTTATAGAAGAAAGTCTTGAAAGCCGCGGGAACACGCATTCGTTTTACACGTCTAAGCACATCGTGGGCACGCTGGGACACACATCGATACAAGGGCATCGGGAAAACACTTACAACTAAATCGCGGTGGAGCGTTCTTTTACTGACATCACACAGGTAATTCAAATAAAAACGTGCTGTCAAAAAATCCATCGTGTCAACAACTTCTTTCAGAAAACCAGTGATTCTTGTTGGCTCGCCGCCATGAGAAGAAACAAGAAAAGATGGCAAATGTGGTGACACTTTTGTTTAAATCAGTGTGCGAATGAACGGGTGCTCTTGGTCTCTCAAAAAAAAGAAGCGTGGCACAAGCTGCTTGACAAAGAGGTGTGAAAGCCCTACACCACCGTTACAAACTCGATGAAAAAGATTGTCTCGTCTCATGGGCTCATATTTCGAGCTCCAAATAAACGTGGCAAATATTCGATGAAATTTTTGAACATTAGCTCGCGCACAATGGATAACTTGAATAACATACCAGAGCTTCGCAATAAGAAAAACGTTACAGACAGTCGCTCGGGCAGGCCACTGATACCTTTTTTTATATCTTTATTTCTCGGCCACCGATACCCCCGCACGCAAGAAGTTTGAAATGTCATCTTGATATATGGCTCACGAAGCGTTGAACACAATGCCCACGCATTCGAATAATGGTAAAATCGGTTTTTGAACCGCTTGAGCAATTTCCGTCTGTGCGATTGCAATTATTTACAAACACATGATCATTATGTCTTGAAGATACGAAATATATATATATATATATATATATATATATATATATATATATATATATATATATATATATATATATATATATATATGCTCATCACCGTATCCTGCAAACGAAGTGGCGCTGATAGCCGCATCATAGATTCGCACCGTGCAAAGGCGTGTCCTATCATTGATATTAAAACAAGAACCACTCAAATTGGCCCGGAAAAGTCGCGCCAGCTTGTCTGGCTTTCACATTCGAGACTCGTCTTTCTCTTGATTTTGAACTTGATTCAGTGGCATCCTGGTTTTATATTCAACAGAGTTCAAGTGATCTGCTATTTATATCTACTCAATACACTTCTGGACCCTTGTAGAATTTGCAATCGGAAGCCGCCGGCTGCGTACCCAAATTCGTCCCGAGTCATGTGACGCATGTTTCGCCACCCGCGCGCTGCGTCGGGTTCCAGCACGATGACGTTACCCCAGCTGTACTCCCTTTCCTCGATGGCGATGCGCTGCTCTCTCCATTGACGTCGCCTAGGTAACCCACTTGATCACGACGACGATCACACAGCACCGATCAGCTGGCATTACAGGCCAGAAACGGCTACCTTCCTAAGAGAAATTTAAGCCGATGCAACTTTTATTTTTACAACAGTAGTTCAACACCTTTATTGCGCCACCGATTACTCTTTTTTTTTAATTGAAAAAGAAAAAGAAATGTTCGAGGTGAATGCCGTTCATTACACAAAAATAGAGTAGACTGGAGGTTCAATTCGTTAATCGAGGCTAATTATAATACACAGAAAAGAAGTAAAGCACAAATTCGTGCCTTTGATTTATTCGGCCTATGTTCGCTTGCCACAAAGAAAACGAAATTGGCTAGAATAGCCACCGACATGTAAATTGCATTAAAGGCCCGCTCGAAGAAATTTACCTTCCTTGTTTTGCAGTGAAAAGGCTGTTCCGGCGCCTTCTCCGGTTAAAAAAAAAGGCTTTTTACTGCGCTTTTGTTTTTGTACTTTTGTGTTTTTCGTTGTATCTATCCTCGCGTTTTAGTCCGCTTTCCTTAGCCCACGTACGATGTCAGAGCGTGCTCTCTTTTGCCGGAAACCGAGCGCTTCACATCTTTTTCTCACCACGCTGGGAGAGACAGATAATCGATGCGGGGGGGGAGCGCTGCCGGCTCCGTGCCCACCACGAAAACAGACCTCGAATGCCCCGGAATAAGCAAAAGCGTCGGCACGTCTTATTATTCCCTCGCTGGTCTTTCCGTGACAGTCGTCTTTTTCGCCTTCACCTATCTTTGGAATCCCAAAGTTTCTGCAAAATATAAAGGTATCCACCATGGCGAAAGGGTAGAATATAAAAGGAAACGTGCTGTCTCGTCCTCACGTTCTACGTCGAAGGAGCAATGCAACGTCTGTGGAAAGAAAATCTACACGCGTATCAAAATCTGACAAAGTGTGGACAACGACGAAAGAATCGTCAGACCCCCCCCCCCCCCCAACCTCTTCACTTTCCGTGTCCTCTATCCATTCCCGGTTGCTGTCAATTTGGGAAGACGAGCTCTGCTCGATAGTCGACTGGGTTTATTATAACGTCGAGATATATTCGAGTTTATATCTCTTGGTAATCTGCAACAATACAACAAAATGCTTGTTTCTTATTTCCCACGCGCGCATGCAGTTTTAGGAAAATTTGTAATAACGGAAACTATGAGGAGATAGAAAATAAGCTTGAGACAGAAGAAAAATATCACTTGTGTTGATGTTTGCGTTCCGCGCGAACAGTTCTACATTTCAATCAATTATGTGTTTCCTAAAGCCCTCCCAAAAACACAATTTTATTCGCGTTTTTTTTTTTTGGCAGTGTAGAATACCAGTAATTAACCTGAATTCCGCGTGCAGTTTTAAAATGCGAGGACACAAGACGCTTTAGACACAAACGGGAGGGAAGGAAGGTTTTGTGGGTCCGCAGGTTTTGCTTATTTTTGAGATAGAGTGCAATAGAGGCAGGCGTTCTCTTTAAAACTGCACAAACACTGCTTTCTATTCAGGTGGCAAGGGCATCATGTGCCTGTGTGCTTGCGAGTCCAGAAACCTTGTTTTTCACTTTATCTGAGAAAATTCTGGAAACGCATTGTCCTGTTCACTTTCGCCCTCAAAAAATCAACTCTTCACACATATATTCTATAAACGAGCCCTTTAAATATTGGGTGATAGTTATAATAAATGCACAGCAGTAAAGTTACAGGTTTTCCTTTATTAATTAATCTTTTTTTCCGTGGTAGTACCGTTCACGGCACAACGATCGGTTCGCGGGCGTCCGACCGTGATCGTCTGCTATCTTTACCGTAAGAGAGCAACATGAGCGCCGTATCTACCTCCGTCCCTTTGCCTCGTCCTCGCAAACGGGTTTCAGCGGAAGATGATATCTTCCTACTTCGGGAGGTGTTAGGCCCTAATCCTTTTTTTACTCCGGCCCTGAACGCGGCGTCAAAAAAGAACTTCTCGTTGCGAGGAGAGAAGGAACGGATTGACATCCTCGTAACTTTGTACAAGAAAAATAACCGCCTTGACTTGAGAAAGCGAGTATATTTTTGTTATTTTTGTATTTTCTTCGCGAATTTAA
This sequence comes from Ixodes persulcatus, assembly GCA_013358835.2. NCBI lineage: Eukaryota > Metazoa > Arthropoda > Arachnida > Ixodida > Ixodidae > Ixodes > Ixodes persulcatus. Next base: position 191,038 of record JABSTQ010010670.1, read on the forward strand.
TATTCCTAGTTTTATTTGTCCATAACTTTCTGAATACTCGACCCTGCAGTGGGCTCGAGGAAAGACACAGGATCGCTGGCAGACGACTTCGAATGTTAATTGATAAGCGCGCGCGAGCGTGTTCTTATTTGTGTGTCAAATCGAGTTTGCTGTCGGCGACGTTTCAGCATATCAGGACGTGGTGAAGTAAACATCATATTTGGTTGATTAAAACACCAAAGCTGCCCACTGAGAACGTATGACTTACAAAACAAGTTACCACGTACGATCGAGGAACTATTTATTTCCCGAGGATATAAATCGGGTAAACTAAAAAAAAAAAAAAATTACGGTGGCAAACGAGTTCCTGACACCCAGATTCAGCCGTTGGTTGTCAACATCTCCGGGATGCGCAGCGCCGATCTGAGATGAAGCAGATCCTCCTTTGTGAACCTGAACAGCCGTACGACGTCCTCCTGGTCCATCGACGCTAAGTTGAACGTCCCATGCCTTGCCGCCAACAAGCGCCCTCTCTTAGTGCGCAGACAGTCGTACAAAAGAACGTTTTGTAAATTGTTTTCTCCGAATAGAGCCAACTCCAAGTCATCGTCAAAAAGAACGAGCGTCTTTGTTGTCAGAAAGCTCGTCTGCTTTTTTAGCAGACGAACATTTTAGAACTTCGCAGCGCCAGTGGCGACACGCCATGGAGCGCCAGGTTTTGTATTACCGAAGCGCATTCATTCGAGTAAAAAACACGAGACGAACTATAAGTAGGTATACATTGTTTTAGGTTCTCTATATTTATAGGATGCGATTTTATTTACTTCAGTTTCTGCGATTTGTACAAACACACGCAAATTTGCATTTCTCGATGAGGCCGATGCAGGTTTCCGTTGCCAGGGGGCGCGACCTGTACCGATCGTCTGCTATCGTCTGCAAATACGGTTCCTCCAAAGCCGTTTAGAGGCACACGATCGGTCGACTCGCCCGATTCAAGGTATCGATCGTTTTTGTTTATCGATCGTATTTTGCTCCGGTTCCCTAAAACTCTCTATTAAAACAAGAACCACTCACATTGGCCCGGAAAAGTCGCGCCAGCTTGTCTGGCTTTCACATTCGAGACTCGTCTTTCTCTTGATTTTGAACTTGATTCAGTGGCATCCTGGTTTTATATTCAACAGAGTTCAAGTGATCTGCTATTTATATCTACTCAATACACTTCTGGACCCTTGTAGAATTTGCAATCGGAAGCCGCCGGCTGCGTACCCAAATTCGTCCCGAGTCATGTGGCTCATGTTTCGCCACCCACTCGCTGCGTCGGGTTCCAGCACGATGACGTTACCCCCGCTGTACTCCCTTTCCTTCATGGCGATGCGCTGCTCTCTCCATTGCCGTCGCCTAGGTAACCCACTTGATCACGACGACGATCACACTGCACCGATCAGCTGGCATTACAGGCCAGAAACGGCTACCTTCCTAAGAGAACTTTAAGCCGATGCAACTTTTATTTTTACAACAGTAGTTCAAACACCTTTATTGCGCCCACCGATTACTCTTTTTTTTAATTGAACAAGAAAAAGAAATGTTCGAGGTGAATGCCATTCATTACACAAAATAGAGTAGACTGGAGGTTCAATTCGTTAATCGAGGCTAATTATAATACGCAGAAAAGAAGTAAAGCACAAATTCGTGCCTTTGATTTATTCGGCCTATGTTCGCTTGCCACAAAAAAACAGAAATTGGCTAGAATAGCCACCGACATGTAAATTGCATTAAAGGCCCGCTCGACGAAATTTACCTTCCTTGTTTTGCAGTGAAAAGGCTGTCCGGCGCCTTCTCCGGTTTAAAAAAAAAAGGCTTTTTACTGCGCTTTTGTTTTTGTACTTTTGTGTTTTTCGTTGTATCTATCCTCGCGTTTTAGTCCGCTTTCCTTAGCCCACGTACAATGTCAGAGCGTGCTCTCTTTTGCCGGAAACCGAGCCCTTCACATCTTTTTCTCACCACGCTGGGAGAGACAGATAATCGATGCGGGGGGGGAGCGCTGCCGGCTCCGTGCCCACCACGAAAACAGACCTCGAATGCCCCGGAATAAGCAAAAGCGTCGGCACGTCTTATTATTCCCTCGCTGGTCTTTCCGTGACAGTCGTCTTTTTCGCCTTCACCTATCTTTGGAATCCCAAAGTTTCTGCAAACATAAAGGTATCACCATGGCGAAAGGGTAGAATTAAAAGGAAACGTGCTGTCTCGCTCCTCACGTTCTACGTCGAAGGTGCAATGCAAACGTCTGTGGAAAGAAAATCTACACGCGTATCAAATCTGACAAGTGTGGACAATCGACAGGAAAGAATCGTCAGGACCCCCCCACCGCCCAACCTCCTTCACTTCCGTGTCCCATCGATCCATCCCGGTTGCTGTCAATTTGGGGACGGACGAGCTCTGCTCCGAGAGTCCGACTGGGTTTATTATAAACGTCGTAGATATAGTATTCAGAGTTTATATCGACTTGTTAATCATGCAACAATCAACAAAATGCTTCGCAATAAGAAAACGTTACAGACAGTCGCTCGGGCAGGCCACTGATACCTTTTTTTATATCTTTATTTCTCGGCCACCGATACCCCCGCACGCAAGAAGTTTGAAATGTCATCTTGATATATGGCTCACGAAGCGTTGAACACAATGCCCACGCATTCGAATAATGTAAAATCTGTTTTTGAACCGCTTGAGCAATTTCCGTCTGTGCGATTGCAATTATTTACAAACACATGATCATTATGTCTTGAAGATACGAAATATATATATATATATATATATATATATATATATATATATATATATATATATATATATATATATATATATATATATATATATATATATATGCTCATCACCGTATCCTGCAAATGAAGTGGCGCTGATAGCCGCATCATAGATTCGCACCGTGCAAAGGCATGTTCTATCATTGATATTAAAACAAGAACCACTCAAATTGGCCCGGAAAAGTTGCGCTAGCTTGTCTGGCTTTAACATTCGAGACTCGTCTTTCTCTTTATTTTGAACTTGATTCAGTGGCATCCTGGTTTTATATTCAACAGAGTTCAAGTGATCTACTATTTATATCTACTCAATACACTTCTGGACCCTTGTAGAATTTGCAATCGGAAGCCGCCGGCTGCGTACCCAAATTCGTCCCGAGTCATGTGACTCATGTTTCGCCACCCGCGCGCTGCGTCGGGTTCCAGCACGATGACGTTACCCCAGCTGTACTCCCTTTCCTCGATGGCGATGCGCTGCTCTCTCCATTGACGTCGCCTAGGTAACCCACTTGATCACGACGACGATCACACAGCACCGATCAGCTGGCATTACAGGCCAGAAACGGCTACCTTCCTAAGAGAAATTTAAGCCGATGCAACTTTTATTTTTACAACAGTAGTTCAACACCTTTATTGCGCCACCGATTACTCTTTTTTTTTAATTGAAAAAGAAAAAGAAATGTTCGAGGTGAATGCCGTTCATTACACAAAAATAGAGTAGACTGGAGGTTCAATTCGTTAATCGAGGCTAATTATAATACGCAGAAAAGAAGTAAAAGCACAAATTCGTGCCTTTGATTTATTCGGCCTATGTTCGCTTGCCACAAAGAAAACGAAATTGGCTAGAATAGCCACCGACATGTAAATTGCATTAAAGGCCCGCTCGAAGAAATTTACCTTCCTTGTTTTGCAGTGAAAAGGCTGTTCCGGCGCCTTCTCCGGTAAAAAAAAAGGCTTTTTACTGCGCTTTTGTTTTTGTACTTTTGTGTTTTTCGTTGTATCTATCCTCGCGTCTTAGTACGCTTTCCTTAGCCCACGTACGATGTCACAGCGTGCTCTCTTTTGCCGGAAACCGAGCGCTTCACATCTTTTTCTCAGCACGCTGGGAGAGACAGATAATCCGATGCGGGGGGGGGGGGGGGGGGAGCGCTGCCGGCTCCGTGCCCACCACGAAAACAGACCTCGAATGCCCCGGAATTAAGCAAAAGCGTCGGCACGTCTTATTATTCCCTCGCTGGTCTTTCCGTGACAGTCGTCTTTCTCGCCTTCACCTATCGTTGGAAGCCCAAAGTTTCTGCAAAATATAAAGGTATCCACCATGGCGAAAGGGTAGAATATAAAAGGAAACGTGCTGTCTCGTCCTCACGTTCTACGTCGAAGGAGCAATGCAACGTCTGTGGAAAGAAAATCTACACGCGTATCAAAATCTGACAAAGTGTGGACATAGACGACGAAAGAATCGTCAGAACCCCCCCCCCCCCCCCCCCCCACCTCTTCACTTTCCGTGTCCTCTATCCATTCCCGGTTGCTGTCAATTTGGGAAGACGACCTCTGCTCGATAGTCGACTGGGTTTATTAAAACGTCGAGATATATTCGAGTTTATATCTCTCGGTAATCAGCAACAATACAACAAAATGCTTGTTTCTTATTTCCCACGCGCGCATGCAGTTTTAGGATAACTTGTAATAACGGAAACTATGAGCAGATAGAAAATAAGCTTGAGACAGAAGAAAAATAGCACTTGTGTTGATGTTTGCGTTGCGCGCGAACAGTTCTACATTTCAATCAATTATGTGTTTCCTAAAGCCCTCCCAAAAATACAATTTTATTCGCGTTTTTTTTTCGGCAGTGTAGAATACCACTAAATTAACCTGAATTCCGCGTGCAGTTTTAAAATGCGTGGACACGAGACGCTTTAGACACAAACGGGAGGGAAGGAAGGGTTTGTGGGTCCGCAGGTTTTACTGATTTCTTGAGATAGAGTGCAACAGTGGCAGGCGTTCTCTTTAGAACTGCACAAACACTGCTTTCTATTCAGCTTTCAGGACTTGGTTGATTTGATTGCGAGACCACAAATCAGTTATTTTGTGCGTTAAAGCTTTCCGAACTGGTTAAATGGCGAGAGACAAATTTGTAGAAACATCGCAGTGATTCCTGCGATGGTAAGAGGGGTTCTACAGTAGTGTTTATTTATAAGAAAGCCTTTGCCCATCACGAAAAGAAATGGTTCACCTCCGGGTTAAGCTCGCCTGTGACCCTCTGCTCAGGCAAAATAAATTGCTTTGTCTTATAGGAGGTAAGGTCATCCTATAGAAATAGCTAGAGCGCAGGGGCTGAATTGACTATTGTGAATCGCACTGTCAACTATTTTTTTTTGTTTTCTTCTTCAAAAATATTATTGTTATATGTTTAACGTTTCTAGTTAGGTAATAAAAAACCTGACCTAGCAAAGCGTTCTTACACCCAAGCAAACAATTTAACTTTGCATTTAACCTTTGTGGTGTGTTTTTGTTTAGAAATAGATAATTTTCTATATCGTTGTCTGATGAACAAGATCTGGCTAAGTTTTTGAGATAAATACAATAACAATTTTATACCAAGAGACACTTCGATAGAAACCATTTTACCCACAAAATGTACACTTTCTATTTCTTCATTCAATTAGATAAAAATACAGACACACACACGCGTAATACATAGTCGCCAACTGAAAAAAAAAAGAAAAAAAAATGGCCTGAGCGTGGCGACACTTAGACATCTTATTATCGCTCCGTACCCAATGAGATTGCAGCGTTAGTTTATAAAAAAATAGACCAAAGAGAAAATCACGAAGCATGAACATGACATGCCAGTATACGTCCCGCGTTTCTTAGTCAGTGATTGTATATACACCAACGCGTGACTATGACGTCACGCAATTGGGGTGGCGCTGTTGTCGGCAAGGCACATGCGCATACGCTTTACCTTACTCGAATGCAGTTTCTATGGACGCGCAGTGCCCAGACCCAGTCTGAGCAAACGCGGACATGTCTCTAAAAAAAGCCCGTTGTTCTCTAGCATCCCCGTCTTAGCAACTTTTCTTGTCTTTTGTTTCTTTAAATTACGCAGGGACGTCAAAGCGGATCATCGTTCGCGAGGGTCACCAGACGGAACTGCCCTGCGACCTGCGCAGCGCCTCTTCCAACGACTCCCTGGCGGTAATTCGCTGGTACCACCAGCCAGAGAAGGACTACCACGCAGCCAGCGGAACCGGCGTCCCGCACCCTCAGGCCTCCGGCGCGGCGCAGCAGCAACCTGCTCCAGGTGAACCCGTCGGCGGGCACGGGCTGGGTCGGCCGAGCCGACTTCTCCATCATCGGGCACCCGGCGTCGCTGAAGGTGAACAGCGTCCGCTTCGAAGACGCCGGGGTCTACACCTGCACGGCCATGTTCAGGGACGGAGCCAGGAGGAACTCAACGGTGCGGCTCCACGTGGTCGCTGAGTACGAGCAATGGCGTCTAGAAGCCTGCTGGCTGAAAGGAGTCAGTGCTATTCGGTGTTTCTCCCCGTTACCGACAAAATAAGTATAAAGTGATAGCGTTGCCTTTAGTTCGTCAAATATTAACGCTTTGTACGGCGATTTTTTGCCGTCCACCAAATGTAAGAAAACACCTGTACCGTTACTAAAAAAAAACAAGAAAAACAACTAACAGTTGTCTTTTTGGGTTACTTTGCATTTTAGTATTGGACAGCGATAAGCCGCGCGGTTACAAACTTTGAGGACAAATGAAATGTTTACAGAGACATTTCATGTTTTTATTTTTGTTTATAAAATTTGTAGGAAACTGTGGAGTCCCGATGGTGCGTTTGGTTCTTCATAAAGACCGATAATAGTACTAACTTTAATCAAACGTAAGGAGTAAAGAGTAAAGTAATCTGATAAAAAATAAGGTAAAATAGGAACACAATTAGTTGATAGTCATTACCGATTTTATCGAGTACATTGGTACGTTACCGGAAACTCTAAAGGGTTACTTGTAACGTCGTTTAATGTAACATTTTACTTCCAACCTTTGTGCTAATATACAAGATAAAGTCCCAATTTGACGGCAAGTTTCTAGCATGGTTCCAACGCCACACGGAAACACTACTAAAAACCCGTTTTCCTGCGATTACATTGGCTCCCAGTATATCCACTTCTTTTTCACGCATAAAAAGAAAGGCCCCTTTTGGCAGGAGGTTCGGTCTTATCCACTTTCGCGTAGAATGTTAGCAGAGACATAAAACTTGGCTGCTCCAGTCGGTTATTTCGATAAACAACAAGGAAAAAAAAACAAATACATTTTGCACAGCTACATTTAGCCAAACGTTTTTTACAATATTTGACAAGTGGAGTCGGTTTGAAGTGTCACATAGCGTGGGCATAAAACCGTGTAAAACATGATCAAGTCTACAGGTTGCGAGTCAGAGCTAGCACTCAATCTAGGACACCCTATAAAAAAATTGACCACACCGGGTTCTGGTATTTTCCGACGTTGACGTCAGAGCGTAAATTCAGACGCGGGTTTTGATTTGTTGTCGTGTCCTGGCGTGACCCGGTCTGACGTGACCCGGTCTGGCGTGACTTGCTGTGATCCCAGTCCAGAGTGTCCTGGTGTAATCCCGGCCTGCTCATGCAACCATTATACGGTGATGTCTCATTAATATATACATCCGTTCTGCCGAAAAGTCGTTCATAGTAGAGTTGTCCACAATAACTAGATACAAATGCATATATTTACTCATTTTGTCCACCAAAACGTCATACATGTCGCGAGGTATCTATATTGACGGGGTTCACACTAATGAGTCATCACTGTATAATTTCGTCATCAAATGAATTCTTTTGATTGCAACAGCTAGCACATTCTGCAAGGACAGGACTTGAATTTTAGAAAGGCGTAACTGTTTTATCAGTCAGTCGTCCTGGGGCCCGGGCCTTTTGCACCATGGCTGGCATGGTTTCTGAATCACCCGAAGTCCTTCCTATCTTTGATGACGTGACTCCCTCCAGTTTCGAATTGCCCAAGCCTCTTCATAATGACTGCAAACGTTTATTAGAACAATTCACTCTTGAGGTGAAGATAAAGAAAAAAGGTTTTAATCTCAATTAATTTATTTCGTCATATCAACATTTCAGATAAAATATTTCTATTTAACTACTGAAGCACAAGCCAAAAAAAAATGCTGCGTTTTCAGATATTTTTATATTGCCGCAAGAAAACGGAAGTGTGTGCTCGTAACTCTAAAGTGTGCTTACAGAAGCGAGTTACAGCGAAATGGAGTGTTGTTTTACCAATCTTATGCGACGTTTTAAGAGCATCGGTAATTTAAAATCTCTGACTCCTGAGCACATTTGACGTACACAAAACCACTAGAACTTACGCTGGCTGCAGCCATCGAATAATGTTTCCTCTGAGGTAAAAATGAAAGCCGTTTACAACTCCCTGTAACGCCGAATTAGAGCGCAGCTCTTGAGGAGGAGGGGAAGACACGGGGGGGGGGGGGTCACGTGACCTCGGGGGAGGGGGGGGGAGGGGGTAACGTGGCCTGGGGGTCACGTGACCTCGAGGGGTGGGGGCTGGAGAAATTTTCCGCTAAATTTAGCAGAGAAAATTTTCCGCTAGATTTAGCGGGGAAAATTTTCCGCTAAATTTAGCGAAGACAAATTTCGGCTAGATTTAGCGGGAAACATTTTCCACTAAATTTAGCGGGGAAAGTTTTCCGCTAGATTTAGCGGGCAATATTTTCCGCTAGATTTAGCGGAGAAAATTTTCCGCCAGATTTAGCGGGAACATTTTCCCGCTAAATTTAGCTTTGAAAATTTTCCGCTAAATTTAGCGAGGAAATTTACCCATCATGCACCGCGCGGTTACGCCGACGGCGACGCCGACGGCGACGGCGACGGCGACACCGCTCAAGCCGGAAACGGGCGCCTAAGAGCTGCGCTCTAAAAAGTATTAAGCAATACCTCCAGCCCTCTTGGCACTAAACACCTATATTTTGAATGCAAACACTTTTGTGCGCAGCTCTTAGGCGCCCGTTTCCGGCTTGAGGGGCGTCGGCGTCGCCGTCGCCGTCGCCGTCGGCGTCGGCGTCGGCGGAACCGCGCGGTGCATCATGGGTAAATTTCCCCGCTAAATTTAGCGGAAAATTTTCCCCGCTAAATCTAGCGGATAGTTTTCCCCACTAAATCTAGCGGAAAATTTTCCCCGCTAAATCTGGAAAAATTTACCCGCTAAATCTAGCGGAAAATGTTCCCCGCTAAATCTAGCGGAAAATTTTCCCCGCTAAATTTAGAGGAAAATTTCCCCGCTAAATTTAGCGGGAAAAATTTCCCCGCTAAATCTAGCGGAAAATTTTCCCCGCTAAATCTAGCGGAAAATTTTCCCCGCTAAATCTAGCAGAAAAGTTTACCCGCTAAATATAGCGGAAAATTTTCCCCGCTAAATCCAGCGGAAAATTTTTCCCGCTATATCTAGCGGAAAATTTTCCCCGCTAAATCTAGCGGAAAATTTTACCCGTTAAATCTAGCGGATAATTTTCCCCACTAAATCTAGCGGAAAATGTTCCCCCCTAAATCTAGCGGAAAATTTTCCCCGCTAAATTTAGAGGAAAATTTCCCCGCTAAATTTAGCGGGAAAAATTTCCCCGCTAAATCTAGCGGAAATTTTTACTCGCTAAATCTAGCGGAACATTTTCCCCGCTAAATCTAGCAGAAAAGTTTACCCGCTAAATATAGCGGAAAATTTTCCCCGCTAAATCCAGCGGAAAATTTTTCCCGCTATGTCTAGCGGAAACTTTTCCCCGCTAAATCTAGCGGAAAATTTTCCCCTAAATGCTGGAGGGCAGGAGAGCAGGAGGGGCATTGCCCCCTCTACGTACCTTCCCCTCCTCCTCCTCAAGAGCTGCGCTCTAATTCGGCGTTACAGGGAGTTGTAAACGGCTTTCATTTTTAGGCCACAAATAAATGGCGTGCCGTACCAGAAGTTTAAAGCATCGTTTGGTGACTTGTGTTGCAACTATACAAAAAAGATGGGACGCAGTTCACTCTTACACAGAAAGCTGCTTAAAACAAAGAAAAACAAGAAAAGAAACATGCTTGCAGAGGTTTGAGTAAAATTTGCTTCACCGCAGAGCAGTACTCCTTCATAACTGGCCGTTGTTGGCTGCATTATGATTGCACAATTAATAACAACCAGTCTGTGGCACTGTTCCTCCGCAACACTGTGGTGCGCTTAGTAATGTTGTGGTTCAAGAAAAAAACGACGACAAAGACAAAAATATATTTTTTTAATGTGCTGGGTTTAGAAGCCTCAAGCCACATGGCTTTGAGCAGAAACAGGTGATTCCTCTTGTCATAACAGTGCCAACAATTAAAATATCAAGGGACTTTAGTTTCGCCTAACCAAAAGTGGAAACAATCACTTTGTTTTGTAAATTTTATTTACTTAAACTTATAACATATTTGACATTGATTTGAAGTTTGACCTGAGACGAAATTTGATTATTTTGTGCCCTTCACGCGGCACAAAGAGTGAGGAGTTCTGAAAAATAGTGTGCTCGAAAACAATACAAAGATAATGATTTTGTAATAAACTTATTACTGCTTCTACTCATTCCAGAAGAGAACTAACAACAGCACTCATTTTTTAACTCTCTTCAGCTTTTGTGCAATCTTACTTTATTCAAGGGTGTACTCGAAACTGGTGAATAAAAAATGTTCACTGAATTCTGCGAGTTTATAGTTTGTGTTGTTCTTTTGGTTTCACAAGAGAACTAAATAGCTGCCGCAAAGTTCGGTAAATCAATAACTTCTGATCCTCAATCAGTTTTCATTTTTTTTTTCAAACGTACACAAACAGACTTACAGGCAAGTACACAAGTCAAAAACGGGGAACATGTGAACTGCAACGTTTTAATAACGAAGCCTCATATTGGTTGCCTAAAGGCCTTTTTTAAATTTCGGTTAATGGTCGTTCCATCAAAAACTGTGGTCAGTGAATCAATTGCGAAACTGGAACGAATGAGACATTTTGAAGAAAAGAAACATTTCTTCTTCAAACTTTTTGGCGTAAATTTTGCTTTATCAACCGATGTTTTTATATGTCACCAGAAAACAAAATGACGAAATACTTAGCAAAGTCTTCAAGTTTAAAAGCGTTTAAAAATACAGTTACAGTTCCCTTGTGCGTATGCAGGACTACAAAACAGAAAGAGAAAAAGAAAGGTTCAATGGATCAGAGGCCAGATCCACGAAACGATCTTACGCAAAAAATGTGCGTACAACAAAACGTAAAAACAAATTCGTATCCGCGAAACAAAATTATGATAAGTTTTACGCAGGTTACGACGGAATCCTACGACAGCTCCGAAGCTGTCTTACGCACTTTCTACGATCAAATCAAAATGGCCGTCAGCGTCGCTCAGTTACTTGGTCGCGACGACCCATGAACATTTATTTTTCTACGTGCTCTTCTAGCGCGTCCCGACTTCAAGCAGCAAGAAAAAAATAAAGTTCTTGAAACCGAACATGACGAACATGAACGCTGGATCCACAAAAACCCGGGAAAAGCCACACCAGCAACCATCCCCACGACCAAGCGAGATCGGCAGAATGTAGGCCTAGCAGGCACTCCGACCTGCTCCAGCGCAGCGTTGCTCCGACGGTACTTGTCCAAGAGTGTCTGCCAACGACCAGCTGGTTTGCTGAATGGAATGGGCCCGCGCGACCCTTGTGGATCCTTCCCGAATTAATAGTTTGATCGATGAACTCTGTTTTAGAATAAGAGGTCAATCTTTTCCCCTTCTCATCTTGTTTTCCGAGGCAGCGGTAACAAACGCTGTCGTCGAAAGGCTACTCTCATTGATTATTTTTCCTTGTGTTGTGTGATACAGAGCTCAAATAAACGGCTAATGGATTACCGTCGCAACACGGTATGTACACTTTGTTATTAGTATGCCTTTCTTATTGTGCCACGACGGTACGTCACTGTAGAGCTATAGCAGTTCGTTGGAACTACGCGATGACGGTACACCGAACCTTTCTTCGCCGAGTGTCACGTCAGTGTCGAGTTGCAATCGTAAAAGATCGGTCCCAGAGCGCTTACCAAGACGCGGTCCAACAGCGTGAATCCAGCACTTCGATATAACGCGCGCGTCCGCTCCGACAGTAAACAGGTATTTGCGCGGCTCTTGCTGACACTCGCGTAGTTCAAACGCATCTTTTTTAACATCGGCTCGCTCCCGCATCTCCGAGGCCACGAAAAACGCCGCGGCGATTTGTTTCTATCTACGTCGCTTTACAAACAAGTGGCACGGGCCGTCTTTTACCACCGATGACAGTTGTGTTGACTTCGTAGCGATCGAGTTCGTAGCAGTCAACGAAGGCGGTTATCCAGGCCTCGGCATTCGGGCGCGTTTAAATTGTGTTAGCGTCGACATATCACTGCACGGACACGAACCCCAAACAAATGGTGGCGGAAAGACCAACTGCGTTTGTTATTACAAACCCACGTGCTCCGAACTGCTCCGAACCATGCCGAGCTCTCCGATTGGTTGTTCGTGCTGCCGAAGACGCCGTCGCCATATCAAGAGCACCGGAAGCTCTAGTTTTTCCGTACAAAGAACGTTACTTTCCTCATCTCACATAAAAACGCGTTCGTGAATACCGATTTCTCCTCTTCTTACGATGTTCTTAACTTACGAACTTTTTAGCTAAGTCGTCGTAAACTAGGAAGCTCTTCGTTAATCTGGCCTCTGTATTTTGAAAATATTTGTTCAGCTCAAACTTTTATGTAGATAACTCCAGAGCTAAGGAGCGAGAAAGCAAAAAAATAAAGATAGAATAGATGAAACCGCAGCACAAGGACGGAGCTTTTGACAACAACCAACGACAATTTAAGTAGCGGCAGGTTGCTCCAAAAGTAGTGAACCATATTTTTGTAGCGTAAATATTTATTTTTAGTTATTATAAAAAAATAAGTTTATTTGTGTAATGTTTTTTTTTGTTTTTTTTAATAAAACATGCCTTTAAGAAAGCGAGTTATTTTACTTTAGAATATCACCTATGTAGTATGCCTATTGTTTGTTCTAGATGACGCAACATCAATGGAGGTGGATTTAATTTCATAAAATACCAGGATCTGTACGTGAAATACAGAATACAAACAGACGAAAATAAGAAAAAATATTAGATGTAAATTTGCACCTTAGTATATTTTGAATATATCGAAATAGACATCGTAGCGCATGCTACAGGTTGGCTAGCATCCCATCATATAAACGTATATAAATTATCATCGGAGAACGGTTCTCAGTTAGTTTTTCCATCGTGGCTAAGGTAGTTCGGAAGACAGTTTAAACTACGAAAAATGCGTTTTCGAAACTACCATGTCAAGCCTCAGCAGTTCATCAGCCACGGGCAAGTTTGCGTCAGCTCGTCATATAATTACTGCCCAGATATACGTTTTAATGGGAAGAGAAGAGTAAAACATTTAATTCGCCGAACTGGCGAGGCTGACAGTAATGTTTGTTAACCGACGAAAATACGAGTCAAAGACTGAAGTCATCTTATCGTTCTGTATTGCTTCTCACAATACTTGACGGCACGTAGGTGCGTGTTTTTATTTAATTTCACGCCTGGATTTAGGGTTGACAAAATATAAATAAACCAGACACTTAGCATGACGCAGTCTGCTATTGTCAAATTGTAAATAAGAGTCACATTTATTGCAACGATATTAATCCCTGGAAATGGGGAGCAAAAGGGGCAAAGGACAAACAGAAACTTCAAAACACACCTAGCTGACTAGACCAGGTGAATTTTTCATTCGCGTGCAAGTCACCTAGCTCTGTTTGGACCTTTGCGTTTGTCATTTGTGCCCCTTCTTCTCCCTCTCCAGGGATTATTATCGTTATTCTTGTCCAGCTCGCATGCAGCTTTGCATTATTTGCTTTATCAACATTTATTACTCCTTAAAAGAGTGCAGTCCAATTCATGCATGCGACATTCCTGGAAGGAAATGAAAATTTAAGAGTGCGGTCGATGTTTCATTCTGCTGTCTACATTCTCCCTCTTTCGACACCGCGCAGTCTCGATCGATGTGGGCTGAGCTGAAAACTCGTCGTTTTCACGCCCAGATAATAGAAGCTGCAATTGTACTTAACTTCAATCGCTACATCTGGGACTCTTTCAATTTATCGTCTCGTCCGGGATCTGTACGACGACCAATCGTAGTAGACCCGAGGAACCAAGTGTCAGACGTTTGTAGGAGTGTTTTGTCACGACGGCCTGATCGTTAGTTCTGATTTATGTTTCGACGTTCACAACCTTTTTCTCAGTGTGGATTAAAATTATCCGAGCATCTTGATATTTTTATCCGATCTTTTTCGTCGTGTTGTTTGTACGTATGAGCTTGGAAAATTCAGCACGATTCAACAAACAGGCAGCTTTTATTTTTTATAGTCTTCTCCGTTATTTTACTTCTTCGTGTGTTAGGTTTTTTGTTTCTTAACCAGCATACTCGCATCCGTTTGTTTCTTTAAATATCGTGTTCCTTCTTTTTAAGTTTATTAACATTATCACTGGAAAACATAGCACGCCAATAATCTCAATAATAAGTATGTCGAATAGATGGAGTAAACGAAGCATGCGGAGTGTATTAGCCATTTTACACCTGCAGAAGAGTTAACCACCGATACAAGTGTTAAACGACGATATTGTGCTCACAAAATACCCTGTGTGCCAAGAATGTGACCATTTTGTAGGGCGTTGCCTATTAGCGTCATTTCTGTTTGTTACATGTCGCATAAAGGTGGGAGTGTGTGTGTGTGTGGAGGGGGGAGGCTTAGTTTTATTATACGTTCGATGCATGTACTGATAATGTTAAGGACAATTGAAGCTCTTGTAGGGTTGTAAAGTTTAGAAACGATCAAGTTTAGAAACAGGCCGTCGTTGCATGCTCAATTCACTACGCGGGGTAGGGGTTCAGATTGTCCGAGATTTATACCCAGCCTTCAGTAAAGCAACGTAGCGCTGACGTACAGGGCTAATTACACTTGTCCAGAACTCTGGAGCGCGTGGCTTTCTGAAGCGAGCGCTCGACCGGTGGCACTCGCGGCAACTGATTTAGTCACGTGGGGCAACGTGGAGCACTTCGCTTGACGGGTGTCATGCATGGCCTATCGGGGGCTCCGAACGCGGGAAAGTGCTTTCATACTCTTTGCGAACGTCAAAAAGCCCAATCAATATAAAACAAAAATAAAACCCATGAGTCCAACAACAAAGTCACCATCAAGAAAAGAAACAAAGTTGCAATACTCTGCCTTCAAAATTATTCACCGTGAATTTTACCAAGGCGGCGTAGTGTGTGCCGGCGGCTCCCGATGAAGCGGCAAGGACACCCCTCGAGCGCGTTGTTCCATGTTGCCCGACGTGACTAGATTAGTTGCTGCGAATGCCACCAGTCAAGAGCTCACCGGAGAAAGCAGCACGCTCCCGCGTTTTCGACAAGGGTGATTACCACTGTCCAGTGTTGTAAGCGTTACCAAAAACAAATCAAAAACGATATAAGTTACTCGATAATTGCGAATAAAAGGAACACAATACCGACCTACGTCATGGGAAAGAAAGTGCTACCGTTACTGATAAAAAAGTAAGGCAAGTTACTTTTTATTTATAAAGTGATGGTAAGTGTTTTTTTGTTGTTTTTTTTTGTTTTTTTTCAGCGACAGCGTTTTTCGACACTTGGACAAAGGGCGTGGACGTTGGAGATTTTCGTAAGTGTAACCTTTTGCATGGGAAAAGACAGGCAAGATTTCGACGGTATGTGGAATGAGTGCAATCATTAATAACTTGGCGCATATACTTCGTTTAAGCCTAAGTCCAGACGCAGCCGACGCTAGGAGATAAATCGGACCAATCAGGCACCATCAGAAGCTCAAGTCACTGGGCCTTTTTTGTTTATGATTGGTTGAGCGAAGAAAGAAGACGTACGGAAACGCGGCGACCACCAATATGGTGCCCTTCTCGCTCTCTCTGATTGGTCACATATGCTCGTAGCGTCCGCTCCGTCCTGACGTTGAAGTAAAACGAAGTATAGAAATACGAGAAAAAAGTAAATGTACTCTATTTTCAGGGTTTGGGAAGCTGTAACGAGTAACGTAACTACTTTACCCCTATTACTTAAATAAATAACATAAGTAGGTTACCCGTTACTGTTAAAAAAAAGTAACGAGCACGTTACTACGTTACTGAAAAAAGTCACGCGTTAACGGTAGCGACGTTACTTTAAACGCGTTACCGCCGACACTGCAACTGTACCTATTTGGACAATGTAAATTGCAGAATACTTTCATATGACGTCCTAATCCGTCAACGGCGATGATTCGATTTGAAAACGAAACAATACAGGTATCGAGCTTCGCACGCCAACGTTCTTCAAATAATAAAGACCACTCAAGCGGATTGACTTTACCTGGAGGCCCGTTACAGTTTGGAACGGCATCCAAGTGAACTTGTCAGTAATAATTCGTAGTAACCAAATCCAGGCGAAGACAGGTAAAGAGAGTACACAGTGTGCAAGGAGGCTGATCATTTACGGCCCCATCCACCTCGCGTTTAAAATGGGCATTTTCGATTTACTCCATCTGCTTCCGGAGGAAATATCCGATCCGAAAGCAGTTGGGCGCATCCTGAGGCTCGAAAAATGTCCGATCGATTATTTTCGGGAAAAAGTATAAGAAACATATTCAATCGCAAATTCGGCAGCTTTCTGGGGCTGTGCGAGCACTTCGCCTCGGTCGTTCCAGGGTGCTTAGCAACTTCGGTCGTATTCGGAATTGACCTTAGACGTTGAAGTCGATTGGATGTCAGGTCGATGATGGCGGGGATGGTAAGTGTCGGCTAAAAAGTGAACTGCCCTTTGCGTGTTTCTGGACGGATGGACCACGTTCTATTGTGGAATCAGATCAGAACGATTATTATTGTTTTTTTTTTATCATCAAGATATACCTTTTTTTGTTGTTTCGTTATTGTTGAGATGATTTGATCCTGGTATCCGGATTTCTGCTCTTATTCAGTATTTATAAAGGCAGAATACTTTTTTAAGAAATTTAGTGACTTCAAGTTTATTTTTAGAGAATAACGGAAAAATATATAACTTATTCAGAGTTTTTAACTGGTGACGCCCAAAAAAACGAGCTTCAGCGAACAAAGGTTATTACGAAATTTCTTATAAAAGTTAATCTCGCCAGGAGGTATAAAGTCATTATCAACTTCTCTTTTTAGGAGCGCCGGGAAACACTAAGTGTGTTACCCTATCTCCCGAAACCCCGAATTCCTTTTTTAATCCGCGCTTTTGAGTACGCGTCTTAATTTAATAAACCCCACGGCCACTGAAGGTGCACCGATGCTTGTCTGAATAGTTGCGCCACCCTCAGTATGCTTAGAAAACCAACTCAAAAGTTGCTCTCGCATATTTTTTTTTGCTCGTCTATGCAGTTGATAAGGCCACATTTCGCATAAAAATTTAGATTTTGCAAATTTCAAGATAACATCTGCTTTGTCAGCTGTACTTAATTTAATTATTGTGATTGCGTACATTTTTGTTTTTGGAAGAAAACTTCTGCAAAGTGGAGACGGAAGTAATTAATAATTTCTTTAACCTTAATTTTAACGGAATTCTCGGGGTTTTTTTTTTTTTTGTCGTTCTTTTCTTTTTTTATTGGCAAATGGCGCTATCTCGTTGACAACAAAGTAGGGGTGTGCGAATAGTGATTTCTTAAACCGAATCGAATACGAATCGAATAATTGTGGCACCAAATCGAATACGAATACGAATCGAATAATTTTCGAATAGTTTCCGGATAGTAAGTCGACAGCTACTAAAGAAGAGCAAAGAGATTATATAATTATTTTTATTGTTCCAAAATGTTTCTTAAAATTATTGTAAAAGCGCGACTAGACGATAATGAATAGAGTTCAACATTATATAATTAAATAGAGACAAAAGCTACGCAAATATTAGAATGCTAAACATAATATCACGGTTCACGCGGATGCAGAGTATAAAATCACAGTTCGCTTTAGCCTGGCACATCCTGAAGCATTGCACTTAGTAGAAACTCTACACTCTCTTTTTATTCCTTGTTGTAGCAGATGTCCTTGAATAGAGAATCAAGAAAGGTGGCAAGGGCATGATGTGCCTGTGTGCTTACGTCCAGAAACCTTGTTTTCACTGATCTGAGAAAATTCTGGAAAAACGCATTGTCTTGTTCCACTTTCGCCCTCAAAAAGCAACATCTTCACACACTGAACAAGTGGAACAACCATGGAAACTGTTAGGAAAGACTCGACACAAGCAGCTGTTGTGGCGTGTTCAATTGGTTGCATGGGAGCGGCCTACAACTTCAACACTCTACTGCACTTTCTCTTGGAACACCTTCCCGCTTCTACAGAGAGGTGGTACCGTTGCAACCAGTTCTGAAACGTCCTCGCGACACGCTTTCCGAAAGCGTGCACGAGCAGTCTCGTGCGAAAGCGGTCCCTAAAGGCTAAACCGCATGTAAGCGATTTATCGAGCGACGAGAGTCAGCAGCAAGCAACGGAGATTTCTCACTGTCGTTTGTCACGTCGCTCAATGTTTGGATTTCTAGAAAACGTCCTCATCGCCTTGGTCGCTCGCTCTCGCACTTTCATGCGGCTTGCCTCATCGCGCGACTGACCGAACGACAGCGAAGTGGGTCGACGTCACCTGTCGCGCCTCTCGGCAAATCGTTTACATGCGGGTTATACTTAACACAGTGGTTCCTAATGGAGGCAACAGCAACGTACGTATAGAGAGAAACTGCTGCTGCCGATGATGACAATCATTGTCTAGGGGAAGAGAGTACTTATTGCCATCTTGCGGGCACGTATGGCAAGTGTGCCGGCGCGTTGTGGGACGCCTATGAAGGGAATCTCGTGACGCGACACCATAACGACTATTCGAAAATTATTCAAAAAATACTCGAAGCTTTTGAAAAATTGTAATTCGATTCGATTAACGAATCGGATAGCCTAATATTTGATTCGTTATTCGACAATGGCGAATATTCGCACACTCTACAACAAAGCGATAGCAGATGTCCAGTACTAGCCACGCCTAGCGCTTCTTAAAATCCCTGCCAAACGCGTTATAGGACTTCAGAACGAACTCCTTTAAGGAATCGGCGAATCTGCTCGCGATCTCGCGCCGATAGCCTCTGCTGGCTCTCCGATCCTTTAAAAACGTTCGTTCCGAAGGTCCTTACGTTCCCGTCTGACAGGGGTATGAAGCTGTAAGACTCTTTAGTTTTTGCCACCGGTAACTGGTCGCATGGTTGGCACTTCGTTGTTATTTTAAGGTATCTACCGAAAATAATCTAACTGTAAAACGGTATTGCTTAAACAATCACATCGGCCAAAGCAGAGTAGCAGCCTTTCCCCTCTAGCTTTTTCTTTATCGGGGATAGATATACAGGGTTCGCTCGAGCGCTATGGATAGCAATAAAACATATAAAGAAGTGTCCATAGACGGAAAAATTATGAAACGCAATATTCGTGAAAAAAAAGGCTCTAAAAGAAAAACAAAACTGCAGCAAATGAACCAGTAAAGTGACGCGGTGTGTGTGCTTGTCCAAATTTCGAGGCGGTGTGTATGTGTGTGCTTGTCAATTATTTTCTCTTTTCCCAGTCTCTAGTATTTTATTTATGAAATAAATGAGACCGTTTTATTAATATTCGCGTTGAAAAAAAAAACCGGAAAAATTACGTCTAGCTGACGCTGCTACTCACAAGTGGAACCACATGCAACAAAAGCATCGTGGGTTCAAATCCCGCCTAATATTCTTTAAAACGTTTTAAGGTAAATTAATTACTTTATAAAGTAAAATACGTAATTTAGGACACTCGGCGACCTTTATTTTGCATTACATGTCATGTTTTTTAATCACTTTCATTCCACGCGTGACGACACGTTTCACGTAAGCGTTGTGGATTCTTCGAAACTCCCGCGCGAGGTCATGTGGCTGTGACGTCAGGACTCTATCGACCAATAAGGATCTTCGCGTCACGCCACCAACGTCGGCGTTTTTTGCGACACGAGCTTTTTAACACTATGGCGTTAAAAACTGGAAAAACCTTTTTGAGAAAACCGCCGTAAGCATATCCTTCAGATACGAGCGTGTGGTCAAGGGTTTATTTATGTGGTTTTTCTTTCGACTGAATAGGGCTCTGGAATACTTTGTAGATAGCTGTATAGGTACTGGGTGTTTAAGGGAAGACATTCGAGAATTCGTAAATATACGATGTTTGAGAAAAGAATATGTTTCCTGGAACTAACTGCCAGCCACGGTGGACATTAGGGATAAAAGAAAAAAAAAAGATCGTACTAATTATTTGGATAATGAACTAAAACTTTCTAATCAACGTTTTGATAAGTGATGATAAACATAGGGTTCCGAATAGAAACCTGCTGAGCATAGTTTAAAACCACTAAACCAACTCAATTCAGAAAGGCATAAGGCGAACGTTCCTAAAACCTAAGGCAGAGGCTAGAAAGAGGGGACGCACACAAGACGTCTCAAACACAGCTACTAAATTTTATTCAGGACACTTCTTTTATGCCCGTCATATTCACACCGCCCTTCAATTGTACACGGCCCCATGGTTCGCTACAGTTCACACACGACTACAAAGGATGCTCATAGGGTTTTCAGGACAGAAAAAGACCACGCCCTCAGTACATAGAAGCCTACCTTTCGGATAGTTCAAAACTGCACTATAACCAAGGTCAATTGCAACCACCTACAAGACCTCCCACAAGCTTAAAAAAAAAAAAAAAAAAATTGCAGATTACAATTGTAAAAAAGTTTTTATACAGTTTCCAGTGAAAGCTATCCTAATTGACCTTTTTCAGAGATCGCTAGGCGCATGCGCCGACTCTGGGAGAGGGGAGGAAAGGGAAAGGCGCCATTTTTGGAGGCTCTCTCGTCCGCTCGGTCGCTCGGACAGTGCTTAGTTAGGCTCGACTCCTCCGCTTTTCTCGCGGCTAGGCTTCATAGTCGTCATGCCTCACCACCATGCAGCTATAGGTTGCACAAATAACAGCAAAAATGATTAAAAAGCAAGATTTTATAGAGTTTCAGCAGCCTTTTGCGGGTGGTGCACGAAAGCACCCGATGTCAAACACCCCGCCCTTTTTGCCCTGCTTTCAAAAGCCTAGGACGCGAATCTTCCGTGTTGGGTGTCTGGGTCATCAGTGTGATGGCGGGACATTCTGCTTTTAACTAAAATACAGTAAATGTGAACATGGTTGCAAACCTGAAACTGGTTAGGGAAACGAAAACGTAAAAGGAGACAGAAAAAGAACAGGCAACGTCTCTTGAGACGTTGCCTGTTCTTCCTTTGCGTTTTCATTTTGCTACCCCAGTCTCAGGTTTAATAACTGAAAACAAGTGTGTTGATGAATAGATACGAATACATGAAGGGATAAAACATCAAGGAAGCTCTTCTTAAAAGAAGTCCTGTTTCCGCCCTGTCCTCAATGTTCTCTCCTTTCATGTATTCGTATATCAAGTTTACCATCATGTTCAACTTACACCAGCTCGCCTGCACTCTGACTACATTTCCGTTAACAGTGAATGTGCACACGCGGTTGCGTGACGTAATCATGCCATAGCCGCTTCTCAAGTAAAGAATAACAAGATAAAGCTTTCCGTTCTTCAAGCGTGCGCTATACACATTCGCGTCTTGCCACGTTAAAAGTGAAGAGAAAACACAAAAGATATCAGTCACTGGCACAGCATTTAAAGCGTGCGAAACTAATTTAAGCCTTACGGAGACAGAACCACGATGGAATGCCTTGGCAACCAACCGTAAACTCCCCTGTTTGCTAGACCCACTTTGTCGAAGGTTCGTAAACGTGCCGAATTCGCAGAGAGATTGTTTCTAACATACCGTTTTTTACTTTTTGACGGTGCAGGCAAGCCTTAGCAATATCAAGACCGCCCGGATTTCACACCGTCCGAGTTTGTTTAGACATTCCCGAATACGGCGATATTCCGCGCGCTCGTGCGGTACACGGGACGGCGAAGTGACGGACGCAATCAGCTTCAATAACTTAATTAAGCGATCAAGGAGAGTAAAATGAGCTGTTTGTAGTAGCCTGGCCTCATAAATGGAGCTCACAAGCTCCGCAAAAGGGGAATGGTTGAGTCGGTATCGAAACTGGTCACCATTACTTTCCTTACATAACACTCTGCAACTCTGCCTTGAAAGCCGACTCCTTCTTTAGTTGCTTGAAAAGACGCGACACCGAAGTGACGATTAAGTGACTCCGAGTCGATGGTGAACCGATGCGACGTCGGCGCTCTGTTCATCCTTGAAGGTATAAAAACGAACGAGATCCTCTGTATCATAAACAGTGATTTTTGTTAATCCTCCAGGGGCCCTAATCTGGACACTTGGCGAAAAAGTCGGCGAGAAAATCGGCGGCTGCGATTGGCCGATGTCGCACTTGACTTTGGCACCTGCCAATCACAGCTGCCGTATTTCTCGCCGACTTTTTCGCCAAGTGTTCAGATCAGGGCCCCAGGTCCTCCTCAGCCATTTCGAAGAAAATATGCACTCGAAACGAGGACAGAAATACACGTTCAGAATGGTGAAAGACGGAACAACGAAACCAGAGAACACACGCAAAGACATGAACCGGGGGACACGCCAGGCCTGGCGCGGACGACGGAGAGACGGTCCCGGAGCCCCCAAAAGTGTTTCGAGCGATTCCCGCGAGGGCGCGCCACGATCGTGGCCAAACTATGAAAAAGGTCAATTGTCTCATGATGTAGAAAACCCGAGACTGTGATAAAAGCAGGGAAACTTGGTCGAAAAAGAAAGACAGGGGAAAAGAACGTCTCAAACTCAGCTACTGCGTTTATTTCCTCAATGTCTTATATACCCACAACCTAACCGCCACCACCGACGTCACAAGGTCAACCTTTGTTATCTATAAAATCCTACCCACACTGGTCTTCACCTCAACCGTAAACGGTGACCTCAATCCCAAACTGAAAGCTTACGACCTTGAACAAAAAAGCAAACACACAAAACAAACACACGGACCCCCTTCCTTTCCAGCCGTAGTCTGGAAAGGCTGTGCTTTATCTAAACGAGAACTGAAAGGACTTCCAACTGAACCCCTGCCCGAAAAATGACTCATTGCACGTTCACTTACAACTATTACAAAAAAAAAAAAAAAACCTTCACATTTTTAGAAACTTTTTGGAACTACTCCGAGTTGCATCGAAGCATGGCTGATACAATTGCCGATGGATTTGATACGAACTGTCTCTCTTATGAGCCTTGTAGTGTTGTTGCACTCTCTGTGAATAATGTCAGTTTGCGACCAATGTGCCGTACAATCGTTACACTTACTAATGTGTTTAGCAATCTCTGAATTGGGTGCGTTTATTTTTACATTTCGTTTGTGCTCTACCAATCTATCATTTATACACCTTGCCGTTTGTCCTACATACTTGAAACCGCATTTCAGTGGTATTTCATAGACACCCCCTTCCTTGCAATCAACCGACTTATCGCGGTGCGCTTTCTGACACACTTTCTGAGTCGTCTGAAACGGCGTCAAGCGGTTCAGCTTAAAGTCGGACTTAAATGCTACATCTACCCCAAATTTTTTTGCGCATGCTTTAAGGTTATGAGAAATTCCGTGAAAATACGGAATAACCGCATAATGCCTTTTTGTTTACTTTTCTGGTCGTTGTTTAGCCTTTTGCTGTAATTCAAATTGTCTTTTTATGAACACACTGTCATAGCCTGCATCTTCTAACCTTGACCACTGCCTTTCTACCGCATAACCCATAAAATGGGCACACGACTTATCCAGTGCGTTGTTGATTAGAGATCTGACTACACCTGATTTTACTGATCTAGCATGACAACTTTTCTTACTCAAAACTGGTTTTGCGGTCATTTGTCCATACTCCCAACATAAACCCCCCTCCACGTGAATGCGCAAGTCCAGAAATTGTAAAATGCCATTGTCCGCCTTTTCTAAGGTGAACTTAAGTTCCGGTGCCGTTCCCCTCACTGTCCGTTCCAACTCGAGTATATCCTCTTCGCGAAATGAGCAGATGAATATGTCATCGACATATCGCCTTACAAAGCCCGTACTCGATGAAATACAATTCAATTTATCCGTTACGGCAGCATTCATGTTGTTAAGGTATATTTCTGCTAGCATTGGAGCAACCGATGAACCTATACATACGCCATCTCTTTGTACGAATTTGCGTTCATTGTACTCGACTACCGTTGCCTGGAGATACAGATTCAGAATCGACAAAAAACTATCCACCGTTATTCCTAAGTTGGATTGAAAATGAACCAAATTTAATTCGAAAGCCTCACGAACCCTCTGCATTAGACGTGCCTTCTCTAGCGAATAATATAAGTCCTTTATGTCCATGGAAACTACCGAACATCTCTTTCCATGAATTCCTTCCAAGATACTGATTAATTCATCCGAATTCTTAAGGGCCAGGCTTTTTTCAAGGTGCACCAGATTAAACCCTTGTTGAAGAAACCGCGAGATGGTGTGCTGCCACGTCCCATTATCGTTCACCACTATACGAAAGGGCATGTCTACTTTGTGATCGTTTAGAAAAAAACTTTACACATAAAGTCATTCCTGCTTGGCTCGTAACCTTCGTTGCCAGTGCGTCTAACCCATCTTCCTTTAAAACCGTTACAACACTTTTTTTTCAATTTGCCAATATTTCCCCTCCATTCAACAAAAAGAGAACTCAAAGCGTCAGACGATTTTCTTTCGAACATAGTCGACGGAAGGATAGCGAACTTGCCGGATTTATCTGTCTGCAGTACTCTTTTGATCCAATTGTTCTATTTGCATAACACGGCTGTACTTTCCCACTCAGCCACACAATCTCCACACTCTTCAAAACAATAAACGATTTCGGAGTTCGGCGAATTATTTTTTACTGCTCTCTTGAGCTCACTCAACCGATCATTCACATACCTTTTGGTTTGTGTTCTTTTTAAATGTCTTTCTCGCGACTGTTATGTACACAAGGGACCTGCGGACAGTCAAGCTGCTTGGACAGCTTTTTTCCTAAGCTGCCACTATGCTTATACTTGGTAAATAAAGCTATTATTATTATTTATTGGGACATCATAAACAACGCCTTCGTGGCAGTGGACTCGAGCATCTCTGTGTTTTTTCTGACAACCTACGTGTCCTCCCAAAAAGGCATCAGCTTGTCTAACCTAAACTCAGTCGTGAAAAGCACTTTTACACCGAACCTTCCAGCGTTAGACATCAAGTTGTGGGACACACCATGAAAAAACTAATGACACACTGCCCTGTGTCTTTTGCTTCTTTGCCATCCCACTGATCTTCAGCACCAGACTCCTCGCTACCCCTTCACCATGCTGTAACTGTAACCCGCGTTTTTAAAAGGCCCCCCAAAGTTTTTTTGTTTTTTTTTTGAATAGTCGAAGAGGGGCACAAGTGTCAAAAATAAATTTTATGCGAAAAAAATGTTTTTAGCAATAATGATGGCGAGAGATTTATTTGAAATTGTACGCGCAAATTTCATGACGACACGGAATGGTCATTCCCTCAACGAGAAGGTAATTCGCTCTTTCCGCCTCAACATGAAGGCGAAGCCGATCCGCCTCTCCTCCACGCGCCCAAAATGCCCAGATAGAAAACAAGTTGAAAGGCGGTGACTACCGACTAAATTGCGTCTCGCGCCGTCAATATTGCCCTAAGGTTTTTTGTTCTTTTTGTTTTTTGTGTAAACTTACTTTTTTTAACGCGTGTCTCAAGCAGACTATTAAAAAAACATGTTTTTTTTGTTTTTTTTTTCAGGGGCCTTTTAAGCGGAAGCACTTGGTTATCCACTGAACCTCGTCCCGTATGAGGACAAAATATTCTGAGGCACTATCCAAAAGAAACTTTACTATTCCTCACCTGACTAGTTTAAAATGGCAATCCTTAAATGGCAACAAGGGGTTTGCCGCCACTTTGCCGTTCTCTTAACATAGTTCTTCACGCACATACAGCCTGATATCCAAGTACTACATCCAATATTCAGGCTGTTCTGCACAAGTAAACCCCAACTTTGGTGCTGTAGAGGTGATCACGTCTTTTATCTATTACGGGTGGAACCAGCTGAACAATGAGGAAAGAAGAAACAGAAAAGACAACCGACCGCTGGCTGTTTTTTTTTTTCCTCAATTTTCAGCTGGTTCACCCGTAATGTATAATAACCAACTGGCTCAACTCATCTCTGCAGTACGTCTTTTATACTCGGTAGCAGACCCTTGTGTTCTTTTAAATGTCTTTCTCGGCGACTGTTATGTACACAAGGGACCTGCGGACAGTCAAGCTGCTTGGTCAGCTTTTTTCCTAAGCCGCCACTATGCTTATACATGGTAAATAAAGCTATTATTATTATTTATTGGGACATCATAAACAACGCCTTCGTGGCAGTGGACTCAAGCATCTCTGTGTTTTTTTCTGACAACCTACGTGTCCTCCCAAAAAGGCATCAGCTTGTCTAACCTAAACTCAGTCGTGAAAAGCACTTTTACACCGAACCTTCCAGCGTTAGACATCAAGTTGTGGGACACACCATGAAAAAACTAGTGACACACTGCCCTGTGTCTTTTGCTTCTTTGCCATCCTGCTGATCTTCAGCACCAGACTCCTCGCTACCCCTTCACCATGCTGTAACTGTAACCCGCGTTTTTAAAAGGCCCCCCAAAGTTTTTTTTTTTTTTTTTTTTTTAATAGTCGAAGAGGGGCACAAGTGTCAAAAATAAATTTTATGCGAAAAAAATGTTTTTAGCAATAATGATGGCGAGAGATTTATTTGAAATTGTACGCGCAAATTTCATGACGACACGGAATGGTCATTCCCTCAACGAGAAGGTAATTCGCTCTTTCCGCCTCAACATGAAGGCGAAGCCGATCCGCCTCTCCTCCACGCGCCCAAAATGCCCAGATAGAAAACAAGTTGAAAGGCGGTGACTACCGACTAAATTGCGTCTCGCGCCGTCAATATTGCCCTAAGGTTTTTTGTTCTTTTTGTTTTTTGTGTAAACTTACTTTTGTTAACGCGTGTCTCAAGCAGACTATTAAAAAAACATGTTTTTTTTTTTTTTTCAGGGGCCTTTTAAGCGGAAGCACTTGGTTATCCACTGAACCTCGTCCCGTATGAGGACAAAATATTCTGAGGCACTATCCAAAAGAAACTTTACTATTCCTCACCTGACTAATTTAAAATGGCAATCCTTAAATGGCAACAAGGGGTTTGCCACCACTTTGCCGTTTTCTTAACATAGTTCTTCACGCACATACAGCCTGATATCCAAGTACTACATCCAATATTCAGGCTGTTCTGCACAAGCAAACCCCAACTTTGGTGCTGTAGAGGTGATCACGTCTTTTATCTATTACGGGTGGAACCAGCTGAACAATGAGGAAAGAAGAAACAAAAAAGACAACCGACCGCTGGCTGTTTTTTTTTTTTTCCTCAATTTTCAGCTGGGTCACCCGTAATGTATAATAACCAACTGGCTCAACTCATCTCTGCAGTACGTCTTTTATACTCGGTAGCAGACCCTTGTCTCTTAAAATGGCCAAAACATCGTCCAGGTATCTTTCTATTAACACTACATGGATTGTAACTTTCGACTTACCTTCAAATTCAACTGGTTCACTTACATCTCTGATAGCTTTGGCGTTATTGATGAACCGATATAGACACATTCCTTTTGTGTATAATTACACGGCGAATAGCAATTTACATTGAAAATAAAAAAGATAAAGTTTGACGCGTTTTTAGATTTTAATTTTCTAATGAAGAGAATCTTTGTGTTTCTTATCATCCTACCACGCAGGTGAGGCGGTAGGTTTGCGTCTCGGCCACCGAGCACCAGTACCATTAGCGCAAAGATGCGCTCCGATAGAAAACCGAAAACTAAATATGTGTCCGAATTAAGCGTTTTTTAATGCTGGAAATTGCTTTACCTGACTTATATCCTTCTAAAATAAGTTTATATAGTCCTTTTTGATCATGTTCAGCAGGTTTCTAGTAGAAATCTCATGTTTACCTTCACTTGCAAAAAACGTTGTTAGAAAATTTTATTTAACTATTTAACTAATTGGTATGTTTCACGCAATCTCCGATGTCCACATGGCCAGCCGTTTGTTCACAGAAGGAGCTTTTGTTTTTCTTCGCTGAAACTTGCGACAGTTAAAACAAATAAAAAAAGACGAATCATTTTCCTACGTAATGAGAGAGCAATCAAAACCAACAAAAAACAGTTGGTTGTATTTGGTAATTAATATTTAAATAAACTTTCTCTACTGAATATTTTATACTTTTTACAACAAACATACACTTCTTTATTTAAAAACAAAAATTGATATAAAGAGTTGTAGAGAGCGGGACATTAGGTGATGACAAAATATTTCTGGTGTCTCTGCTGCAGGTGAGCAATACGGACAACCTGGTACAACAGCTCACTGTTTTTTTTAATCGTTCCTTACGCGCCATTTTGCGTAAAAGAAACCAATGTCTGTTGACAAAGTCAACAATCCTCACCTTTCAGGGTGTTCTCTGAGCACAACGTATACGGCCTCAAGTCAAAAGAGCCCCCGAACCACTCTGCGCTGCTCGACGCAGCTTTTTTACTTAGTGCATGCAGAAGTGCGCGCCGACTATTCGGTAACACAGTCTCGTGTACAGCCGCGAGCTAAGCCTCCTTGTATCGGCATCCATTAAGGAGTGTTGCCCGCCCCTAATCTCCTTAAGCCCCAACACTCGAATTGAAAGGGCTGCCGTTGCTAAGATGGGATGTTCGTGGAATGCAAACACCTCGCGAGCTGTTTCGCCCAAGTTTGCCCGAGAGAAGAACTCCGTGAAATTCCCCGAGGTCTTCCATAGTCGGTGCTGACAGCTCTTTTCAATTCGAGTAATTACATTACTCCATGTGCGATTAGCGTAGTACCTCCGCGGTTGCGTATTAATCCACGCTTGCTTGGGTTTGTTTGAAAGTCTCGAGGAGGATTGCTTGAATGCTCTGTTTGTGTTCTTGTTTTTTTTTTTTCTGTATGGAAGATTTAGTGGGTTTCTACTGTGACAGTAGAAGCCCACTTCTACTGTCACAGTAGAAACGGAAGTAGAAGCCCACTTCTACTTCCGTTGTCCCACCTCCAGCGCTGGCTTCCTACCTTCGACAACGCTTCGATGTCTCGCACACTTGGAGTGGGCTCGCGCAGCCGAAGCACGGTTGAAGGCGTGGAGCCCGTGCTCCACGCTTTCTGCACCGTGCATTCGCCGGGAATCCAAAAACCAGGCATCCGAAAGATGCATTCGAATGTCGAGGACTGCAAAGGACACGTCCCGCCCCTCTCACAATATTAGTAGCTATAAATGTCAGCAGAGTGTAAAAGGTGACCCGAAGCTTTCTAGCTTGATTCGGATTTCCCTTTATCAGCGAGCAACCCTGTGCACCTTTAGTCGCTTAATCGGGCCGGTTCCTTTGCCTTAGCGATGAGGTGATTTGTTTGAGCCTTACTTTAGACAGCCAGGTAATGAGAATGGAACGCGAAACACAGAGCTGACTAACGAAGGTAACTATAGTTTCATCCGGGGATTGTTTCCCGTAAATTTTGATTATTTATCGGCCGAACTACCTCAGAGTCGCTAGAAATTCCCACGGACCCGGTGCTCGTGAAGAGGCAAACATCGACGAAATTTCTTTCATCCGTGTATACTCCATTACTCCGCCACAGATTGTGGCATCTTTAATGACTTCCCCCTTATGCTTCGGGGAGCAATACCCTATTTAATAGAGTGCAGTTTTGAAATACTGACGATGTGTGTTGTTACCACAATACAACAACGCAAACACTGCAAAGGAACGCGTTGTGTGCTCAGCCGGTAATAATGCTAATGCATAAAAAAAACGTGTTTTTTTTATTGAAGT
The DNA here is from genome assembly GCA_013358835.2 of Ixodes persulcatus. Taxonomy (NCBI): domain Eukaryota; kingdom Metazoa; phylum Arthropoda; class Arachnida; order Ixodida; family Ixodidae; genus Ixodes; species Ixodes persulcatus. The sequence continues at coordinate 220,911 of JABSTQ010010670.1, forward strand.
GCTGCAATGGCGAGCGAGGATGCTTGCTTTTTTTCTAGGGAGAAGGGGGGGGGGGGGGGGGGTGCTGCCAAAATTGCGTTAGTTATATAGACACGGTCAGATAGTAGTATGGGCTCTTTTTCTTCATGTCTTGAACAATGTCCGCGGTCGAGGCTTGGCGCACCTGACGTTCAGACCGCCGAGAGAGTTATTTTAAGTACTCATAATGTCGTGCTCGATATTAATCAGCTGAAGATGACATGGTTAAATCAGACAGAGTTTAAAAGAAGTGTCATTCCCTTGGACATGTTAGCTAATTCTGATTTAGAACAGTGCCGTTTTTATCCTGCTGTAAGTGCTATTTTGTAGAAAGAATACAAAAGCAGAGCGATGCAATTGTCCCGTATTGTTGTTCTCGGTCGGTTTGGTACAGACGCTTCAGTGTTATGCGAAGCAGTAATGTTAATGGGTCCTGCGACGTTTTCTCGAATTGCGCCGCCAGTGCTTCGCGCCCGAAAAATTCCGCCGTCTTAATTTTTCGTTTTATGTTGCTTGAAATGCTACGTTAAGAAACTACAGTCATGAATCGTTAGCATGGACCCCGTAAATATAATACCCCATTATGTTGACAACATTGTCGAGGACAGACTGCGCAAATACATTATTTTTATCATTAAGGACACATAGTATGTAAGCTTCTTTTGGGGCATGGAGATGTTCATATTCACCGCATTAGAATATGCATTTTATAGTTACACATTAAAAATGATAGGAATTTAATATATAAATGTTGAGTCAGTAGGAATTTAGACTGCATCGTAATTAAGTGATAACAGTAGCTTGACTTAAGAAAGCGCAAAAATATGTTTAATTAAAGGTAAGCATAAAGAAACGCATATCCGTAATAATCAGAAAAGTATGTCGACACAACACGCCTTTAGTGAATTCGGTATTTTTGGTTTGGTAATATACGTTCGGATGAAGAAGTACAGGGTGTCACAAAAGAAACTTTACTGCGTTTTCTTCACCGCTAAAATAAAATAGGCATCACCGAACGCTCATTCTCCGCTCAAAGGTAGCGCTAGAGGTCACAACCAGATGCCAAAGTTTCAGCCCGATCCGATACCTTATTCAAAAGTTATGCGTGATTTTCTGAAAATTTCAATGGGAAAATGGCGACCGGCGGCTTTTTCGAATACATGAGGCTCTATGGCTCCAGAAACCGAAAACGGGCAAAAATGGGCTCCATTTTCTCATTGAAATTTTTAGAAAATCACTTATAACTTTTGATTAAGTTATTGGATCGGGCTGAAACTTTGGCATCTGGTTGTGACCTCTAGCGCTACCTCTGGGCGGAGAATGAGCGTTCGGCGATGCCTAGTTTATTTTTGCGGTGAAAAAAAAAAAAACCTGTAAAATTATCTTTTGTGATACCCTGTATATTTCAAAACACCTTTTGTTGTTGCGGATGACGTTTCGAATATTTTCCTTCTTTCGACAACGTTATTCGTGCACACGCAGACATCAAGTCAAACGAGACGTGATCCGATACACGCAGTGATACGTATATTGCTTTCGATCCAGTCTTATTGTGGTATCTAATAAGATTTGTGTCATCTCGCCATGCTTGCACGAATGTACAACTTTGTGACCTCTTTAACTGTTTTTGCGTACGCGTACAAAATTACGAAGATAAGTGCAGTTTTTTTTTTTAATGAATTCATTTGATACGGCACTCTTTTAGCAACGTGCTTAAAGCGCTAATACAGTTAATTGCGTACGTTGAATTATTTTACTATAGTTATTATATACAAATACGCAACTTCCCGATGCGTAATGGCTCGAAACAACACGTTTCATAATCAGAGCAACTGACAGCAAATCGTGAAGATTCCCGACCATCTCATTATCTCTGCTTAGCCAGTCAGGTGGCGGCATTCGCTAATAAGAACGCCGGAGAACCAATCACAAAGCGCGAACATAATAAGCCCTGCCCCCGCGTTTATGAAGCTATCGGTTACTTTAGTAACGTTGTTTGAATGATTTAAATTATATTGCTCATCTATTTTTGAATCAACCAATGGGCGTTTTTTTTATATCCGCTTCAAAGGCGAACAGTTTAAACGTTATTCTTTTATGTATGAAATTTGCGGGGCACATTCATAGCTGCGAAAACAGGATGACGTGCAGAGTTTTAAGTTTACAAGTTTATCCTTAAGAGTAGTAATGTAAAAGTACATAAAATAAACGCCGCGACATCTAAAGAAAACTATCGTTTAAATAAGGTAATGATGATGGACGGTTATTTTGGTGAAACACACAGTATAGCGCTCGTGTAACGCAGCTATATAAAGTAATTACAGATATTATCCCATTTTATTAAAAAAAATAAAACAAAAATATTTTTTTTGCGTGATTTAGGTTTACGTACGATACAGCAGTTTTTCATAACGAAAGGCTATGAAATTGCAGAAACTAAGCTCACAACCCCCTTTATTACTATATTTTAGTACATAAAATTCAAAACCTGGTTTCACACACCAATTCACTAACAAATTATAGTTTTCCTGAATCGAGATTTTATGCCGAAAAGCGAAAGTAAAATAAACGCCTTTGTAAGCTAAGTAAGCTGCTCTTTAGACGGTAGCCGCATGTCAAATATAATGCATTATGAAAAAAAATACTTTAGTTGCAGGATAGATGCTTTACGACAGCATTCATCAGGACATTTCAAACCTGATAAAACTAATTGTTAAAAATGTGACATAAGAAAAAGGGAAAGCCATTTACAACTCCCTGTAACGCCGAATTAGAGCGCAGCTCTTGAGGAGGAGGAGAAGGGTACTGGGAGGGTGGGTTAAGTGACCTCGGGAAGGGGGGGGGGGTCACGTGACCTGGGGGTCACGTGACCTTGGGGTCACGTGACTATGGGGTCACGTGACCTGGGGAGTCCTGTGACCTGTGGGGGGTCACATGACGATGACGATGCCGGTGACAATGCGGATGCCGATGACATCATCAGTGACGTCACTGATGACGTCATCCGTGCCGATGGCTATGCGGATGCCGATGACATCATCAGTGACGTAACTGATGACGTCATCAGTGACGATGACGATGCCGATGTCGATGACGTCATCAGTGACGTCACGCGTCCCATAATGCACCGCGCGGTTACGCCGACGCCGACGACGACGCCGCTCAAGCCGGAAACGGGCTCCTAAGAGCTGCGCACTAAAACTAATTTTAAGGCAAAACCCCCTCCTCCCCCTTAAGAAACGCAAACATGGCTTGGTACGCTCACACTTCTTGCTCCGTGACTTGTTTCTCGGCGTTTGTGTCGGCTAATGCCGCCATACCATTGACATACGAAACGATATGAAGAAGATCGGGAATCACTACGCCGCGTGTTTCTTCGACTCTCGGTAACTCACACTCCGAGAAATCTGGAGGATCTACTTTCGTCACTTACCTTGCCCCCCTCTGTATATAGCAGCGATGGGCTCTCTCAATAAATCTGCAGGAAAGCAGACCCTCCAGAGTTTAGCAACGTCCTCACAGCACTAATAACGCTGTTATTTAGCGTTATTACTTATTAGCGTTAGATTGCAGACTCTATGGAATGTAGCAACGCCCTTACAACACTAACAACGTTGTTTGAATAATTTAGATTATAATACTCAACTAATTATAAATAAACCGATACGCATCCCCCTTCATAACCGCTCAATGTACCGAGGCTGCGCGATGTTCGTTTCCAGTGCGTTCCGTTGCGGTTAAGATTCGCCGCGGGGAGATTCCAATATCGGCGGGACTTCCGGCCGAGATCGTGTGCGAGGCGTGGGGATCCAGGCCGCCTCCCGTGGTCACGTGGTGGAAGGGCCTGCAGCAGCTGAACCACACCTTCGTGTACGTGTCCACGGACGGCAACGTGACCACCAGCGTCGTCTCCTTCACGCCCGCCAGCGACGACCACGTCTCGAACCTCTAATGCCGCGCCAAGAACCCCGTCATGGGCGGCGGGGTTCTTGGCATCGAAGAGGACACCTGGAGCTTGGACGTGCAATGTAAGGCATCTGTATTTTTTTTCGAACACTCACCAAGTTTAATATATCACTTCGAGACTCAGCTTGTTTGACATTGGCAGACACTGGTAAACAAGGGCAGTAATTTGGTCATACCGTGTACAAATGCCGGGATGACGAAATATTTAAAAACGTTGTGCAAATAAGGCAATACATGGTCGCATATATATTATGGCTATGTATGACTTTACTTACCCAAATCTTGCTATGGTAATATATGGCATTTTTGTGGGGACTACCCTACATGATCATCACACGTAGCGCAAGGCTTGTGAGAGAAACTTCCGCGGTAATTCTCTAGGTACCGATACCCATACCTGGATTTCGAACGACACACGTCATTAGTGGTTGTTATGGTCATGTGATCGCTTATGCCAGCGAATGGGAGTGAGGGTACGACGTGCGATGAGCCTGCTGCGTTGGTGGTTAAATTGCAAAGGCCATAAAAGTTTTATATGCATGACGTCAACGAATTTTAAAACAAATTACGGGCGACACAGAGCACGCCAATATTGGCTCACGGTGGTCAGCGTTACCACGTCTATTGAAGCAGCCACGCAGACCAATGCGCAGCCTACGTTTTTGGAGGTTCCACTGTCACGCTGACCAGCATCAGCTGAAGTCGACGGGTGATGCCTTCACCCGCTTCATTTAAAGGACGTGTGATGATATTCCCTCGGCGGTGCCACGTGCTTAATCATCCCCTATAGCAGGGGTGGCCAGGTTGACCCGGCCGAAGAGCCTCAAACAATGCCACAAAACTTCCAAGAGCCGAGGGGCGGGGGGGTCAAACTTTTGTTTGGAGCATTAAACGAAACTCGAACTACTTTCAATCTATCCGAGTCAAAAGCAGTCCAACTGTACGTAAAGTAGCAGTTACACAAGACCACCAAACCGCAACCTGTCTTTCGATTTAAAACACACTCCATTTCTTTTTTTGGAGAAGTGCTCGCGTGACCGGGAGAGAGGCGGGGGGGGGGGGGCGGTAGGGGAGGGAGCCGCGAGCCGCACTTTAACACGCGAAGAGCCGCATGCGGCTCGCGAGCCTCAGCTTGGCCACCCCTGCCCTATAGCTTGCTTATACGCAAAAATGCTTATATTTCATAAAAACTATACTTAGATGGTACCTTTCTTGTGTCGGTGATATACCTATTCCTCTGAGGGGCTGTTTATATTTAGGAGCACGAAGTTAATTCTGAACAGAAATTTAGGGCGCAAACGAGCGGATGAGGGTTGAACATTATATAATAAATTTCACAAAATATTAACGATGAGGGACGACAGAGGCAGAGCTGTGTTTGAGACTTCTGTGTCACGCCGTCCCTCATTCTTCTTACTCTCGGGGTTTTAGTGCATTAAGATACTACTGCATTTTGGTATGTCCTGCGCCGGTATGATCGCAATTTTGGTTATCCACCCAGCATTCAAAGTTGACCAATAATTCTTTATTTATAATGCTTTCTGTTGTCTTTTCTTTTCACACAAACTTAAGATTTCGCTTCAGCTCGGCACCAAGTTGAACCTGGAGAACATCCAGGAGAGCGACGACGTGTACCTGAACTGCCGAGTGAACGCCTATCCGGCCGTGGAAGAAGTCAGCTAGCAGTTCAACGGCCAGGGCTTGCAGGCCTCCGAGAACCTCCTCGTCAGCAAGAACTTTCTGGTGATCCAGCGGGTGCAGACGCACCACTCTGGCTTCTACTCGTGCAGTGCCGAAAGCGCCCAGGGACGCACCAAGGGAGACACGCTGCAGCTACCCGTGCAGCGTGAGTGGGATTCCATTTCAGTTAATGTCTTTCACTTGCAGTCGCTTGTTGCCATGCAGACTTAGGAAATGGGAGGTATTTAAAAATCTCCAAGTGATTCTAACGCCCTGCACGTTCAATGAGCTTCCTTAAGATATTGACAATATCGGGAGGTATAAACCAACGGTTAGAAGAGGACAGAAACTGAGTCATTTCCTCTAAAGGTAGCCAGTGGAAGAGTAAAATAGGCGAAATTTGATCTCTCCTTAAAAACAAGCATCGTGAATGGGCGCGAGTTTTTTTTAGCAATATACTTTTTTCCAGCCGAAATTTGCTGCATTAATTTATAGTCCTTAAGAATAACCCGGATAGTTATGACGTTATAGACTGAAGCAATATCTAAAATATGCAGAACGCCTTTTTCTCGACTAGTCCAGCTGAAACAATAACAATGTTCAGTAAGAAAATAGGTTTACTAGGTTCAGTAGCTTGTGAAATGTTAAACGTAATGCTACATCAAATGAGTTTTGCTCTTGCAAAGTGCCTGCGATAAAGCGTTTTGTGTTTCTTTTGACTTGATGATGGGGAAAATTGAAAGAGCTTATATTGGCCGTCTTCAACCAAGTTTACGACTGGTGGTCTTAGTTATATTTCTGTCCACTTAAGGGGTAGGCCAAGTCCTATTATCGCGTGCCTGCGTCGACTGCAAGCTTTTTTTTTCTCGTAGTATATACGTTTTTTTTAAATGCAATATTTCAAAAGTATTCGTTTTTCTTTTTTTTTCGTATTAAAGGTATATTCCGGGATGGTCTTGATAATTATTTTTATTTCTGTTAAATTATTCAAACATTATTGAAAACAAATTGGAAGGGTTTTGAGAGCCAGAGTAATCCTTTTTGGTAGGTTACGCATATCTCAGTAACTCATTTTTAGTTTTAAACTGGGACATCACGCGAATGGGATTGATTCGATTTGTTTCGGTGCGGTCAAACGCGGACACTTCTTGATTGGGGTCACTATACACTGCAGAGTCACTTGTTACACCGTAGTTTAAATATGAACAATTGAGACACTTGTAGGGGACAAGTTTCTATTTATTTTGTTCAAGGAGAAAATTATATTTACTATTTACGGCATACCTCTAGGCGCCCGTTTCCGGCTTGAGCATCTCGCCGTCGGCGTCGGCGTCGGCGTAAGCGCGTGGGGCATTATGGGTAAATATCCCAAAATTTAGCGGGGAAAAATTTTGCCATATTTAGCGGGAAAATTCCCCGCTAAATTTGGCGGGGAAAAGTTTCCACTAAACTTAGCGTGGAAAACTTTTCCGCTGAGTTTAGCAAAAACATTTCCCCGCTAAATTTAGCGGAATAATTTCACCTAAATGGGAGGCGAGCAGGAGAGGAAGAGAGGCATAGCCTCCTCTCCGTACCTTCCCCTCCTCCTCTTCAAGAGCTGCGCTCTAATTCGGCGTTACAGGGGATTGTAAACGTCTTTCATTTTTTTCTCCCGAAATTAAACTGTAATGATATAGTTTCATTTGATTTTACGAACATAGGGGAATAATTCTTGTAGGATATTTGCAATGCAACACGTACTTTAAAACTAGGAAACTGATTGTTTCAGGTTTACGATTATCGTGGTTGAGTATCTTATTCGTCAAAGTGTTCCTAAACTATCGCTTCTCGTACATACAAACAAAACAAAAAAAAACAAAAAAATGACGAAGTCTGCAAGACTGCAATTTTACAAAAATATGAAAATGATCTTTGTGTTGACCCATCGACCTAGTCCTGTATATCGCGTCAGAAAAAATGAGTTCTATATACGTGAATTTGCCTTCACAACCAATCATATAATTCCTAGATCTGTAGAATTTGCTGGCGCGTTTTAGTGTGCGCGCACTATCGGCACGAGGAAGTGGAGGTGCACTGCGAGGTGGAGGCAGACCCGACCAACGTGACGTTCGAGTGGTACTTTAACAACTAAACTCAGAACAGACCAATCAAGAGCTTCAATACCACGGAACACGCAGCGTCGCCCTTTACGTTCCGCACAGCCACACGGAGTACGGCAGGCTGCTGTGCACGGCCTCCAACCGCATCAGAAAACAGAAGATCCCATGCCTTTTCCACGTCGTTCAAGCAGGTGCGTCTCTTTACCGATTGTGTTGTTTATGTTGTAGTATTTAAATTTTTGATCAGTTTTATACACACTAACTAGATGGCGCCACTGTTTCACCATTGCGCCCGTGTTACCAGGGTCGCGTCCCCGTGGCGCTTCAACCCCACGTTGTTGACCGTTAAATAAATGAGTGCGCTTTCAACCACCGACCGCAACGGACCTCTCCTTTCTTCCGGGGCTCCCGCCCCCGGCTCCGCCGGTCACCACCTCGGCATGTAAGAACCTCGTCTCTTCCGCAGGCCCACGCAGGCACTGCTCTTCTTTATTTTCACGGGTGACCGCATTTTCTATTTACAACATATTTGGCGACGAGCATTTACTACATTTTTGGCGAACGAGAATGGGATAATTTTTTTTCTCCGCATTTTGAACCTTCGCCACGCGTGAGGCTTTGTTTCGCCGCTTTCCGTCGCGGCTCTGCTTTTGAGCATCGTTTAGAGAGGGTCCGAGCGGTTGGTTGGTCGTACTCCCCGTCCGACGGACTGGACGTGTATTTTTTTTCTCGCTCTTCGCGTCATCTTTGACGTTCGGAATGACGTCGTGCAGTGTTCCCGCCAATTTTCTCAACACGCCCGGCGAACCGACGACGCCGTGGCAAACATGGAAGCGCGGCTTCCTCACCTACCTCGAGGCGATCGACGCCGAGGATTTTCCGCCGAAACGAAAAAGGGCAATTTTATTTTCATTTCTCGCAGATGAAGGCAATCGCGTCGTTGATGCGTTCAACCTAGCAGGTCCGTCCGCTAGCGCGACTCAGGACGAATTTCAAGTTTTATTGTATGCTTTGGATTCGCATTTCGCTTCCGCTCGAAACATTATTGTTGAGCGTCGGAAGTTCATCAACCGAGTACAAGGTCCAGGAGAGACCGTTCTCGAATACCTTGGGGCGCTCAGACGCCTAGCTTCTTTTTGCGATTACGGCGAGGCTTTGGAGAGCCGCGTCGCGGAGATGTTTATTTCGGGGATCCACAGCACAGAAGTGCAGGATCGTTAAATCCGAGAGTCCGACGGAGCTAACGCACCTAGCCTCGATCGTGCTGTCCAACTAGCGCTGCAGTTCGAGCGGACATCTCGAGATTGCGATCTTTTTCGGCGCTTGTCAGACCAAGATCCAAACGCGTCGCACGTAGTAGAGCGTGTCCAAAATGGCCGTTCTCTTCAACCGTTCAGCGATCAGCATGCCCAAAATGGCGAGGCATCATCTTCACCGAGGACTCAGCATCCTCCTCCCCCGTTTCCCCCGAGACGCGAGCGTTCTTCTCCCCCTCCTTCTCCTCCTTCCCCGTCGGGTCGCGAGTTGAGACCTCCTCCCCCATTCATCCGCCGTCGTTCGCTCCCTCATCGAGGAGCTCGCGCGCGCTCGTCGTGCGATTTTTGTTTCTTTTGTGGCCGCAAGAGCCACGCGCGGCAAGATTGTCCGGCATCCGGAGCTTCGTGCTTCTCGTGTGGTCGTGCGGGCCACTTCGCCAACGTGTGCCGGAGTCGTCCAAGGGGCGACCATTACCAGCAACAGCTGGCCTTTCGTGCGGGACGGCGAGCCTCCGTCCGCAACGACTACTACCAGCGTCGACAAGCAGAGCCTGGTCCGACAGGGACTCCCGTGCGAGGCATCACGTTCCCGGACTACGAGCTCCCAGCAACAATCTGCACCGTCGCGCCGCCCGATGACTTTCCGGAGCGGTGCCGTTTTTGTGGTGGCCCCTGCCACCAAAGGAAGTTTTGTCCGGCCGCCCACCGTCGCTGCTTCTCCTGCCGGAAGCAGGGACATCTCGACCGAGTTTGCGAGAGTCGACCCCGGTGTCTACGACTCGACCGTGGGGGGCCTAGCAACCCTCCCACCGTGTTCCGGTCCGGCCACCGGAGGCGTCGAAAGATGCGCCACCCTTTGGCGCCATGGTCCCGGCCCCGGGGAGGTACCTTGCCCCCGGAGCCCCCATTTCCTGCTGCAGCCCCGCCTGCAGTTCCTGCTGCAGCCCCGCCTGCAGTTCCTGCCGCCGCCCCTTCCGCTGCAGCCCTGCCTGCAGCTCCGCCTACAGTTCCTACAGAGGTCGTGGAGCCTGTGCCCAAGGAGAACCAGTCTCCTGAGACGTCTCCAGACAACAGCTGGTCATCCAGCACCACCAACGACAGTTCAACAGTGCTGGCGCCGCCACCTGTGAGTGAGTGTTCGACACCCAGCCTGGAGCCACCAGAGCCCCTGGGTCAAGATACGTCCACCCCCCGGCAAGAGAGTCGCCCGCGTCCAAGTCGGCGACTGCCGGGACGATTTAAAAACTATGTGCTAACACTGAAGGAACTTTTGACTTAATTTTGACAAGTACATGAACATTCAGTGAATTTTTCTTTATCCAGCATACTGCCTCAGCGCAGCCTTTCTCAGTGTGTGCTTTCCGCAAATCTTAATTGCGACGTGCTTTTCCTTTTCATCCATTTCATATTTCCAGTGTCTTGACAGAGTTGTCAAAGGTCAGTCAATTTCCTTTCAGTGCATTTTCATGCTTTCCAACTGCCCTGCAGTTTAGCGTCAGTTTTCCTTCCCTCGTTGTTTTTCGAGAAAAGAGTTTATTCAATTTTTTTCTAAGAAAGGGAAGAATATGGGGTTATTTTTTTTTAAGGAAAGGAAAGTGTAGTATTTAAATTTTTGATCAGTTTTATACACACTAACTAGATGGCGCCACTGTTTCACCATTGCGCCCGTGTTACCAGGGTTGCGTCCCCGTGGCGCTTCAACCCCACGTTGTTGACCGTTAAATAAATGAGTGCGCTTTCAACCACCGACCGCAACGGACCTCTCCTTTCTTCCGGGGCTCCCGCCCCCGGCTCCGCCGGTCACCACCTCGGCATGTAAGAACCTCGTCTCTTCCGCAGGCCCACGCAGGCACTGCTCTTCTTTATTTTCACGGGTGACCGCATTTTCTATTTACAACATATTTGGCGACGAGCATTTACTACATATGTCATTTTTTCGTGCTATATGCACTACGTAGTTTTAAGATGCCCGTTTCGAGATGTGACTTTGAATAAACATTGCTCGTTAACTTTAAACGGCTCAAAATGCAAACGTTTTCGTGTCAGGCACGGGCTGTACCTGAGGAGTGATATTTCTGAATTTCACTGATAATAACTTCGCTCACACCATTCATATATGCAAATCATATAAATCGAGCCTTTAATTTGTCCGTGCCACGCATTCTTTGAAGCAATGATGTCCAATCAATTGGTCGTCGGATAAAGCTAACGAGATTCTTGGTTATCTACCGTAAACTTACGACCGCTACGGGCGAGAGGATCATATATGACTTGACGTATTAGGATTGTAATGTTTCGAAGAAACGTAAAAATAAGGCTTTGAACAAACACGGTGGTTGATGCAACCTAGTACACATATACGAAATGTCAAGGAGAAAATAAACAATTTCTCATTCAAGCGCATACGTAGACTGCACAACACTTAGCTGCAAACACGACATTGGCCCTTTTTGAATATTACATAGAGAGGACATTGGCGAGCACCAAGACCTACCGCTTACGTTAACACCCCGAATGAACACCTTGCAGCATAGAAGTAGCGCTGATAACACTTTTAGGATTTAAGGAACCTAAACGTTGCGTGAGACCCCTCGCAACGCTAAAAGAATTTTATGATTGAGGCGCGCAGGGTGAATGTCGAAATGCTCGCTATTCTTCGAATTGATAACAAGGAAGGCCATCACTTTACTGACAGTTTATTGCCATACTCTTTATTTCCAGGGAATACTGTCAAGATCTCCTCAAACGCGCTGCTGGTGACTGTGTTCTGCTCCGCTCGCTGCCAGTGTTCATTCTCGCGGCAGTCAAGTTGAAAAACAAGAGGTTCTTTGTTAAGAGTAAGTTGGTTTCAAAATGCTTCCGCAAGCGCTTGTGAAAAAAAAAATGTCCACCTCGTTTTTGTTTTTAGTTTAATATTTCTAGCACTTGGGCGTAGTCCTGTGAACGCAGGCGAATAATAATAAAAACAAAAACAAAAAAGAGCACCTTAATTGGTGACAGCTTTCGGGATTTTGCCATTTAACTTTAACAAAAATATATTTAGATTTTTTTTTCAGTACAAGCTCAATTTGTCGCGGTTAGTACTTGGCCTTTGCACGGTACTTCTCAGTTGCGAGCGGTCCCCATTCATTTTTTTAAGTGCAGTTTTACAAATTTTATTTTATTCAAGCATACTAGTGTTACATTGCACAATTGGGAGGTCATTTGTAGCGACAACAAATAGCATAATTGCGTTTTTTTTGTATATCTCAGGTCGCGAAACAAAGAGGGAAGTAGTCGACGAAGACGCTTGTCCGTCAACCACAGCGGCGAGTCCCGAAGATGCCACACAGCTACAGATCTCGTTCATTTACCCCAAAGAGGACAATCAATTGTGGATGGTCGAGAAGAGCACCGAACTATGAGTGTGCCAGACGAACAAATGCACACGAAGTCGCGGCGCCACCAACGTAAACGTCGTGGAACAATCCATTAAGAAAGACACCATCAACCCGCCGTTGCCAACCGAGACAGTTGTCGCGGAATCACTGCTTTTGGAATACTGTGATAGCAATTGTGTGCCCCACTCGCGACGAACTGACGAACAAACTGGATCGATATCATTGTTATTCGCTGGTTGGTGGTTTCCCACAGAGTGTTGCTCAGTGACTATTTAGACGAGTTTCCTCGTTAGTGGTAGACCGAGCATTGGGAGTCATCAGACATTCCTTCAGACAGTGCGAAAGAATGCCGTGCTGCAAAGAAACGATCTCACGGAAAAGTGCATGCTACACTCTTAGAAAAAAGGGTATCGATAGTCCTCCCTAAGGGGAGGAGCGGTCTTGTAACCTATGTTCCTTTAGAAAGGGAGAAACCTTCGTCCCTGAAGCAGGGGAGCATAGTTCCTCCGTCGCCAGCATCTCATAATGGCTGCCCTGAATCGAGCAAATCGAGCTCAATAAGGCTTAAGGAGGACGCTACGTCTCCTGTACGGGACGAGAGGAGCAGCAAATAAAAGCGTAACACGAGCTTTCCGCGAACAGTGTTTATTTCCGAAGCCTGATTGCCCCCGCAGGTACAGAAACTTGCGTTTCGAAAGCAGTTACTCAGTCTTCTCATCGTCAGCACTGCGATGTTAAACGGAGACAACCGATACCCAGTTACTTCACGCACTTTACGTCTTACCTTTGCTGTTCCTCGAGTCACAATTCCTTCGTCAACCGCACATACGGAGGAATGGCAAACCAATCCGCGAAACCAAAAGCAGCTCAAAAGAGGAAACTCGAAGCCGCGGTTTATCGCGTAGCGTGAAAGAAGGTTAAATCGCTTGCCACCAGATGGCAGGGTCAAGCAGAGTAATTGCAAGTAGCTGAGCTATGATTATAATGCAATTGAATGCAAAGATGAAAAGCGAGCTGGACAAGAATGACGAAACTACTCCCTGGAGAAAGAGAACAAGAGGGACAAAGGACAAAGCTAGGTGGCGCTAGGTACCGCACAATTCATGTTCTACAAAAAATATTTTTATTTCCGCGAGCTATTACGCTTCGCGACCTTCGGCAACCTGTACTGCCTGTACTATGTACACCACTGATCTCTATTGTTGTAGGCTGGATCGCGGACCGCGGCCTTGGCAGCTAGGGCCAAGTGTCGCCACCGGCGGCCATTGATTGACACCAGCCAATGCACGGGACTCTATGGGAAGAACGAGAAAAAGTGCCGTTTCTCCCGATTCTAAGTCTTTGTCGGCACTGAAACTTTTTATATGCTTTACAATAAGCCAGTCAAATAGCTTGCGTACAAACATTAAAACTGACAGCCTTCGCCGTTCTTATAAATAAATATTTTGTGGTCGAGAGTGACTCCACTGTAGTGCAGCTCAATGAGGCGAGAGTTACCTAGAGTTACCGCGGAGTCGGTGGCGGTTTTGTTTAGTTGGGTTTAGCAGACGACAAGCTCGGAGGCTTTGCTACGCGGAATTCACTCACTCCCGGTAAGCCGCTGTCAAGATGGAACTTCTTTATCATTCATCAACTTCTGGGCTTCCCCGAGGACGGTCTCATTGACGGCAAGCTCCTTTGATTACTCCACTACGAGAGCAAGCTTGCCAGCTCAGCCGTGGGTGCTCCGGTACGTTTCATTTTTTTTAATCGGCGTTCGAACGTTTGACAAATACTGATTCGATCTCCAAACACCCGACATAAGGATCGCAGGACACCACAAAATACTCGCCTCCGAATACAGCGTACATGCTTCAATATTCTTACTTTTGTGCGTTTCTCCCATAGACTTGCATGTATTGCCTGGTGTCAAGCAATGGCCGCCGGTGGCGACACCGACGGGCTCCCGATCCGCGATCCAGCCAACTAAAATAGAGATCAGTGATCTACACGTGCACACACATACTACAAGCATCAGGTGAACATACATTGAGCGCATACACATACATGGCACATAGAAGCATCAATACAACGGCTTACTAAACCGAACACTACGCCCGAGCGCTGCGTTTCCGTCTTTTATACTGGTCGTTTTGAACGTACGGAATTTCTCGGTGACTGCGTAAGCAATAAAAAATATTCCCAGCATGTTGATTTTTTCCCAGCAGTGTCATACCTCTAGAGTATTTTGAATGGCTCAGGGGATGAATCTCTTATTGAAAAGTAAACGCTCGATCATGCCGTAATTATTTGAAAGTCAATAAATCAAGCCGCTCCAATGCGGTTCGAAGCCATGAGTTTGTTTCCCCGCACGGCACGTCGTAGCCTGTATTTCTATTGTGGTGTTTGTTTTTCTATTTGTGCTTTTCGCACACGGCTGCAATATCCGTCTTGAATTAATCTCTGTAGAGCGGATATTCACTCGGCTGGAAGTGATGCTTCACGGGCAGAGAAATCGCTTTTCGATCTACTCGAATGCAGTTAAAGCCGCTACTTGCGGCAGGTGTTAGGTGCATGGGCGTACCAACCGGAGGGGGGGGCGAAGGGGGCTTTTGTCCCCCCAGTTCTCAGAGGGGGGGGGGGGGCAAGGCATGGGTTTTGCCCCCCCTGAAACAGCCGCCACTGAGCAGGACGAACACTGGCCGGCGGCGCCCAATGGTTGCCAAGGGTACCGCCCCCCGGTTCGGGGGGGGGGGGGGGGGGGGGGGTCTGGTTTGCACCCTTACTCAAAATCAAGTTGGTACGCCACTGGTTAAGTGTCGTACCAACTTGAAAAAACCAGCAAGGATATCAAGCTGGGCAAGCTGGTTTAGCTGGGTTTTAAGCTGGTTCAAGCTGGTTCGAGCTTGTCTAGGTAGTAATCAAGCGGTTCAAGCTGGTTCTAGCTGGTTCGAGGTGGTTTGAGCTGGTTCGAGCTGGTTCGAGCTGGCACTGCCGCTGGGCAAGCTGGTACTTGAGCTGGTTCAAGTTTGTCATGCTGGTTCGAGCTGGTTTTGAATCTGGCCCAAGCTGGTTCAAGATGGCCAAGCTGGTTCAAGCTGGCCAAGCTGGTTCAAGCTGGCCAAGCTGGTCTTCCTGGTAGCGCGCACGGCAAGGTCGGCGAGAGCTTGTCGAACTGGTATTGCCGGGAACGCGCGCGCCAAGGTCGGCTGGGGTGGGGACGATGCCACGTCCTGTTCTTTGTCGTCTCGTTTTCGGTAGACGACCGGGCGCTTCAGGCACGCTGCGAGCTTCCTTTGTGTGGGAGAAAAAAGAGAGAGAGAGAGAGAGAGAGGTAGGAACGGAGAATTTGGGACACGTTTGGCTATTTTGGGCAGATTTTCGAAGGGACGGCTGTGTGCGCGTTGTTTGGCGACTACTTGAACGGCGGTGCAAGCGAAGCGGGATTTAAGGAGACAGCGAGCGGCAGTTCGTTCAGCGTGGGAAGAAGTCGGATGCCCCGACTGAGGCGTCGTTTTGTGTCTTCGAACATCTCTGTGCTCGTGAATAACGGTGGTGCCGAGGAGTATTGCCAATGCCATCCAAGCCACACGGATTTCCTCGCCTCTGCCGAATACGCAAGAGGACTCTTCGCCCCCATTACGGGCGGGACCCAGGTTCGCTTCTCTCATCCGTGTAGTATTTTTATTGTTATTGCCTGATTTTGGCGTGTGTCTAGTATTTTTCTTATTGAGAGATAAACAATCTTGTTTTAATAGCATTGTTTGTTTTGCACCGAGAACCACTGTCTGTGCGCCGGTTAGTACTGTGTCAGCGCAGTGGATGTGTAGCATCTGAGCTCATGTGAGCAGACCGCGAATTCAAAAATAATAAATTAGATGCCGAGCTGGCTTTTCTATAAAGTTTGGCTTGTTTACCTGTGTATTTATTTCAACTGGTTAAACCGGTGGGGAAGTACACCAGCCTAACCAGCATGAGCAGTTTACCCAGCATGACCCAGCATTTGCCCAGCATTCACCCATCATCCAACCAGCTCGACCATCACGGCAAGCTGGGCATGCTGGAGCAATAACCCAGCATGAAGCTGGGATGTTGGGACCAGCATGAAGCTGGGACGCTGGGACCACCTTGTGCTGGGCATGCTGGAGCAATAACCCACCTTGAAGCTGGGATGCTGGGACCAGCATGAAGCTGGGATGCTGGGACCAGCTTGTGCTGGGCATGCTGGAGCAATAACCCAGCATGAAGCTGGGATGCTGGGACCAGCTTGTGCTGGTTTTTTCAATAGGGCGGAGCTACGCCGTGGAGCTACGTCGTGGAGAGCTCGAAAACGTCTAGCGCTCACCCCAGCGCGCCACTTGTTCTCCAGGAACCGTAGTATATTTAAACAGCAAAATAAAGTGTAGCTTTTTCTTTTCGATTTTGCATATTGCTCTTTTTTAATGCTAAAATTCCACACTGTAAATACACGTAATTTCCGTCATAATTTCGTACTGTTCAGTCCTTTCCTCAGAGCGCAATCGCTCTCGGGGAGGAGACAAACGCCAGTCACATTGGCCACTGTACGATAGGAGCTTACTGTTCAGACCAGCGTTCCAACATGACTATCCGCATGTCGATCGATTGCCCCCGGAACATCAACCTGCGACACTCCGCCCCCTCCGATCACGGCCCGACAAGCGGCATCAATGCCCGGCAGTTTACGTCATCTCATCTTGTTGTTACACCACTGATACCCGAACACACGGTCACATCGGCGATAATTCCAGCCTTCAGTTCACAGCCCACAACACTGCCATCAAGATGTTGCTGCTGTGTTGCTGATACGCAGCAATACAGAACCACGTTGAACGCTGGTTGGCACTCGGAATCGGAAAACAGAACCGAACTCAGCACGGAAGGCACCCAGGCAGCCGGCAGCAAAACCTGCCTGTCTTGGACGCAGTTCCTGCGATTTCCATAACGTCGAAAACGTCGACACAGTTCCGCGTGGTTCCGCAACTGCAGTTACACGTGGGTCGCGCAATCCGGCGGACACCGGCCAACTCACCCAGTGTACGTAGCGCTGCTGGCACTGCTCCGGAACTTCGCTGTTTCTAGCGGCTTCGTTTGCTTGTTTGATAAAATTAGCGATAAGAACGTCAATGCAACCGAAATGTTCTGCACGTTTGGACTAGAAGACGGAATTACAAGCCGCCTTCGCTGCCGTTGAAGCTCAATCAACTCAACAACATTTATTAAACAACGTGCGCGACGTGCTCGAAAAACGAAACCGAAAGAAGATGAGTCGAGAGGGCGAAAGCCTTCTCCCGCCTGCCTGGAGAAGGAGAAAAACGTCTCGTTCCTCCCTTCTTCTCGTGTCCGCTTGGGGGCGCGTCAGTAGAAGGGAGGAAGACGCGCTACCGGTTTCCTCCATTTTGTCTTAGAGTGTACGCGCAGGCGGAGAAGCCGTGAATGATGATTTCTTGTGCACCTCGGCCTGATGTCAGAAATGTGAAGTGGGCTAAACAGCCACTCACCCATCATCTCTGCTTTCTTAGGGGTAAGTATGCCGAATATACTTGATGTTATATCATACAACAAAATGACCACGGGTTATACATGAGTATGTCAAACAATGACTTACTAATTCAAAGTCATAGAGTGCTACAAATGTTAACCTTATCTAAAAGCGCCATAAATCAAACATTGTAATAATTTAATGTGAAATACAGGTTTCGCCATCGCTTGTATGCAGACACTTTCAATATTTTTGCTGTTTATTATGTGCACGTTTGACACAGCGATATTTTCTACAAATAGTTTATTTTTTAATAGGGTTTATCGGGTTTCGAGTCACAACAATAAATTCCGACAGAAAATAATTTAATTCGAAGACACTTTTAAAGGAAATTTTTGCTGCAGGTCGAAGTATTGTAGTGCGGGCCTAAAATGTTTGAAAACGAACACAAGAAAGCTTAAAGGTTACTTTTTTGTGTTCTTTTGTTTTTAATGTCAAAATAAACCCATCACTAAGTGCACCCGAGCATCACGGACATCATTACTGTGGAAAAATATTATATTTTCCAAAATATAGTCAACCGCCGATATACCGTTCATACGAACGTCTCTACGCAAGACATATAAATATATATATTCAAGATACTATGATGTAAAAGTAAAGTCTGTACCCCTAAGGAAGCTAGAAAAAAAAAGAAAAAAAAGAAACAACCTTGAAGCGAGTAGCAATGTTTTCATTCAAATGTTGCAGTAATTACCGCTTACATATTAACTCTCTGATACCTCATTATATTCACAACTTCAGTTGCCTATATAGTAGACGCCAGAAAAGTGGCAAAAAGAACGACCCGACACACCACCTCGTGTTTTTTTTTTACGTCTACCGGTTTCTTATACATATTTTTGTTTTACTCTCAGGTTTCTTATGCACTTACTTCACCAGCTTGCTTGTGCTTTTGTTTTCTTTCAGCATCCATGAACTGATGTTGAAAGAGGCAGACTGCGTGTTGTATTTGAGAAAACGAAGTCAAAACTACCTCATCGTTGTGAACGACTGTGACGTTAGCCAGTGTGACTACCACGTCGTCAACAATATCTGTTAGAATATATTCCCCCTCCCCCTATATACTCCCTCGTCCCGTTCACATTTGAAGCGTTTTGATATCACCTAAAAAAGAAAAAAAAGAAAACTTTGTGTAGTCCCACAAAAGAATGGTGATCAGCACCAATAAAACCAACTAATTTTTAAAATTTTAGAGTTCGTAAGCTACTCTCATAAAGCTACATAAAACAGGCTGAAGCCAGACACATTTTTTTATAACTTTGATTGCCCCTTTTCACAGGTGTCCACTCCGGAGAATTGAAGAGAGCGAGCATCACAGCGACTTAGACCGTGGACAACGATCGCGCGGCTCAACGAAGCAGCAGGCCTCACTGGCGTGGATGTTCTAGTGGACGATTATCCGAGAGACTATTTTTATATCGCTCCACCTCCTCGTTACCGCTCTCCCCAACTACCTTCAAAAGAAGGCTGCGAGTGCACAGAGACAACATAGATATCGCACGTTAATAATTACCCGTCAACCTCTTTAAAATTGTTCTGTCCCAGATTATCATCATCGGGTTTAAAGGTGAACAGAGGATCGCGGGTGTTTCTTCGTCATGAACGTGTAATCTATACCTTTCTACAACATGTGCCAGATATTCCTATGTTTTTTTCTTTTTCTAAGAGTTACCAATAAAAAAGCGATTTAAATCTTCCTGTTACCCCTGGTTCTTTTGGTTTTCCACGAGGTCTCCGAGTAACGACGCAATGACACCAGTTGGAAACCGAGCCTAAAGAGATAATAACACTTTTAACGGTCGAGACAACTCATAAAAGTCACGTGCTGAGAAGTACTTTCTATTACCTTAGCGGCAACATAAACATTTTTTTAGCAGGTTCAAGGGCTCGAGTTGAAAACAGCACCAGTGACATTCACTTGTAGCGGCTGTCTTGAATGTTTTGGACTGCATTTGCGGGGCTGCTTGATGTTGCCAGTGGGAGTGCAATGTCCACGCCAGTGCCACTAAAGCACAAAAAGCACGGTAAAGTAACATATCTTTATTCCCTATTTTTCGGTCCCCCTCGAGGTTTTGGTGCGGGTTAAAAATAAGTGATAAACACAAGCTGCTGGAAAGTTAGGGAAAATTACCTTCTAGAGGTAATTTCCCAAAATAGAAATTTTAACAGCATATCGCCTTTAACAAAATAACTAAGCCGGAGGTCTTAAGTATTTTATACTACAAAATATTTATATCGCTCCACTAAAACATTCACGCATCGAATTTGTTTTTGAGCTATAATGAGGTTTTGTACTTCAAATTTGCTTTTATAAACAATATAAAAGAAAGTTAATATATGTGTATTTTAGCACGAGCGCACTAAAATGTAGCCTTAGCGCGTAAATTACAACTTGTTTTCCAAATAAATAAATAAAAAACAAGAGTGTTTTATCTTTTGGTTTCATTATTTCATTTGAGGCATAAGACGGGCAACGTTTAGCGTGAAAACAACAATATACAAAGAACTCCACGTAACGGATACGAGAGAAGATGGAAGCACCGGATAAGAGGACAAAACCCAGTTGTGAGCAGCGAACGGTTTCTCGTAGTCGTTCCGAGGCTTGCTTATATCGGAAGCACGGAGAGGAGAGCCAACAATCTGGCCTTCTCTTATCGACGACGCCCCACGCCACAAAGAAGCCGGTACAGTACAACAAGGTGAGCGCCCTTCGGAGCACCAGCGAGCCCTTTTTTGTCCTTCGCCGACAAACAACGAGCAGGAAGGAAAATTACTGATGTTTACGCTTCTCTTTAATTTGAAATTAGAGCGCAGCTCTCGGGGTATTTTCTTTTTGCGGTATACTGTGGTAAAATATTTGAGAAAGAAATATACATATATTGGGAAATTTTATGATTTTTGTTTTTTGTTCGAGGGTAAGCCAAAGAGGACGAGGAGGGATCGGTGCAGGCCCCATAATGCAACGCGGTTACGGGCGGATAGATTTCCTAGCTCCTCACCAGGCAAGGACTACCCGGGATGCGGAGAAGGCCCTGTTTCCGAACGATGGCCATTTTGCTCGAACGTTACGTTTACCATGAAACAAAAAGACTTCATTTTAGGCAATGTGCTTCCAAGAATCCACTGGTTCCGCCTTTTCCGTCTGTAGGGCCTTCTTATGTCGATGCGAGCGACAACGAGCGGACGTGCTCCAAAAAGATGCCAGACGCCCTAGGAATCTCGTCAACTGACTTTGATTTAGTAGCCTTGCCGTGGGATTGCGTGAACAAAAATGGTTCTGAGTAAAATGACGTCGGACCATTTCGCCTGCTAACGTTTTTTTTGTTTTTTTTTTCACAGCGTTAGCTTGTATGGGCTTTTCTTATTTTTGAAAGCGACGTTCGTTGTTGATGCTGTAGTAGTTGTCGTTAGTAATGGTGTAGTTGACGCAGTAGAGCATAGGGTGTCCGTCGTCGATGTTAACAAATACTTACTTCATATCGGTTGCCGTCCGCGGGAATCGAACCTGCGTCCGCTGCGTGCGAAGCGGAGCCGCTATCACAAAGCTACGCCACAGCATTTGTTTTCCACTTTTTTCTTTAGTTTGAAGCTACGCCGCAGTGTTAACAAACCGCTTTAAAATTAGTGGTGTTGTAGAACCCGATGCCTACTGCACGCGCTTTCCGACAAAAAAAAATATGTAGCTGATAACAAAATGCCGTTGTAGCACTGTCAATGCCAAGAGCTCGTGACGAGAGACGCGCTTCCACGCGCTCCGGAACAAGGAAGAAACAGAAGCTTTCGGAAAAAAATGGTTGGATGTCTCCTTTGTTGTAAACGCTTTTGTTCACGCACCACAAGGGTGCGTGAACGTGACGCCGATGCCCAACGACTTCGCCGTGATTTGTCGCAGCTATCACAGTGACTATACTGTCCATTAACACGGGAGTGAGCAACAGTTTATTTTTTTCCCGAGCGCGTGGAAGCGCTTCTCCCCGCACGATCTCTCGGCATTCACAATGCTACCGCGGCATTTTGTTTTCGGCTCTTTTTTGTATTTCTTCGTAGAGCGGGCGTAGTGGGCACTCTGTACACTTCAAGAAGCCTATATGTAAGTCGAGATGTTAATGCTGTGGCGTAGCTCTGTGGCAACAGATGCAGGTTCGTATTCCACGGGCGGCGGCCGATCTTTTTTCGAGGATGTGGCAACATCGACGTCGGACACACAACGCCCTTATACTACGCCATCTAAGACATAATCAACAACTACAAAATCAACGATGGACGTCATTTCCAGTGGTGGGAAAAAGAGCCCATAAGAGGTATCGGTGTAAACAAAAGGAAAACCAAAAAAAGAAAGGGAGGAAAGAGGGGAGGTCCCAAAGGTGAAAACTACGTCGAGGCCCGCTTCCAAATTATTGAGCGTATAGCCGGCAGCGGTGCCGGCAAGTCCAAGTACGGAGCGAGGAAAAATAAGTTCTGCAAACAATCGTCCATTAGCGTCGAGTGTTACTACCTGCTGCGACATAACTGAGTGGCCGAAGTAGCGACTCGTCAACCCCCCCCCCCCCCCCCCCCCCGGGCGGCCGAACGCATCACGCTCGAGCAAACTGCATAAGGGCGTACCGGAATGAAAAGGTGGGACGACGAAACGACACTTAATCGTGCTTTCGCTTTTTATTACCTTTTTACGTTTTGCTTAGGGCTTGGATCGATCGTGATATCGACGGAAAAATAACGAGAATAAAAAACAAACTACGCGCAGTTAGGCATGACGTTCGGTAAAAGCCATGGAGCTTACGCCCAACCTATTTACACCAACTCAGTGTTTCCAACCAAGACCGCTTTGCTTACGCCAGGTGTGGGCACTGCGCGTGCGCAGAAACCAAATTCGGGAAGGAGAGAAGCGTCTGCGCGTGCGCTGTGCCGACAGGACCGCCTCCGCAGTGGCGTGACTTCAGTGAGTTGAGTTGGTCTTGGTTTTACATTTAAGTCCGACCGAAAAAAAAAGCGCTACGATTTGATGGAGTTAATCGAGGGGCGCCAAAATTGCATCCTTACGGGGCTCGTGGCTCTGCCGCATTTACGGCGCGTGATGCGTTTTGTCGGGGATTGCAAACGCGAGAAGACGACGAGCGCCATTACGATGCACTTTTCACGCTGATTGATTGGCATCATCGGATTCAAGCCTTGGCTGCAGTCGGATTCAACGTGACACGGAGTAAAGCGGAGGGAGGATGTTTCCATGGAGCGTGTGGAGCTTTCCAAGTGGGTTTAAACGCGGTGTATTCCCATAAGGTGCATTGACCTCATTAGCGCACCTATATATAATATCTTTAAATATATAGTATTTAACGATTCGGGATTGATCTTTGTATAGACATAAAAGCGAGTCCTGACCAAAATAAATGCTAATGATACGTTGCATTTTGGAAATGTTTCGTTGATATGGCGCCGTGCCCTGTGTATCTGACATGTCTGACTCGTTATTTAAGTACCGCGTGCACGGAGCGAAATCGAAACGCGGAGTTTGAGTTTATGGAGACTGCTTGTTTTCGTTGTGTCAAATTTAGCATTTTTTTAGTGAATACTGCAGGTTCCACAAGCACAGAAAGTTACAAAAATCACGTCAATCTATTTTTTTATGCGACGGGGTGGAGGAAGGGTAATTGCAGCAGTGCCATGTGGGAGTAGACTTTTTATTCAGGCAGAAGACTCCGGTGCATCAGTTCGGCAGCCTTACCGAGGCAGCACAGGACGTTAAGATGACGCCGAAATAAGGTCCTAGACGTTAGGCGACGTCGAAGTCGTTAACAAACTTTTTATCGACGGCATTGGTACGTCCACGTGAGAGGTTTCGACAACGTCAAACACACGACGTAGTGAGAACGTCATAAGCTTCACCTCGACGTCTTCAACACTCATCGACGTCTGTTCGACGTCTTGTATGAGAAGTTCTTTGATCGTCAAGCAGGAGACGTCACAACAATGTCCTGAGCAACACGTTAACGTCTTCGACGTTATTCGGCGTCAGTTCTACGTTTTGTTCGGAAGGTTCTTCGAACGTTGAGCGCGAGACGCCCCAACAATGTCTGAGCAACACTTCGACGTGATTGCCAATAATAGACGTCAGTTGTACGTTTTCTCCGGGAAGTTTTCTGAACGTGGAGCACGAGACGTCCCAACAATGTCCTGAGTAACACCTTGACATCAATGACATTATTCGACGTCGTTTCTACGTTTTCCCCGGGACGTTATTCCAACGTTGAGCGCGAAGACGTCCCAACAATGTCTGAGCAACACCCTGACGTCATTCACCATAATAGACGTCAGTTCTACGTTTTCTCCGGGTGGTTCTTTGAATGTGAAGCACGAGATGTCCCAACAATGTCCTGAGCAACACCTTGACGTCATCGACATTATTCGACGTCATTTCTACGTTTTTTTTTCGGGAGGTTCTTCGAACGTTGAGCGCAAGACGTCCCAACAATGTCTGAGCACACCTTGACGTCATTGGACTTAATAGACGTCAGTTCTACGTGTTCTCCAGAAAGTTCTTTAGGCGTTGAGCTCAACACGTCTCAACAATGTCTGAGCGAACATCTTGATCACCCTGAACAAGCGCCTTATAGAGCCCAAGGTGCTGTCATGTCACTTTTAAATTTTCTCATCAATGTCAGCATTTTTTATACTGTGCATGCAATCCACCTTTCAACCTGGCTGAGCTGCAGAAATCTCTTACAATATTATAATTCTCTTGATTGTCGTTTTACCAGGAATGACTTAAAGAGCCGAGAATTCACAACAGCAAAAACCAAGATTAAGCTCGAAGTCAGCGGGGCTGTTTATAGCATTTTCAGCCAGTTCTAACTTAATTTCAGCGTCTTTGAAGCTGTAAGAGAATGATAATAAAGTAAGAGATTTCTGCAGCTGTGCCAGGTTGAAGGGTGCACAGCATGCACAGTATCGAAAACGCTGTCATTGACGGGAAATCTTAAAAGTGATATGGCAGGTCCTTGGGCACTACAGGACGCTTGTTTAGGGTGACTCCGAATTTCACGCAAGACTGTGTATTCATAGAAGTGGCCGAAATTACTGATCGCTAGGGAGCTGAAGGAACACCGTTCCCATGATTCCTGGAGTGCGGGCCGGGGCGTTTGGTGGATTAAGCAAATGGCCTATTCCGTCCGAATATAGATGCTTTCGCGAACATACCTTCGAGCAACGAAGCCAGATCCGGTTGACTCCATTGTTCCACGGTGACCCAAATCGAGGCAGTTATCAATCGACATCCCGTTCAGTCTCGACGTATGCTCGGTGTTTTATGGTAGTTAAATGGGACCTTATTTCAACCTTGACATAACGTTATGACAGACGTACACTTGACATTTTATGTCGTTAAATGGGACGTTATGATATCGTTAATATGACGTTCTCAATGGACATCCCGTTGAGTTTAGACGTATACTCGACGTTTTATGGTCGATAAATGGGACATTGTTTCAATGTTGATATAACGTTATCAATTAACTTCCCGTCCAATTCAGAGGTGCACTCGACGTTCCAAGGTCGTTAAGTGGGACGTTATGTCAACGTAAAATCCACGCATTTTTCCAGACATTAGCCTTTCCATATTACGTCGAAGGGATCTGACGTTCAGTCTTTCGACGTTCTTTTGACATGTGGTTCTTGACGTCATCGACTTTCTTTCGAAGTTTTTCTAACGTATCTGTGCTGCCTGGGTTACTTTTTTTTCGTTGAAATCTTGCCTCTTGGGAATCTGCCTATCTGGACCTGATTAACAACACCTTGCTTCAGATAACCGTAACTATCAACAGAAGCAAATATACAGCAGAGCTTAGTTTGAACGGTAGCCTTTCGTAGAAATGTGCGATTGAAATATTAAAGGTTTTCGGTTACGTACTCCCGTGCCAGCATGCGCTAGACGCTAAAGTTTCTAGCCACACCTCTGGTTTCGTGCTTCTCTTGGTATTCTAAGGTATTGTAAACTCTGTTGGCTTATAGTATTTGTAGGTAACCCCCATTTAGGTGGTGCAGTTCTCTTCGCGAAGGTATAACGGTGCAACAAAAAGCGACGTATTCTCGTAAATTTACGAACCTCCCCTTAAGCCGACATCAAGTTTTATCTGTAATCAACCGGTGTATGTAACCTAAATGGTTAGCCGAGTAATTTAGTTTTAGCCCCAGCAAAGCGAGAATATTTTAAAACGCGTTAAATGAACACCACTGAATGATTAAGCCGCATCCCACATCATCATCTGACATATTAGAACATCACCCGACCGGAACATACATTTAGGGCTCCGAACCTTTCTTTTTTCATTGGCAACACAATACTTCCCTCATCTCTGGAAACATCCTCCGCATTTACCGAAGAAACCCTTAGTTTTCTTTTTGCGGCATCTAGCCTCCACAATAATCCTGCATAAAATTTGCGGTGCCAGCATTCGCAGTAGCTTCTGTCTTCTTCTTTTTTCTGCTTTCTCTTTTTCCTCACTTCTGCTAACCTCATTCCCGAAGCCAGGGAGTCTCCGGAAACTCGCTGTCTCTCGCGTCACCCGTCCCTCATAATTTTCCAATGCGCCTTGAGCTCTCTCGCCCACTGTCGGTCTAAGTGTCAGCGTCCCCAGATCGACCATTTTCTCACTCTCCCTCTCTCACGCCCGTCTCTTTCTCACCCTCACTTCCCAGACTGTTTCCCTTTCTTCTTAATTTCCCTATTTCCTTCGTGGAGAGCTGTAGCGCTGATTGCGTTGCATTACATTTGTACGTTTTCGTTCCGGCTTCTGCCCACATGCTCGGCGTAGTGTTCGCGTGTGCCGAGTGAAGAAAGGCTCTGTCTGGGCAAAGAGAGGCAACTCCATTTATTTTAATTACCAACCATTTGTCTAGGGGAGGTATGTGCGCGGCTGCAAAAAAGTTCTGGCTTGGATGGGTAGGCAAAGGGTGATAATTGCGGGGGAAAAGGGGAGTGAGATATCTCGTCCCTGATCAACGGTTGTTCACACGTCGTCCCACTCGGCAATTTAGTTTAGGCGCGAGTAGAACTCGAGCCTAAAGCAGTTGTTGCCCAAATTGTGCGCGCCCTGAGGTGGCGAGCCGTTTTGTAAGAGAGTGTTAAAACTTACGCCGTAAGTCCAGGAGCGAAGTCATTATCTCAAAGCTAACGATGAAGGCTAGGACCAGTTGCCTCGGCCTGTTGCAATAACGTTTTACATAATCAAAAGAATGCTTATAAATACCCTTGAAATTAGAATAATTCGTATAAATGTTAGAGTGTGTGAGTATAGTCCTGGCTGGTGCTTAAATCGTAAAAAGACGGAGTGCGTGTCAACCAGACAAAGAGAAGAAAGTAAGTATATTTTTCATTTTCAAGGGCGCCTCGAGTTTGTTTAGTTATTTATGAATTGAACATTTTTTAGCGAGTCCACATTAGCAGTTTAGAGCAGTGTCAGAAACTCTGTATCTAGGTTCTTTGTGTTCAGGCATTTTTGTAAACAATCTGTCCTATACCCCTCTCCCCCTCTTCCTGTAAGACGCCCTTTGAGAACGTGTCTGAGGGCTGTGAACATGAAATTTCAACATAAAGATGACTTTTCCCAGAATTTGTACTCGTTTTGTTAGTGCATCTGAGAAGAAACCCTTATTATCCTGTGGGATAATGGAGGTACCGATAAACGAAGTTTAATCTACTCCCTATAACATTTCCATGTCTGAGAAGTTTTTCTTGCTTTCCCCTTTTTTACGAGGATGCCCGGTCACCATAAGGGCAAACCTTTATTTGCGAACAAAGCACATCCAAATATAACCCCAATGAGGTTCACAGGAACCGTACGTTTAGATTAAGTTAATTCTGCCTTTTTGCTGTCTTTGTGGCGTCGAAAGAGAGGTCTAAAAACATATTGTTTTTGTTCAAGCATCGATCATGAAATACCTTTACCTGACCAAAGTTGCACAACCCCAGACGTACTATCAGGTACGAATGAAAGGGGAACACCGGGGCGCGTGGCCTTTGATACATGCTACTGTATACCGAGAGGCAACTAGGAACTGATAATCTAGTGTTAGAGAAAGGATTTATTAAAGATGAGAAAGGTATATAGAAAGAAGGGACGGACAACAATGACTTCCAACTTTCTACGTATCTTCCTCATGTATATTCCTCATGACAACAATGACTCCCCCCTTTCTATCTATGTTCCTCATGTTTAATTACTGTTACCAACACGCTCGTTTTGTACTTAATTGGACAGAGGAGCTATAGGATTGCAAACAAATCGGAATGGGTGCGCACCCTTGAAACCCGGTTTCTATACCGTAATCTTGTCAGTTGCATTAGTTGTTAGCGCTGCATCTATCATAAACCTAGCGCTCGGCTGTTCGCATTTCATTCGTACTCGACAGCATGCGTTATATCGACTATATTGTTAATAAGATGCATTAGTGGCTGAGACAGACGACACAACACGTAATAAAAGACGTCTGTCACTCTCACCTTAATCTGACAAAAAGAGGAGTTCCTTCAACAGGCCAAATTTGACATCCATTTTCATTCGGGAAGTGATTCGCTCGCCAACAAAAGAGCAAAACAAAAACACTTTTTTGCTATATTAGCGTGTCAAATGCAGTGGTATCACAGAATTTCGTGTGGTAGTCCAGAAAAATTGTGTCACCATGCTTGCAGTGGATGCCTGCGGCGCCTCGATATTGCGGCGGATCTTGGAGAGCCTCATCCCCTTGGCAAAGAAATGAGGAGCACCTTAGCGATTACTTCGTTGCCACAACTCATCTCGCCGCATCGTATCGTGAACGAGAAGCGCGCGACCGGTCCATGAACGCTTTGTTTGTGGGCGCGGTCGGCCTTGTCTCGTAAGCGGTATTGGGGAGCTCACTTGTTTAGCGTGAGCTAGGTGGTCTTGCGCTTCGCTGACGCGTGTTGGCTCACGTGATGTGACCTGTGGGAGTAACCCGCCTTGACAGGGGCAAAACGTGCTGCTGGAACTTCAGTCCAGCAGCGCAGTGAGGAGCCGAGCGCTGCGTCGGCGTTAGGCGTGCACTCTCTGTTTTCTAAATCAGCTTCTCGAGTGAGAACGGGAAACGATTAGGGGCCAGGTATATAACGATTTTTTTTTTTATATGAAAAGATGGACTGCTCCGCTTGTCGCTTTATTCAGGAGAAAACTATTGCGGGTTGCCCGCCTCCCTCCTGTTAGCACCATGTCTTTCTGGGATAATTGTCGCGCGTAACATTATGAAACAAAAAAAAAAACTTAAGATTTAAAGAAACAAATGTTCAAGGATACTGTGGCGGCCTGATGTGGTAACATTAGAGTCTGCGTAATTCGTTTAATGAGTACAGAGGAGTTCCGGTAGCAGCTGATCATTCCAATCAAAAGCAAGCTTTCGAAACTTTCTGTGCTCATTCATGACGTTCGTAAGTAAAATCCGGGCTTAAACTCTTGGCGGCAAAGATGTAAGCGATGATGAAATACAAACTTCATGAAACATAGACTCTTCCGCTTTTCTGTAAATACGATATTTGCTTGATGTAAAAAATAATTGATTGAGGAAAGTTATGTTGAGAAATATTTGAGCGGCCGTTTTTCTGGGAATGTTATGCCTAGGAACGACTTTGTTGTTTCTTTGCTTCAGCTTAATTGTGGGCCCCTCGCACCACCGGCGTGCGATTCAACGGTTCCGCCAAAGATTTCCGGAAGGGGCTGGCATTTTTCTCTTTTGCCTGAAACGTTCGAGTCCTTTTTTTGTCAGCACGCCCGTTGTCTCCACCAAACGAGGGCAATTAGACAGATGCTTCCTGATCGGTCGCGACTAATTCGAGAGCGATTTCCAGACGTTTTCTTTAACGACTAGAAGAATTAGCGCAGGCAATTAGAAGAACATACCGCATGTTTGATTTTTAACGTGCACGAGTGGTGTGATTTGAAAACAAATTTCAGTAATAAAACGAGTTTGCGCCTTTTTTGGAGCATTAAAACGTTCGAAGATTTCTACCTAAAATGATGGGTTTAATTTTTGCCTCGTTTTAGACCGTTCCTGTATAACAGTTTAAATAAGTAATAAAACAATAAGGGTTTTACATTCTTCGTTCTGAACAGTATGATGATAACCTCCATGGGGGTGTCGGCAATTGGGAGCGTTTGACAGCTATAGGTGGCGCGCCGCTCCCCCTTGGCAGCTGGTTGACAGCGCCACTAGTGACAGGATTCAAGTTACGTCGCATAGTCAGGCACTGCCCGCCCCGACCTCTTCTAATGCGCCGGCAGCGTCTTGGCCGTGCGCGCCTTCCCGCGGGTGTATTTCTGCATCTCGCTAAGAAGTAAAAAGAGGTTCGGCCCTTTGAACATTTTGAAACCTACCCATGTCCAGCGTCGTTTGGAACGTGTATTTTTCCGTCTGTCGACCCGCATGTGTTGCTCGGAGCTCGGGTTCAACCGTCTGTCCTGCTCAGAGCTCGGGTTCAAGCGTCTGTAAGCGAAAACGGCGGCAACATACCGCCATGTTACTTTTTACAGCGAAGCTGTCGATGGCTAGGTTCTGGCGGATCATCTCGGGTGACAGACCGAGCGTAAACCCACAATTTTCAAACGCAACGATGTATTCCCCACTTTATACTGCTCCTCACCACCGCCGCCTGTTTCCCGAATCGTGTATACTCCTAGCTACGCGCGGCGTCTCTCTCCCCCTGACAATGCGCAGTGCACACTAAACAGCGTAACACCCTTATGGGTGTAAATGGCTTCTCCTATAACTAACACCCATATAGGTGTAGCAAAACGCCCTAAAAAAAGGGCGTTATACCTAACACCCCTAAAGGAGGGTGTTTTTCCCGAACACCCTTAAATAAAGGTGTGATTCCACAGTACACCGTTTTATTAGGGTGTTACGACTGCGCAGTACGCCCTCTAAATTGGGTGTACCGCCGCCAGAAAGGTAAGTAAAAAAAACGCAATGACCAACACCCATAAGATAGGGTGTATTAACCCAAAAGACTGCAGGAAGAAATGACTGCGAATGAGTCGAAACATGCCTGGTTCACTTTTATTTTTCGATCAAGATTCTACTAGGTTCTACTAAATGCTCTTCAGACGATTGCAAGGAGGTCATCTGGCCGCAGCCATGTCTCTGCTTACTACGTTCACAAAGACGGAACGACCGGAAGTTACTTGGGACGCAAGCGGCAGTTCATGTTTGTAAACAGTAAAATGGTCTATTGAGACGGAAGCAGGACTACAATCAGAAGCATGCATGCAGAGTACTTACATATAAGAGAGCGATCTCATGTAATCCGTGATAGATGCATAATCCGATTCGAGCAGCACAGAACAATTCGCAAACACAATGCCGGGGATGAAGGCGGCCGCTCACATTCCACGGAAGTATCGCGGTCACTGATGAGGAGCTTTCTGTCGTGATAGATGCACAATCTGATTCGCGCAGCACGAAACAACGCAAACACAATGTCGAGGATGAAGGCGGTCGATCACAGTCAACGGAAGTCTCGCGTCCGCCAAGACCCGATGAGCAACTCTTTGCCGAAACGCGTTCTACAAACACAGCACAATAATTCCATAGACACCGACGAAATAAACGGCCATTATAAAAAAGTTGGCATGGATGTATTCCGCCGTTCATGACAAAAAACTACTGTCGCGAAGTGGAACTCGTCAGGACCTGCTTGCACGAAAAACAGGAGAGCACTGAAGGACGCTTTTTGGAAACCGGATTTACGTGGTCCCTACAACTCACCATAACCTGGCAAACGGCGAAGGCTATGACCCCAGTGAGCCCATTAGCGCGTCAGAGCGAGTCGCGTGACAAATTTTCGTCCAAGCGTTTTTGTCCTACGGAGAGCGGTCACGTGTTTCGCTCCACCCCTCTGATTCGCTAGAAGCGGCCTTCGCAATCGCTCACAGCCACACGAAGACCCAAAAGGAGGTGTGGAAGCTTATCAGAAGACGAGGTCAAAGGAGGGTGGACAAAGCAGCTAATCTCCCTCTGCTGCCTCCTGCGCTGTACAGGGAGGGTCGCCTTGGTGCGGGACCTTGGAGTCGTCGTTGTTCGGGTGGCGGTTCCCTTTCGAAAAGTGTGGAGCCGGGGAGCGGCTTATGCCATCTCGGTAGAACTCGTTGATCGTCGTCTTGTTTATGCGTTTGAGTTCCTTCTTTCCCTTTCTTTTTTTGTTCTCCATTTGTTGGGAAGTGTACTTATTGGTCCAGTCAGGTGAGATTGTACTACCTGAAATAAGGGCGCCACAGCTTGTTCAAAGCTTCAGCGCAGTCAAAAAAAAATATTAAGCAAAACTGAATTTGTTTGCTTTTAGCCCGAGAAAGACTTCTCGGGCTAAAAGCAAGCAGATTCCGTGTTGCTCAATGTTTTTTTAACGTCGTATTTTAGGCGGTCAAGAAATAGAAATACCTCTCCGGCATAGCCGATTAACGCAGGATACTCTCAACACTCAACCAAAAACGGCGTCGCGTACGTTATGTCAGGATGGCGTCGGCGCGACTCATCCCATTCGTTAAATATTGGCTCAACCAAAATGGTGTGGGCACAATCTTTTCGATTAGATCCAATATCGCGCAATACGGTATGTTTCCTGGGCTGTATATTTACACGTCTTCGGTCACCTTTTGCGAGCGGAAGTGATTTTTTAAATTGAAGTTGAACTGATAAAACGGATGCACGCGCGACACGTAATTTTCGGCTCGTGTCGGATGGAGAGTTCGATCGGAGTTGCAAAAACTATTCTCTAGCACTTCCTAATCATACGCGCCTTCGTGTGGCAATGAATCATACTCGATGTTAGTACCGCCGTACATCAGCAACAGTTTCACCAAAGCGATAAACATGAACGGTTATGAAATCATGGGTTATTCGACAGTATCAACATTACGCCCCTCTCACACCGTGTGAATGAAGGGCGTAAAATTCGCCCATACACCCTTTTTACACGATTTTAGAAACCATCGCTACAAGTGGGGCGTAAAAAGGGCGTGTAAGGGGTGTAAGACGTTAACACACCCTTTTTACACCCACTGATATTCAGAAATCGTGTAAAAAGGTTGTAAAAAGGGTGCTTTTCCTAACTTGCACCCTTCTTACACCCTTTTTACACGATTATGGGTGTTACAATGTTTAGTGTGTGCCGCGCGGTCTTCGGCGGCCACCTGTGCGCCGCATTAAAGCCTGCGCCGTGATTGGCGTAGCCGCGCTATAATAAAATGTATCTACCCCCTGACATTGGGCAATGCCGCGCGCTCTTCGGCGGTCATCTGTGCGGCGCACTAGAGCCTGCGCCGTGATTGGCGTAGCCGCGCTATAATAAAACGTCATGGGCTCTACCCACCAATCCTGTGTGTCCTTTGTCTATGAGGTAGAGATCGCGCCACTGTCCTTATCAGTTGGACTTCAGACTTCGCATGGGTCGCACTCGTGTCGTACGTTCCGAAGAGGAGCAGCGGGAGTACGAGGAGCGTCGGCGCGCCCAGAAGCGAGAATGGGCACGCCACCAACGTGAAGCCTCTGTTGCCGCTGCTCCCAGCCCGGCAAGAACTTCAAGTGCCGACCAAGCTCCCCCGACGAAGACCTCGCCCGCGTCGAGCGCTGACGCGAGCAGCAGCGTCAATTCAACCGGCGCCGTCGAGCCAATTCCACCGACGTTGATCGAGCAAAAGAAGCCAAACTCAAGTGCGGCACATATTACCGCGGCGCCAAACGATAACACAGCAAATTCCCAATACAGCTAATCCACAACAGGGCATATCCCACGAGAGCGCTAGCTTCGCAGGACTTCCCTCTTCACGGGGTGGAAGGGCTCTCAATTTTTGTCGTTCTTTTTTTGTCGCGTTTATCTGCGCTGAATGATGTGAAGTCACCGGGCGTTAGACGCAGGCGCGCTAACTTATATTGTGCAGACGCTCTCTGATATACCGCAGGGCATAAGCTATTTCGCATGCTCAAAACACGATTATCGCTGCTTCATAGCCAATCAAATTACGGCATATTTGGCCAATCAGGATGGTGAAGAACAAATCATGAAGCAAGAAGCGAGAAAACATTAGCAACACCCTGCAAATACGGTGACTATTGACATTTGTTTGGCTAAAGGTAAGGAACCTCCGCATAGAAATATTTGGCACTAATTTTACAACCGTAAAGACGCCCGCCGTACCAGAAGGCAGCGGGCATGAAAATCTCTAGTCTTGATCTACATGTGAAGACGAAGAATTTCGCTCTACAAGTAACCCCGTAAATCCGTATTTTTTTAAATATTAAGCTGACACTGGGCTTTGTGTACTCTGCTCTACTGAGGCCAACCTGTTAGATCGCCTTAAATTCGTGACAATCAAGGGAAGTGTAAGTAGAATTCAAGCGAGACGTCGTCTACATGTTCGCGCCAATAAAAAAAAAAAAGTTGATGACCTAATTTGCGTTCTCTGGTTACTAACCGAATAGCGGCACATTCCTGCTTGACTTTATTGGTTTAAAAATGTTTATGATTTAATGAAAGACCGCGGCTCAACCCTCTCCACATGAAAATTAACACACTGGCATTGGCGTAGTGAAGGGTGCAATTATACAGCTCTGAAAACACTGTCTTTGGTAAACGAATTCTCGCGACCTATCGTCGGTGATAAGCGAACGGGTCAGGGAAGGCTCCTCCCAACTCTTTACAATTTAGCAGAGCGAGCGCCGGGGGGAAGGAGACCTCTCTCGTATTTTCTTTGCTAAGGTAGAAAAAGGTGAGACGTGCTTGCCCTAAACTTTTTCTTGTCACCGACTACAGACACCACTCAATGCAATTACGGTTCAATAGTTTGCCATCTTAAGCCACACTTCCGGCTCCTTAGGACCTGCTTCTCAAAAGCATCTAAAGTCACTCGCGACGGAAGGACACACTGGCCCGCAGGCGCAATCTGTGCGATGACCGTGGAACTACATTTTACTAGAGCAAAGGTTTTTCGGTTTTTGCGAGATAAAATGTACGTACTATCTTTGAGAAATGGTCGTTCATAACATTAACAAAAGTTGTTTTTAAGCAAAAACAAAAGAGAAGTAGAATGAGGCGCGGAAAAGATGGAAATACACGGTACTGCCAAGTGTTCTAAGACTAGCTGATAGGTGGCGCGAGTGTGCCCTCTAGTCCAGGGCCGTATATAAGGAGAGCTTGGCCAGCCTATGATCTAGCCGCCTTTACACCCCCCTTCCGAATGAGCCAATCAGCCCGCGGTGCAGAGCGAGAGGCGTGCGGCCATGCGCGTGAACTCTCGGCTGCTCCCAGCTCAGCGGGGAGGGCCGCCATTTTAGTTCATTCACCCGGCAGAATGCGTGGGATCGACATCCAAATTTAGGTTCGTTCTTTTTATTTGCCAGACTCTGCGAGAAATTGGTACAGTGTTATGCCTCGGTGGCTTAAGAAGCTAACGAATCAAGTTTCGCCACGCTTTAACGTAAACTTTTATTCTGGCGAAAAAGAAATAACCCCGTAGCAGACGATGCATAGCCTCAACAGAGCTCGGCGCCGACAGCGTTGGGTCGAAATGGCGGTCGTCTCCTCTTTGCCTGCCTTCTTTCTCTCTCGCTCCTTCGGCTCTCTTCTTCCTTTCCTTCACTTTTCTCCTCATCGGCCTCTTCGTCGCCACACCCACTGGCCAAACTCTCGCTATATACGGCTCTGCTCTAGTCGTAAGAGATTTTTAAAAGGTTTCAATGCAAAGTAGTTGCAAGTGTGTGATGCAGCCTTTATAGGCAAACATGCTAATTTCAGTTACCAATTTTGCAAAGAACGCTGCATAGCTACGTTCGCATCGCGTACTTAAAAAATGAATAAAAACTTGTGTTGGTTACTATCGTGCAATAGGTGAATCACTTGGTAAGAAAGATAGCCTTT
Organism: Ixodes persulcatus; assembly: GCA_013358835.2. NCBI lineage: Eukaryota > Metazoa > Arthropoda > Arachnida > Ixodida > Ixodidae > Ixodes > Ixodes persulcatus. The sequence continues at coordinate 256,763 of JABSTQ010010670.1, forward strand.
TCTTTGGCATAATTTTTAAAGTGCAGGCGAGCACACATTTTGCTACCAAGTTCCATAGAAACCATCTGCCTTTTCCCGCTATAATAAATGGAAAATTCGGACCATCAACTAGGCATAAACATTAATTAAACAACGTAGCAACTGAATAAAAACCACAAGCACTAGTAAGACGGCGGTAAAAACAGAAGAGGGCAATTAAAATGCACAAGTGAAAGCATCAGCATTCCAAACAGAGGTCTCTCTTCTCCCAATCCTGACGCCCCCCAAGGTCTGTTGCTGCAAGCGTTTTGCCATCAGTGTTCATAGTCGTGTAAACATATCACATGACACAAGGAGGAGTACCGATGCAGTCATTTACTTTATACGTATGTTATACCGCTCCATTACGTTTTTCTACGCGTTGAATGCATGCACTCGTTTATCAAGACACCACAACACTTAAAATCTTATTTTTTTTTTTATTAAAGAACAGAAACAAAACATGAAGTAGTTCACAATTATGAGCTGTCACTGACGTTTTAAGAAATGAGCAAAGTAGTCAAATATTTTAATTACAGCCGTCTAGCGCTGCAGGTTGCGCTGTATACACAGTACAACCAATCGTTACGATGCAGGATACAGTTTGAGGAAAAAAACGGTATATTATTTCAGTTGCCGGGTTGAAATTTGAGTCGTGAACAACACACGGGTGAAGGCTTACCACGGAGTATGCACGAGGTAGTTGAACTAAATATTGTAGTTATATTTTTGAATTTGTCTCAAACAAACGACATTGCTCCTGCATTTTTTTTTACAGATCCTGAAAGCGATCTTGTTTCAGAATATCAGATGGACTTAGTGCAGCTCAAACGAAGTAAAGTGCAGACTCCAGTTGGAAACTTAAGTCGTCGAGTGTTCATGTTTGATCTCATGGACCGGAATTCACACAGAATTAATTCCGGGTGGCTTCCGGTAAGGCTGCTGTCCTTTGTTTGACTTGAACGGGTTCCTTTCAATTAAGAGGAACGTCATGTGTACCTAACGTGGAAGAAACAAGCTAACTCACGTTAATAATAAAATCAAATATTGCGGTTGTAGAGCTCTAACCCCACTTCTTTGTTAGGCGGTTCGGCCAAAACACCCGTGCAAGCCATCAAGGACATCTGCTGATGTTCGTTTGGTTTTGTAACAGGATATCCTGTTTGTGAAGCTACAAAAAAAAGAACAACAAAGAATACCAAGTAAACGCAAGCAACATAGTCGTTGAAATTGTCTCCTCAACGCGCGAGTGACTGGAAACTTAAATATGGAGTTCTGTTGTAGCGTTTATGGCACTGCGTGCTCGAAAAGCAGATCGTAACATTTTCGTTTTTGCCTTCGTCTCATTTGTTTCTTTTACTCCACTTTCATGTCAGTTTGATTTCTTGAATGAATGAAGAAAACGTTGTCGGACCATCTGCCGCTGTCGGGGAGGTCGTGTTCTATTTCGGGGCCTGCCCCGGTTTTGTTATATATGATCTCTTTATTGACGTTAGGAATGGTTTAGACGCCGTTGAAACGAATTCGTCTTTTTGTGAGGCACTGGGTTTCGGGTGTTGGAGTTGGGCAGTTCTTACCTGGTGCAGCAAGAAACTCTACGCTTCATTAAATTGGAAAGTTGAGCATCGCAAACTTTGAAAGGAAATAGAAAGCTGCGGGGGTTGTTTGGTAACCCTAGGAGCGAGTCGTGATTGAAGGCTCTACACCGGAGACGCAATTTACACACGACTAAAAAAAGCGCGCCTTATTAGGTTACATTTCACCAAACTTGTGCCCAATACTTGAAAAATGTAATGGATTGCAATTACAAATGAAAACGCCTCCAATGTAATATGTTATCCTTACAAATTACCTTCGCTGGAAGTTATGCATTTTTTAGTTGTTACGATACAAATTACTTTCACATTACTTTTTCCATACACTTATCAAGAATCCAATACAGACAATTTTTTCTATGTTTTCAAAAACGTTCACTAAGCCTACTTCCATTTCTCATACGCCTGAGGTATGGTAGTGTTTGCAAAAATAAAATTTAGAATTTAAGAAAAACAATGTAGGTACACTCCGTTCACATAATTGCTGAAGGGGCAACGAGAGTTGCAACGAGACCTGCTAGCTCTATAGCTTAGGGCAACGGAAATGATCCCTGGAATTCCGAAGACGAAGCTAGCGGTGCGCATGCTCAGTAGCAGCGTCTACCTCAGCTAGGAAATCGAGAAGACAGCGCATACTTGACGGTGTATGTATATATATATATATATATATATATATATATATATATATATATATATATATATATATATATATATATATATATATATATATATATATATATATATATATATATATATACAGTGTGTTTCACGAAAGGTGGACAAATTCTATATTGCGAAAACTACGCGTCGCAGCAAAAAGGCTTGTGTCGTTTTGGTCCTGGGAGAGGGGCCTATAGGAAAATAATTAAAGTCCAGGATAATTAGGTTGTTAATTATTTTTGCGTAATTAATTTTTTAATATTGTGTTTAAGGGCATGGTTTCAATTAGAAAATTGCTCAGCATCATCGAAAAACGCTAAATAAACAAAATGCAGAATGATAGAAGGCACGCGAAGCATTTTACGGCTTTCTGAAAAACCGCACAAATTCGACGGGCTTTTAAGTTTCGGTTTGCTATCGGAGCGCATCTTGGCCCCGGCGGCACCTCACCCCGTGGAGAGATGGTGCAACCAGCCTGCGTCGCGCGATGACAGCGCATCAGAGGCTGGTTGCACTATTCTAATTTTTACCTATTCTATGGATTACCTATTCTATGGTGCACCTGCTACTTAAACTAGTCTTTGTAGTCAGTGCAGTAGTCACACCAGTAGTAAACAGAAAATTGCTCATGGCTGCAACTTGGCAACGAATGACAAAATGCTCTGCAACTCTGGCTTTGCTGCACAAGTTGTTATAAAGAGGAGAAGCCCACATTTAGGAAATCGTAATCTTTTTATGATGTTTTAGTACTGTATGCTTGACAACAACACTAAAAACGGCCGCCAAAAAAAAAAAAAAGTCATATAAAAAAATAAACAGCACCGTGCGCTCAGTTTGAATTAGCGTTCGAACGGCTAAGCAACCTAGCTGCAAGGTACAGAGCGCGACACTGTTAGCGCGAACAAACGATCGCCGGTTTTATCAGTTTTTCTCTTTGAAACCAAGCGATGTCATCCAAGTTATTATTGCTACGGAAAGAGCTTATTTAGTTCTATAATGTAAGCGATAAAATTTCGTGTCGGCTAATACTATTTAGAAGTAAAGTGCGAAAATGCGCCGACGTCGTGTTCGCGCTAACAGTGTCGCGATGTGTACTATGGCTTGAAACCAATAATTGAATTGGCACCTTCGTATAGAGTAATGAAGTTTCATAAAAAGAGAACAGAACGCCCGACAGCTTTGATTATAGTATGTATCAGAAAGTGCGTAAAAACAAGTGGACAAGTTAGGCAATTTGCGAAGATCTACCTGACAAAAAAAAAAAAAAGAATTGCAGTGGCTTAGCTCGGCTATGCCAGGATATACTTAGCGTGAGCTAGGTTCAGCTGGTTATTCTTAGCTTTCCTGGTTGTCTAGGATTAGCTCGATTATCATGCTTACTGTTGGTTCAATGACACACACACGGTATACAGATTATGTGACTACTTCGGGATCCGATGAGTTAAGCTTCTCCGCTCTTCTGCGCCACTGAGCAGGAATTTCGCTCTCCTTCTCCACGGCTATACCACACTGCCAAACGCCCCGCTATATGTATACCCCCACTGATACCTCTGCTCATGAGCACAAAATCAGAGGCGCTATCAAGCGGCTCCGGTGCAGTGTCAGGCTTGGCTACTGCGCAACGGAGGCGCACAGCTGGGCACGCGGCCGCGCCAGTGCCTCTGCCGCGGCTATGACGTCACTTCTCTGGAATGCGCAGACCGCAGAGGCGCGCGCAGCAGTAGCGGCTCCGGCGCGCCAGCTCTGCAGCCGCCTCGGTGGCTCCGAGGCGAGAGTGCTGGCCTACGGATCCCCATGTGGCGGGTTCGAATCCCGGCCGAGGTGCCCGCAATCTGACGGAGGCTTATTGCGGAGGAGGCGCCGTGTAACCGAGCTTTCGGTTGCACGTCAAGAGATTTCCAGGTGGTCCAAATTAATCCTCAGTCCTCCGCTGGGACGTGCCAGATGCCTGTCGTTGGTTTGGCACGTAAAACCCCCAAATTTGACTTATTTTTTCGCCAGCTGTTTGCCGTGTGACGTCACTGCTCCACGCGCATGCACAGCACGGATCTCCAGGAGCCACGCGAAACTGCTCAACCTCGGCCAGTGTAGCTCACGCTAAAAAATAGGTTTGTGTACTGTCACGAAACGTCAGTCTCAGATCATGGCGATCGGAACGAAAATCCCCGCTATAGGCAGGCTTACTCAAAACATCATGCAAATATATGATTGTCGCAAGGCTCCTTAGCGGCTCTCCCAAAGTGACGAAACAAAACTTGTTGACAACAAGTGTATAAATAAAAAGAGAAGAAGGATATATTTTTTCATACCAGTCGGTCCAACGATCTTAACTATTAAATAGTGAGTTGCGTAAGATTGTTTCCCTGGTTACTTCTGTTCCAGAAGAGAGATTGGATGCTCTGGCTATGCTTACAAGCGCCTTCAAGCATTGGAGACAGCCGCGTTTCTAACAGCGTGCCGTGGTTAGAGAGTTAAGATCATGTTTAACGTTACTTGTGGCCGACATTTCTTATGGCACAGGGCGTAAATCACAGGCCTTTTTTTCACAGTACTTAAAGTTCGTGCAGAAAAAAAAAGCATTTTAATTTGTATTTAGGCCATATCCTGTCGCTAGACACACACATAGAGAGGGTCTGTTTATTTTGGCTAGGTAGATTTCAATAAAATTGCCAACGACATGGTGGGCACGGACGTATTTTAAAGGCAATAATTTCTTCCAGCTTGTCTAACTCTCAACGTATTTACACTAAATGAAGACATAGTTTTAAATAGAGGTGGTTCATGTTTCTATACTCCGCCGCTCCACTTGTCTGATCAGAGGCGACGCCACACTCCGGTGCAGGCTGCAGCCCATCAGGCAGCTCCAAATTTCTGTCATCAAGACGCCCGGCGTCTTTGTCGCATCGGACCGTAGCGTTGACTGCGAGATGACTTAAAGTGAAACAGAGTAGAGGGCGAAAGCCTCCAATTTGGGCCCTCGTGTTGCAGACAAATTCAAACCGGCGTTTGGGTTACGTTGATTAAAGTACTGTGAAATGTTAATTTCTGTGTGGGGCAGCAGAATGTTTATACTTTTGAATCTTCGAGATGTGGGCCACTTGATATCTCACTCTTTCCAAGGGAACAATTGCCTGAGTCTTTCGAACACGGTAAACTGACGCGAGGCACTTTAAGAAATTCTACAATTAATACCATCAGTCCAAACAGAAGCGCACAGTATCCTTTCAGAATGAACCCTTTGAACCTACTTCAATTAAGCCACGGTCAACATCAGGTATAACTTCGCGCAGCAATAAACTGCCAAGTAAGCAATAAAGCGGAAGGTATCTATAGACCAACTCAACTCTCTGACTTCAGGCCGCTGCGGTGGCGCTGCTGTCGGCACTGCGCGTGCGCAGGTGATTTGCCTAGGCCGAATCTGGTTTCTGCGCGCGCGCAGTGCCCTCGCCTGGTGGGCAAACGCGGGCTTGTTTGTAAACAATGTGTTGGTCCATATATAAAAGGTTACAAACCCAGACTACACCTGTTTGTTTCCCTTGCACCGATACTCCTTGAATCGTACTTTTTTGAAAAACAAATATCTTTTTGTGAATATGGATTATAAGTTTCGCGTTGGCGCTTGGTCTATCTTCAGGCCACATGGTGGAGCATTGCTTCAAAAAAGAAAAAAAAAAAAACTTTGAGCCTTTCTACTTTGGTGAAGAAGGAAGAGCAACGGAGCTGTAGCTTCTGTTCTCGGCGGTGGCTTTCCAGGCGAGCGATCTGATCTTCTTTCGCAAGAGAATCTAAAGTGCTCGACGCAGTGGAAGTATAGGTGATAGCGGCCTCGCGGTGGTTGCGGATCCATTCGCGCTGCTGCTCACATCGCCGCTCGTTCCGTTCCCGCTCTTCGTCCGAAGAAGTATTGCAGCCATCTATGAGCGACGGCGGAAAGCAGACAACCGGCAAACACAACACTCTGGACAGCTACCGCTATCTATGAGCAACGGCGGCAACCAGAGGGATGTGTCAATCACGGGTGTCGACATTTGTTTGGTACCGGACATGAGCTTGGGAAAACTAGCCATTAAATGCTCCGCTGTTTCATTTCTGGACTCTTTGAAACAAATTAAACTAAAGCGTCGAAATAAAAATATTCAAGGACTAATGCTCTCAATTTAAACACAAGCACACCGCATCATTGCACAATAAACTTGTTGAACTTACTTAGTCTATGCCTGGGTATACATTAAAGATAACTCAGCTCTATAAAGTAAAAAAAAAAAAGTGGCAAATATCGATCAGAAAACAGACAACACAAACGTGGACCACTGTTATCTGTGTTACTTGCTCCGGTTCTCTTTCATTCTTAGTTAGCCGCCTCGGTGGCTCCGAGGCGAGAGCGCTGGCCTACGGATCCCCATGTGGCGGGTTCGAATCCCGGCCGTGGTGCCCGAAATCTGACGGAGGCCTATTGCGGAGAAGGCGCCGTGTAACAGATCTTTCGGTTGCACGTCAAAAGATCCCGAGGTGGTCCAAATTATTCCTGAGTCCTCCGCTGGGGCGTGTCAGATGCCCGTCGTTGGTTTGGCACGTAAAACCCCCAAATTTGACTTCATTCTTAGTTTTTACAAAGGACTACCTTCTTCCTGCATACCCATTGGACTGTTCTTTGAGGCGCTTTATCTATCTTATACGTACATCCTCTTGGTTATAATGAACACTTTTTGTTTTGTTTGCTGTAGCTTTACGAGTGAGTTTCTCGCGTGGTCTCTCTAACAAATAATTGACGACCAGATTGAACCAAATGGAGAACGTTAGGTTCAGCTTGTTTTCCTCAGCGTTTTATGTTTGCCAGCACAAGGAACGTGCACTGAAGTTTTTACTTTACATCTTTTTTTAATTCTGCGTGGGGCAAAGATTGGGCACGACTCACGCCCAATGTTTTGCTGCGTCCGCGTTTGGCTTCACCGATTGAACAGGAGCCCCAGCCGATAGCTAACGCAACGTTCGGTTACGTGGGTCTAGCGCTGCGTCAAAACAAAGACAATTGATCTACGCTGTTGTCGACATTGGCGTAGTTCTCAATTTAGCCTCTAGGGGCGCGACGGTTCTATCTCCTTTTCAACCGACGCACCAGAAAATAACGCCAGTGCAAATGCCTATCGATTACCAGTAGCAGGTCCTCGGCGTTTTTGTTTTCTTTTTGTAATTTGTAATTTGATGATTGAGTGTTTCAGATACGGGAGCCAGACGTGCGCGTGTTCCTGCTGTTTTCCAAAGGACTAACCTTTTTTGGGTTATCGACAAATGCGTAAATGCCGAAGAGTGACCTTAAGAACGAGTTGAAAAAAAAAAGTATTGTGTTCGAGTATGAACGAAGCAGTGCATTCGGTGAAAACCTTATGTTGGCAGCAGCTGAAGAACAAAACAAAAAGTTATGAATCATTGAATAGCTATTATTCTTCGCTTAAAATCAAAAGGTATTATGTAATTCCCTCAGGAAAGCCGGGCCTACACAGCGTAAATGACTGACAATTTCTAGATTTCTCTCGAAGTATTGTGCCAAAATCCGTAAGTCGCTTTCCGGAAGTTCACAAAACTAGATTCGTCTATGTTCAGAGAGCTAAAACAGCACGATGTTATGCCTCTAAGTGCATGTGAGTAATGAATTCAGAGTAGTAGAAAGCACTTTATACAGTTCTGGTTTACTACTTGCATTGTTTAACTTTTGAACTTTGAGTTTTGTACGTGGGGTATGCGTAAAGATCGTTTAGTTGCAGAGCGCGAGCGTTCAAGGGAATCGAGCATTTGTTGTCATGGCTTGAAACCAAGAATGCTTAATGTTTTGCAGTAGAATAAAGTGTAAAATGCAAGTGGGAACATATACTACACCCACACACCCACAAAGCAGTAGTGACTCCTATTCCCCACCGGTGTGATATACCATCCAATTTTATAAAAAAACAAAACAGCGAAAACAAAAGTATTTTCTGCCATTTTGCTGTCAGAGGCTGGAACAACGCCGGCATACATATATATATATATAATATTGGGTTGTAAAAAGTTAATGTCCTATTTCGATAAAGATTTGCAAATGTATCCAAGAGAGAATATGCTTCAAAACCGATAAGATAAGTGTGTGTAATCAATTACGCGCATAAATATAAGACGCACACGAGCTAAAACAAAATATGAAGTGCAGCTATAATCGACGAGAGGGGCGAATTACGGCCGTTGAATTTAAATGCACGGGCAGAAGGATCTTTTTGCCAGCAGCCATACGCCCTCTTTGATATTCGAACACAATTTGGAGCGTTTCGAAACAGCCAAAACTAATTCGCTTAGTGGATTGTAGTGTAGCAGCTTATCTTGGTGTCGACTTGCGATGTCCCTTGGGCGCTGATCTGCCCCCGAAGGTTGGCTTATATTTTGCCACGTTGGTGGCCTCCTTTTCTATTTGTCCCAAGTGTTAGCGTTTTGAGTCGCACTTTGCAAAATAACAAATTGGGTCGGGATGAACCAAACGAATTTCATAGAAGTCATTGTCGATTGCGCGCGAATATATCATTTGATTTTTTTTTTGCTCTATGATAGTTGTTTAGTTTTATGCTAACAGCTATGAACTCTTCCGCTCGTAGTCATTTAAAATATTCATCTCAGAAGGCACTTCTGCGTAAACGGGTATATAAAAGCTACAAAACAAACACTTAAAAGGCAATCAAATAAATTTTCGAACGGGAAAAATAAATTTACATTGGGATTTTAGAATAGAATATTTGTTAGTGGACTAAAAGAAAGAGAGTAGGAACTGAAAAAGCCTGCTTTGAAGTACGAAAATTTAAAACCTTAGCGGACCATTTCGTGACTCTTTTCCTTCGAAAACTCTCTGCTTTTTCATTTGTGATACATCCGCGGTATTCAAAGCACGTCATCTGATCCCAGTGCTGCGTCACTATGCTCTCTCACCATACTCCATTCACCCCTAAAGCCGGGGTCACACTGTTTATGCATTTCTAGAAAAGACAGCCCACAAACCGGAGTCAGCGCAATATCCGTGGTTTGAATGCCGCGGGCCAATCTTCTCTTTGAACTCATTGCCATGCGGAAATCGAAGCGCATATTTCGCGGTGACTCGCGTTCGAATCTGTATGCAGTTTTTCTTTTGTACGATGCATAAGCAGCGTGACTCCGGCATAAGCTGACAGTGCGGTGGGAGCTACGGGCTTGCTGGACCACCCTTTCACCACCTGACCCCATTCTCTGCGCGTGGGTATGCGCCAGTGAGAGTGATCATGTGGCAAAAGGTAGAAACGTGACTGGCCCACGCACGTAGCTTTCACAGCACTGTCAGTATAAGTGTGAATAAAGCTTGGGTTTCGGCGAGTTGGTTTTTCATTATTTTTATTATTACACACGAAATGCGAACGGAAGATAGTTGCGGGCAGAACTATATGGTTCTGCCCGCAACTATATGCAGAGCGCAGAACTATATGCAAGCCTATATGGGAGTCTCCGAAAACAAAAAAACAGTCCAAAGGCATACTTCCTCAGGAGCAATTTCCCTCGGGAAACGCAATGCTAGTTGCATTCTGGCAGGTAGCGCACGCGAGCATAAATTAACTCCCTTAATTCGAATGCTTCTTGGCTGTGGAACTGTTCTCCCTTGCTCATTAAGGAGCGTTTGCCAAGTAAATTATGCATGCGCCTAATGCTCTGCGAAAAAAGGAAGGTTGTAGTGTCCGTGTGCTGCATCCGACTCCAAGCCAGTGATCTTATCTCATTCTCGCTCAGAGGGGCTCAATTTTCGCTTTGGTTTTATGTAAATCTGGGTCACACTGATATGGCACTGTTGCGTGCGTTTTTAGTGCCCATAAAAACTTCTTAAGTGGCTCTTACTTTTCGTAATTATGGTCACCGACGAGGTGAGAAGGGCGAGAACAAGCTTCAGTTGTCAGGCCGCCAGCGCGAGCATTCTACCTTGGATAACGCTTCAGCGTCTCGTTCACCTCGAGAGAGGGTGCAGCCAAAGCACGGTGGAAGGCATGAAGCGCGTGCTGGAGGCTGGGCGTTGGAAAGACACACCCTACCGCTCGCATTCAGTCGGAACATTCCCAGAACTCTGTGCCACCGTATGCTTGCGCCATCTCTTGGCGGGTTACGGCAGCGCTCCCAAAGAAGTTCATGTATTTAATATACAGATATGGCCACAACGCCCAAACGTTACGCTTTGAACAATTTGCCATGCTACTACTTTATTGTATCATATACCGCTTTTCTTGTACCAAAATTGCAAGATGATTACGTGTAAACTGTAAGTTCCTTAGTCGAATCAACGTTTTGATGTATTGCCACTACGGATAGTATCAAAGTTAATCGAAGTCTACAGTGCAGTCTTGGGTATAAACAACTCGTTACGATTGTGTAAATCAACTAGGATCCCTCCCTAATATTACGGCAAAATTTGTAGTGCCTAACATGTGTATTACATCTGTAGAAAAATATATCTCGGAGGACGCTCACACCAATTTTAGACAAACAACAAAAGCGTAGAAACAGAATAAAAAAAACTACAAGATTTCTCATTTGATTACAGTAAACCGCAAGAATCGGCAATGTGCTGGATACATTCTGTTTTTTCTCAAAATGTTTTTCTTGGGTTCCTGAGACCAATTTGCCAAACAAGGCGAATACATTCTCTTATACACGTTTACGATCATTTCCAGTATTCTGCTATTGACATGAATAAGTTAAAAAACTGTTTTTATTACGATAACACAAAATTATAAAACGTTTTCAAAACATTTTTACATATTATTTTTGTTATATGATAATAGCCGTTACTTTTCTATTGCAAGCAATGTAAGCACTGCGACCTCGACCACATCCACAGCTTAGTGTCGCGCAGACCCACATTCTCCGTAAAATCCAGACAAACACCCTCGTCACACCTGCTCGCCTTTACCTCTTCCGCTATCGATCAGACCCTTCCTGTCCCAACTGCCCAGCTCCCTATGCCAATCAAGAACATTGTCTCCTTCATTGCCCGGTCGCCTACACCACCTCATTTCTTCCTAACCCCCCACCACCCTCCTGGAGTGCATGGTTGGCGTCGCCGCAACTGGAAGATCAGCTCGCCCTGGTACTTCAGGCTGAGGATATCTTGGGTACTTAATCTGTGCTCTAATTAAAGTGATTTTCTCTCTCTCTCACTGCGATGAATAAACTATTTGTGAGAGCATGATCGATCTTGTGAACTTAGCATTCCGATGTCAATAGTAATATTTAGGCACGTGTTAAAATATTTATATTAAATTAATTATATATATCACCCTGAACACAAACAGCAAAAAAAGAAAAAACGCGTGAAAAGAGTGTATTGGAGTCCGACTTGATATCACATTCTTTGAAGAGGGTTGAAGCCCAAGATTTTGCAAAATCAAAGGCTTGTGATAGGCGGCCTTAAAGTATGTATTTCGTCACCAGTTCCTGGATGTGGCGCGGATGCACGTAATTTGAAATAATGAAAGAAGGCCTAAAAACATTCGAACTATGTGTATTTCGAGACACGCTTTTTCAAAAATGGCTCATTGGAGCGGATTTGACACAGCAGCAGCTTGTAGTCAACAGCACTAAATATTGTATTTCGTGAACAGTTAAGAACTCGGCCGATCTAAAAACAAAGTTCTTGGATTAGGCGCTGGTGCCCGAGTATCTGGATTGACCCCCCACCCCCCAACTCAAAAACAAGTTGATACGCCGCTGTTTATGCTTATACTCACTGACAATATAGTTATATCTGAAGGTACCCAAGCACATTACACTCCCAGTCAACTTACAGAACTATAGAATGCGTGCGAAGGTTTCTGCCAAATTGTTTAGAATTTCCTATGTTCTTTTGATCACAGTATACTCGTGAAATGGTAAGGGAGAAAGATAAAGTTATCAGTATGTTGCAACCGCCAGACACTCATTATCTCATCCTTCTTTTTATATTTGAAGTTAACGTGTTCTTTTTTTCCCTCGGTACAGAACCCGCTTTGGCGGGAATTTGCACATGACATAAACGTTAAAGATGAATACGCCACATTTGGTCAGATAAGTGAACTAGGAGCCCCTAGCGCAAATTTCTGGTCCTTTATAAGTAGTTTTTTTTAGCTTTCTCTAGAGAAAGGGCTTTGCATCTCAGTTTTCCAAAACGATGTATTTTTACGTCATGTTAGACCTTGGCGTCGTCGCATTGTAAGTCAAAGAAAGTCTCCAAGTAGGAAGTCTATGACACTCCAGGGAAAATGTTACCAGCCCTGTGTTTGAAAAAGTGTGCAACACGTTGCGCACAACGAAACATGTCTGATTTCATTGCAGTTTTTTTGCCTATTCGTCGCTTCTGTCTCTGGTGTAAGTTATATAGTTTATAATAACAGGCATGAATAAAAAATGAAGGTTACTTCATTATAACGCAATTAAATGCAAAGGTGGAAGCGAGCTGGACAAGAATGATGAAAATAATCCCTGGAGAAGGGGAACAACTGGGACAAAGGACAAACACAAATCTTCAAACACAGCTAGGTGACCGGTGCGCGACCGAAAAAATCCGCCTGGTCCGGGATCAAACCCGGGACCTCTCCATTACAGGTGGAGCGCTCTACCAACTGAGCTAACCAGGGGTTAGACCTCAAGAGAGCAAACGGGTTTTATCAGCCGCCACCAGTCTAACACCAACAAGGGTGAAGCTTGTAATTTAAGGTTATGATTATAAAGCAATTAAATGCAAAGGTGCAAGTGAGCTGGACAAGAATGATGAAAATAATCCCTGGAGAAGGGGAACAACTGGGACAAAGGACAAGCACAAATCTCCAAACACAGCTAGGTGACTGGTGCGCGACCGAAAAAATCCGCCTGGTCCGGGAATCGAATCCAGGACCTCTCCATTACAGGTGGAGCGCTCTACCAACTGAGCTAACCAGGGGTTAGACGTCAGTAGAGCAAACGGGTTTTATCAGCCGCCACCAGTCTAACACCAACTTTCATAATTTTTCTAAACGGGCCCTTGGCCCAGGACCATAACGACGCAAGCCTTTTTTTTTTTTTGTTGCGACGCGTAGTTTTTGCAATATCGAATTTGTCAACTTTTCGTGAAACACCCTGTATATGGAAGGTTTCATTTCAAATCAGGCAGGCTTAAAAAGCCTAATTTTTAATTTTGTCGAAAAAAATATATGTTTTGGGGTCATTTCTGAAATGAAGGAGGCCGCAAACCGCATGTTGCCCAGATATTTTGTTCTCGAGTTTACGAAGCGTAGAAGCCGCAGTGACAGAAACTAGTATTTTTGCCCGTCGCAGGTCGCGTGTTTGACACCCTCTGTTGCCACTACTGTTTTTCCTACACTATCATAACTTTTTTCCCTCATTTAATAGGTACTAATAAACTTTTAGGAATTTTATTTTTTTCTAAAAAATATGTTAAGCTCGTCGTTCAGGTCGATTTTTGGTCAACTTTGACCGATTTTTACTTTGTCTGTACTCAAGGTAAATTTTCTTTCTTTAGCTCTATAGAAAACACAAAGCAAGCCCATTATAGACATGATAGTACCATTATGATCTGTTGACTAGCCGCTTCGCCACCTTCACGTAAACGTTGTGAGAAATAACAAACGTTGAAAGTTTGAGATCGATTTTCTCCAAAACCCCATTTTTGTAAATGTGTATCTTTGAAATTATTTTACATATAGTAGTCGACTAAGAAAAAACAATCTAGAAATGTGATATTTTGGTTGTATGTGCTCTATTTAAGCCGCAATCGTGGGAAATAGTGCTCATTTGACTAAAATAAGGCAAACTTACCGGTGGCATTGTGAGCCTCTATGCTTTCGAAATTATATTTTTATGTTTGTTTACGTTTTCAAAAAGAAACGTAAAGTAGGCGAACTTGTGATATTCATTGTAATTTAAAACTTGGAATATATATATACATATTCCAAGTTTATCTGTGTTGTTTTAAAATCGTCACTCGCGACACGTTTCAGACTAAATGAATACCAGGTTTTCATTTCCGCCAGCTCTGCATGATGGTCAATTTACCTCGTTTCTTCATACTGGCTACTCCATGTCAGGGACATCTGTGGGTTTGATAGAACCGAGTTGTATGGACATCTCAGAATTCTAACTTATTAGTTAATAACTTAATACCCTGAAGGCGGCACGTACTGAATACACATTGTGATGTAGGAGTGTGGCAGATTGAGAAATATTTACATTTTATTAGAAGCTCGACCACGGATTCCAACTAAGTATTCTTAATCACGGTAGGAGTTGAGCTTGCTGGTACATACTTGTAAATATATCAGCTTGAACTTTAGAATTAAACTAGAACACGCAGAAAGAAAGGACAGGATAGGACACACAGCTGACTACCAACGATGTTTTAGTGTAAACTTCTTCCCTGCTCGTTTGCTCCTTCAATTAGGGTCTCCAGTAGAGGACGATAAACCTATTATATAAATTACCCTATTCCACTAATAAAGATCACTCCCGATATTTACACTTATACAAAAATATACAAAGCATTTACACAGAATTCCCTAAAAAATATTGTTTTTTTAAACTAACCAGCCACAAGCTTGTGTTGTTGTTGTTTGGAGCGTGACATTTCGTAGGTATTGTCTTTATTTTTTGTGAACGGTGATTGATGGGGTGCTGACGCAATCCTTCGCGTGCTCCTCGATAGCGAGCGCCTCGAGCATTTCGCGTGCATGAGGATTGTTGTTTCTGGCAAGAATGGTGGTGCTGTTAAAAGCTACACTGCACTGGCATGTCCTCCAATAAGCTGCCAGATGTCCTGCCGCTGTCTCTTAAGAGACGCTGCATGCTCGCGGGCTCTTTCGTAGATACATCGGCCCGTTTGGCTGATGTAGCATTTCCCGCAAGAAAGGGGAATGTGGTACACTACTCCTGTTGTGCATAGGAGATACTGCGTTCTGTGGGCCGTGTTGCAGGACTTTTTTTTCTTCTTCGGTTCACTTCACTGCTCATAGAGTAGGCTTTGTTGGGCGCGGAGCATACTACTTGAACGTCATTCCTTGCGGCGATCTTTTTCAATTTGTGCGTAATTCCATGAGTGTAAGGTAGCACCACGATCTTCCTTCGAGTTTTGTCTGCGTTACCGTTCTCCTGCCTTGTACGCTTCAAGTTTTTGCAGATGTTCTCACACACTGGTACCATGAGACTAGTTGGGTATCCAGAATTCCGTAGGCGGGACATCTGTTTTTCAAAACTTTGCCCTATTTGATGTTCACACGATTTCTGTAGTGCACAACAGGAATGGTGTAACACATTCACCTTTCTTGCGGGAAATGCTACAAGGGTAAAACGGGCCGATGTATGAACGACAGAGCCCGCGAGCATGCAGCGTCTCTTAAGGGAACAGCGGCAGGACATCTGGCAGCTCATTGGAGGACATGGCAGTGCAGTGTAGCTTTTAACAGCACAACCATTCTTGCCAGAAACAACAATTCTCATGCACGCGAAATGCTCGAGGCGCTCGCTATCGAGAAGCACGCGAAGAATTGCGTCAGCACCCCATCAATCACCGTTCACAAAAAAGAAAGGCAATACCTACGAAATGTCACGCCCCAAACAACAACAACGCGAGCTTGTGGCGGGTCAGTTTAAAAAACAATATTTTTTAGGGAATTCTGTGTAAATGCTTTGCATATTTTTGTATAAGTGTAAATATCGGGAGTGATCTTTATTAGTGGAATAGGGTAATTTATATGATAGGTTTACCGTCCTCTACTGGATACCCTAATTGAAGGAGCAAACGAGCAAGGAAGAAGTTTACACTAAAACATCGTTGGTAGTCGGCTGTGTGTCCTGCCCTTTCTTTCTTCGTGTTCTAGTTTAATTCTAAAGTTCAAGCTGATGTATTTAGAAGTATTCTTAATCCCAGAATTAGATTGAACGGAAATGTATTACCAGATGCACCACTCGCTGACAGTAACTCTGTCAAACGGCCACGACATTTCAAGATTTCTCCTCCATGTCATACTTGAGAAAAACTAATCTTTTTATTTTTCGGTTAATATCGGTTAAAACCGGTTACCAGTAAATAATTTATGGTTACGGTTTACCCTACGGTTTTTATAAAAATTCAAATAACGATTTCATTCCGGTTCCGGTTACTGAAAAAATTTCGTTCTTAAACGGTTTTCGGTTTCGATTACGGTTACGGTTTGAGTCCCTGCTTCAAACCGCCCGATTTATCCTGTATTTATGCCTTACATCCTATCAAACTAATATAGTAAAAGACAAAATGTACATTTAGGCCGAGCATACTTCTATTGCCCGAAAACAAAAAGTTCAAACCGAGCCGTACATTAACCAGAAATAGTGAATCCAACAAAGAGTTTCCGAGAGGTTTGGTTTGTATACCGAACATAAGGGGATCTCACCTATTTATGAAACGTTTGGCGCAGGACGGCAATTACGTAAAACAAAACTCACTGTGGTCATGGGCTTGGAAACGACAACTTTAGTCCGCGCATGTTGCGGTCACGCACCGGCAATGAAGCCTAACGGTGTAGAGGCCCACAGACGTGCCGTGCACCAACGAAAGTCCTTCAATGTGGCCAAGGCCAGGAAGCACTTTGCAGCGCAGACCTGGTTGCCAATGCAACACAGTTTCTAGAAAAGTGTCTGCTAAAATTGTAATTATGTTCTTTACATATATGTAATATCATGAAGGCGTATAGTAGTGGTCATGAGTTCGTAAAGTAGTTATGATGAATTTATAAACATTCAGGTCGACATTTTATAAACTTTACGAGTGTATTTTTGCATGGTCTTACCGATCACTCTCTGTAAGTATATATTGATCCTGGGAAAATATATTTATGGTCGTTAGGCCCTAGTACCATTACCGACCGGAAGGCAAACGTTTTGTCAATTAACCCGTGTTCGTCTTATTTAAAATACAAGATTTATCTTGCTCGTGATGTCCTTCTGCACATACCTGAATAACGACCTCTTGATTACTAAGAGGTCTGTATATGGACGGACGAAAGATTGTAAGGGGGAAGCCATGCCTCTCTGGGCAAATAATTCTTTTGAATACATTTCCCTAGTAATATGAATTGCGCACTATCAGTACTCTTCTGTGGTTTTTGCAGCCTTATTTGCATTAGCATCGGTTTGCATAATTTATCATAAAGGTTTCGCATATGCTCCTTAATCGTCATTGCGAGCGGCCAGTAGGTTTCGCTTGAAGAAAATACAACCCGTCCTTGAATTGAGTTCAGCCAACTGCGACATAACAAGTATAAAGTAATCTCCTGACACACAACACGTTCAAAATTATTTTTACAATTAAGGTAAGCAAAAAGACCTCCAAGTTGAAAAAAAACTTAATCGTGGGAAGGATTAAGTTTACATGACCGCCAACCGCGCGTCTACCAGCCACATCCCACTTATACAAGAACTTGTTAATTTTGTTTACATGTTTTTTATATATTTCTATACCTATTCTTCAAGCACAATATGAACTTTTTGAACAAAGTCATGGCACTGTCGGGCTAGAAGCCTCTGAAGTATAGTTGGTTTGGTGCAACCACTAACATCCCAGCAAAGGCCGAATGAGATAAGATAAAAGTCATCCGAGGCTCATCCCAATTTATGCCTGCATTTGTATAGCGATTGTTCGTTTCAATGTGCATTTTGCGGCGCCTTACTTCAGTTCGAAGACCGTAAAATAACAAAAAAAAATATAGAAGTCCAGTTTTTTTTTTTTTTTGGTGCTTACTATGCCTTTCCTGCCTCTATTTGTTTTTGGAAAACAAATGTTAGGTAGCAAAGTTTCAATGAGAGATATAAGGGATGCAACTCTCTTTTAAGTTTGCTTGTATTCACTATGCATATAAATCATAATTTATCGAGTTCCAATTTCTCACAGCCTTGTCTGCGCTGCCTTGTATGCAAATTTGCATCCGAAGTTGTGAGTGAAAGGGGAAGTGAACCCGTAAAAACAAAGACAAAATGTGCAGTTCGTGGGAAGCTATTTTGAGCGATTCGTTCGAATAAGTACACTTTCTGATCGAAATCTTTTGCAGAAATGTTCCAAAACCCGGGTAAATTCATGAATAAAAAGGTTTACTTCGACTTAACATAACTAATGAATAACAAAAAGGTACAGACGTTTCGCCACTTATGAGGGTGGCATCGTCAGTATACACTGACACAAATGAGGTGACGTCGACCAGTCTACTTATCATTGGCGTCAGTGTATACTGAAGGTGCCACCTGTATAGGTGGCAAAAACGTCTGTAGCTTTCTATTATTAAATTGTTACGTTAAGTCGGAGTAAATCTTTTTAATCACCAAATTTGTTGGTAATGTAAAATATGCACTGACTTGGAACACTGCATCAAAGTTGTTGTAAATAGGGTTTATGTAACGCCGTAAGTTAATTTTATTGTTCTTGTAAATGAACTCTAATTAGAATATAGAAGGTTTTAAATCTTATTTTTTACAATAAATAGGCTTATATGTCAGAAACTATTATCAGACGTATAATCGAACATAGCTTGCGGAAGTAAGGTACAAATATTGCACAATAGACCATTTGCTGTATTACCCAAGCATCAAGGAGAATGCAGGGATTGGTGTTCCACGCGCCACACGCGCACGTCTTCCCCGTATAAAATATTCGAAGTAAATAACCAAAATAAAGCGTTGACGAACGCGCGTGCAAGATACAATTTGTTTTAGGTTTTTGCTTTGGAAAATTTACTACTGCTGAGGCCAGCACGTGCGGCGCGTGGAACACCAATCCCTGCATTCTCCTTGAAGCTTGGGTAATATAGCAATAGGTCTATTCAATATTGACCAGTCTAAAAATTTTAGTCTGGGGACATATTGAGTTCTAATGTAAACTGCCTAATTTACATAAGGTAAATTTTTTAGAGGTTCGTTGAGGAGATGCAAAAGACGTCAAATATCTACTGCGCAATATTTATAAACCCTATGGTTTTTAAGCGCGAATAAAATCGAGGAAAATAGTACACATTCTAGCACTACTCAACATTGGGCAGTCAGAATTGTTGTTTGCAATTGCTGCAGTGAATTTTTTTTTTTTTCTCCATACATTTTAGTAAGGTGGTTTAATCATCAGCTCCGGACAGCGGAAGCCGCGGCATCCAACTCGGGCTACTTTCGGCGTTTTGATCACTGGAACGATTTGTTGAAAACGAGAAGTGAATCGTCTAAACGAAGCTTAGGTATGAATGTAACACAACTTTAGACGAACTGCAATTTGTGTATGGTATGACAGAGTTTCGGGAGCAGGTGTTGAGCTGCGTTAATATATGATAAAGCTGTTTTCTGGTACGTTTGTGAAATAGTTGGCATGCACCTTTTTCTAGCGAAATAGGCGGTGAAAAGGTGCCACAGGTTTGGACGTTAAAGATCCCATTTAAACAAACAAATTTGGAATTTGACTTGGACCGCTGTCCAGGTGCTAGGACCACACCTTGGCGATAGACTTCCTGAGAGGCAGGAGGAATTGAGAGCAAAGCATGCTGACGTTACGAACAGTATTTTTTATAAAATAATTCAAAAGTAAGGGAAAGGCGCACAGGACGTACACACAGTCGAAAGAAGGAAAGACAAAAATCAAAAGTCAAATCGAGGTTGTCATACAGTTTTGGAGGGGGAGAGCCGAGTCAGGGTCCCAAGATGCCGGTGGTGGTTCGGTTCGTTGCGCCGCCAGTCGGGGTTGAGAAGTCGTGGTGGCTTGGGTGTTGTAGTGTCAAACAGCACTCACTCACAAGCACTCACACACCCCGTCGAATACTTCTCGGTGGTTGAACAACCATGCCGCCGCGGGCCTGCTCAGCGCCGACCATCCACACCAACGCAACCTTGCTCCGGGGTTTGTTCCACTACCCTCGCGCGCCCGGGATCCCAACTTTTGTTTCTTTTTCCTCTTCCTCCGATCTCGCACGAAAAAAAAATCCTAAGCCCGCGCTCCTGTCCTCGGCGCTCTTGCACCCCACTCACAAACACGGAAACGGACAACACCATAACGATTGAAGGACAAAAATAGTTATTGAATTCTGTCACAAAAGGTCTTTATTTTATTCTATTGGAGATGACTGTTGAATAGGGTTGAAATTGTTTAAAACTACGAAAATGTAAACGTCGTTAATGAAAGGCGTGCAAATTTACCATTGATGGAGACTGTGCAAAGTCGATAAAATTTTAATACGTTCTATACAGAATTACCCCGTTTCCCCATGTGCCCTCGTAGATAAGTGTTTGAAAGCGTTGCAGTCTACTCCTTGAGTAAACAAAAAAAACAAAAAAAACATATGGGTACCAACTTCCTCCTGGTAACTTTTTGCTGCCTTATATTGCATTTTTAATTTGATGATGAAATTGAGTACTTTACACACTATTGTGTTTTCAAGTAACTATTTGTTTTTCTTGAAGATGGTTTTTGTATGCCTTTCATTTCACCTTGATTATGTTTTGCTTCGTGGTTGCGGAGCTCTTATAATTTGTTGTCTTAGAGCGATCTTCATGGAGAGTAACCTGCCACTTAACCTACACGAATGCTGTTTATTCTATGCTACACTCAACTTCAATGTTTACGAGAATCACAGTCCACATGTGTTAGGTCACATCCCAGCATGTCATGCCCGTCGCTTCGAAAAACGAGTAAAGTACGCGCTACACGCACGAACGCTGAAAATGGCACCGCCCAGAAGCGATTTGTTTTAGAATGGTTTATAGACGTTTTGATCATTTACCCAGGTTCCAAAGAGCCTACGCTACAAGAGGATGTTATACGTGCTGGCGTCTTCAACAGTAAGTTTCACAAAGAAAATATAAAACTATTGGCACGTTCATTCAGGTAAAAGGAAAGTGTGCGGCACCTGTACCTACATTCGGAGCATTATCCGTGGTGTATGAGTAATTTGTAAAAAAACTTTTATTGCGTTACTTTTCAAACTATTTTCGCCAGCGTAGCTGCTTGCTTGTGATAGAAGGAGAACAAATTTATGATAGGTATTTTACGAAATTAGCGAGCCCCGGCATGAGCGTACCGAGTTGCAAAAACGTATTTCTCAAAATCACAACTGCTTTCGTTTTTTTTTATTTCTTTCATAGCTCAGCATGTAAGCGAAGGTCATACTTTGTGCAAATATTGTTTTATATAAGCTTCATATTGCACGAACGCCCCCCCAATTGCTCGCTGTTAGACGCGAGAAAGGCGGCACGAGCATACCTCAATACCGGCAGCGCGCTTCGCTTTCCGTCGTTGACGTCACGTTTAAATGGCGAGGAAAAGTGGGGAGAAACTAGAGAGAACAAAGCTTCGGATTCAGTAGCAAAAAAATTATAACTTATTTTAATACCTATAGTCAATCTTCAAGAACGAAGTAGCATTTCGGGATCAGGAAGTTATCTACATTCAACTGATGCTTTTGGATTAGGTGACTAAAAACTCGACGGAGGAAAACCTTGGTTTTCCTCCGCCTTTAAGGATACCCTAGGTCAGTGGTTCTCAAACATTGATATTTGGCGGACCCCTTGTGGATCGGCGGAGATGACGGAGGACCCCGTTCGGTGGTGAGGGGAAGAAAAATGTATATCGTAATTATGATAATGAGTTATTATGTGGATATAACGGAGGGCTCGTGTGAAGTAGACTTCTCTCTTTGACGTACACACCAGAAAACTCACCCGAAAATTGGAACGTCTCTTCTAAACCTGAAAAAATACAACATTTATTGTTGGGCTTGACTGATGAGACAGGGCTTCGCGAACCCCTAGAATGCCTTTGCGGTACCCAAAGGGTCCGCGGACCCCCATTTGAGAACCACTGCCCTAGGTTACCCATCCATTCAAAACATTAAGAAGGCATGACAAAAGAAACGCGTAACAAAGGATACTCTAGTGAAAGTAAACATCTCGGCTGAGACTGCTGATGTTTCGACTCATGATGTTAATACCTTGTCCTTGTAATTATATACATATTCGCGAGTAAAGCCTCCAGATGCAGTGCATCATAAGACAAATGGCAAAAGCTAAATCCGGAAATTGAATCAAGGATACTTCAACGACCAATGCATACAACGATCTGCAATGGTCTACCTATTATTTAACGACTATAAATGAAATAGCAAGGCGAGTGCAACAGGCACCACGTCCGACACTAAACACTGATAATAATTACTTTCACGACGTCGATCCGGTCCAGTAGGCAGGAATCGAGAGGACGGCCCCTTGGTTTCAAAGAGACTGGGAAGGTTATTCGATTTGTACTTCCTGACCGTCAGATGGAAATGTTCCTTCACTGTTTCCGAATTGCTGTGGGACACGTCTTCTAAGACAAATTTCTTTCCTACCCACGTAAACTTAGAGAAGTTAATGTCGTAGTCCATGGGCACGAATCCCGCGTCTATTAAGTTTGCCAGTTCTGCGCGTAAAAACGTTTTGGTTGGTTGATTAGGACAAGAGTCACGCTCTGACGCGCAGAAGTGAGGCATCCAGCCTAAAATTGGTGTTCTATCACTAGGCTACGCATTTTATTTTTATCTTGATCTCCGAGAATATTAGAAGTTTATGCCAGCGTAAGAAAAGAAAGATGACCGAAAACAAATTTAATTGTTTGCCACTCTCAATTGTGTTAAAAGGTATTTTCGGCCCCCGGGTTAATCTAGGTTCTTCCTTGTTACAGCAGTCGGCAAATCTAAATGTTGACCGGTAAGTCACCGGTCCCATTTTGACTTACATGCATTTTGTTTTACAGTACCTTACAAGGACACTGCAATGAAAACATATATTTTTCTAAAGGGACATGTGTAAAAGAAAATGACCAGTAGAAATACATTTTTTCTGAGCAATATTTTGCCGCTAGACGCAATTTACGTGCAAAATATGCAGCTCGCGGCTCGCTAAGCCCCGTCCCGTGTTTACAAGGTGCTTACATCTCTACTTGGTTGGATAGGTGATTGACGTGTGAAAGGTTGGTTGTAAATTTGTATCTCCGTGCCGTATTGGTATTTTAATCGGCAATTTTGTTTTAGTGGTTGAGAAGCAAGTAATTAAGATAGAGTCAATATTGTTTTAAATGTATTCTGAAATTGCTTCTCCCGGTTTCGTTTGAAACGTTAAGAAATATGGCTGCCGGCGTCTGCGGAGTGCTGAACAATCGAATTATTATAATGTATACTAGAGGCTCAACTGGCGCTGGTGTCTATGCGACTTCTGGGAGGCGAATTGAACCAGACAGCAATGAGTTTACTTTTGCGGTGCTACTGTGTGTTTATATGGGAAAACGGGCGTACATTATGTCTCTTCGATAAAACAATAACATAGATAACTTTTGTTATTTTGGTCGTACCGAGTAGTATGTACATTTATTAACGTTGTAGAAGGGTATTTGTTTTAGTTCTAGCATTATTCTTTACCACTGAACAATGTTAAACTTCTCTATATTTCAAGGAGCGACAATTCTAAGCAAAATAACAATCGAAAGGAATGTAGAGTGTGTTCAAGGTTCGTCAGCGTTCCGGTGGTGCTTATATATTGCCAATATGTCACTCCTGTCACTATATGAAACTAACTCCGTTGTGCATCGTTTCGAGCGGTTCAAAAACATTAGAAACGTAAAGAATAAAGTTTGTAGGCTATGAAAGTTATGTTTTTTAATTATTTCTTAAGTCGGGCAGCTTTTATCGGGCACCTTTCCTGAGGCTTCTCCTTATTTTTAAAGATTTCAAGCGTGTGGGTGATGTTTTTCACGCAGAGCACACGTCTTGGCACATATTCATGAGCAGAAAGAATAAAGCAGCACTTATTTTTTTTTTATCGTCTGCATGCACAAGGAGTTACGTATCCAGTGTTACTGCGTAGTTATTGCCGTCTCTCTTCGTTTTCCATATGGTTTTGTTCGTTTCGCACGTATATCCCCCAAGCTGGAAAGCGCCGACGCCGTGTTCGCCATAAATGTGTCCGACAGTGCACATAAATACATGTAAGAAGCGGTTTTAGCACCGTTTTTTACGACACGAATATAAAATACAAACGCCATAACTGACCAATTATTTCGCCTGCGTGACAGAGAAATGTTCCAACCTACCTAGTGCATACACATTGTTCGTCATATTTGCTCTTATAATCAAGCGCAGGGAGAAAACACACTCGCTTTTTCTCAAAGAAATGCATTACCGGAAATCAAATTCTGGCTGGTTGCTGTCTGTTTCAATTCAGTCGATTGAAGCTCTAGCGAGCATTATAATAACTTGATGTGCAGAACGAGCATAGCTCGTCGAGCTCGTCAATTTTTATGAGTGCGGGTCGTTTTGAGTTCACAGAGGTGTTTAAAAGAAGATCGTGTCAACCGACACAGTTTTGAGCAAACAGCAGTATCAAGAAATAAATGTAATTCAACAAGGCGGTAAGTTGGGGGAGTTGGTTGAACATCTTCAAACGTGAAAACAGCGCAAAAATTTGACAAAGGACGAGTGAAAAAAGTGCACGGACAAAGCGCTGTTCTTTTTTTTTGCGCTGTTTTCACGTTTGAAAAAAAAAAATGTAAGAGCGCAAACGAGCTGGTGTTCATTAAGAATGATTAAAAAAACGAGACTGCAGGTAACGACGCATAGACTAAAAAGTCTCAAACACAGCTCAAGTTCACAGAGGTGTTCGAGACTTATGAGTGTGTGTGTCGTTACCTGCAGTCGCAGTGGTTATTTTTCTCTTAAAATCATGAATGAGTATCAAGTACGCGCATTCAGAAGCTCTCTGCGGGTGCTTTTCGTAGCGGGACTGGCCTATGAATAGCGTCTCGCATAAGCCATTTTTATCGATCTGGCTTGAATAATTTTTTTTTCGCGAGTTGAAGCTGAATTAAGATTTTGGTTCCCGTGAAAGCGGGCCCCGCTGCTCCGTGAATTCTACAACCGTCGTGATTGCAACCATGGTTTCAATACCTAGAATATACCTGCACAAGTAAAAATTCGCGAGCCATTTGGCTGACGCAATCGGGCGTTAGTCTCGTATCAAGTTAATCTACGTATGTTTTCGCAATTTCGCTTCGAAAGGCAAGTAGCTCTGACGTTTTGCAGTACAAGTGGGCTACCAAAGCTAATAATTTTAGGTCACGTTTTAATTGTGCGTCATGACCCTCTTTTCACCTCGCTCACAGATGCCATGCAAAAATAAGAACAGGACCACAAAAGCTGAAAAGACAGCATATTTATTTTGTTGCTTTTTTTAACCTCTCCGTCGCTTTTTGCGGCGCATCGACAGACGCTAAAAGATGATTGTATTGGACCGTCGCTCACGCATAACGGAACTATAAGGGGAATTCACTGAACGCCATACTTGTGGGCGATGTTTTGAGCGCATGCTCAGAACGAGCTCACACTAAGAGGTTGCTATGACCGACAATCTTGATGGTGTGGAATGCGCGTTGCAAAAGAACTTCCGAAGCTCGCCCTCAGCACGCGCTCAGCAGCCTCACACACAGATATGGCCGCCAGTGAATACTCCCTATAGAACGCCGCTTTCATTGTAGAGTCTCGCGAGCGTTGTAAAAGTTTTTTAGATGGGGGCGGAAGAGCCGACGGACAAAGGCGAAAACGGACGCCGACGGACAGCGTTCATGTCCACGTCCTAGGTGCATGGCAGACTACGATAGCCGGTGTTGAAATAGCATGGGCTTACAGCGGGTCGTGACCTCCACCTAAATTGCGTCTAAAGGCAAAACTATTGCTCGAATGTTTTTTATTCTCGTGGAAAAATTACGAACAAAATACGTGGCCCATCTATGCACCTTAAGAAAAACACTTCTTTTTTTCATTGCAGTATTTTTTTAATTGTAACCTACTGCACGCGGTGAATAATCAGCGAACGTGGTAACTAAAACCAGAACAACTTTACAGTAGCTTGTTTGCGGAAATGATTCCTTGCTTTTTCTTCTGTCAGAAATACATTACGCCTCAACAAAAAAAAAAAAGAAATTGTTACGCTTAATGTTGAAAAAATGTCTTGGAGTACTGATAAAGTTCTTTTCTTTTTTTTTTTTTTTTTGGGGGGGGAGGGTTGGAATAAGCTGATGCAAGCATCGACAGTCTTCGCCAGTGCGCTAAAAAGACTCGTACGCTGTGTCGAGCGCTGAGTTCCGGAGATTCCAGAAATGAAAAGTGACACTGCTCCCTGAGTCTGCGAGGAGCCTTCGCCTCAATAAATAGCGCGCGAAACTAGCGCATAAATGTACGGCGAAACGGCGCCATGCGCGTTTGTTCTGGGAGTAAACAGCACCGGGGAATGTATAAAAGTGTTCCTTGCGCCTGAGATTTACGCATGAGTCACGCGTCTCTTTGCCAGTGAACACAAGGCACTCGGCCCAATCGTTCAAGTGGAAAGTCAAAAACATTCTCTAAAGGCAACATGTTGTCGCTTCGAATGGGGTCTATCTTGCCAGATGTTCCGTGCAGATTAAGCCCGGTGCAAATTTCACTTATACCCAGCTCGCTAACGTTCCCTGTTGATAGATGTGAACTTCACTGGACGCCAAAAGCGGTGAAGGTCTTTTAGCGCGTCACACCATTCCCTGTTTTACGACAGACAAAAAGTAATTAAGAGATAGTTTAATCGCGACACTAGACGCGATGCCGTTGAGCAGTATATAAAACATAAAAACACATAATGAAAGCACTACCACAATAAGGTTGATATCGCGCTCAAGTGTGATTCATTGTTGTAACAAATTACATGATCACCTGCAAAAAAGAAAAGAAAAGAAAGAAATAAGGTATGCATTTGGACGTGGGACTGCGGTACAGATTGCGACCTAAATTATTTAGTCGACATTCTGTTTTTGTTTAGTTTTTTTTGGTATTTAATATATTTTGACCTTCATTTACTTTTGTGGGCGCCTGGTGCCAAATTGAGCCTCCACCCTCACTTCGACTTGGAATTAATGCGTGACCTGGATGAGGAAATAATAAAATCAGAAAGTCAGCCGAATTTTACGCATGATTTTTATCTTCGCTTTGGTTTGTGTGAACTTACTATTTTTTTGCCTTCTGCGGGGAGACTTTGGAAAAGGAAGGAGGGAGGGAAACGCAGCTTCGTTGCCTTACCCTGGGGAGCCAATTAGGCAAGAGCGGTAACTTGGGAAACCGAGGCTCTCCCCACAGGTCGGGTGAACAGTTTGCTCTACGTGCGTCTGAGTTCGCTTGCGTGGCAAATTTGTTCGTGCTATTTGCAGGGTGGTAATGCCCTTATTCCTATTCCCCCTTCTCCTGGTTGCGTCTTTCACGAAGTCACGTGTTCTGCTTTTGCCTTGAGCAGCAAGTCGTTCAAATTTCCTCACAGGGTTGTTTAACTTAGCCAACCTGGCTTTATTTTCTCGTTGCTTGGATTATGCGGAAACAGTTTTAGAAGCACGGCGGACGATGATCTTTTCTAAGGCAGGATGGCGTGGGTGTTATAACACGGGGGTGAATAAAATTGCAGTTTACTTACCCTTCATGAGTTTGAAGATTAGGTTGCAACCAAGGTACCCGCCGAAAGATGTCTCTTCGTGAATGCGCTGCTTTGAGTTGTTAGTTCATCAGTTAACGCTGAGAGCTGGATTGATCGTCTGAAAGAAATTCCGCTCTAAAATAATTACGTACGATTGTTGTGCACAATGGTATTAACTTATTGGTTACTCTGCCTTTTTTTAGCCTTTCCTTATCGGAAAAAAAAAATATTTTGTATAACTGTTTCTTCGATTTCGTTATATCGGTCATTTATTTTTAAAATTTAGATGTCTTTCTTGAAATATTATAGCTTGTTTACAACAAAAATTCAATTACGTATTGTAAGGGGGTGTAGATGCTATATCAGTGCAGAATGACGCTCGTTAATGTAGGCACTGGGCAAACTCTTGTTATGCAGCAGAGACGCTGGAAACAATTTTAAGGCAGTCTAACCTCCTGCTATATAAACTCCAATACAAAACAGTTTAGTTGTTTTGACATCGTAATAACTGGTAGAAGGCTAACGACACATCTGAAATATGTAGGATGCAATAAGCTCGCAAACGAACTATTACCCAGATATGATGCCGAATTCCAGGCTTACGGTTTATGAGTCATTATGAATACAGAGTTCTGAAGTGACTTGATGATGGCTAAATTAAAAAAAAAAACTTATATGTTTCCGGCATATATACGAGAGTGAGAAGACGTTTTGCCGTCGAGAATCGCTTAATCGTCTATAAAAATAAAAATTGGATGTTTGTTCCCAAATATACTAAATTATTGTCAAACGTAAAAAAAAAAAAAAAAAAAAATAAGACGATTTTGCAGGTTGTATGGCATCTTTCCCAGATACAAATTTTAGGATGCTCGAGGTTCGATTATACCGTTATTTTCTGAACGTTGACAAATATCTAGTGCGACGTTTCTTTGCACCTTATGTGTTAATTATTGCATTCGAGAAATCGTGCGTTTCCTAAATGGAATAAAAGAACTCCTAAAATGTAAAACAAAGGAGTACTTCGGTGCTTACCGGCATATATGCAATTTGTTTTTAAATCGCAGAATAAGACCAAACTAATCAGGTCTTCTCAAAACAGCGGACTAGCACTGACTTTTCTTTTGCAGACAATCTCCGGAACTTCCGGGCATTTAGCTTCTGGAAAGCTCAGTTTGGTGCCCAATTATTGCCTGCCCCCGCAGAAGCTTTAATGTTGAAAGTGGCCAGGACCTCTCGGCACCAGAAATGAATCCACGTTCGTTCAGCTCGCATCGCCCACTAGTCCTCGCGAACTAGCATCGCGGGAGCTGCTCCGGTGAACTTGGGAAGGGTTGGTTTTTTGTGCGTTTGTGTTCGGGCCCTCACTCTTATCTCTCCCGGGAGGGAGCAGTTCTGGAGACCCTGATCGAAAAGAAGAAAGAAGGGTCACGATGGGCGCGATGTTCGGCTTGCAGACCGGGACTGGAGCCAATGAGGCAATTATGGGTTGTGTGATAAACGATGCCGACGAACCCATCCATGGCTTCGTCGCAGATAACGTGATTACGTGGTGGGGTCCCTCATCAGCTTCGGTTCATTCCCTTCCCATTGACGGAACCTCATCATTCCAGTGGAGAAAATGAAGAGCCGAGAGGAGATAAAGATATGAAACGGTGTTCTTTCGGTTCGGCGTGTTATTTATAAGACTCAAAGGGATAGTGCAAAAACTGTACTATTGGGTTTTTGGAATTACGCTGATTGCGAAGACCGAATATTTTTTTTATCATATTCGAGTACAAAGTTATATTAGGTAAGCTCTAGGCTCATTAGTTTATAGGCAGTTCGTACTCGCGAATGAACGTGACGCACGTCGCTATTATTTTCGTTGTAATTTCTCTTAGGTATAGGATTTTTGACATCTAATATTATGGTCAATAAAAGATAAAAAAAGCATGCTTAGGGAGGTCATTTCTTATAGCTAAGTGCAAAGCCGTAGAAACATGCTCTTCAACGATTTTTTTCGAGTTATGAAAAGGCCTATGTGATGTCATGTATACAGTAACGAATTTATTACCAACCCGTTTGCCGTTCGCCCTTAACAAAAGCAAACAAAATAGAACATGAGAGGTGGATTACAACATGGTCGATACAATGCGCAGTTCCTCTTGTTGAAAGAAAAAAGGCCATCAGAATTGCGGTATTTGTAGACTCCCTGCAGAGGCTTCAATATCAGGCTTGCAGATCTTGCCAGCATATTACGTTCGGGTTGGGCGATGTAATTAGGGTAGAAAATGAAGTAACCTCGCTTCAATTTTTGTTCTCTGCAATTTAAAACCACCTGCGTTCAATAAAATATAACGAGTAAAGTGTAAGAAAATAGTGTATCTTAATCTTACGGATAAATTCGGTAGATGCAGAGTATCTAGTGTATTGTATAGTGATGGGTTAGCATGGCACTTACACGGAGTCACGTTACGCAGTTTCATATAACACCCCGACGTCATTTTGTTACGGGACAATACGGTGTCACGTCACGGCGCCTAGTGACGTTAGAGTGTCATGTATGACGCCACTTGAAGACCGTCGTGTCCCGGCAAGATTAGCGGGACGCGAGTTCACAAAATATAGCGGGCGTGCGAGTATTATTTTTTCTTGTTGACGTCACGCCATATTTGTCATGAGGATTTCAGCCCTTACCAATGGAATGCCGGCGGTACTGGGAGGAATGAAATGAGAGTAAAATTGGATACCTTTTGCCCGGGATGGAGTGAGAATGGGATGGGCTCGGTGCTTATGTGAGCTGTATCGATTATCATCTAGGAACTATGGGTTGATCGAGCAATTTGCTAGCGCATGATAAGTGGCTCTTGAAACAGCATCACTGCGCTGGAGGGGACTGACAACTTGATTGTCTTGCTTGCTTATACTCCTTAATGGGATGATGAAATTGGCGCACCCTCCCTGAAGCAACCAAAACGGGATAGTTTTAGACGAACAAGGTGTCGTTACTGGCGCCGCGAGACGCGACAAAGCGGCTGTTCTAATCATGCGGGATTAGCATGTAGTATTTAACCAGGGTGTCGAACCGAACCCGAACCGAACACCGGGGGAAAACCGTTATTTTTAACTCAACCGGAAATAAATTGTAGGCCAAATCAAGCATTTGATATTGAACCCGAACCGGAACAAAACCTTAATTTAACGTGGCATTTACGGGTTCGTTGGAAACGGTATGGCGAAATAATTTGTGAGCCACGCCTTCTTGCGGGTGGCGGCGCTAAGCCAATTAAATATTCGCGACCGTGGCGTCAGTGACTCAGTTTTGATTAAACAAACGGCAGCGACGACAAAGAGAAAGCTCAGAAATAATGAAACAAAGGAGTATATTTCACGTCTATGTGCCGCACGAATCGGCATCGGTAAGGAAACGTACACTCTATACTTTTTTTTTTCGCCTTAACATGGACTTTGAAGGACGCTACGAGCCACCAGAGCCAATGGACCCTTTCCGAGAAGCGTTCTGCGCACGCGCGAGCACTCGATGCCAAGCGGCGGAAGTCGGCACTAGAAATCGAGGAAATTCGGAAGGAGGCTGTGGATCAGCAAGTAGAACACGTAATTGCAACATATATATAATTGTGTTACACAAAAAAAGAAAGTGGACGGAAAGAAAAACATGAAGTTTGGGTGGACGCCACAGATCTTCCTCTTTAGAGTCGTCTTGGGCACGCGCCGCTGCTCGGAGAGCGAAGAAACTGGTAGCGTAGCTCCCATTATCGATTGGTAGCGCTGGAAGGTCACTTCCTCGATTTTTAGTTCGTGCAGCCACCGCCTGGTGCCGTCGGTATGTGAAAAAGGTCCATTAATAGATCGGAGGGAGTCACGTTATCTTCCGTTTGGGCGGAGCGACGCGGGGAGCACGAAGTAATGGGACTTACTAGAAACTATGGATTCGCTCGTGTAGGTAGTGGCGTCTATCGCAGTGAGACGGAATATATCTGCCTATGCCGAAAGACAAGAGAGGTATGCTTTGTGTGCGTGTGTGTATTTTATTTTCTTGTTGCTAAACAAGAAAATGTTGCTTTCTCCTTGTTTTCGTGTTGCTAAACAAGAAAACAAGGAGAAAGCGAACATAAATATCAAAATAAAAACAAAATACTTGACGGCTGTCGGGGTTTTTGTTTCGCTGTGGCGAGAAGTGGAGGTGCCAAGAGGCGAGGCCGCGAGAAGCGCGACACTTCGGCGCCGTTCGCCCAGTGCCCTGGACGCTGCTTGAAGAATTTTGTTCTAGATGCGAAGCATCTCTTGCTCGGGTCTATGTCCCGCGGCGTCGGCGTCGTAGTCCGCACTCACACTACGCATGCGCAACTCTCCTCCTCTAGTCTCCTCTCCTTCAAGTGTGAGCGGTAGAACGCTGCGCGCGTTCCCCATCACTTGACCGGGGCGGGGTCTGAGGCGAAACCGTGTTTCCCCGGAGGAGGGAAAGGAGGAAAGTTTTCGGCGCGCGGGTCGCAGCGCCAGGCCAGGCCTTTCTAGTGGGGTGAGCTTTCCCCGCAACTCCGCGGCTGTCGTCTGCTAGCATTTCCCGACCGCTCGCGTCCGTTACAGCCTAGATCTCGCCGGCCAGCCCGGTCTCGACGAGGAAACCTGCAAGCGCTGTTAGGGCATTTTACGCCGCCTTACCGTGCGGTCTGATTAGAATTTCAAAGTTACTCGTGCTACATCAGTTCACCGCTGTTGACTCTATTTCACTCCGTTCTTCCGATGAAGTGTGATGGAAGCAACAGTCCCGTCAGTTAGTGGGTTGGCGCAAGCAAGCGTCAGCACCACCCCATGGTTCCCCTCGGGAAGATGGTGTAATTTGTTTTATGTGTGTGTGCGTTTTCTAGAAACAGCAACTCACCCGTTGTATTTTTGACCTTTCTTTGTTTTGTTTTAACCGTCTTTAGATTGGCTTTCGCTGTTTTTCTCCTTTTTAATTCAGTCGTTTGAGCAATTCATTCGGGGTGCGGCGTTGGTAGTTTGCTGTTTTGATCTGGATGGGCATCGTACCGGCGTGCGGTCGTGTATCCGTACTGCATGAGCCCGTAAAGACCCCAGGCTAGTAGCCCTACTCCACTGGCTAAATTTCGCATCTACCCTGTGTAACAACTGTCGCTGTGCGTGCTGGCCGCTGATTGACTTCCCATGTGAGTATGTAGTTTCGTAGTTTCCAATCACCTGCATAACCATGTAATTTTCATAAAACGATGTTTGCTTTAAAAAGTCAAGATCACAAGACGAAATTAAGCATCCATTTGTTTTTCTGTCTTCTCTTCCACCACACGGCTTATGATGACCTATTTCTTCTTTAAATGCAGATGACGCCGTGTTGAACTCGAAGTTTCTTGGTAACGACTGGAATATGTGGATATTTTTTCTAAGAACCGATTTCAACTGGTTCACGCTTGGTGTGACCAGTAACAGAACCGTTATATCAAAAGCATTACTGAACCTGCAGAACCAAACCTCTACAAAATGCAAAGCTAATGAACCAGAACCCGAGCCAAACCAGAATATTGACCGGTTCGACTGCCTGCTTTAAGTTGTAACCCAGAAGATATTCCCGTGTTTGGGCGGAACACAAATAAAACATTTTAATGAATATGTTACGAAATCGTAAGAATCGCACCGCAGACGCAAACGTTTACGTTCTAAGACAGGTCTCACAACATTGCGCTATAGTCGTTTGTGCTTGCGCCGTGTATTGATTGCACTTTGTCAACGCGTTTCTGTTCTTGCCGCAGTCATTTGGGGCAGGTATACGCGGCGTCGCTCCTAACAGCACACTAGCGGTGCTGTTGTGCGAGTACCCCAAGTGGAAAGCAAGGTAGCTTCTCGAGTCACTCAGGAGCTAGACACTTTTAAGACCGCATCAAACAGACAACACGTTAACCATTCATCCGCGGAGGGTATAACGTCTGTTTGCGAAGAAAACCGGTTGTGTTCATTTTTAGCGTTTGTTGCGACTCCCGAGCTGTTTACGCTTGATTGCGCGATCGATGTCTGTAGTGACACCAAGTGCCGCCAAGCGCTTTGTGTAACCACCCTTCGACGCAGTAGAATGAGGGCTTTGAGGAAGCCTGTTTATACTTTTTCAGTCGTCTTCACGTTTGATTTCAGCAGCTTTATGCTGTTCTTTCTAGTAACACAATGTGGCCGTCAATGGCACTTTTTTCACGTTTAAGAATTTTATGAATCAAAATGTGGAGTTAACCCATTCCAGAAGCGGGAATGGGCTCAGTGTCTCCTATTCCGAGGAGTTGAAAGGAATATAATTGTCGCAAATTATAATTCCCCGGAATTGAATGGGAATGGAATGGGAGTGCCCATTCCGCAACACTGGAGTACAGTGCCCGGACACGGTTAGCACCGACACAACGTCGGCACTTTTTTTCAATTTACTTCGAAAGTGCATGGGCAGGCATCAAACATCAGAAATGAGGTTATTGCCCCAACTGAAGACTTCCTACCACTATAGCAGTTTTGACGAGAGTCTTTAAACACGGAGAGAAACACAGAGAAATCCAACGATGGCTTTTTCGTGCTAATGGTGTCGCGGAGCGGACGCATACGAATAACTTAGTGGCACTTTTATAGTATATTATGAAGACAATTCAATATATAACTTTGAACAAATAAGTGCGACACAAAAAATTGTCATTCTTTTAACAACTCTGGTATACATGCCACATTATCATAATTTAGACTAGCCTTATATAATGAAAGCCAGACTATTTCCGTAGGAATTCTCATGTCATGTGCGAATTCGCTCATTTGCACATTAGTATCACGTTCAGTTTTCTGTGGAACTAAATGTGGCGTTCTTAATATCACAGGGAGCTTACATATGCCCCCAAAGATTGTGGTGTTTTATTTTTTTTTAATTAAAAGAAATCTCCGAGGGCAGGCATGCATTGACAGCTAAATTTTGATAAACATTCTAAAGCAAGAAAAGAGATGCAATGCACGGTTTATGTAGAACAAGAACTGCAGTGTATCGTCCCAATTTTCTGCTCATTCCGTGTGCCTGTAAAAGGCAGAGAAAAGAGGAAATAAAAATATAGCAATATTGCTCACATTTCAGCCTGTACATTTAGATTCTGATTTTCAAATTAAGGAGCTTCTGCCCGTCTCCAAAAGCCCCAACAATTAGGATAATTAGCAGACCGGTGTATCTTGCCTCAACACAATATATTGATACCATTTATACGTATCGATGCGAGAATGTAGTGAGCTCGAGCAATTTATTTAGATGATGGCACAAATATTAAAATAAAGATCGTTTGTAATGTGTGAGTAAGGCCACTCATTGACTCGTTTTCCGCGAAACATATTCTTAAACTTGTAGTTACTTACAGAGATTTATTGATGGAGATGGACTACGCTAAGCAAGCACAAGGAGTTAGCAGCCCTTTTGAAACTTCTTTTTACAAGAGGGCATTGAAAAAAAAGGAGGTGAGAGAGATCTTGAGACAAAGAAGTGAATGCGAGAATGATGATTCAAGGCCTGGCCATAAAGGAATGGTGCCGGACAGTTGTAATGAAAAAGTTTGCACATTTATGGTGTCGCTGACATTTTTTTTTATAATACGAGCAGTCAGCCGGTCTTACTACAGGACCTTAGTGAGGAGTAATCATGGGGCGAGAAACATGAGAGAGATTAAGCCTGGAAAAGACCATGGCGCAGTCACAACGGCTTCATCCGTTTAACATCGAGCTCCAAATAAAAGAGAGTTCATAAGGACACGGACGCTGAAGTATGTTGCAAACTATACGTTGTTTCAATTTGAGACATGCATCGTACACAAATGCAGTACTTTTTTAATATAAATTTTGTAGATTTTCAATTTACGAAGCTTAAAATTAGGGTGTTTCTTAGGCGGCCGAGGTTCTTCACTGCTACCTAAAAATAATTTTGCTTTAATTCTAAGTGTACAGCGACTATACAAAGAGTCCTCTAGTTTCACCACAAAGCATGCATTGTGAAGAAATAAAAAAAAATTAAAGCGAAATCAAATTTCACTGGGACAAAGGTTCAATGTAGGTGACACTTCTGTCAAAAAAAAGGTGGAACGTTAAAAAATATAACAAATAAGAATATATTCGACACATTACAATTTCGACAATTTTAAGGTCCAGTGATCGCGGTAAATGTGGCCTATTCATGCTGGATCTATCCTGGTGGAATTTCCGGGTCGTTGTTTTCTCGAAGTGATTTAAGGAAAGGACAGGCCTTGAAGAGGGCAGAAGCTAATCAGAGCAGCCTTTTCAATGTTTGCTTCGGACTCAAGTATTCCTTCTTCACCCTGAAATTTTGTCGCAGTGTGTTACGTGAGATCAGTTATTTTTCTTCTTTATCTCACTTCCGTTGTGCTCCGGAACAAAGTCAAATCTTTATTTGGTGTTTACTAAAGTTTTCTCTGCGGTTGTCTTCTAGTACATTGCACATCTCCACCTTTGTTTGTAGCTTACAGAATTTATTGTAGTTGAAAGATTATTGTCAACACGTAAACCAATACGCGCGGAACGTAGCGAGAGAGCACAATACTTCAAAATGAAAACATAAAAAATATAAGAAGTTTTTATTTTTTTATTTTTTAAAGAGGTTTAGAGACTGCGGAGGTCGTTTGATTTTTGGAACGCAACGTCGGTTCGCGTGACGGCATTTTTCTCATTGTTAACTTTTGACGATTTGTCTTCTGCTTAAGGTCGTCTTCCTGTTTGACTTTGTCCTTCGTCTGCTTTCGTCGTCGACGTGTTAAATATCATGTTTGTTTTAGCGGAAGAAACCTACAACCTAGTCAAGCCGAAGCCGAGCTTCTCACAGTACGAATAAGATACTGCGCGGCATCTTCTCCGCTTGGCTGAATGGCTGGCTCGGCTTAACTTGGCAGTCTAGTCGACCGACGACTTTCTATTTGGCCGGCAGCCAAATAAACGGCTTGGGAGTTTTGGGTCATGAAGAGCCGAGAAAGGAAGGGACCGAGTTGTCACATTTTGATCATCATTAGACGCCGCGCCAGACGAAACACTGAAGCGGAAAAGGGCATGGAAAGAGAGAGAGAGAGAGAAAGAGAAAGAAAAAAAAAAGAGGGAAAGTGTGAAAGAAAGAGAAAGAGAAAGAAAGAAGAGATGGAGAGAGGCCCTCTTCACAGGCTTTGGTTTTATTTTTATCTGGGCCTGCGGTAACGGATGTTCGAGTCCTTTGAACACCCCGCGTGCTGGCGTGAACGCTGGGGGTCAATAGTGAACGATCTTGTGCGTATTAGCGTCAGACGGCTTGTATTTACATAAAAGCTTGACTTGAACTTGTGTTTACGTTTCCGAGTGACGTGTGGAAGTTCAACTTCGAAGTGGAGGAGGATGATAAAACAACACTACGTTTGTGTGAATTTGAGATGGTTCTGAGTCAGACGCAGGAAGTTTGAGCTGTTTTTTCCATTTATTTGACCATGTGACTAGTTAGCTTTTGATCTTTGTGGGGGTGTGGAACACCATGCTCCTTTAGTCTCTTTTTGTTAATTTGTTTTAATGAAATGCGTACTCGTTGCGAAGGAAGTATATGTCCTATTTTTCTAGACTTGTTCATTGAAATATTTCTTTAGATAACTGTATTACTAGTCTTATTTCCAATGATGAATTGCAGCAGATATACATACACTGGTTATAATCGAAATAGACGCTGGAATGATCACCATGACACTGTATATCCACTCGAATTTTATTCTAGTCAGAGATTTTGTTCATCAATCAAAGTATATGTTGTAGACAGTGTGCTCAACTATTAAATGCAACGTGCGTAAATCGGCTCGAGAGCCTGCCCTGTCGGATATAATGTAAGTAAAAAAGTTTA
The DNA here is from genome assembly GCA_013358835.2 of Ixodes persulcatus. Classification (NCBI taxonomy): domain Eukaryota; kingdom Metazoa; phylum Arthropoda; class Arachnida; order Ixodida; family Ixodidae; genus Ixodes; species Ixodes persulcatus. Next base: position 294,425 of record JABSTQ010010670.1, read on the forward strand.
ATGGCCCCGCATAAACTAAACAAAAACGAACCCGAACAAACTTCAACGCCATAAATATTACTAGCCCAAATAAATAAAATTACATGTGACGCAATATACAATATTAAAGAATTGGTTTGTATTTAAATAGATATATGGCTTTGATAACTGCTCTAACACAACACTAGTGGATAAAGTGTATAGCATGGAATAATGAATAACAAGTAACCAGAAAGAGGTCTAATGTCTACCCGTGATAAAAGTAATGCAAAGTTTTATTCAAGCATAACCGCTATTAAATGAAGCAACTGAAGTGTTTACGGCTTAATTCTACCTGTTTTTGACTTGCTCTAGCTTCAAAAATAACCAATGCGGAAGGCAAGTTCGTCTACTTCTTGCGCAGGGGGTAGTGGTGACGTCAGAACGCCGAGCCCTGATTGGCTGATCGCGACCCCCTATCTGAGCGTCGTCTGCTTCTTCGCAACGTCGTCTGCGTCTGTCTTACCTTTCCTGCGACTTTCGAAAGTGCAGAGGCCAGATTCACGAAACGATCTTACGCCAAAAATGTGCGTAAGACAAAACGTAAGAACAAATTCGTATTCACGAAACGCAATTATCGTAAGTTTTGCTCAGGTTACGACGGAATCCTACGAAAGCTCCGAAGCTGTCTTACGCACTTCCTACAACCAAATAAGCATGGCCGACAGCGTCGCTACGTTACTTGGTCGCGACGACCAACGGACGTTTATTTTTGTACGTGCTCTTCTCACGCGTCCCGACTACAAGCAGCAAGAAAAAAAAGTAAAAAGTTCTTGGAGTAAACCACGACGAACAAGAACGCTGTATCCACAAACACCCGGGAAATGCTCCAACGGCCATGATTTCACTGACCCCGACCAAGCGAGCTCGGCAGATAGGCCTAGCAGGCACTCCGACTCGGTGCAGTGGTGCTCTTAAAAAAAGGCTGAACGTTAAAAATATAACAAATAAGATTATATTCGAAACATTACAATTTCGACAATTTTAAGGTCCAGTGATCGCGGTAAATGTCGCCTATTCATGCTGGATCTATCCTTGTGGAATTTTCGGGTCGTTGTTTTTTCGAAGTGATTTAAGGAAAGGACGGGTCCTTGAAGAGGGCAGAAGCTAATCAGAGCAGCCTTTTCAATGTTTGCTTCGGACTCAAGTATTCTTTCTTCACTCTGGAATTTTGTCGCAGTGTTTTACGTGAGATCAGTTCTTTTTCTTCTTTATCTCACTTCCGTGGTGCTCCGGAACAAAGTCAAATCTTTATTTGGTGTTTACTAAAGTTTTCTCTGCGGTTGTCTTCTAGTACATTGCACATCTCTACCTTTGTTTGTAGCTTATGGAATTTATTGTACTTGAAAGATTATAGTCAACACGTAAACCAATACGCGCGGAACGTAGCGAGAGAGCACAATACTTCAAAATGAAAACAAAAAATTATAAGAAGTTTTTATTTTTTTATTTTTTTACGAGGTTTAGAGACTGCGGAGGTCGTTTGTTTTTTGGAACGCAACGTCGGTTCGCGTCACGGTATTTTTCTCATTGTTAACTTTTGACGATTTGTCTTCGGCTTGGGGCGATTTGTCTTCGGCAGTTTAATGTTTGTTTTAGCGGAAAAAAACTATAACCTACTCAAGCCGAAGCCGAGCTTCTCGTAGTACGAATAAGATACTGCGCGGCATCTTCTCCGCTTGGTTGAATGGCTGGCTCGGCTTGGCTCGGCAATCTAGTCGGCCGATGACTTTCCATTTGGCCGGCAGCCAACTAAACGGCTCGGGAGTTTTGGCTCATGAAGAACCGAGAAAGGAAGGGACCGAGTTGTCACAATTTGATCATCATTAGACGCCGCGCCAGACGAAACACTGAAGCGGAAAAGGACATGGAAAGAGAGAGAAAGAGAAAAAGAAAGAAAAAGAAAAAGAGAGAGAAAGTGTGAAAGAGAGAGAAAGAGGAAGAAAAAAGAGATGGAGAGAGGCCGTTTTCACAGGCTTTGGTTTTATTTTTATCTGGGCCTGCGGTAACGGATATTCGAGTCCTTTGAACACCCCGCGTGCTGGCGTGCACGCAGGGGGTTCATAGTAAACGATCTCGTGCGTATTAGCGTCAGACGGCTTGTATTTACATAAAAGCTTGACTTGAACTTGTGTTTACGTTTCCGAGCGAAGTGTGGAAGTTCAACTTCGAAGTGGAGGAGGATGATAAAAGAACACATCGTTTGTGTGAATTTGAGATGGTTCTGATTCAGACGCAGAAAGTTTGAGCTGTTTTTTTTAGTTATTCGACCATGTGATTAGGCAGCTTTTGATTTTTGTTGGGGTGTGGAACACCATGCTCGTTTAGTCTCTTTTTGTTAATTTGTTTTAACAAAAGGCGTACTCGTTGCAAAGGAAGTGTAAGTCTTATTTTTTCTTGACTTGTACATTGTAATATTTCTTTAGATAACTGTATTACCAGTCTCATTCCCAATGATGAATTGCAGAAGATATATATACACTGGTTATAATCGAAATAAACGCTGGAATGTCCACCATGACACTATATTTCACTCGAAGTTTATTCAAGTCAAAGATTTTGTTTATCAATCAACTTATATGTTGTAGACAGTTTGCTCAACTATTAAAAGCCTGCCCTGTCGGATATAATGTAAATAAAAAAGTTTATTACCCCCCATAAACTAAACAAAAAAGAACCCGAACAAACTTCAGCGGCATAAATATTACGAGCCCAAATAAATAAAACTACACGTGACGCAATATACAATTTAAAGAATTGGTTTGCATTTAAATAGATATATGGCTTTGATAACTGCTCTAACACAACACTAGCGGATAAATTTTATAGCATGGAATAATCAATAACAAGTAACCAGAAAGAGGTGTAATGTCTACCCGTGATAGAAGTAATGCAAAGTTTTATTCAAGCATAATCGCTATAAAATGAAGGAACTGAAGTGTTTACGCCGTAACTATACCTGTTTTTGGCTTGCTTTAGCTTCAAAAATAATTAATATCCACAACAGCGTCTGAGGACAAAGAATAGTTTTCCAAACATACGTTAAGTTAATACATTTTGACTGGTTTAAAAAACCTTTCGTATACTTGGATATATCGAGCTTAGAATTAATCCACTTTGCACTGCCCACCCTCTTCCAAGAAAAAAAAAAAAAGTGACTTAATAAGAAACGCAAAAAAGTAGCATTAAGATAGTATAACAAACAAACCAAAACTTCGCAAAACAAATAAAGAAGAAAGTAATATATCACCGCAAATTCCAAACCAAGGAAAGCAATTTACGTGTTGTGAGCGAATACCTCTTGGCGGTTTCGTCAAGAGTATAAGGACATTTTGATATGTGAACAAAAATATGCGCCATAAAAACTATTGACAACAAAATTTTAAATAAATACGTAAAAAAAAAGAGTTACCAAGAAAGAACCATTTTGCGACAAAACTCGTGGAATGAGAGAGCTAAGTTCACACGACCACGCTTCATCATAATTACGCACCCAGAGTTCGGTTCCACGGGACCTGTCAATTAAGCGATTCCCCTCGGGTGAATCTCATTAACGAGCTTGGTCGTCTCAAGCATCGCCCCCCCCCCCCCCCCCCCGCCTTTACTATTTTGCCTCATATAGTTGCGACGAAGTCACGCGGTTCCCCGTGTACGTTGGGTTTTCTTAGCCGTTACTTTGAAAAGTGTCTTTGGCACAGATAGTGCCGAATATGTTAGGCTTGTCCAAGCGTTGGTTGCGCTTTATCGAGGAATGAGCCGTTCATTTTTACCATGTACTGGGGCTGCTGATTATCAGCATGTATAGGTGCTGTGAGAGATATCGGCTTTTTCCTTTAGGAGGCCAATGAGGATGGTCCTTGAACGTTGAAGAGAAGTAAGAACTATACATCATGATTGCGTTAGCTTATTATTAAAATAATGATGTCAAATCATTTCTCCACTTTTTTAAATACAATTCAATTTATTCTACTACACGCGTCATAAAAGATGAGGAGAAAAAAGCTGAATATGCAGTTGATAGTTCCCATGCCTCTACATTTGTCAACTAGGCGTGAAGAAAAGTAGCAGAAATATTTCAACAGGGAATAATATATTGTAAGCGAAGCGAAATGGTACAAAAAAGGTCGCTACAACACCTTTTAGTTGACAAGCTCAGTGTGAGCACATCTATTATCTTAAGTGTTCCAATAGTGTGTGGAGTGTGCTAGCATTTTGATATTGCCTTTTGCGTTTAAAGGGGACTGAATTTTTTTTCAGTGCCAAAAAAATGAAATCGTACTTGTTTTTAAAATTGTAGTCAACTTAGCGTGCATTGCAGCAGGTAAATTTATAAAATATCATAGCTTCATGGTGCTCGTTTTTAGTCGGAGGACTCCTTACTCAAAAGCAGCAGAAAGCTGACATTATGAGCGCCTTTTCTGCCTTATGTTTTAGCTTATGCAGGTATATGAATTATATTTATGATAATTATAATTTTGTCATAAGTAATGACTTCAAGAAATAGAAGGGCAAAATGTTTTGTTATGTATATTTAAATGATTGCAAATCCTGGGCGTGAAGTAATGAAGCTTGTAGAAGGCATAATGTAGAAATACATGATGTTTGATTTTAATTCTAGCATATTTATTACAACAAAATCCGTAAAAGGTGCACTAGGCAATTTGTTTAGTTGAGTTATACGGCCAGGGGGACATTATATAGGCGCATAATTTTCATATAAGTATCATAATTACCTAGTGGCTTATCAATTTTTTAATTAGTGAAAATACATATCTGGTTGCAATCAAAAACCTGCCGAGCGTCATCGGAAACCACAGAATCAGTAAATTCTAGAACTACTTGAAGCACGTAGGAAAAGCTGGTGTGCACCAAGATTCTCTGGTGCAACAGGAACAAAGGTAGCGGTGAAGAGACGGGGATGAGAATCTCGTTATGCGCGTTTCCCCGCCTCTAGCTTTGCGCCTACTACAAGAGAAGTAACTTTGGTGCACACCCGCGTTTCTCACGTGCTTCAAGTCATTCTAGAACACTAATTATTGGCTTTCGATGACGATCGTCAAGTTTTTAAGTGAAACCATATGTCTATTTTTATTAATAAAAAAAAAGTTAATAAATACAATTTAGTTGATCGTTCCACGTATTGTGAAAATTAGGCGTCTATATGATGTACCCCTAGCGGTATACCTCTCCTGAACAAACCACAATAGCTTATCTTTTACGCATTTTCGGTGACAAACCTGTTCGCATTAAAATCAAGCACCCTGTATATGTCCTGGGACTAAAAGGAAAATTCTTAATACCTTTACAAATTCATAAAAGCCGCCATGTATCTTACGCCATATTTATTCAATGAGGCGATTTCCTGTAATGTTCTCTCGCTGTATATAGAGCCAAACTAGCCAAGCATATGATGCAAACCAAATGTTAAAAATATAACTACGTTCACGGACAACACATTGTAAACCAGGAAAAAAAAAAGAAGATTGCATTGTATTTTAAAAATAGATTATTCAATCTTGGTCCGGCCGAGACATTTGAACATGTCCTATAGGATGAGTCAAACATATATAGCTCACTTTTGGAAGTAGCACTTAATACGTAGGTAAAGGAATAAAGGTGCGTGCCGCCCGTTCACATCAGTGCGTGAAAGTGGATTTATGGATGCTTGTGAAGAGTTTCCCGATCCCGACGTCAGAACATGCCCCTGGCGTGTTCGCCTTAACTGAAGTGTTCTGGCGCCGAGTTTATTTATTTGGCTTACTCGCCCAATGTCCTGAGAATTAATACATTCAGAGTATATAGGGGTAAAGCAAATACTTTCGTTCAACTAACAGTATATTGACAAAGAACACCGAGAAAGCTTTTTGTATGACAGGTTATTCTTGAGCGAAGCATCGTTTTAAATACATTGTTTTCGCAAAATAGACGCAGGAAGGCTGGCAGACAATAAATTGCAGGAGCGTGATCACGCCAGGCTTATAGAGCCAGCTTAGCTTCACTCAACGCGGTAAGTAAAGTCTGGCGCCCAAAGTTTTGAAAAGAGGTTGACACAAACGGCATTCCAATCCGTCATGCCGTCTTGTCCCAACAGCACTACCTACACATACTGAATCTACTTCGCACACCGTCACGTATTTAGTTTTTTGTCTTCACCCTTTCCACGTCTAAAAAAAAAACAAAAAAAACTAGACGCGTCTTTTTTTTGTTTGTGTTTTTACTGAGAGCCAGGGACGAGGACAAATGCTTTTATGAGCTTACTTTGAACGTCAACATTCTGCTTCGGTGCCTCCCAAGACTTGACTGCGAAACGCTTCCTTTTACCTCCTGTTTTTATTTCGTTTTTATTCATTCTTGCGCGTCAAAAATGAGCGCGAAGATTCCAAGAATGATACCCCCGGGAAGATTGCTTTCAGAGCGAACGTCATAAAGTCGCGTGCCGCCGATATTGGTTCCCCGAGATTCCCTGGAGCGCGTTTAAAAGAAATGTTCAATGCAGGCGCCTCCGAGATTAGCACTTTTTTCCGGTACCTCATATTTGATTTCCAGTGCTCCCGCCAATATTGCGATAATGACGATTTAAAGATAGAATAGACGTGAATTCATAAATGGAAATGGTATATAGTTGACAAATTTGAGATGTGGGCACCAACGCAAAACTTTGATAGCTGTAGCATAAGCAACATTCATATCGTCTAAAAACAACGAGACTAATCTTGTGGCCCCAGAGGAGCGCGTCAAAACAACAGTGGACTAATAACATATGAATACAAAGAAGATGGCTAAAACGACACGCACCAACAAAGCCACGACTACAGAGTAGTAGACGTGAAAAATATTTGGCCAACCAAGGAGACACACGCTACAAAAGCAGCAGCTAAAGAAAACGACAGCTGGATTGAATGATTTTATTACCAAAAACTTGGCCTTAGAATAAAGCTCAATATGTAAGCCAGGATGAACTCTTCATTTTATTCAGGAATAAATCGATAGAATTGGTGGCTAGCCGCCACTCCAACGCTATAAACATAGACATAGGTAACCTTGGAGCGAGGATTACCTTGTCTATACTTAATCAGCTGGTCTGCGTACTTACTTTAACTTCGACATAAACATACATTCACTGTGAATAAAGGATTGTTCTAAATTTTGTTTTATTTGCTCCTCTCCTCAGAAACGCATATCCGTAGATTGAAGTGAAAATAAAAACTTAATTCAAATAAATAAAATTCGCAAATTTACAAGAAAAAACAAGAACAGAGGTCTACGATAACAGTAAACAGCTTCGTTCGTCGTATTCTAATAATGAACGGCCACGCGCTTCTATCAAGTTCATTCGCACTTTCCTGCGCCCGCTTAGTAGCCACCATGCTCCCTCTGCATGAACTACAGCGTATCAGTATTGACTTACACTCTCACATCCAGCGTGTCAATTGAATATCTTTACTGGGACCGTTCAAAGCGATCTGGAAAATAAAATTTTGCTTAGAAGGACTGACACCACCAAAAATTTATGTTGAGTTTTTAGCGAGGCGATTCATTATGAAGTAAAAAAACAACTACCCAATCTATATTTTGCTGCAGGGTTACGTATATGCATGATTGATAAAGCTAAAAAATTCAACTGATCGAATCCGAAACCGAAACACGAGCACGGAAGCTCATGGTCGGAAGTCACGTGGCTACTCCCGAGCACGTTTACTTTTTCTCTCCGCTTCTCCGGCGTGTGAAGCAGGCGACGACGACGTTGCTTGCACCGTGTGTCGTGAAATTGTTTCACACTTCTATTCCTTCCGCTCGATGTTCTGCGCTGGAATATCGATTGGCCGGTACTACGAGCGAGAGTTACGAAGTAGCGGCCCCACGTCCCTTGCCACGATGGTCGTCATGCGCCGCCATTGCGTCGTCCAGCCCATGGTACGTCGCCATATTGAGAATGGCGTCTATATGTAGTTTCTGTGATCTGTGCAACATTTTTTTTTTTTTTTATCATCGTATTTAAAGCTTTTTGGAGGCCACAAATTTAGATTTATATTTTTTTTTAATTTTTATACTGAATGTGCACCTTAGATGACCCACGACTTCCAATATATCTAGTACACATTGTTTGAACCCCACGTGACCATAGGTAAAAAAGTGTGCGCGACTGAAACCGGCCACTTTACCGGCTGTTTACGTGCGGAATAAAAGCGAATTTTGAGCCGCAAAATATGTTCTGGGTAGTTTGGCTAATATAGGTCATGTTGTAGTAAAAACCTCGGCGAGTATAAATACCATGTCAGTGTCCCTTTAAGGTAAAACGGAGGCTGTTATATGTGTGAGGCTTGGGGGCATTTGGCTGGGGGTCGGAAGAGAAAGGGAGGAGGGAGGGTGATTTGCAGAAAGATCTGACTTCAGAATTGCCTGTGATGTCACGTGTTATGAGCGGCACATATCTATTTTGCTGGAATCAGGCCAACTCGTCGAAAGCCCATTAGTCAACGGACAGCTGGTAAAGGGACAATTTGTCTTAAAGGGCATTTCGCCCGAGGCAATTTGGAGGACGGATGGCTGGGCGAAGGTGCCAATTTTTTAAACCAGGTCAAACATGGTCTAACAAGGTAATTGTGAGAGCTATCTCCGGGTGGCGCGGGGTGATAGGGTTGTTAACAAAGGGGCCTCAACATCGTGGCAACCACAGGAATTGGTAGGACCTTTTGTAAGTGTTATTGCTGAGGGCGTTCAATGAAGCTGACAGAGCCTTCTACTGTGTCAATCATTAAACCTTGCTGACCTTGACCATGCCACAGTGAATTTGTACTTCGGTGAACATGAAACAAACATAACGATTACTAATTATGTACCTATACGCATATATTAGGGAATTAAAACACGGAGTCGATCTTGGGCATAAAAACCGGGTTCTGGGTAAAGACGTTCAGTTAGTTGCACCATGGAACTCAGATAAACTGCAAGAGCGGCTGATCTTTTGACGTGAGGTTGTGGGGCGTATGCGATCGCTCCCACGGTATTAAAACATGTGCTTATTCGTGCCTGTTTTCTGACTTTGAACCAATTTTCAGAAAGAAAAATCATTATTGTTGTTATACTTTTCTTGTAGATGTTTTTAGCTAAGAAATCTCAAGCAGGTTATCGTGAACATGCATATGATCTTTTCTCTATCGTCAACTTGACAGGTATTTTAATTACGTTTTAATAATTTTCAGAACTTAATCCATACATTGTACTCAGTTTTCAGCCTACATCTAAAACAGGTAATCACACTGCACCACATTACTTTCTAGACTTTTTACAAATTATCCGTCCTACAAATTGGCCTAGTGCGAACATCCCTATTCAACGAACTGTTGTTCTGTCAGGTCTCCTTTGACGAAAGGGCTTTCGAAGAATTGTCTAAGACTTAATATTTGCCATTTCACAAAATACTAAATTTCTTCATAAAAAAAGTTGGTGTATGTTTTTTTTTTTATAAAGCAAAATCGCTCTTAGAGCTCTAGTTTTAGTGGTTCCCACTCAACAAATTTTAGGAGTTGGACTGGTTCGCACTTCTCCCCATGGGGCAGAGTGGGAAGGAAAAGCGAGCTGAGAGTCGGAAGAAGAAAGGGAGCGGAGAGTTCCAGGTTATTTAGGGAACCACTCCTCCCCATGGGGAAGAGTGGGAAAAGGAAAGTGAAACTAAAAGTTTGAGTGGTTCCCTAAATAGCTTGGAATACTCGTCCCTTTCCGACATTTGCAAGCTAAAATGTCGTACTACGTGACTGCCGCAACGCGGAACTAGCATAGGCCGTAAAGAACCACTGAAAAGAAAAAAAAAACTTTTTTAAACAGTCTCGTGGGGACGCGCGTGCCAAGAAATATATTTTACGCGAAAAAAAAATCTTTAGAGACATTTTGACGGCGCGGGATTTATTTTCAATTCTGCGCACAAAGTTCATGACGTAAAGGAATGGTCATACACTCTTTCCACCTCACTGCGATGTTCATACATCTCTCCATTCAACGTGATAGCCAAGCCGATCTTAAACCTGCCGAAGAGGGCGGCGCGATTGTTGTAATAAACAGACAAGATTACCTCGATGAAGGCTTTCGCCAATTAAACGACCCATCACTTTACCAAGAACTTCTGATCACCCAACACAAAATTCTGAGACCAAAATCTCAGACATAATTGTCGACTTGAATGAAACCGGGAGGAGAACGGAGTAAGTCCTCAACGTGATAAAACCATCCACTCTGAACCCGGCCGTTTCTACTATTATGTATATTACACAAGACCAATTACGCCGTCCACCCTATAGTCTCTGGAATTGGCACAGTAACCGAACGAATCTCAAGCCTTGTAGATACACTAATCAAAAACATTCCTTCAAAATTTTCTACACATAAAAAGGACACTGCTAACTTCCTGCTCGAAATAGAATCACTAGACATTTTCGATAATGCATTTTTTGTTACTCTTGATGTGGCTTTGCTTTATACCAACTTTCCCACAAGGACGGACTTATAACGGTGAACGAGGCTTACAAACAGGCTGATCAGAAACTCGACATCGACGCAAACGTTCTTTCGACACTGATGAAACTTGTCTTAGAGTACAACAATTTTGAATTCAAGAACAAGCACTGTCTGCAGGTGCAATGAAACAGCCATGGGAACAAAAATGTCTCCTAATTACGCGTTCATATTCATGGCCCAACTGGAAAACAACTTCCTTTCCCAACGCTTCGTTCAACTGCTCTGTTACAAGAGATACATCGACCTCATCTTTATGACATGATCCAGTATAGAAAACCAACTTGTAAATTTTATCGCCGCCTTCAGTTGCGCTCATCTATCGATCATTTTCTCCCATTCGGTGTCACGGGACGCCATTATCTTTTTGTATATAACTATCAAAATTGGCAACAAAAGCTAACTACGAAACTTTATAGAAAACCTACTAATAGCCAGCAGTACCTCCTTTCAACAGCTGCCATCCCCGGCACTGTAAGACGAGTCTGTTCTACTCCCAGGCGACATATTTAATCAAAGAGTCTCTAATAGCGATGATTTCGAAGAAAATGCCTCGAAATTAAGAAGCGTACTTACTCGGCAGAAGTAGCCTACAAACGTAATTGACGATGCAGTAAAAAGAAAGAAGAATCTAAACAAAAATGTAAAAAACATTTACGCGGGCCACAAAGCAGACAGTCGAATTTAATTTTAACGTACACAGGCAATCTTCCTAGTATCAACAACATACTGCGGAAACATTATAATATTTTGTCATAAAGCGAACGCCTCAAAGAAATATTCCTCGATGCAACCCGCGTGGTCTACCGACGCGGAAGGAATCTGAAGGACGTCCTAGTTAAATCTAAAACTGCCATTCCCGAAATTCTTGCGTCTCGACCGTGCCGGAGGTCTGGATGTAAAATATGCAACCACATGACCGAAACCCTGAGCGCCACCAGCACGCACTCAGACTTCACGTATGACATAAGGAGCAGCTACGATTGCAGCACGTGAAAGCGTTGTTTAGCTTTTGCATCGCAAGGTCTGCGGTGAAGGTTCCATCGCACAAAGAGGTCTTGCCTTTAAGCTGGGTTTTAATAACCAGAGAAGTTACGCGAATTCAGAACCCAGGTTCGCCCTCTCAAAACACCTGCGCCTTCCACCTGCCTAGAACACACGCATTGGAGATACTGCGACCGGAAATTCCGCCTCAAATATTTTCACTCCTTCCCTAACCATTTACGCAGATTAAATAGCAAAAAGGAAGCTTCTAAATTATTGAGACAGCACTAAACAGGGGCCTAGGCGTGGGCATGGACAGAGCTCCCCATCCGTTATCTCTCTTATCTCACAAGGAATCTCGCGCTGAATGGTTCGGGGTAACAAATGACCGATATTCGGTTGAAGGAACCACCTCGGCAAACAGACCAACGTCTACTTTCTCCTTCCGGATGTCCCTCATTGTCCGATGTTGCGATTTCGCCATGATCCCCCACCCCCCTTTTTTTTTTCATCGCTCAGTGTGCCTCATTTTGTGCTCTGCGCGTCCACTCTTGTGTTATTATATATATATATATATATATATATATATATATATACGCACTTAGCATACACATATTTTGTTAGAGTGAGATTGAGTTTCCGGGCATCCTGTGCTAGTTTTAACTGATACACGAGTATGTGTAAATTTCTATATGTCCGACGGTTAGCCTAACGATGAGTGTAGTCTTCCATTACGAGTGGAGTCTGCATATGATAAGGTAATTAAGCAGAGAAATAAAAGCCGCAAGAAAAAAGAAGTCTTCTTTAAAAAAATAACTTGTTAAAAGGGAAATATCTTTCAAACAGCATTAATACAGGGCTCAGAATAAACATTGTCCCCAGTGAAAAATTAAAATGCGGAAGAGAAGAAGATCCTAAGTTATGTTATTTGGGTAAGGGACGATCAAAGCGGAAAGTAATGTTTCTGGCAACTCGGCGGTTTCTCCACTAAATGGCGCAGGCTCACAATGTTAAATGGATCCTGAAAGAGATGGATTTCACATTTAAGGGCAATGCCGTTAAAACAGTTAGTCGTATAGTCTACAATTACGCAGTCGTCCCTCAAAGCAGCACACCAGTCGTCCTTTCCCGGCCTCCTTCCCGGGCATTAGGCAGACTCCAAGGCGAGCGCAAGCAACTTCCTCTCTAACCTGCTCCTCTATCCCTTTTTTTCAAAATGCAGTGGACGACTAGATTTTGACCTACAAATCGAAGCCGAACGATAATAGGGCTCGGAGTGGCAGATCAAAGTTCACAAACAAATGGCTAATTCTGTGTTTAAAAAGCTGTACGTATTCGTGGCCACTTTTCACTATGCGGAGTGCTCGTTCGTTTGCTTCACTAGCAGGGGTTCCGATGATGTCAGAACGCCAAACTCTTAGTGACTGATTGAAAAAAAAAATAGCCTGTAGACCTTGAGTCGTCTAGCATTGAGCTCTACCCATCCTTTCAATCAAAGCCAATCAGAGCTCATCGTCGCTCTGACGTCACCGCAAATCCTGCAGAAGAAACAGACGACATGCTCTCCACATAGTCTCTGACAGCTTCAGAAACGCAGGTCATGGCTTATTATGTAAAAGCTCCTCGCTTCGTGATCCTATTGGCGAATGCCGCCATATGATCGGCAGTGGAGGTATAATAAAATGCTCGACACTTGCAGAAATCCCTGCGTTTCTCAAGCTCTCGATGAGTGAAAATAGCAATTTAGTCCACCTTGTAATTAAATCACGAAGGAAAAAGTTGACTGCAAAAAAGTGGGACTTGAAGCCTTAGAAAGCAAAGGCCTGAGCAAAGAATAGCCGCACTTTCGCTCAGAAACTGCGGTTTATTTTTCTTTGTCCTCTTTTCCAAACCACGCCGTTCTTACCTGGTCAAGGGCAGGGCTTTTTCTTATGTTCATGCGCTGCCTGATTCCTTCTTCGGCGTTCATAATGAGCAACACCGCAATCTGATTGGCTGCGGAGTGAAAATGGGAAGCGTGCGACCGGAGCCGTCTATTGATCAGTGTCCGCTCGTTTCCATGGGCGCTGCCATGTTTGTTTATGCTGACGTCATGACACAGTAAAGAGGGGGATGCGCTTTTCGCGAAACTATTTTTTTTAGAAACCTTCGCAACCGTCATAGTGCAAGAACGTCAGAAATGCGCAATAACGAAGTTCCATAAGCAGCAATGACAAGAGTGCTGTACAAAGCGAAAATCTTGTTTTAGGCGCAGCCCCTCGTTTAACGAGAGCCTGCGTATGAGATTATTGTTACTCTTTTTTTTTATCGCTGGGGGCTAGAATTTCGGACATTCCGCTAAAGGGAGATTTTTGTACAAATGTTAATTCCAGTTAAAAGTCTAATTGAAGTAAATGACTCATATAAATTTACGCAGGATAAATACGAGCACTCCCAAAATATTACGCTAATGAGAAACAGCGATCCACTCTAAAACTTATATTAAATGTGCTACCCTGCAGAAGCTGCTCAGCGGGCATTCAGCGGGTCGGCAGTTTGTCAAGCACCCTTGTACCCTGATCTCATCTTCATTTTTAATGTTTCTTATTCCCACTGCGACTTCTTCCGCCTTGTTTTTCCGCGGCGTTTTTAGCCGTCCCGGCGGACGATTTCTGCATCTTATGTTATGTCAGCAACTGCTGTTCATAACTGCTCTTCCGCGACCGCGCACGAAAAATATTGACTCCCCACTCGCTAAAGCACGTCGTGGTGCCCAAGGTGGCATTACTGGCGGCCATAGTTCAGTCCGTTCCTGCTCAACGCGAGCTTACGATTAACTTTAACAACGCCCTCGCAACGTGCATTGCCCACAACCACGATTCTAGTTCTCAGAAGATATGTGGGGGTTCGTTCTGAACCTGCCTGGATCGTGGCAAGCTTGCTTTTTGGCCAGCAACTTTACGATTGCGTACCAATATTTCCTACGGGTGTTTGACATCCGCAAATTAGAGCAGTAAACAGTCGTAGCATCTTACCTGAGTGATTGAAACTGCTCTTGCGACTAGGCCAGTCCTATGTTTTGCGGTAGCGCAATACGATTTCTGTGTCACACGATGGTCATGCACCTAATCAGGAGGGTTGCCATCATGCTCGAGCCGTTAGTTTCACCTTCAACGTAGATACACGCAACGAGACTTTGATATAGGATATCTACAAAACTACACATATATGGCATAGAAAGAAAAAAAAAAAAGCAAAACGAACCGGACACGTTGTATTTATGGGACACCCCCTTCACTAAAAGCAGTCGCAGCCCTAATATCAAGAAAACGTACCGGAGTTACCTTTTAAGATAGAAAAAAAAAACTTTAAGTGGATGGAATTTTTGAATTTTTATGAAGAAAACCCTCCAAAAGTTTACATTTATTACCTAAACACCATTAGTTGCGTTTTACGGAAGGCGTCTGTACTCTGTTTTACATCAGGTACCCCCGCGGCCAACGCAACACCCCGATGAAAACAATCGGGCAGCGCCGGAAAGTGTATCGTCATGGCACTTGTCCTCTTTGTGCCTTGGCCATCATCTTCTAGACCATTAATTCACTGTGAATGTGGTGTGATCATACGCTCTTTTTTGGGTGACTGATTTAGCAGGTGACAGAAAACGCGCAAAGACAGTGAACGCCAGGACGACGCACCTGTGGCTCTGCATGATCGACTTCCTCGTAACGTAGCGGTGGCTGCGGTGGTACTTAATGTGGAATGAAGAATATTTGTCAACGGGTCGTCGCTGCATTTTTTCTTAGGAAGTGACTTCCACGAACCGCGCTATTTTTCATTATCTTCAATACTACTGCGTCGCCTTACGCGTCTCTAGTTAACTGAATTGTAATTGCCGCAGAGAAATGTATGTTCTTTCACTGACAAAAAAAAAAAAAAAGAAATTACGCCCGAGTCCCTTGTTTACTAATACACCCCTTTCGTTCAAATAAATACAACGACTTCAAAACTGCGTACGGGTGGAATGATTAAGGCTCGCTAATTTAGCAGACTCGGGACGGTTTTAAGTGAGACAGGAATAGGGCCCTCTTGGTAACGGGTGGGCCAGGATATCGGAATTTGTTTAATTACAAGCTCACCTTTTTCGTTTTGTGTAAATACACGACAGCATTCCGACGGCACATGGACCTTCGCGGGCCAACGTATATCCTTTTAGTAAAAGGTTATAACCTCGGAAATGCAGGTGAGAAGCAGCTTTGGTAGGACTCTGATTAAGTATCCTCAGTCAGCGTGGTGCTTATGACATGCTGTAATTTGGTTTGGCGCGATCTCTTCTTTGTTTTATCCTGGCATGGCACCGTCTGGCCTGAATATTTTTATCTTGTAAATTACCACACCGTGCTTTCGTTTCTTGGCTGAAGATATTAGACCTACAAAGAGCCTGAACGGAGTAAAGTCAACAGCTTCCCATTCCCCTGCGGTTTACACTTCTAACCACCCATGGTAGGTGCACATGAAGGGCTATATATTAGGTGAGGAAAAGTGATTGATTCACTTTTTGTGGAAATCTTAGTCGGCGATATTTATTTTGATGGGTTTCAACTGTTCGTACATCGTATATACTCTTTTGTTCATTTGTTAAAAACATGAGATTAGCGACAAAAATTGTCACGTGTCGTATTTGGTTCTTGACAACGTGTATTGATATTACTACAAGCACTCTTTCTGACAGACTTGTCGTAACATTTGCATTTGTAATATAGCAAGCGTTTTGACGGAGTAATTATTTCGACATTTAAACTATCTCGAATACAACCATTTTCTTCCATAGTTGGTCACACACGTGACCAAGCATACATGTGAGTTTAAGGTTTATAATCCATAATATATGACTAAATACTATCCTTTCAACGTTCCGTAAGAAAAGCACCGTCACTATTACGTTGCATCCTGCATCACTGTACTGTCAGATGGACACACTATCTGCAGGAGCTATGTAGGCGCAAAATATATTTTGAGGGATTTGCGGGGAGTTCGTGTTTGTGCAGTTATGTGAGAAATAATTCACTTGTAAATTGTTTGGAGAATAAAAAAAAAAAAACAATCGTATGTAGTACAAAGTTTTTTAATAAAAACATTTGCTTGCTGCTATCAATAAAAAATCTGAAAATAGAATATTGTTTCAAATTTATTTGAAATGACTATGCAACGCGCCTTGGCTACCTTTGAACTTACGTGACATCGGCAGCAAAACTAGTTCAAGCGACTCGAATAAATTAATAAAATATTATAAGATTGAAAAATATTTGAGACACTTTAAGATGCAGGGGTTTGACCTCTACACATTTTATATTATATCTCATTTAATAATTAAAGGAGAGTTTATATTATACCTTGAATGTAGCAGCGTAACAAGGAATAAATGAATACTGCAGGACTTCTGGGCAATATGTAAAATACTATTTTTTAAAGAGCCACCCTGACTTAATGAGCTCGGTAAAGCCCAGTAAATTCTCATAGAGATATATTTATCAACTGATTTATACAAATACGTTGCCTGCCTCTTACCCGCAGGTTTTATGAAGATCAGAGTTTAGTATTTAATCTATGATTCCATATCTTTCTTTTATTTTACAAGTGCTGGAACGTGCGTTCAATGTTTAATGTTTGTTTACATTGCTGGTATGGAACATCAAAATTAGAGAATCCAATAAGTTTCCTTTCTGATCGGTGTTCAGGTGGAAAGGCGAACACATGAAATGTTTTGTCAACACCCACGCCCCTCGAAAATGTATCTTTTTAGGTAATGTAAACAAAAGGATACATGTTTATGTTATTTATTTATTTCAATAATACTTCCGGTACACTTTATTGGCCAAGGCATGGAAGAGTACGCAATATAAGGAAAACAAATTACACAAAAAGACATAGACTGAGCATCTGTTTAGCATAAAATATTAGTTGACGTGATAATTATAGATTTATAACATTTATAGCTAACCCTCCCATATAAACAAAATAAATCAATGACCAAATAATAATGAAAAAAAAAATGCTCTGTAATGTCTACGAAGAGGCGTAGAATGCATGCATTCTACGCCTCTTCGTAGACATTACAGAGCATTACAGAGCATGAAGCCGTAAGTTGCGCGTTGTGTATAACCGTATTTCTAAGTTATTCGAAAGCAATTCCTGGCAAAAAGAATAACGTATTCCTGAAATCACAGTTAGTAGCACGCCCAAACATAGCACACAGGTACACAGCAAAAACGACGGAGAACCAGACAAAGCCGCGGAAACTTGCTTGAAACAAAGATGAAAAAAAAAAAAAAAAACTATACGTTGATACATTTTGCAAGGAAAAATCGGTCAGGCTAAAGCGCGAGTTTTATAGCCTGGGGAGAACGCGGGCAGTGTAGCTCTGCGATGCTCTTTGTCAAGGTGTTTCGGAAAACCTCGACAGCTACAGAATTCACTACGTGCTGACTAAAACGTTTAGTAACCACTAACCACAACGGGGCAGAAACTCTACGGAGGAGTATTCACTACATGAGCCCTGAGGTTTCAAATATACTTCGTCTCACCGTAACCTGACAAACGGCGAAGGCGACGATCCCAATGAGCAAATAAGCGTGAGGAGGGAGATACATGAATACACACTGTCGTTATAGTTGCGCCTAGCGCTGTGAAGGCCGCGGGCTTGAGAAAGAGGGAAAGCTGCTCTTGGGTAAAGTTGGTGTAATGCCCCAATCTCCTAGGGGGAGAAAAGCGACGTCGGGGAAGTACAAAAAAGAAAAAAAAGGGTCCCGGTGAGAAGGGAGTTTGGGCCCCTTTCTCTAACTGCTTGGGTTCCGTTCTCGCCCCTCTACCTTTTGTATCAGGGCCATCACGTGCTTCGCTTCCGTCACCCTGATTGGCTCAAAGGGTATGTGGCGTTCGCTCATTGCCAAGCTACGGTAAGACGAACTACAAATAGGACCAGTAGATGAATAAATTCTTCGCAGGAATAGTGAAGCGATTCAATAAAGCTTGGGTTTGTGCTAGTTGATTTTTATTATTTTTTGCTCTGCGCTGCTAAAGTATTTGCTTTCGTGTGTGTCGTCCTTGTTCGTCCTACATTGTAAACTTTAGCAGCGCAGTAGAAAAAATAGTAGCAAAGCAGATTTTTATGTGAGAGTGAAAACACGAAATGACAAAATTGTGAAAGATAATAGATATTTTTAAAATTAAATATAACTAAAGTGATTTAAGCATCACCCTCGTTTAGAAGTGTTGTTATTTATTACTTTTCTAAACCTTTCTCAGCCTTATCTCGAAGTTTCTTCTAATCAGCGCTGGACATGAGTTCTGAGCCGTCGCTATGCGTAATGGTAGTGACATATCTTTGCGGCACAGTTTTTTTTTTTTTTTGCTCTCGCTATGCCAAAAAGGAGATGAGAGCCCTGTTCGGATGTTGATGAATATGACGCAATTCTCGGGCGCCCAAAAGTAATGACGCAATCGTGGAAGAGCCCGTAATGAAGGGTGTGCGACGAAGCCCCCCGTGCTCGCCTAACGAGCGCCTTAAATTGCCACAATACCCGACCGCCAAGAATGTCATACTGCTGCGCCCGGTAAAGGCTATAGCGTTTCGAACAGCAGTTTTTCTTTTTGCGCCAATAAGGGATTCAATTATACTTCGCTATTCGCCCGTCCTGCACTACAGGTAAAGGCTATGGCGGCTGACAAGAATATACTTCATAGTCTAAAATCGCCCACAGAAAAATGTAGCGACGTTATAAGCCTCGTTTCTTTGAAATTTCTTTTTCTCGCTCAAAGTGTAGCTGAGATGTTGCGTGTGTTCAGGTGAGCTTTATGGAACAAAAACCGACACTAGGTTTGTTAGGAAACTCGCATTGCAAGTTTAGTCCGGAAGAAACAAACAGCGCATTGGCAAAACATTGGACTCACCAAATTGACGCGCTCCCCAGTCACTGGTAACTTAAAGAAACGTAGGTGGACGTTGCAGGCCCTTAGCCTCTTGTTATGGCAAAGCGAAAAATCCTCCACACGACAAGCAACGCACTACGTTTCTGAAGTTGTCCGTCCCTATAGAGCGCGACTCAACTCACTGACGTCATGCCACTGCGGACGCGCTGCTGGTTGTACTGCGCACGCGCTAACGCTTCACTCCTGCCGAATCTGTTTTCTGCACGTGCACAGTGCCCACATATGGTGCGGGATAAGTGGGCTTGTTTGGAAACACTGTTTTGGTGTATAGTTTATACCAGCTTAAGGAACACGGGGCGTGCAGTCAGGAGAATCTACATATTGCTTGGCAGCCAATGAGACAGCGGCGTTAGCCACTATGAACATCATAGAACAAATCACGAAGCAGACGGCGCGAAACATAGTAAGAGGCTTCCTGCGTTTCTAAAGGTGTCGAGTGACTTCAGTCTTTGGAACGAGTGTGCTCACTTTGCTACAGAACATTTGGGGAGAACCAATCTATGCAATATACAAAAACATTCGCGAATATTTTGCAAAAAAGTAGACAATTCAGGTGTTTTTTTATGGAATGTGTTTGAGAGTTTTTTCCAGCGGGGTTCAGGTTTTCGAAATTATGGTTCCTTAAAGGAAAGTTACGTCTGATTTTTTTTTTTTTGGACACCGGTTTTATTTATATATTCGTGGGTTTCCGCGGGTCGATGATTTTGAAATAAAAATTCTGGAAAAAGTTATCCAACTTCAAGATGCAATAACCTTGTGTTCTGAAATTAAATAATAATCACGACCGGGAGGAATAATTGTTCTTTAAGCTTAGGCTAGATTGCGCAACCTTGAAAGACATGGGGTTTATTGTTTTAACCTATCGAAGTACCTATGAATAAATATGCTTCCGTTCAGCGTATTGATTATAGAGGTTGCACAAATGGTAATGAGGTATTCGAGGGAAGGTAGTACATATCAATCCATAATGTCTGGTAGATATACATTTTTCATTCTTTAACACTAAAACAAAACACGAGAAAACCTTCAAAATATTCAGATTCCACACTGGATGAAGCGACATCCACAACGCATCAATATTTGACAAAAAGTAGAATCTCTTGAGGTACCGCACTAGTTTCCTACCTAAATAAAGACACACAAATCTTGACCGTTGTTTCAATATCTGAAAATGTCATTTATAGCGAGCTTGAGGCTAATGAATAATCAAAGGCGAGTGTCTGAGATATCAGGGCAAATCAAAAACCGCGTCTAGACAGGAAACAATGCAACTGTATGACATTCTTTGTTGCAGTTGCTCGAATGGACATTTACTTCAAGTTTCCGTCTCGCGAAATGGCCAGGATGTGAAAAGACAACGCCAGCATTTTTGCTTGTCATCCATCAACATCCCACTTTTGTGAAAACAATACAGGCCACAATGCAATGTACACAATTACCTTTTTGCCTTCAAGTTGTGTTGTATTGTTATTTATTGAATCCTTTTGTGCTAGGGTCGGCGCCTTTCCTATTTCAAAAATATAGTAATTGACACTTCGTTCCAATTTGCGTCATTACGTGCTTCAATTACGTTTTTCTTGTCATCACTCTCGCTTTTATCCAACAAATATGAAGCGGGTATAATTTTTAGTTCACAAAAGCAATTTAATTTTTTCTTGGTTTATTATTATCTGTTCGTCACTTGTCAAGAAGAGCTTCTGTTCGTTATTAAAGTATCTTAAGTGGCGATGGAAACCAAACGTAACAGCAAGCGGAAGCGAATGCCGTGCTCTCACAGCACAGCTTCTGCACCCGATAGATTTTTCTTCCCTTCAGCAACTTCTGAGATATCAAGTGTTCGTTTGCTATGAACTCTGTGTCGCTTCGCAGTTATTTACATTAACCGGCGTATCCCATGTGAGTATAGGCCGGAAATATTTACACCAATATTAAACGTACCTATAAGTATAACGCCTGACGCACACTAAAGTTGGCTGAAGAAAAAAACATTTAATGAAGCGTGGCACGTAGAGATAAAATGTCGTCCAACCACCGACTTAGGAGGAAGAGGGAGCTATAGCCACGGCCAGATTGCGTCTGTCACACCGTCTCCATATATGTAATCTCCGGCGCTGGTCCGCAAAGCAGGCGCTCAATGGCCCAGTTTCTCGGCAGCGGCCGTTACTTGTGTCCGGATCATTGACTGGCAGACGCGGAGGGGCAACGTCTTTAACGAGGGTACCTCGGACGCCAACGAGATTTCCGAATCCTGGGTTCCCCCAGGATTGAGGCCACGCAGAAGAGCCCCATAGTTGATGAAGGGTTGAGGGTGGGTAATAGGATGATGCCGCGGCCATGGTGCGACCGTTAGGGCATGTAGGCTGAAAGCTGGCGTCACAGTCATTTGTCTCAATTGTTGAGAACCAAGTGCGTTATGTGTGTATTTTATGTTGTGGATGCGGTGTGGTAGTTTTCTGGCCTGCGGTCGAACGTTTGTTGGCTGTCACAAATGGGATCAGAGGGTACATTTGCAAACAGGAACCCCTGTTTGTCTAAAATTTTGCGATAGATCGTTCAAACAATATCTGGTCTTCTGGTGTTTTTCAGTTTACTGAATGATATCTGAATAACTTTATTCGCAAAGTTATTCTAGTTTCAATTTTACAAAAAAGAAATCGCAAGGCTTTTTATATTTATATTAAAAGAAGCAATTTCGACATGCTTTGGCCAACCAACGTTTTATTGAAAGAATTATCAGAACACATAAAGCGCAGGTCACTGCAACTTTTCAAAGATTCGTAACTCCGGCATCTGTATTTTCAGATGCAAATAAATTATTTCATCTGATTTGATAAAATCAATAAATAAATCATAAAACATCGCCAATGGCATGTTGTATGATTCACGATGGCAATTGTACATTCCACAGAAGAGCTACGTACACAGCATATGCATATTTAATAACAATGCAGAAAGAGGAGCAGAAAAAAAAAGAAGACTAACGGAAAGATCACCGCATCTTGCCTGCCTGAAAAACAAAAAAAAAAATCTTTAGGAGGTTGTTTTAGGCAGATGAGCCAAAGGTTAGAAAAATAACGAAAAAGTGAAAAAAAGACCTCTGCATTGAGAAACCGAAATTGTATCGTGTGTATAAGGAAGCGTTGAACTAAGTTATTCAATATTTTAAATACAATATAATTGTTTTTTTTAAGAAGTATAAAATGAAAAAAAGCTTCTTTCGATGAAAGACAAAATTAATCATTCCACATGTTTTAGAGTTGCGACATTTAAAGCTTTGTTCTTTTGCATAAATTACCTAAAACATAGGCACTCAGCTTTAAAAAGCAAAACATTTACTATATTGTTGAAGCCCAGAGCACTATCTTAGCAATTTCTTACTTAATAAAATCACTTCCTGTTGAAGAAGAGAGACCACGCATGCCTGCGTCTTCTTCACGCCCTTAAGAGTTCTCTCCTTATGATACATTAAAGAGAATTCTTAACAGGTAAATGTGGTCGTAAAAAAATAAAGTCCACATGCTAACATGAGGAAAACAATACTTCCGTCCCAGATCTGGTTTGACCAGAGTCTTGGTTTCGACATGCCGTTGAAGTTTCAAGCGTTTCTCTACAATGAGAGACAGTTTCCTTACAGCCTCGGGGAGATTTACGATCCCTGTGGGCTTTCAATATTTACAATAGGCCTTTCTTTAAGCGTGATTTTCAAAAGGAGAGATGCTTCGGTGGCGAATTTAGCGCTAGAAGGTTTCGCCCTTTTCTTTAAGTCATCAGAAAGGAAACAATGAGCTCGTTTAGTTAACGCGCTCGAGAGCGCTCCAGCGGTCAGAATGCACTCCAGCTAAACTAAACGACATTGTCTCATTTCCGATGCACGGTGGCGGAGCGCGCTCCTCGAGCTCCGTCGTCGGAGATGTTGCGCGAGAGCTCGAACAGGTCTGTTTCCGGTAAGATGACTGCATTTCCGCTCTCGCGGCCAGTCTCGCAGTGGCTTAGCGCGTCTCGCGTTCTATTCTCGCGCCCGCTTGGATAAGTGTATACTTCGACGGCGATCACTTGGCAGCTCGTGCAATCCTTCCATCATCGAGGGACATAAAAAAAAGTACTGTTGTAAGCCGGTTTGCATAGCATTTTTCAAATGCTTGCTGAAGTTCTTCACGTACCTTACCTTAATTTCAGGATCAGTCGAGTCAAGGAATTCGGTCATTCAGCCGTCATTCTTTAAGGAGTTTGGGAATTAAGAAGACGTTAGGCGTACCCTTATTCACCGCACCAACAGCCTGCAGCACAAATGCAAGCTCTTGCTGTTGCGGCCGTCTCCGCGCACTCATTTCGTCGAAGTCGTCACCAAACAAACACTTAACGAATATCGACGTGACGGGAACCATGCTCACTAACTAAACGCGCCCAATGTGTTCCCTGCGTTACACCAAAATAGCTTAATTTGCTTCTTTTTTTATATAAATGTGTGCTATTGCGTTCCCAGAAAACGTGGCGGAATGTTGCTATTATTTTCAATAATGTAGTTAAAGCCGTTAACGTCGATGTACCAATATACACCAGCACGTCGACGTCGGCGATTTTTCAATTCTCTTTGAAATAGATTGTTGGGAATAAGGTTCGCTCCTACCTTTCTAAACACACTTACAGAAGTAACAAAATGATTCCAAATGCCTCTCACCTGGTTAACTTACTTCAACCTATTCGTACAGAAAAGTGAAACTATGTAGGTTTTGATATAAACGGAAAATACTCAACAATCGATATGGTGAGTCAGCCGGTTACTGTAGGAGCGTATTCTCTAGAACAATTTCGAGCGAAAGGTAGATATCATCCTCACATTATATATAAAATACTTATACTTCGCATCAGAAGGGTGCCGCGCCACCTGCTATTCGAGGTTTATCGCTACGTTTTTTATTATTCTTTAGTCTTTAAACTTTGGGAGAATGAATTTTTCGAAGGTTTAAAAGAACTGGGCTGACGTCCATTTCTAGGAAAATGAATGCAGAAATGCCCATGAAGGCACTGACCATTTATCTTTCAGACCAGGACAATCGAACTCAAATGTGCTCTCCCAAGTGAGAGCTTGGTGTTTAAATGCAGGACACGGTTTTTAAAGACTGCTTACGTCCGCATCATTGAACGTTAAAAAATGGTGGAAGAAGGCTATTTACTTTTCTTGTTATTGGGAAGGCGTAGTCTTTCTCTTTCATTAGTTTCTCATTTTGCTTTGAGGAAAAAAAAAACAAAAAAACTTACCTCTATGTTCCAAAACTCTTTTGAATGCAACTGCGGTCATCTGTCACGTAACAATATTCTTTCCTCTGAAATAAAACGTGATTAGTTTTATTATTATTTGCGTATTCTTTTGTTAGAGCGCAACATTCGGACGTTTTGTGGGTATGTTGCAATGTTCTTAACTAATAGGGAGACCATTCGTGCAAAAACTACGTTGCATCAAATTACCTTTCAGTTCATAGAAACTGAACTATTTACTCGAGCAATAGACACATTGATTATAAAGAAACTTATTTGCCCAGTAGACGCGTGTACACAATCACTGCAATCGACAGAAAACTAGTGATTTACGGAAATAACGCGATCGCGAGAACATTTTTAATGTCAATATCGCATTTTTGCGTAGAATCATTTGATCGTCCTTGCTATTTGCTGCATATTAAAGTAGGATGCGGCAACTGGCTGTATGTGCGTTCTGATGAAGAATAGACGTTCGGGCGTTATTCCGAAACAGTTCGCTTGTTATTCGAGTAAATAAGGTAGTTTCTATAGTGGTTGCGACTACAATGTCTGCGAGATAAAACGACCGTACTTTGAAGCAAAGAGAGGCGATTATCTCGTTGGGTTCGTGGTGTGCGGCGTCATGACGAATATTATTAAAAGCGATTCAAGAAGTTCTTTAAAACTAAAATATAAATAAACTGAACGAGAGTTGGTGAATTCGTTACGCCAGCATTACGTTTAACCTTTTTTCTACAGTTTAATGACATAATTTTACAGTTAGAAACAAATTGCAAATTGACGTGCAAATGCTTAATTTTTTTTTTAAAAAGTAAATATGTAATTATTGAATGTGTATATGTGATAAGAAAAGAAGAAGATGAGGTAAAAAAAATAAAAAAGCATGCGTGAGGCAGGGTCGGTTCTGGTGGCTTGAGACCAAAGACCCATCTGTACTCCTGCAGACCTTTCGTCGGCCCTATCCAGAACTGCAGGGTCGCAAAGAAACATCATCGTATGAGTCGCCCGTAAACCAAGCCAAGATCAAGAAACGCGCAAGTCGAGAGGACATTCTGATCCGGGTTCCGCGTAAGGAAAGAGGTGCGCAGAACTGATAGATCACATCATTCTGACTGAAGGCAGACTGGCTATTTATCGCAAACGCAAACTGTGTGTACTTATCTTTCTTTATTCATTTTTTTTTGTACTTTGGTAATAACGATTTTTTTTTACTAGCGATCTCGTGTTTATTTTCTATATAAGACCAAGAACCTGACAGTATAGTATAGACCTTTGCAAAGAGAGCTCTTTGACCGCCGCCATTTCGCGACTCGTGCCAACCCTATCTGCCAAAACTTTCTGCCACCAGCCTGAGCTGTGTAAACTTTCCACCTGCATTGTGCATTTGGAATTCGCCTGCTTTCCTTGAAAGTTTTTACTTTATTGGCCTGTTCAGGAAGCTTGCGTGTTTTGTGTTATCTTCCACTGTGAGAACCAGGAAATACCAGGGCTCGTAGCCTGTTCGGCCTTCGCAGAAAACGAAAGAAAAGTACGACCGTCAAGAAGCCTGCGACACGGCCGTTTGACATTCTTCGAGGATTATTTCCGTTAAGATAATCTTCGATAGCCTTCCCGGCTATGTTCTCGGTCTTGGTGAGAGGTAGCTGATATGGTCTAGGGTATGGGGACTGCATAGGCACGTTTGTTCATTTGCTTTAGTGCCGTGTGAAAAGCGTCACTCTTCAAAACGTACCCCAAGACAAGCCGGACTCCGTCCGATCGTCGTGAAGTCTATATCGTCGATACTGTATATTGAATATGCTGTGTTATTTGAGACCTTCCTAAAATCCTGTTCAGATAACGTGGCACCTTGGGGTACGTACAATATATGTTGCTCGATTGATGAGACTCATTCAATTTCTTGGCGGGGAATACCAATGTAGTTCGGCTATCCCGTGGTATGGTCAAATATTTTAGGCAGTTAAAACCTTTGTAGATTGACACGGTTGAGTGTATGGTGCCGTTAAAAAGATCAACATAAAATGAAACAAACATTCCAGTTGCATTTGTTCTGTCCCGCACGGACTCGCCGAAAATAGCTTTTATTTGTTTGTTTTTGTTTAAAAATAGTGCATTGCTTTCTTCAAAACTCTGAGAAATTCTCTTCGACATAGAACACAAAAAAATAAGGCGCCGCAATTTAGCAACCACCAGCGTCCGGAATCGCGCCTACGCACGTTGCCAGAGCCTACTGACGATAAAACCCACAGCCCAGCGCTGTCAGGCAACACTGACGTACACTCTCAAAACCAGGGACGCGCGCTGTCAATCGCTTCGTTCGAGACTGGCGCTGGAAAGGTCTATAGACCTCATATCTCATCATGAAAGAAGCTACCGGCTCTTCATCTTCTAGTAGGTCTCGCGGTTTTCCTCAAATTACAACACATACAGTTTTGTATTTTTACTATATATTGGCTAAAATACACTATTTATTTTAACTGAAAAGGTTAATAGTCGCGAATGCAGTTTCCACAAAATAAGTTTTATGATTGCCTAAAAAGACTTATTTTACAATGGCTGAGTGTAAACGTTTGTAACACTAACAAAACTCATTATAATGCCAGTAAACGTCACCGAATTACAGCACTGAACAAATATTCGTATAACAGTTTAGCTGCTGCAATAGCTACATGAAAAAAAGAAAAAAAATGCGCCCATTCGATCAGGTCTGTTATTATAGATATAGAAATTAAAATTTGCCGCCTGTTATTTTATGCGATGTGAAAAAGCAACATTATTAGAAGAAACAAAATTTGTATTCTGGTCTAGCCCGCAAATCTGGATTATACGAGAGTAATCAGATGTCAGGACGTCTAATGGGACTGTTGCTAAAAAAACGTCATGTTATATTGACACCTCTACAATGAATTCAGAAATTTTTTTACAAGTGACTGTCAGATGTATTTGGTTGAAACTGGGAAATTTAAACAAGCTGTTTCTTCACCATGACACATGCATACCAAAACAGAACCTGCCTTGCTCATAAATAATCAGAATACACAAAATCACCGAACATTTAAAGAACAAAATAGAAAAGACAAGATATCTTGAAAAAGGAGCGTCATATGTCGCATATATTTCTTACGTCAGATGTATTACAGCGACGTCCAACGCAACAAAGCGTAACTTTGCACTCCCTATGATAAAAAAACATACTAATTTGCTCAGCGATTTTTTGGACAGAAATGGATTTTAGTTGAAAAGGGAAAAAAGTCAGGAATGAAACAACCCGAAAACTTTACTTCGCCTATGTAGATGTAGACCCAGTGAGTTATGAAGCTAGTTTTAAAACTCACTGTTTTGTACTTATATTTTTTCTGTCATGTTCTCCCTTCTGTGTGTTACTGTAGCGTGCAGTAGACCGCATGTACTATATCGCTACCGGTCTCTTGCGGTGATAAATGTAGAAAATGCGACGGTCCAAACTAGAAAAAAAAAACACTGGCTAAAAAGTAAAAGGCAGAAAGAAGTTAGGAGGCGACGACACCCGCAAAATGGCCAGTTAGGCTGGATTTTTTGTGAGATTTCTTAGGGTGTGAGCCAATCTTTCTCCGTTAGAGTTCTGGCAGACAATTATTGTGATTTTTAAGAATCTTTCTCAGGACAACTATTTTTTACAGTTGTCACGTAGAAGATTTGCGACAAAGTTTACTTTATTTTGCACTATTTTCAAAATAATAATAAGTGGTACATTCGAACAAAGAATACTTCTCGAGCGTTATCAAATTTATTGCAGTACCCTGCGAATCGCGGAAGTTTGGCAGTGTTCATCTGTGATAAATATAGCAGACCTTGTTTTTTTCGTGCACAACTTAAACCAAGAAGATACATATCTTGAATTAAAAAAATGTGTACATATGACAGAGTAAAAACAGCTCTCGCACTAAAAATTGCTGCCTGTTATTTTTATGCGATGTGCAAAAGCAGCATTATTAGAAGAAACAAAATTTGTATCCTGGTCTAGCCCCGCAAATCTAGATTATACAAGATCAATCACATGTTAGGACGTCTAATAGGACTGTTGCTCAAGCTTACATCATGTAATATTGACACCTCCGCAATGAATGAAGGAAATTTTTTTTAAAGTGACTGTCAGATGTATTTGGTTGAACCTGGGTAATTTTAAAGAGCCGTTTCTTCGCCATGAAACATACGCTACAAAACAAAACTTACCTTGCTTATAAATAATCAGAATACGCAAAATCACCGAACATTTGAAGCACGAAATAGACAAGATATCTTAAAAAAGGAGCGTCATACATTGCATATATTTCTTACATGTATTACGATGACGTCCAACGCAGCAAAGCGGAACTTTGCACTCTCTATGATAAAAATAAACACTACGTTGCTCAACAATTTTTGGACAGAAATATTTTTAGTTGAAAAAAAAAAAAAAAGTCAGAAATGAAACAACCTGGAAACCTGACTTCGCCTGTGCAGATGTAGACCAAGTGAGTTATAATGGTAGTCTTTTAACTCACTGTTTTGTACTTTTATTTTTTCTGTCATGTTTTCCCATTTATATGTGACTGTAGCGTGCAGTAGACCGCCTGTATTATTTTGCTACCAGTCTCCTGCGGTGATAAATGTCTAAAATGCGACTGTCCAAGCTAGAAAAAACAAAACAAAAAAAAAACGGTTTTAAGAGGGGAAAGGCAGAAGTTTGGAGGCGACGACTCCCGCAAAATGACCAGCTAGGCTGAATTTTGTGTGAGGCTTCCCGGGGTGTGAGACAGTCTTTCTTCTTTGGAGGTGTGATAGACAATTATTGCGATTGTTAAGAATCTTTTTCAGGACTAATATTTTTTACAGTTGTCACGTAGAAGATTTGCGACAGAGCTTACTTTATTTTGCGCTATTTTCAAAATAATATTATGAGTTACATTCGAACAAAGAATACTTCTCGAGCGTTATCGAATTTATTGCAGTACCCTGTGGATTGTGGAAGTTTGGCAGTGTTCATCTGTGATAAATATAGCAGACCTTGTTTTTTTCTGCACAACGTAAACCAAGAAGTTAGATAATTTGAACTGAATAAAAGTACAGCCTACCTCTTCCTCTATTTTAGAGAAACAAAAACGCATCTGAGAGAGAGGAAGAAACAGCTCTCCCACAATATTATAATCTCTACACCATTTTGGAGTAATACTTACTAAAGCTACTCTACTGCTCAAATTACTGATTTCTCACACGCTGAACGGAAGCTAGAACTCTTCAGTGGAATACGTGGCACGCGTGGCCCGTGGATATTGATTGCCGTCTCTTCTTGAATAACTTCATCAGTCTGAGAACCGGGTCTGACATGTTGGCTTGTACGGTGCTATCGGTTTAACACAATCGTACTCATACGTTTGAACTCTGCACATCGAACATATCGGTTAATGTCATATTTAGTGCAAAAACACAACTCTTGGGTATCGCATAAATCCCAGAAATGTCGTCGTTAAATTACATGGTTACGTTTTTACCTATAAACAATTCATGGTTTTAGTATAAACCATTTCAATCTAGCATCCACGATAGACAGATGAAAAAAGGCCTCGAAAATCTTCCAACACACAAACAAACAATCCAACCATTCGACCCCAGAAAAAACAAACCAGGAACGTCAGGCACAATCCTCCCCTCCACACACTGCCGCCGTTATTGCATGGGCCATTAGCGTTAATTGCAGTCAGCGCTCCGCCAGTGGAAGCAATAGAGAAGACTTCAAATTTATGCGCGCATAAAGCAGTGACTTCCTCTAGGTTCCCCTCGTATAGCATGGATTCAATTCATGCTTCAAGGGGCTGGAACCCGGAATCCCGCTGATGACATCGATCCAATTCCAGCTATTTGAGTCCACCGTTCTGCGCAAAATGCTATGATTAACAAAAGAGATATTGCCCTCAGAGTTTAACAAGGTATTTTTAATTCTTCAATAATATCATTCATCTATGCATTTGCTTATTTTACGGGCCGTATCATGAACATAGTCTGATGGAGTGTAAACAATCCTGCGATTTTTGTCAAAAGCGTATCTTGCTTGTTTAGTCAAACCTGTAGATACGCGCATTCCTACCTTAACAGGAAATATAATATTAATAAACATAAAACTTAATATTGAATCGCATACAATTAGTGACAAAAATATAAACCCAGTCCTTATGATATCTCACGCTGTCAGTGGTTATTGGTCATTGTAATAACAGCGTAATTTTACGTCGTTTCTAATTTTTAGCTGACCTGTATAACGGTTACAAAAACAAAGTCACTAATGGGGTAATTTTTGTGTGGCCGTTTTTATTTTCATCTTTGATGGAATTTAGTTTCTTCAAGTCCAGTCCAATGTTTTCAAATCTGATATATGTTCCATTATAATGTTATAAGTTGATGAGCGCACGGGAGCAGCGTAGTTAATACAACTCTCGCTTTTCCGAGCGTGAAAAGTGATTGCGATCACTAAAACTAAATGCTCCCCCTCGAAAAAAAAATCGGCTTGAAGAAAAGGAAATTGCAGGAAAAAGAAAAATCTTCAAATTGCATTTCAGCAGCAATAACCGTCCTCTGAACCTATCATCAAAAGGTGTATGTTCCTCATGTTTTCGAAACCATATTTGGTATTGGCTCACTACCAGTGTAAACCAGATCTCAAATATACACTAACAAGGAGTGTGCATCACCAGTCTTTAGAGTCCAAAGGTGCATGCTTGAAACTTAGGATGTATTTGCACTTCGAAAGTCAGTCGTGATATGTTTATTGGAAGGCACGTGGTGCCTGAAGTCAGCACAAATCGTACTACAAAAATGCCTTGGAAACTCAAAAAAAATCAGCTACGAATTAATATCTACAACGGAGATTAAGAACAAGATAACCAAACACGAAGAAGCGCAAATTTTAAATCACTCAGGAAAATATAAATAATAACAAAAGCAAAAATATAAGAGAGAAAAAAAAACGATACATGGCGAAAGAAGAAAGCGTTACCTAAGATGCAGTCTAAGCAGCTTTATAATATGGAAAGCGCTGTGCCTGAGTGGAGAACAAACCCGGGGAGAGGATAAGGAGGCAGAAGAGATGGAGCATGCAAATGAACGGACGCACAAAGAGGAATATCGAGCTGAAAGAGGATATGTTGCTACGCGAAGAGCAAGTGGTAGATGACGCAGCAGTTTCTTCAAAACAGCAAAGACGGATTACGTTCATCATGTAGTTTTTTAATGCTTTTTGTGAGTAAGTTTGAGATGACAAAAGGTATGAGTACCAACGCTCTTGCTTTGCTAAGCGCGAAATTATTTTTCGCTTTTACGATGTTATTTCTTTGAATTTAGTTTCTTCTAACGGAGGTATCCAAAACCCCCGAACTATAACCAAAACATCGAGAAGGCTGAAAGAAAACAAGGAATGAAGCGAAAATACATTTGTTTGAGGTCAAAGTAAAATTTAGAGCGTAATACAAAACGAAGAAAAATGCAGACTGGAGTGCTTTATCTTCTTGTGCGGTTGTGACGAAGGTATTAAAATCAGTTTAGGGATCATAATCCCCTTTTCACTGTTCATTCTAACATGAAAAACGGAAAAGGGATTACGAACCCCAAGCTACTTTTTAATACCCTCGTCACTTTATTTAATTTTTATGTCAACGTCATGTCGTCATTTGATCACTCAGCATTCCCCACACATGACCTCGAGTCAAAGTAACGGATAAAAAGAAATATTCGAAAACTGCTTCCTTTCTCATTTTTGTTTTCTCTCCTTCTCCTTTATTTCAACATCAAAGTTGAATCGTGCCATTCTGTATCTTTTTGGTTGTTGTTAGCATTGCTTAGTTTGAGAAGGATCTCTGGATCTTCGTTAGTGTTGGCTAACTTGCGGACTTCACAGAAGAAGTGGTGCTTTCGCCCGAAACAAACTTTAACTTGTGCGTCCGCCAGTTCACCTTTTAACGAATCACGAGTCATACATTGCTTGCGTTTGCGTTTCAACGTACTTCGTCTTTAGCTTTACTTCGGGGGTGAGTGTTATACTTAGAACAGCGTGACTTTGCGCTTTAGTAGCAGTGGCGATCGTTACGGTTTTTTTGCAACCAGTAAGTATTAATGCATTATATCTGTACATTATTGTTTAATTGATGATCAGTAAAGTATGTCTTTTTATTTTTATCTCTGAAAATAAACAACGCTTTTATTGCTTATCACGAAAGGCAGAAGTTGAAACTAACAAGGCATGAAATGCATATGGGAACATAGAGAGTGTTACGTTACAGCAGTGACAAATGCCACACAGTACCAAGAAAAAAGGAGTCTGACGCAAGTTGTCCTTCTTTCCGTACAAGACAAGAACATTTCACGTAAAACGGGTAATATGTTTTGCTCTTATAGATTTGCTTGTATTACCTGGATTTGTCCAAAACCATTTAGGACCCTAGGCGTCAAAATTATTAAAATTACTTATTTTATTGTAAAAGCATGCGTAACATTGTTTTCTGTGCAAAATAACAAAAACTTGTTCAAAGTTGGTTCAGAACGTTTTTTTTAATCAAACAGTGCTCTATAATTAAGTCGCAGTTATCACTACTGCGTTTTTATTTTTGCTGTACGGCCTTCGTAAAGACTAGGCACAACAGAGTATATTTCTGTTTTCTTTTAGAGTTATAAACAAATATAGATAAAATAACCTTCCCCGTGGCGTTAATATTTCAAGGCACTGTACCAACTTGATTCAACATTTTAGCGAATATACGAAGAAATGTTTGAAAGAAATATTACCACTTTGACTACAGCCATGGTTGTTGTTTGTCACCGAAATGTTAAATATAATATTGAAGCAAAATATTGCTGTTAGTCATTATGCGTTTACGTGTCAGGTGTGGGCTGTCAGCTTTGAACATATAAGGCAATATACAGTGATGTGTAACTTAACGCCGTCACACAATCTGGCCTTCATGGAGCGTTTAATTCTTTTGTAGTGGCTGTCTTGTAACCTGCCAAGTCAATTTCAAACGCTTTTTTGAATCACACGAAGATTTTAAAATGACAAATCACTGCTTTGACAGTATCACTGAGTTGCTGTCTGCCAACGAACCTTCAAATTAAAACGGAATATTGCTGTTCACCTCTGAAGTGTTTATATGCAGGTATAGCCTTATGACTTTGAACATGTAAGGCGATTCAGTGCACTGTGTGCTTTTAGCACTTTCGTAGTGAGTGTCTTTTAATCTGTCCCCTCACTTTTGAACACACTGGTTACTTCGCAGCCACCAGTGCTAGCCAGTTCATCTCTCTGCCGACTGGGGGAATATGTTCATTCAATGTGTCTATAATCTTATGATGGCATAGCTTTTTGAATGGGGAGAACTCTACGTGCACAGTCAATAAAAATTATAATAACTACGACAAGCAAATATGTATTAACAAATATTCACGTGTGAAGGATTCCGAGTTAGGCAATTGTACAATCAATATTGGTTGTACGGTACGGAGCGTAGAGGGCCCTAAATATCTACTCTATATTTTTTATTTACTTTTACGTCTGAATTAAAAAAATAAACTTATTGGCTGATGCGCTGTAATACTACGATAAGATTTTCTTCTATGTAAATATAAATCACACTTCACTTGCACGCTCATAGTAATTAAAAATGAAGCAGGCGAATTCGACTATTTATTTATCGCGGCAGAATTGAGGCCGAGCATATTCGTATGCTCCAGAGAAAGAAAATACTTCCAAAGCTGATGATTTTGACGGATGACAGTTTCCAAGTTTCGCTTGTCTATTCCACTGACACTAAAATGTGACGCGAGGAGGACATAACAAATGCAAGCTTTGTCTTTTATGACGGTCCAAACAAAAAGTAGTAGGATTTGAACGCAAAACCTTCTGAGAGCACAATATAGGGACAAGTTCTCAAGAGCAGGGAGTATAATCCGATCTGCGGCATTAAGTACAAAGATTGAAGGCCTAAATAATAATATTCCTGGAGAGACCTGTCCCATATTCACTGTCTTAATAGATAGGGTTTTTTTCGGCGACAACAAAGACGCCCGGCTGTATGCGCACCTACCTCGAAGACTGGTGGTAAACAAACGACTTGCTATCTAAGAGGAAACGAGAGGAAGTGAAGGTGTTATTTAATACACCCCCCCCCCCCTCGCCTCCGCCCCCAGGAGCGACCAGTGAGTCTAACACTACCAAGTACAATAGCACCGAACGCAGGCGAGTGCTCAATCACGGGGTGGGTAGGAAGGCTCTTGATACAAAATTGAGTTTGGTCGCAGCTTAAAGTCCAACATAGGACGCTTGCTTGGAGTGACTGCCAAAGGCTGTAGCTGGAGGGAGGAAACACCGGCGGGTTCCCAGGAACCTACGAATCGAATTAGGCTCTCAACACAGGGCTCTCTCAGATACCCGCCTTCCCTAAAGGAGGGGGTCTGGGGACATGGGTGGGGCTGAAAGTAGAATCCGTGCTGGCCCCAACCTCTGTTCTTCTTGAAGGAAGAAGTTTGTTTCGGAACGCTACGTACCGAAACTCGCGGAAGTCTTTTGTTCGCAAGGGTGTTCACAATCTGTGCCGTTATTCGTGACTAAAACGAAATAAACAAAAAACAAATATTCGCAAAGGTTTAGTCCGCGATTTGTTTTGGGCTAAGGAACATAGGTATTGTGTTAAAGGTGAACTGGAAAGGTATTATTATCGCTGTTGTATTACGTCTGGGGCATTAGGTAACACTGACGAGGTGTGTGTTTTCTACTTTTCGGATCGCCTCGGAAGCAGATTTATCGCTATATTGTGAAGCAGACAGCCCACCAAAAGCCATCGTCGATTGCTTGAGGCTTTTGAAGAAAAAAGCCAATATCCATGTTTGGGTGACCCGCAAGGTTTTTTAAGGAGGTTTGTGAGGGAGATTATTTATTAGGTGATTGACGGCTTTGTCCTAAATTGAATTTCGGAATCCTGTGGGCACGAACGGATGGCCTCACAGTTCTTGAGATACTACAACTTACTAAAACGTCCTCTTGAACAAAATGTTTTTTTTTTGTTGGTGTTGAATTTGAAAGTGAGGATGAATAAGCTGATTACTGGACACGTTGCTACACGTTTCTGACACGATTCAAAAATGCTGGGGTAGAAATTACAAATCGGGGCGGAATTTAGTGAAACCGACGAGTTAGGTATGTATCTGATTTCAAGAGCCGTTTTACGCTTACACTTCATCTAAACTGTTAAATGTTTTCGATAATTTGTTTTTAAATATTTTTTTTTCTTTTTAAGTGTTTTGTATATATTTTTAATATGTTGTTTTGTATTCATGTATAACGTGCAACTAAATGTCTTTTGTTGTACTTTCTGCCCATATAACTGGCTCCAAGTCCCCGTCAAGCTGCTTCAGCAGCGTTTCGTCTTGCATACCTTGGCAGTGTAAGACTGAATAAATAAAGCTTTGAATTTGCATTTTAATATCTTTTCTATGGTTTGTCCCAACTTACATAATTTCGCAGACAACGTTACCAACAAATTCGGTAAATAAAACTGCGATAAAAATGCAACGTCATGACGTTCGCTATCTTTGTACGGATTTTTTCACCGGCAAATTAAATGCAGTTTTCTGAAATACACCTTGACTTTGCACTTTCATTTGTAGCGTTTGTGTGTGTGTGTGCGTGTGTGTGCGTGCGTGCGTGTGCGGGTGTGTGTGTGTGCGCGTGCGCGCGCGCGCGTGTGTGTGTATGTGTGTTTGTGTGTGTGTGTGCACACATCTGCTAGCTTCAACTGAGCTCTGATTGATAATGAAATGAAGTATGGCACAAAGCTTAGCAGAAAGCACAGCATGCTGTTTTGAAACAAAACAACTTTTGACGAACAAACAGCTAGCGAATTGCGGAACGTACCCACCAGAAATACCTAGGATATATTTTTTGTCTACATATTGCCGCTTAAAGTGACCATTGTTAAGAAAAAAACTAGAAAACGAGGCCGGTACAAATTGAATACGCAAATTGTTGCAACACTGTTCGCGCAACAAGTTTTCTTTGTATGTGTGTGTTCCTTTTGTTAATACAAATTTGCATGACCGGCGAAATGAATAATTTTTGGTTTTACCTGCTGTTGGCGGGTTACGCCAACGATACCCTGCTGTCATTTATGCCTGGTGAGTGCCCAGTGGTTCAGGGAAAGCTGGAAAGCAGTGACTTACTTGAAATTTAGATTACAAATATAATTCGCCTTGTCAGGAACGGTAAAAGATGATAACTGCACAGTTATATTTTTATATAAATGAGACATTTTAGTAAGTGATAAAAATAATGTTTTGTCATTTTTGGCTTTTTGTCAATGACACAAGTGAAATATATGCCTTGTTTCTGCGCCCCAAAATCCAACACTGTAATTTTTTGTATGGCGTAAAGCAACGCTAACGTTACGAAATGGAGATCTAAAAAAAAGTGTTGAGCTCGATTAAAAAAAAAGTGTTTAGCTACACGTGTAATATTCCCTTAGACAACTAGACGGTTTTTATCCTAGTCTTTTTTGAGTAAAACAAAAAAAAAAACTTTCCATACCTTGTTTGAATGTATTCGTAACAACATTGTCCAGTATGCGTTATGCACGTACCAAAATCCCATTTTCTACCCCGCAAAAAAAAAAAAAATAGAACCGAAACGATGTTTTTTTATGATAGCTCAGAAAAGGGCCATTTTAACCAAACTACGCAAACATGAAACAAATAAAATTAAGTTATCCTAGATATAGCTTTTCTTGAAAATTGATATGCAGGAAAGCACCTACAGGACAATTTGTGTGCACACTCCTAGAAATAAGGGGTGTATAGGGGTACACCCCTTGTCCCATATGTAACTCCCCAAAACTACAATTCGTCGTTCTGTCCACTGACGTTGAGCTGGCAATACCAACTTTTACGAGCGGCTTGATAGCTTTGGATAGAACGTACTAAATACCTAATGTACGTATCAAAGTCTAGAAAACAAAGCAAAGCCAAAAAGTTTGATTGTCTTACTGTAGTCTTTAATGCGTACATTGGCCATTTTAATAAGTTGTATCGGTCGACTATCAAGCCGCTCTTGAAAGTTGGTATCGTCTGTTCGACGTCTGTGGACTGAACATCGAATTGTTGTTTCGGGGTGTTACAAATGGGACAAGGTTTGTACTCCTATACACCCCCTATTTTTTAAAATGTAATATCGAGAATGCCGTGCAAAAAAAAATTTAGTATGCGAAACCAAGAAAGACCAAACGATTGTAAGCACTGAAAGATGGTAGATCTCTCGCATATCCATTACGACTCTATACGGGTAGAAGATTAGGGGAGAGGAGGATATGAGAGCGCACGCGTGGACGTCACCAACACCGAGCTCTGGTCGGAACAATTAGTGGCTAGACGCGAAGCTAGTTGCCTTTTCTGTCCCTACTCGCTGTTCACGAACGCGTTGGAACGTGAACACCAAACACCGGACGCCAACGATCGGCGTTGGAATTTTTTCGAGGATTAAGTAGAGACAAAACCTCTTAGCTCGGCGTCTACTCACTAATCATACCAACCAGAGTTCGGTGTTCCAACGTTCCTGCCGACTCTCGTCGCCTCCTCTCCGACAGTTTCGATTTGCATAGTCACTGAAAATGTGAGCGGGGCGGCTCTTTTTGCACGCTCGGCCTCCAACGCGCGTCCGTTTTCTTGCGCCATGCTTTCGACTGCGTGTGCGCGCGCTCCAGGTGCACGAGACACCGAGGCGTTGTCGAACCTAGGAAGTTCGTACCGAAGGCGGGAAAGTGCAGCTCCGCCCCTGCCCTTCACCCCTTGTCGGTGACTAAAGTAGATTGACCTGACGCCAGTCGAGGAACTTATTGCAGATTGGTCATTGGATTCACACAAAGGCTGCGTCGCACCAACCCTGTCTATTGTGTTCAGAGGAGGAGGAGGCCTTCTGATGAGTATTCGTTTCTAGCTCGGGCCAGAAATAATTTTTTGGTTTTGTAATTGGCCTAATCTGTTATATTTCCAGCAACTTTAATTAAAAAGAGGTACGCGACAGTTTGTTTTTTATATTGACAAGCTCGAGATCAAAATTTAAAGAAGTAAAAAGAGGTGATAATTACACTCGAAAATGTTTTACTGTCTAAG
Source organism: Ixodes persulcatus (assembly GCA_013358835.2). NCBI lineage: Eukaryota > Metazoa > Arthropoda > Arachnida > Ixodida > Ixodidae > Ixodes > Ixodes persulcatus. The sequence goes on from JABSTQ010010670.1 coordinate 333,320, forward strand.
CGAAATAAATCTGGAACCTCGCAAAATAAAATAAAAAAGATATAAAAGGCCTTTTTTCCCGCGGTCCACTGATAAACCAGGCGTCTATATTTATATTTGCGAGGTCCAGGGCTGCGGTCTCGCGTAGGAATGAGCGTTGCTCCCAATTCGTCCATTTCCTCATTCCTTCCTTTGTTCTCTTCATCCTTCCTATCGTTCCTGGATGCTATACGTTCAAATTAGCCGCGAGGGGACGCGGTTAATGTGGGCTACGAGTCGACCATTGTCCCTGGCCGCCTAGGGAACACGACAAGCATCCCGCGGGAATTCGCCGATTGATGACCACGCACGCGGAGAAGGGGAAGGCGAGGGACTGCGGCAAGCATTCTGCCTCCCTCCCTGTTTTTCAGGCATATTTTGTCTTTTTTGTTTTTTGACTGAGCGATACCTAACACGAACTCCCACAATCAACTGCGCTGTGGTCCTCGCTTTTCTACTCTGCTTTTCAACATAGTTTTTGTTGTCACCGTGTTTATTGGCTTACGGAGTTCCGGGGTTTGCATTCCTGCCAGGGTGTGTAGGAAGAAAACACCGTGTGCGCTGCTCGGCTCCAGCAGAAATGTTTTGCCCACGCACATTCTTTAGGTTCAGGCGGGTTCCTGACACAAAAATAGCTTCAACCCTCTCATTTTAATCAACCGGAAGTGGTTTGTTGATTTGTTTTTCAATGCCTGACAATTGTGCGGGCGTAATATTGATTGATAAATTATATATGTTTGCTCTTGGCACGTTCTTCTTAGGATCGGATATTGATATCCAGTTATAACTCTGATCGCCTCACACTTGACTCTATACTAATTAGTTTTATACATATATTTATAGTTAACTACTTAGTACGGATATAACCTTTTTGAACGGCTAAAAAAGGGCACATGTTTACGTGCCTACGTAATTAAACACGTTGTGGTTGTTTTTGTTTAATTCGGGTGCAATCGCTTCCCACTACATGAGTGCCAGGCTTTGAAGTCGCTCTCGCTAAATGACACCTCAAGGTAAATTAAAAAAAAAAAATAAGGTTTGTCCTTTAATTGTTGAGGCACCGTCTTAAAATAATAGTGCACGACGCAGAGGTTGTTAACTTTTAAAAGCACACGATGATGCCAAGATGACCAACATAAAATCGAAGACGAAAATGTAAAAAAAAAAGAATATCGAAAGCCTAGGATGCAACCATAAAAGCCTACGCATATGCTTGTAAACACACCTCTAAGAAAAATAGTGAGAGGCATAACAAAACCCCGTTATCGTTTAGGGCCCTTTCTGCAAGGTCATCCTGTGTGTGAACCTTTACAAGTTTTGAATTTACAGATTTTCATTTTAATATTGTTTCTCTCTCAAGTCGCACGTACAAGGAACAATTACTTTCCGGCTTTTTCTACTTCTTGGTCCTTAAGTAAACAAAAGTTTTCATAAGCCGTATAATTTTGTGGAGAATAATAGAAACACAAAACCGAAAATTATTTATTTTTTACCTCATTTCAGCAGTGCGTTGAAGTTTATTTTGATTGCTACGAGTGATGCAGAATATGTTTAAATATAATACAACTACAAAAAAAGCATTGGTTTAAATAAATAAATGGATTTTCGTTTAAGGAATAAAGAGAACGATATTTTGAACTTTACATCATTTATATTACCAGGCATCCTGGAGCGTTTAAGCATTTTGTAGTGAAATGTTTGTTGTTACTATAGTGCAATTTGCGTTTTGCTAAATATTTTTGCTAAATTCATTCTATCAGCATAATAAACCAAATCGGTAAACCGCCCGCGTAGAAACGAAACTGACAAAACATTCAACCATAGTAGCACTAATATATACAGCAAAAATGTAAAAACGGAAACGTTTTTTTTTTATGCGGTGGAAATCACAGGTTACATAGGAGCGTGTCGTAGCAAAACTGTCACCTCATCAGGGTAGCTCCTCCCTGGGCACAGAGCTTTCCTTAAAACATTTCCTCGCTCCTACTTTATGTAAGCACTGAAGATTACCGTGACGGTGCTTCCGAAATAGAAGCAGAATCACAAAACTTTTTGTGCCCGCAGCTGAGTATGATGACAGAAGGTGGGAAAACAGCTTCAACAAAAAACATTAGGAAACCATTTCCCACCTTCTGTGAACATGTACGAACCGGCTGAATCATACCAATGACTGGGTATGATGCTCGTTCCTTGGTATAGTATGCTTAAGAACCACGAGGAAAGAACAAAAATCTACCTTAGACCAGTGACGAACTACCTATCACGTATACATATGACACAAACTACTGAAATGAGTGATAGGGCGCAGGCGAAAGGAGTTCGGCTAACACCGATTTTTGTCAGAGGAAGATTAGCCTTTTGATAAATTCGAGCGAATTACAAATTTGAGCCTTTTAGACAAATATAGTTGGAACGATAAAAACACTCAGTCTCGAAAATGTTTAGGTTGGTCGTTCTTACAAGTTGATAATTTAACATCTTTAAAAAACTATTAGCACAACAATTTATATCTTATATGATGATATTCGGCTATATGTTATAATATTTCGCTCAGTTTACTCACTTTTATGATTAACGTTGAGTTGTCCGCAGAGTGCTTCCCCGTCAGATAGTACGAAGATGGTCAGAAAGTTGGTCAACTGCGTGTTAAGGTTACTACAAGCCTTCGATTTGCTGAAGTATTCCGAGTACCTATGTGTAATTGTTTTGGCTTTTCAATGAAAATACTGATGTATGTATATGTACCTGCAATTGCAGAAGTGCAACATTAAACCTGCATATTAATTAAAACTGAATGCCTCTGGCACACATATTTTTGCGCATTCAATGTATTCCTTGCAGGTTTTTTTTAGTCAAGTTGCAAAACTAAACTTCGTTTGGGAGCTATAACCTCGATCACTTTAAGATGTATGGGGTAGTACCAAGCGGGGTTTTTCTTTTGGACCGATGCCGTACTATATATATATATATATTTACAGATTAAATTGAGTTTTGACGATTAGGGTTTCTCCCTAAAGCACACAGCTTGGAATGTCCGTACCAATGGTAGGTGATTTCTGATAAACTCGTGAATTGCTAAATTTGAGTACACGGCGCACATATGGCAATTTCGAAAGGGCGGGAAAGATAAAAAGTTTCTTCCCTCCCTATTCCTCACTAACCGGCGAAGCAGTAGACAACAAAAGTTTTCATTAAACAGGCCATTCCGTGCTAATAGTAACCATAAGAACAATCACGCTTGCCGCGATTCCTAAATTTTATTTAGCTCTTTGGCGTGGCATAGGTCAGGGAGTTGGTCAACTGTGTTAAGGTAACTACCAGTCTTCAATTTGTTGAAGGTTTTCGGATACTTCGTGCCTGTCGGACGTAAATTACATTCGTGAAACATCCTGCAAGGCACCCGCAAACGCTGCCATCTGAAACGTACATAACATGCAAAAAGCTCCTAGGTAAAGGGCAGTATCCAAATTATTGTTCCACAGGTCAGTTCATACACGCGAGAACGAGCATTGATTGGCGCGCTCTCTTATGTCGTGTGTGTCTTCTTTTGGTTCCTGTTTTTTATGAGCTTTGTTTTTACAATTAATGACTCCTACTAGCCCGGTTTGCAACTCTTGTGGAGAATATAAGGTGGGGAAGTACAGAATTTATCTGCCCCTATATGCTTACTCAAATAGGTCCCAGGAAGAAATGTTGCGCACTTCAGGCACGCATTTCTAGTTTATCTTATGGGTTTCTTTTTTTATCATTAGAGCACTCTCTTTGACCCAAACCCAGCGGAGTATTTCGTTTGTCAGCTACGGGGAGAGAAGTATAAGGAGGGGGAGAGGGTGACGCGCACGATGCTCGCATTGGTTCGAAGCGCCGACGTTAGCACGCGTCAACTTCTCCCCTTCTATTCCCTCTTTCTTCGTAGCTGACAAAGTGAAAGGCACCACCGGGTTTTCGTCAAACGACCCCTCTGGTTTTCGTCAAAGACACGCGCGCAGCTGAAGCGGAGCCAGAGGTGCCGAGCTAAACCTCCTATGTAGCAAAGCCTTTGTGCTGAATGAGATGGCTTAATTCAGAGAAGGCCAACGCTGGACACAGACTGGAAACAAGTGCTGAGTCAGCGCTCGGCTTCGAGTCAAGTGTGAACTTTGAGCCGAACGCTGACGTAACCGTCTTGTCCAACCTGGGCCCAGCGTTGACTTTCTCTGATCGCGCTATCTCATTCAGCACAAAGGCTTTGTTATCTAGGTGGCGGTGCGCCGCGGCGCGGTGGAATGGGGGCGCAGTGGCGTCACTAGAGTCGGTGGCACCCGGGGCAGTAGCCCGCCGCGACCGACCCCCCCCCCCCCCCCCCCCTCGCCCTTGTGACGCCACTGTGCGCAAGTGCACAGTTGCCGCTCTGCCGTCGCCGGTTGTTTTTCGCTCTGAGCTTCAATAGTAGCGGTGCGTGGGCTGTGATGTTTGTGTGTAGTTAAAAGATGGCTGTGGTTTCTTTCACTGACGATATGGATGCAGTTCCTTCCTCGAGTGGTATAGATGTGGTTATTTTTACGAGTGATATGAATGACCGTATCCAAGAGCGTTGACGTTTTCTGGCAGGCAGAGAGTACAAAAAAGGGGTGAACAAATTACAGGAAGATCCATGGGTGGAGTTTTATGGAACCCATTAGCATGATCCTTGGGAACGCCACACAGGTCCCTCTTTCTGAAACGCTAACACTTACCCCGTAATGAGGCCAAAAAGGGGCAGCAAAAATACAGGAAGCAAAAGTGAAAGACAAAAGAAAACTGTGAAGGGGTCAGCGTTAGCGTTTCCCAACCAGGGACATGTGTGGCGTCTCTCAGGAGTCGTGCGAACACATTCCTTAAGAGTCCGCCAATGGATCTTCCTCTAATTTTTTTTTTTTTTTTGAGATGGCGCTGTAGGAGTTTGTAAAGCAGCTTAGGGCGACTATTGAAAAGATGTCATGATCAAAAAATGAAGTTTTTCAATTTTAGCGTATCCGAGGTTATTGAAGAACGGTTTCCGAGGCGAGAAAGTTGCATTCCTTTTCCGCTAGCTTTAGAGCAAGATTCCCACAGAACACGTTAAATCTCAAAATATGCCCTCCACCGAAATAGTTTTTTTTTTTTTTTTGTCTTCGTAGACGCAAGCATCAGAACCTAGGTGGCTTCAGTACGGCGAAGCAAAAGGCGTGGCAAACGTCTGGTGAATAGTGTCATGACATCTAGATTTTCCACGAACTTTATAAAGCACAAGCTTCAACGTTGAGATGCAACCAATCTAACATGATTTGTGTTTTCTCAGAATAAACGCGCGTGGTGGCAAGAAACCATCACGTGTTATTATAGTTCTGCCCCAAAGAAAACCAAGCCCTACAAGATAATCACAGTGCAGTTTAGATTTAGTCCAGGCTTAAATCGTTCTACAAATTTTATCCAAGCTTTTGAAAAAATTGTGATAGGGGGCATGAATGCTTCCACATTAAAAAAAAACACATCTCCAACGATATTTGCAGTTTTAATCACCGAAAGCTTGAAAAACGCATGGCGTAGGTAGTCCTGAACATCGCATAGCCAACGCGATCGCATGATTAGTTGTAAAAAGACATCAGAGTAGGAATCAAGAAGCAAGAAGTGAAACATTATAAGGTATGCCCTACGTTCCTAATATGTCTGTGTCTACACTTGGTAGCTTAAATATTATACCAGACCTCGGGTTTCATTCTGTGATTACCTAATAGCTATACACAATTCAAAATAAGCCAATAGGGCGTCGAAAGCTAAGCGCCTGTTTCACCAGTCAGCCCTTTGTCTAGCATCGCGCTCTCACGCACGGAGAGAGAGTCAGGAGATATGCAGGCCTTGGATTGGTCCGTGAGCAGGTAGGTTTCATCACCCTGTTGGTTAAGGGGTGAGCGTGCCATAGCACATTGCATTTCTAGCTGCGCGAGCCCGGCGGTAAGCGTGAGTATAGCAAAGAGACATTTTCAATAATTGAAAACGAGCGTTTTGGTAAATGGATACGAATACTTGAAAGAATAAAACATAGAGGACAGGGACGAAACCAGATGCCTAAAAAAATGAGAGTGAGAGTCGCCAGAGCGAGCAATGTTAAACGTGACAAAAAGTTCGTAGAGTGCGATAAAAGGAAGGTTTATTCAATTTCCCTAAGCGGCGGGAGTGAGCACATCGGACAAACTGGGAGATACGTTAACCATTGACTTAGGGAATACAATTTGAAAGCATCAAAGGCCTCAGATGAGTCTTTTCACGCAACCGTCATTCACAACCGCACGTGGGATAACTGCACTCCTTATTTGTCTGATACTAGCATACTGAGGGGGGGGGGGGGGCACATCAAATCAACAGATTTAGGAGAGTCGTCATTGAATGATTTGCCATGAAGACTGTCAACTACAATATATTCAAACCTTAATTATTACTGACGAAGAGAGAGGTCAAATTTCTAAAACCACAGCTGACTAGATTACTGATACCTCGTCCAGATGTTATAGTGGTGTTTAAAATTTACATTTATAGTAAATTTCCTTTTACTTCACCAATTCTCTGCTTTTGCCCTTCGAGAACGTTGAACGTTTTGAGGGAGGCTTGTAATTTTGAGTAATTATTTCGTGTTATTTTATGTTGTTGCTAAATTAAATAATTTCTGTTTCCGTTACCGTTCTATGTTTTATCTTTTCATGTATTCGTAGATATTTTAAGCTTCCGCCATTTTCGATGCCGAAACACATACAAGTATGATACATGAGACTATTCGTTTATCCTATCAGCTTCACTTCTGAACAGAAAGATTACATCTCATGTATAAACGCGAACAAAAAGTGTCATTAGACCCTGTGGACAGCGCACTAAGCAGGCGTGGGTTGCTTGAAGTTCACCGAACGAGTTCATCATAGCGAAATAGAACCCTGCAGAAAAACAGTGTTTGCATCAGAGTTTTCGCGCTAATGATTGAGATGTAAACCGCTGAGTCTACTAATCCATAAAAATTGCTACGCAGGTCAAAGGACCGGCTTCGCAGGGACAACGATCTGGACATCCGATTACGAATGGGATTTAGGAAGGGCTTCATAGAAGGACTGTCTGCCTCTAAACTTCCGGAGCGCTGTTTGCCCTATCCGATATAATCAGCGTTCGAGACTTCTCATGGGTTAGAAGCGTTAATAAAGCGGTTATATTTTCATTCGGGCTTGTAGAGTGCTCCCATGATCCAATATTGTGTTTATGATAAACATATATATTTTTTAAAGATAGGTGATTTCATGAGAAAAAGTGCGCACAAGAATTAAAAATACAGGGGCAGGTTGCCGTTCAAATTAGGATCTGATCACCGATCCATTAATGAAATGAAGGTGACGTCGCCCATTTATCTCGGACCAATGCGGGATCAGTCTGGACGCGAATATTTATTATGACTTTGCTAATCCCTACTATCCTCGGCGTAATAAAAAAAAAGAGTGTCCCACGTAGCATATATTCCTCATGTTGATTCAAGTGATGCTGATAAAAAGTCAAGTATTGTAGTTAACATTATTTTGCGGGTACAAATTAGCGTACAAAATGCACTTTCGGCAGTTTTGTAAAACTTTGATACATTGGACCAACTGCAGTTCATTCATCCGCATATTTTCGACTATTTCCCCCTTGGAGACCATGCATGATAATGAAAAAGGTTCCCGTGATTTATTCAAACGTGGCTTTTGATTCTCGCAGATGATTATGATACTGTGTTTTTAATGCTCATAAACAGATATACATGTACACGTGACGAGACAAATAGTGACAGGATTTCTGGAGCACAAGGAGCACGTATTGCGTGCCAGGAAGCGTCGTATTGCGTTCCATGCGGCGGCGTGTGCTTCCAAAACACCTGTGATTCGATACATTTTGTTTCTTGTGCATTTAAAGACATATACAAAACGCCAGAAAGTCAAGGTGGAGGTGTGTAGTGGTTAGCACACCCCTCCCTGGACAGTGGGAGGCCCAGAGCTAAAATCCTGGCTTAGCCGTTTATTTAGACTTTCGGCGGCTTCGTAAAACTTCGATTCTCTTCATAGCGATACGTCCCTTTTTGTCGCAACTGATGAGATCTGAGCTTCCACAGTTCGGCTTGTCTCGAACTGCGACGTCTCGTGGGAACGACGACCGTCTCCGTCGGCTATCAATTCGATCGTAGTAGCGAATGGGGTTTCGCGCTGTTTCTTGGAAAACACTTTCGCCATTGCGTCGCGGGAAATAATCCATTATTCATTCTCCCCCTCTTAAAAATAGCCGCACCCACACTGCGCAATGAACAGCAGCGCAGCAGGCGTCCATGCCTCGCTGCTCATCCTCTCGAAGATGCATCCGCTCTGTGCACGGTCTGCTGACTGGCGGTTTTGTTGCTGCAGTTCCGATTATGTAAGATGTATATTAATACTTGGTGGTTGTTTTTGTTGTCGATTTTTGTTTTGCGTTAGTTTGAGGTTCTCAACGACATTGTTTTGAGCTGTTCCATTATTGTTCTGGATCGAGAACAAAGTGGAGTACGGAAATGCGCAATAGAGATCGTATGAAGGGGACGTGGCAATTCCTTTTTTTCCCCGCATGATTGTACGGAAGGCGGCGCTGGAAAGAAGCCAGGACGAGTTCATTAGCCATTCATGCGTTACTTTGAGTATTTAGTTAGTTTGGCATATTTCCGAAGTCGCAGTTCGTTTATTATTGTCTTGCTTATTGATGATGCTCTACGAGAATAAATGACGTGCACTGCAGCTGGGAGCAACTCGAACAAATAGTATCATTCATACCAAAGTGACAGAGGGTCTGAAATTCATAAAGAGTCCTCATTTATCATCATGATTTTATTCAAATTCACTTCCAATCCACAAGTGTTTTTAACATGAATGTAGAGAGGTCCAACATAAACCCTCTGTTTTTGTTTGCCCGTGCTGTAGTTTACTATTCTCAAAGTATTCTGCTTACTCGAACGTGTGCAAAAATTTGTTGTAAGGGTAATATTTAACTAAGAACGCAATGTGAAACACAAAGTGTATTTTCGAGAAACTCAGCCTTTAAATGCGTAGTTCGATTTACTTGACCGGAATGCTAGATGTGGCTAGCTTTCTAGTACTTTTTCACTCTAGGGTTAATCAGACAAAAGTTATGTCGGTATCTTGAATCTCCGCCGTCAACAAAAAAAATCAAAACGTTTTGAAATCTTGTTGCACCTTTTATATAGGCCGTACATTTTCCGAGGTCTATTTAAACAAATGGATAATGCTTTTTGGTATGTATTTTGCAAATACCTGTGGGTTTTTGTGGTTTGTTTTTAACACGACGCTAAGCATCTGATTATCGATGAAAACATTTCATAAAAAACTAAAATGTTTATGTCTGCGAGTAGAGGGTTTTGTATAAAATAATCGTAATTGTAAAAAGATTTTTATAAATATTTTTTTTTTTCATTTTGTTTTATTCAATTTTGTATTTTTTGACAGAAACAGGTGTTTACCCTAATTTATCGGTTATAACCGATCTTATATTGTTGACACCGATGGATGTTTATTCGTTGTTTTTCAAAGAAAATCAAAGGTGCACGACCTAGTCATAAGGTGCTGCCTATGATTACCATTTTCAATTGCTCGGTGGCTTAATATGGTGTGTCATCAGTTGCTAGGCGATTTACTAATTGATTCAGATTGTATTAAAAACCTTTCAGTACAATTTATTGTAACACTATTTTGTGGTTTGGTTAATTAAAGGCACTTGTTAAGACAACGAGGAACGTAAACACGATTATATCTCAAAATAAAATCGCTAATCTTTGAAAGTGTAATATGCAGACACATCGCGCACGGTTCAACAACAAAAGCGTGCAAATTATGCCATGCCAATCATGAAATCGTGTACTAACAACGATACGTTTTTTTTTTATTTTTGAAATTACGGTAAACAATTCAAATGTGCTAATAAGTCTCTCACTGTCCCTGAGATCCGCTTCGGAAATTTGCTGGGATCGGTGTCGTGTCGATCTTTCTAATTATACAAGTTTTGTTATACACATTATTAAGAGAACATATTCCTCAATTATTCAAATACCTTCACGGTGACTTCTCACAGATGTCTTTTTCGTAGTGTGAGTCACTTGCAACCAAATAAAAATGTAGACACAGCAGAGTAAGAGCCGTAGTGTACTTCATCAGCATCATGATGATGAACATTACCAGTCGCATCATAGTAATCCCAAAAACCAAAACTATTACGCGGTCATATTATTTCTAGGGGATCGCTCTTGATCTGATTTTTCCTAGCTGCTTTGTTATTACTATAATTTACCTGCCTAACAAACCCCAACCAAGAATCAGCTACGTTGTATGTCTGCTCGGTTATGAGCCTGAAAAAATAAGAAGAACGTCTTTCATACAGCGGACAATGCAGAGTTCTTTGAGTCCTTGTTAAAGGGTTCAAGGGCTCGAAAGAGCACGCAGGTATGCAGGGTCAGAGCAACAACCACTAATACAAACAAAAGTTAAAAAAGCTCGAGTACAAGAGACTCTGCTGAGTATGGCGCACGTGACGAGCTCTTGTTCTAATCCTATGGAGGTTGAAGCGGAAAGGACGGAGTAATCTCTCGGTGCCGAGCGATCGTTAGTGCGCCTGAGCGCTCGGACGCGTAAATCCCCCATCAAGAAACATAGGGAGTGAAGAAGGAGACGTACGGGAAGAAGGGGATAAAGTAAATACAGGTCTGGGAGGTGTAAGCGTCTTGTCTCTGCAGAAGAATGGCCCTGCAAAGAGCACCGGCATAGTAAGCACAAACAATGCCATTGCTAATTCTATCTTAGAAGTTTTAATCATAAAAAGAAAAACTACAGTAAAAGACAGTTTAACAAACGAGGGGCTTGCGTTGTTATCCTAATGCTTCCTGCTTTGTGATTTGTTCTCCGGCGCTCTTATCGGATAATGGCGCAACCTCATAGGCTGCGGAGCTGACCGCAGGCTCTTCGGGACTTGCAATCCCTTGTGTTTTCTAAGCAGTCAGCAAATTTACATTAAAAATAAATTTTAGCTTCCTGTCTTAGAGAACAAAGAGGTTTGCAGTCTCTACAAAGTAAAGGAGGATTTCCCCGCGATGTTCCGCAACCAACATGCCCCCCCCCCCCCCCCCAAAAGAAAAAAGAAAACAGTTTTTTTTTTTTTCAATTGCAAATATAAACTGTGCGTTACCGGACGCTTATTCCACTCCCAAATGTAGCGATATTGGTTCGAACCAGATGCCAAAGTTTCAAAAATGACTATTATCTCATTTAAAATTTACATAATTGATTCCCTTAAAATTTAAATGCCGAAAATAGAACCACTGTTTGTCCGCTTGCGGTAACTGGCGCCGTTCAGCTCCATGTGTCCGAGAGCTTCGTCGGCCGCCATTTTCAAATTGAAAATTTAAAAAAATCGCTCATAACATTTGAATTAGATGAGGCCTTTGTTCTGAAACTTTGACGTATATGGTCGAGATCGTAGCGATATATTGGGCGGAGAACGAGCGTTCGGCAATTTGTAGTTTATTTTTGTAGTAAATAAGACAATTAAATTTTTTTTTTTGGAAGAGGGGGGGCGGGGGGAGGGGGACACTGTGCACAATGGCCAACTGAATTCATTTCATTTCATTCATTCATTATTATACCCTCAGGGCCCGAAGGCATTACAAAGGAGGAGAGCAACAAGAAGGTTAATGCAAATAACATAATACATATTAGACACACTCAGTAATAAAGTAATTAGTAATTGTAGTTTTAAAGAGCTCAGAGTCCGTGATAATGGCGATCGACCGGGGAAGGTGGTTCCACTCCTGGGATGTACGGGCACGAAAGATGAATAAAAAGTGGTCGTGATAGAGTTAGGATGCCCAGTCCGATGTTGATGGATCAATACGGGTAGGAAACATAGTACAGGCGCGAGCAATTGATTGTTAGGTCGCGCAGGAAAGAATTATGGTGATGACATTTCTGGGTGATATGTAGGGAAAGAAACGAGAAATTTTACGACGTAGGGATAAAGGTGGTATGAGAGAGGTTGTTTTCATAGAGGTGACGCTAGCGTGCGGTGATAGTTTGTGAGGATGAAAACGAGCGGATCTGTCTGAACGGCTTCCAATGTAGATCACGAGAGTGACTAGTCCGGGATCCCATACGAAGCTGCATATTCTAACTTGGGACGAATTAAACTTAATAAAGAGTTAATTTCAGTGAGACAGGGGCTAATGACAATTTCGCTTGATGTAACCTAACATGCGTTAGCGTTAGCTGAAATATGCTGAATATGTGTTTTCCATGAAAGGTTAGAAGCTATATGTACGCCTAAATATTTGTACGAAGGATACCGGTTCTAGATGAGCATTATTAGGAAATGAGTTAGACATTCATGAGACTGGCGAGACACACGCATGACCTTGCATTTGTTAGGTGTTAAGCTTCATGGACCATGAGTCAGACCAACAGTTAATAGCATTAATGTCTGATTGGAGTATACAGGTGTCATTATGATCGAGAATCTCACGGTAAAGTACACAGTCGTCAGCGAACAGAGACACGGATGAAGAGACATAAGTGGGGAGGTCGTTAATATAAATTAAGAATAGCAACGGTCCTAAGACTGTCCCTTGCGGAACCCCTGACGCAACTTTGACAAAAGAGGAGTTACTGTTATTCACAGTGACAAATTGAGACCGTTGAGTTAAAAAAGACTGTATCCATGCGAGAACGTTATTGTCTATGTTAAGTGTGGAAAGTTTTAGAAGCAGAAGATTGTGAGAAACTTTGTCAAATGCTTTGGCGAAATCCAGGAAAATGCAGTCCGCCTGGGATCCTCGGTCCAGAATGTGATGTAGGTCATTTGTGAAAGATATTAGTTGGGTCTCACATGAAAATTTTTTTCGAAAACCGTGTTGGGCATTGTTGAAGAAGTTGTTAGATTCTAAGAAGTTGACGAGGTGAGAAAAAATGATATGTTCAAGAAGTTTACAAGGAATGCTGGTTATTGAGATCGGATGATAATTAAGAGGGCAATGTTTATCTCCAGCTTTGTGAATAGGTACCACCTTCCCTACCTTCCAGTCTGATGGGAGAACAGCGTCTTGTATAGATTGTTCAAATAATTTTGTTAAAATAATTGAGGAGTATTGTTTAGTGTTTTTTAAAAACTTGGAATTAATACCGTCCACTCCTGCTGAAGATGACAGTTTGAGTTTATCTATGATACGAACGGCACCAACGTAATCAAGAAAAAGAGGATCCATGGGCAAGTAATCGGCACTCTCTAGCGAATGGAAATCGTGTATGCTATCAGTAGAGAATGAATCTGCAAAAGTACTATTTAATAAATTGAAACACTCATCACTGGCTATACAATCACCATTTGCAGTTTTTAGTGTGATAGTTGATTGCGTCTTTTTGTTTGTTATATTCCAGAATTGTTTAGGATTGTTGATTAACATTGCAGGTAGGCTATGAGTCATGAATTCTAGTTTGGCGCTATCAATTGCTTCTTTGTACACTTCAGCAGCAGTACGATAACGCAACCAACGGTGCTCGCACGTGGAAAATTTTGCGGCGCGAAATAGACGCTTTTTTTTTGTTTGATAAGCGTTTTAGGGCTCTGGTGAACCAGGGTGACTGAGAGTTTTCGATAACTGTCCTTAAGGGAATGTACTGATTTGTTAGTTTATTAACTTCGGTTTTGAAAAAGTTCCAGTTTTCTTCTATTGAACGACTCGAGAAGAGTGATAAATATTCATCGAGGAAAGTTGCAAGGTCAAGATTAATTTTATCAAAGTTAGCTTTGGCGTAATCTCGAATTTGCTTTACATTAGTTGATGGTTTTGGTACTGCTGCTTTTACATTAAAATGCAATATGGAATGCTCACTAAGCCCTGGAAGATAGGAGATGGGTGAAACGAGTTCAGGATGAGTTGCGAGAACAAGATCCAATACGTTCGCCGTCAATGGGGTCACTCTGGTTGGTTGAGTAACTAATTGCGTGAAACAAAAATCTAAACAGAGGCTAACAAAATCATTGCATTCAGATGAGGCAGGTGAGGGTGTGCCTGTAGGTGGGTTATTACCTGTCCACACAATATCAGGATAATTAAAATCTCCCAACAAAAAAAATGGCGAACTGGGAAAGCGAATGACGACCAGATTTATGGAGTCCTGCAAAGCTTTAATGAAAGATGGTGAGCATGAGGGCGGCCTATAGCAAACTCCCATGATCCACTTCATGTGGTTAGTACCAAGACACACCCAAACTATTTCTAAATCGCTAGCTATGTTTAAACAAAAGGAATCAATATGACTTGCAATTGCAACTAAAACGCCCCCACCGCACCTATCTTGCCGATCGTTCCTGTAAATATTGTACTTTTTAGGTCCAAGAAAAAGTTCGCAGTCACGCACCTTGCCAGTGAGCCAAGTTTCCGTTAAAACAACAACATCAGCAGCTGTTGAATCAACAATAGAACACAAGTCGTCTCGCTTTTTTATTAGGCTTCTAATATTTGTAAAAAGTACCGATAGATCAGAAACAGGCAAAAGACACACTCTACCCCTGGCGGCCTGTTATTGCGATGTTGATGGCTGAGATGAGTCATTAGTGGGTAGAGAATTATGTGGGACAGTAACAACCGGCGTCGTAGAGGGACCAACTTCGTACACATTTTCGGTGGTCGGATCAAAAGCATAGCATTTATTGTTAATGTGAATTCTGTTATGTCGAAGCTTAAAAGTGCCGCCTTTTTCTTTCGCGAAATCGATTAGTCGTTTTCGTGCGATACGTGTCCCAATTGAGTAGTCCTCGCTTACTGTTATGCGTTTTGCTTTTAAGGGGGCCCTTGAGAGAAGAACGTTATCTTTCAGTTTGTAAGACGCGAATTTGACGATGACTGGGCGGGGGCATTTGCTTTGACAGAATGTGCCGATTCTATGGGCCCGAACAATAGCTTCGTCTGGTACTTGTAGATTAAGCGATTGTCTAAAGATGTTCAGAATTGTTTGTTCTGTCTGCGCCCATAGTTCAGATATTGTGTCGGCCATCCCAAAAAAAAAAAAAAAATTATCACGGCGTGAACGATCTTCAGCATCATCTAGGCGTGTTCTTAGGACTATGTTCACTTTTTGCACCTCTTGCGCCAAGCTTCGCGCTATGGTTACTTCAAGCTGAAGATTAGGGACTGCAGCAGTTTTATTTTCAACCTCGTTCAGTCTCGTTTTTATTTTGATAGATTCTTGATAGATTGATAGATTCTTGATAGATTTTGATAGATTCTTGACTTTGTTTAACTTCATTAAGTGTAGCAATTATACCAGACTGAGCCTGATTCATCTTCAGTGAGCGCTCATTTACGTCTGTCAGCATTGAGTGCATCTCGTTAAACAGCTTAAGTTGGGCCTCGTTCATCGGTCCGGGATTAGATTCCACGTCTCCGGAAGTTTTTAGTAGAAGGTACACCACATCAACTGAGTCACAAACAGTTTTTTGAAACACTTGTGAGCACGGGAACAGCAATAACCATATATCGCTTGTTTTTTTAGCGTATAATCAGGGAGGTGGACCAACCTGTACGAGCAAGATGACAAAATTAGTGGTCCGCATGGTTCGGTTGATCCCGTGCTCACTCAAGGGCTGAAGACGTTCCGAGCTGCTTATATGGGCGTTTGTGGGCGGCGCAGATGTGCAAGATGACAGTGTCGCTGACGATGCTCGGTTAATGGCGAGGGAACAAGGAGAGATCGCTTGCAGATTATCCCACGGATAGGTGGCGGCCTGCCGATGTCGAGGCGATGCAACACGATGATCCGAGGAACCGCTCACGAGAACGGTGGCGTCACGGCTGGGCAGGGCCTCAGGCACCGGAAACTGGAGGGCCGAAATCTGTACGAGCAAGATGACAAAATGAGTGGTCCGCATGGATCGGTTGATCCCGTGCTCAGTCGTTGCCTCTACGCCCATCTGTTTTTTTTAGTATACTGTAGGACTTAAGTTTTGGCGAGGACCTCATTTTCGCGAATTTCGCCGCTTGAAAAAGATCGCGAAACACTTATCACGCTAATGAGTCATCCTATCTTAACGGATATATAACACAATCATTCTAATTCACGAACTATCGTGCCCGCTAAATGTTCCTGAAAAACAAGCTCCCCGAAATTCGGGAAACATTGAGCCCTTGGAAATAGTCACTTACACAAATCATTAGCTGGGATACTTCTATTGTATGCCCTGAGAAACTGCCACGGTGTTTTCGAAAAAATTTAGCTCACAAACTTTTAAAGAGTATTGTGTATTGAGAACTGCTTATTTCGAGCTCCGAGCAAAGCGGAAATATTTAATTTTGTTAATTACTACGTAAAAGCGAAAAAAAAGGACAAAGAGTGGGATCGCTCCATTTGTCCGATCCTACCTTTAGTGCTTGTTTTGGCGCTTTTACGTAGTAATTACGTATGACCCAACCCACTTGCAAATTGAGTTAACTGCTGTTCCTTAACTTTGAGGAAACTTCGAAAAAGCGCTCGTGTCATGTTCGCACTAAGAATATCCTGGAAAGTTCCTCGTCATTATATATGTATCCCATAAAGAGTATACGTCAAGTATGTAGAAAATCCGGTGGCACAAAGATTTAGACCAGGTTGACCCCCTATTAAATGATCCATGGCAACCTTCACAGCGAGTTTGAAATGTGCAATCGTCTACTCGAGCGGCGCTCCGCCACTGAACAAAGAGCGGCAACGGGGCTTTTAAAGCGAGGCGAGCGGTGATGACGATCAAATAACTAACAAAATGTTGTTTAGCCAGTGCATTGTGACATATTCCAGGGTGGGTAGCAGCAAGAGAAATCAAACAACCTTCAGGTACAATTCCAACACGAAGGTATTTCTCAAAAAAGAAAACACCACAAGTGCGGCTTTATTAAACTTTTTTTTTTCTCGAGCAAGGTAATTTTTTATGATGTGCTTAATGTTGAGCTTCGAGATGTCATTTAGTCCTTTAACTTTATTTTACGTTAACGACCGATAACTTTGCAACATAAACAAAAAAACACCAGTACATAAAAAAAAAAACTTTGATTGGGTTTGATGCATCCGCACAAATCCTACCGATACGGAGCTATCCAAAATAGTTGTCCGAATCACCAAACAAATGTCGCAATTGCAGTCACGGTGAAACAGTAGCTTTCAACACCCCCAGAAAGATATTTAATGCAAAACAGTTCAAGTTAATTATTGTCGTTTAGGAAGCCATATATATATACGGTAACCGTGGTCAACAAACGAGGAACTGATTAAAAAGCATGCAATAAATTGTGATTGTAGAAAACATCTTTAATTGTTATTATGAGATATATAAACATTTCCGCTTTCTGAGCACATGTCTGTCTTCTGCTACATTTCTAGGTTTCACCAGCCCACTCCCGAAATTCGCACAAACGCGCTACTTCCGCTACCCGAGAAACTTGAAGAATGTCTGCTACTCGGTTCTATTAAGAATGCGGCCTGAGCGCCGCCACGCTCCATGTTTGGTTCATCCACAGAATGCCCTGTTTTGTCTAGAATATTTTCTTTCTTCGTCAAAGTCTAGGAACACGAAAGGCAGATAAATATTTTGGTCGAAGGTCCATCTTTTTATTTTCGTCTTTGAGGAAAGCAGGAATGTGATGTTCCCGGATATCACCAGAACACTGCAAAAATATACGGTGACTTTGGGTGTGGTTTAGAAAGCTTGTCGCCTCAGGTTTAACGTTTCCCACATAGGCTGGAGCAGTTATTTTAGCGACTGAGTGTTCTTAGCACAGAAGTAAAACTGACGCTTGATTTCAGTTTGTTCCAACGTATTCGCCTCGAGTAGGGTCACACCTTTTTCTTTTTAAAGCATGTCACCCGTTTTAACGGAACCCCATGCTCCCAGGCATTTGTTCGTCCGTCTGTATCTCCATGCACCTCCTCATTAAATATAACCGAAAAATTGATGGCAGGTGAAATTGTGGTATGAGGGGACACTACGACTTGGCATTGTAATATTTACGTCACGCAATGTCATGTCACACAACAGCTAGAAGCCACGTTGTTCCATGACCTGACATCATGTAACAATAAAAGCTCCGCAAACTTTTTGAGGAAGTTAATGAAGAGTACCTTTCTTCATTCCATGGGGGAATTGCTCAATGCCTTCACGCAAACTAAACCACTTACTTTCTAAATACTGCATTCCACTCGTTGTAGGACATTAAAAATAAAAGTCTCTGATAACTTTTTGTGTTGAATATTTTGTGGGTAGCTTGCTTTTTTTAGCTAAATCTTACATTTAAAAATATAACGAGTGTTATTTTGCGCCGCTTCAAATAGATGCAAGCAACCTAGATGAAACCTACTACAAATCTGCCCGACTAATAATGAAGGGAGCCCGCAATGTTTTTTTTTTTTTTATACTGTGACTGAATTTTATTAGCAATGGTGTAGAACTCCCGTTTATATCTTGGCACTCTGGTTTGGATATAATATATCCGTTTTATTCAACTTAACGTTGCAGTTCTGAACTAAAAAATAAACATTCCTCCCATGTAATCGACCGCACCAGCAATACCGACTCCGGGATATGTTATGGTTCTGAGTGACAGGGGCTAAACTTCGTTATGGTTAATGATTAAATTACACACTGGTAATTAATCCCAGGGAAAGAAGACGAAGCCATTTTACGAAGAAAGACAAAAATCACTCTATTAAAAATAAAAAAAACAAAAGAACAATAATACAGATATACAGGAAATGATCTAGATCCCTAAATTGTCCTTTAATACAACATTATCGTTTGCGGTGTCACTATCGTTCCAATACACCGTTAGGAAAAGCTACCCGAGGCGCAGTTCATCAAAGATTTCACCGGTTCGTGGCGATGTGGCCGGCGGCGTGGAAGTCCTGGGTCAGCGGAGTGTCGTGGGCGTAGTAACCTCTGGAAAGATGCTTCGGCTTCAGCGTTCCAGGACCAACGTCTTCTTAAAGGGCCGACGTGGTGACTATGGAGAGGTTATGACCGCCGCCGCGGTCGGAGATGGCTGTCGGGCAACGGCAGGAGGACTTGGTGGAGGTCTGGGACGAACCTCGGGTCTGGACGCCCGACGGGTTCACCTTCGCGCCCGAATCCATCTAGTCACCTATGTCTTACTTTAACCGCCGTAACCACCGGTTCTGCGAACGCCACTCTTCCAACCAACACTGGCCGTCGTCTTCCCACGCTCATCTTCTTCATCTATATCCCACTGCCCGGGCCATGGGCCTCGTGTTGCACGAATCCCGGCGCGTCAATTAAAAAATACCACACGGTGTCCTTCGCGCACATCACAGTATACATTTAAAGATAGAAGACAGATAAATAAGCGGAGCTTTAAGAAGAACCAATAGGCGCACGGCCAGCAGGATCAATCTAGTGGTGGTTGTATTTGCCCCGCTTTGGCCCCCTTGTTGAAATCCAAGATATAGTTTTGTGGAAACGAGAGCCACTGGCCAACCCTTGGACGCTACATGAGCTAGAGGAGACAGTATTAAGGTCCAATACAAAAACAGATCTATGAACAGAAAGTCAGGACGCGAACGAGCTGATAAAAATTAAAAGAAAAACATAGAACCCGAGACTACAGGTAACCAAACGACGACACATAAATGAAGAGCCTCCAAAGGTCGTTTAAGACTTTTTGTGTGTGTTTCGTGCTTTGCTTACCCGAAGTCTTGGGGTTGTGTTATGTCTAAAACGAAATAAGTGCAGGTTCTTGGACGGAGCGTTTGACGACGGCCTGTCGACGATACCTTCAGTCTCCGGTTGGTAAAGGCGAAGGGTCCTTGCCGCTACTAAGCGTCACTGAAAACGAAGGACTCGCAATATGGATTTTCCGAGTTAAGTACACGGTGGGCGACAAAGCAGTTGGTTAAGTTCAAAGGTATGAAAAAAAAACTGCATCGCTAAAGACACAGCGATTTGGCACAGGTTTTCTTGATCTTTGTTGTCTACGGCTGCCAGATCTCTAGGTTGCTAAGGCTTGTTATAACCGAAGCCAAATGTGCAGTTTCCAGTTCTCTACAGAATAGTACTTGGTTTATCTAGGCAATGAAAATGAAAATTGTGAACTACAATTTTGTGTGGTGAATCCACTACCAGGTAGAGAAAATTAGCTCAAGTCACGTTAAGACGAAAGGCAAACACGGGTTCTAACTGTGCGTCTCACATACTGATATTCAAATATTGTATTTTTTCATTGGTTGGATTGGTTTATCGAGATTAGATATAACAAAGGACGCCTGCGTATGAATGGGCAAGTCAATTACTTTAGTTTGTAAAAACGAAGAATCCGTACATTTTAACTCAAATATGATAATTGCAGATTGTCCAATGCAAGGTAAACCGAAATACATGGTGCATAAAATAGTAATAGAAAGAAAGAGCAGCAATTGCATTAAAGACTTTCTTGATTTGTGGGCGAGGTAGACGCAATTTGACGGTGGCTTATTGCGGAGGAGCCACTGTGAAGTTAAGATTATGGTTGCACGTGGAAAATTCTAAGGGGACCGATCAATTCTTCGCTAATGTGTTACACACACACTTGGATGGTTTAGCATTTAAACCTATTTTATATTTATTCTGAGAACCTAAAAACAAACTTAAAAAAATAACAGTAATATTGAGTTTCGAACATATATTTACGTTTTTGTTTTTCCGAAACGCGAGGTAATATTAAGCAGGGTAGAAACAGAGTGTTTGAGAAAGAAGGAACAAGAAAGGGTCAGGTGGTGAAATAGCGATATATGTGAAGTCTTGAAAAAGCAACTAAAAGGATAGCTGCGATTGAAGTCTGCAATAGAAGTTGTTCCAGATGTCAAGGCAAACAAGCGATCTTTGAAAGGAAGGAGGCATTAAGATCGATTTCTTTTACTATAGACAGGTCACGTACGTATGCTTGAGAGTTTTCACGCAACGATAGTGCATCAAGACATGAGTGCGATACATAAAAAACATTGAAACAGATGTGGAAAGGTTGGGTATTCTTTCAGATCATAAGACGGTTTAGATAAAAGTTGTGTTTACGAATCAATTGGGCTTGCGCAAAGCCTGCGACGCAGATTCTCGAAGAGTCCGCTGAAGTCTTCGTCCCCACCCTTTGTCAATATTGACTTTATTCTACACATCCCGAGGCGACCAAAAAGGTCAAACCTGTCAATGTGGAGAATCCGATGGCCCCATACCTCTTTTATTTTTATTGTCCAGTGTTTTTGATGGTGCTGCGTGTTTCAACCGCAGGCATTACGTCGAATATTAACATTACATATGTTGAGGTATGGTGTAATATAAATAAATCATTAGGTAGTAATACCTTTGACTTTCGCGCCACGGGGCAACGTAGCGACAATGTATTTGGCATTCCAATTTGTCCTACTTGAAATAGGCGCATGTCGATGACAATTAATAATATTGTATTGAGGACAGTCATTTTCAAGTTCTTATAATGATCCTTCTTGTTGCACCTCGTGGAAAAGAGTTTATATAAAGGTAGGCTTTTTATTGAGGACAGTCATTTTCAAGTTCTTAAAATGATTCTTCTTGTTGCACCTCGTGGAAAAGAGTTTACATAAAGGTAGGCTTTTTATAGAATTAACTGATTTATGATTTCAGCCAAGCGAGTTACGCTGTAGTTATATAACCTATTACGAATTTGTCCAACCGTATTTGTTCAAATCGAGTTTATCAAGATTGATTACAATTATTACTTCACCTTCTTTGGCCAAAGTTTAGGTAGGCCTTGACCCTAATTCACCAAACAAGTGCCAAAGGTTGGCTTTTACTGTTGGTATAGTTTTGACTGTCATATGGCTTCTTTGGATCTAAATCGCCAAACACGCGCCAAAGTTGGGTTTCACTTCTGGTTGTTTCTTTTCATGAGCTAACGTTGGCCTTAAATTGCCGAGCAAGTGCCAGATTTTTAGGCTTCAATGAAGGTCACCCGGTTCATATACGTGACATCTTTGTCTCGAGTCTGACACCTTGGCAATTATGTTACGAGTCAGAGTAAAGCCAAAGAAACGCTAAATAAAAGTAATTTGGAACTAACTATAAGGCCTTTGAACGAAACCGTATTAGACCCCACGTAATGCTCCTAGGAGTGGAAGCTGGTGCGAATGTTAGGAGTTTCTGTGGCGTGAAGCCTGGACTCCTTATAGCCTGAATCATACCAGGTACATCGCGCAAATGTTTATTAAGAATACATGCAAAAACGTAAAATTAAGTCAACATAAAAAAACGAAAAACTTTCCGGTTACATTTTTGGCAGAATTTGTTAACGTGAATTGCATTATTGAGGAAAGACAATGATTTAAAGCTATTTATTTGTTCCTTTATTTATTTATTTAAGTGGCCGACGAACAGCTTGATGCCTCCTAAGAGGTGCACTTACCAATGTCAGAGAAAAGTATATAATTGTTCGGACAAGATAAAAATGGAAAGCAAGGACAACATAAGTGTAGCGCATCACTCTTTCTAATTTTAAGCTCTTCATAAAAAGATATCTGGGCTAACATGTTCATGTGTTTGTTCTAAATGATTATACGTCAATTGAAGGGGTGCCATGTGTGCTGCGTGATATAAATGAGAAGAGTAAAACAAAAAATAAAGTATATTAGACTTAGGAAGAACGCGTAGGTCTACTATAGGTCCGTAGATCATCTGTCCGACACGTGTGCGTTGTCGGGCAGATGACACACATGTTGTGCCGGTGTAATATATGATCGGTATAAAACATGAAAAGTTTATTAACCACCTCCCCCGCCCCTTTTTTAGCTTCGCTCATATATGGGCAGCAGGTTTAAAATCTAACTTCTGGCACCTCACAACTTTCGTGTCGTGACAAAAACGCTCCTCCAAACACTATCCCCGAATATGCTGCTGCCAAAATACCGTTTTCCAATAGCTTAAGTCGAAAAAAGCATCGACTGTAACACCAAATTTTTAGTAATTACTAACTGTTTCTTCTTCTGCCTTCTACCTTCAGACACCACAGGAGGCCCTCAAATGGCCTCAGTAGCCTGCGTGTCCTTTTCGCTGTCTCGAATTGGCAGAGGACAGCACTGCTTTTCAACGAGTTGCTTCATTGTCTCAATCAATACCGTCTCATATCATGAGGATTAATTAACACATCGGCATCGTCGAAAAAGAAACGTCAAAATTGCTTTGTTTGCCTAATCGGCATTTGCAATGTTTGAGTCGCCACTTCCTGTTGCAACTTGAAGATGAATTTTTTTAGCAAGCTCAAATGGTCTTTGTTCTTTAGCGTCTCTATCGTCTGAAATGTGGCTTGATTTCAAGCCTTCTTACACAAACCCGATTGGAATGGCTATTTATTTTTTCTCTGATAATCTTTTTTTCTAATTTCTCCTCTCCTGCCTGCAGTACTCCGATCAGATATTATTTGAACGTTTCTGTCTTCTACGTGCCCCTCTCTCGCCGGTATGTAAATTTTGCATCCTGGGGGGAAAAAGTAAAGTGGAGAGAAAAATGAATATTAAAAGAAGTATTATACTATCGGATATTTGTCATCATTGCCCTATCATAAGCAACAAGGTAAGGCTGGTAAAAAGCATCATTTTTTTTTTAATGTTGTCTCAATATAATTCAGAAAAATAAGGTGTTTTGTACATATCAGGCGGCGGGAAACCAGCCTAATATATAACGTATATTTCCGCACGTTCGTGTAGTTCGAGCGGTGTTAAGTGATTAGCACACATTATTGTTTGTTCCAAATAAAATCTTTATGAAATATTTATCCGTTTTGGACAAAAAAATAACATTTGTTAAAAAATACAAATTTGGCATAAATATAATGATTAGCACAAAAACATCCGATATTATTTAGTTCTTTGTATAGGCCTAATAACAGTAAAGTGCTACGAATATTTCCCTCTAAAGAGTTTGCAACGCGCCTAATAGTTAATTTTTATTCAAAGGTGCGGTCCTAAAGAAGCAATCTTTCTTAAGAGGGAACAAAATAAAAATTATACAAAATCAAAATTACCTCGCATAAAGAAAAAACTGCATAGAATAGCAACTGAAAAACTCCTTGACCCTCATTTCACCGCACGCTGTTCATAGGTATCATTGTATAAAATTACCGTATTTACGCGCATTAGTTTTCAGGAAAGCGTGCATGTCTCATCTGTATACTTTTCAACACAAACGTTTTAAATCGTTTCATCATACCTTTGCACCCACATACAAAAAAGCGGTCTGGATAAACTTCGTAAGAAGAAACAAAGGGTGTGGCTTATGTCCCTTTCGCATGAACTGAACTGACTCAAAGTGTCTTGCCAAAAATTCGAAAGCTGACAAAAAAATAAGACCCGAAACACCCAAAATCGTAGCGAATGAAGCGTTTTTATCTCCCCGCGTGAGTTGATTGCACCCCAAGTTTTGAAAGTGAAGGCCAAAATAAAGAATACTTTATATATGGTGCAAGGCTTTCTAGCGGGTTTCGAATATATTACTTCCTGCAACTGCGGCTGAATAGCCAAGCAATGCGTTGCTTTCGAGAAACTAGTAAAATAAACACAATCGTGAGCTTCAGCTTGGTGTTTGTTGTTTGCGTTACTCGCGAGCCATTACAATTTACCTGTTATGACTTTAGAACATTCTTACAGCCGAGAGAAAAAAACAAGAAAATGTTTCAAACGACAATACTATGCACCTACAGGAAAAATGCGACTGGAAGTTTGATTGCTTTCATAGTATTTCTTCTTGTTTTCGGCTTTAGAACGTGGTAGATCCACTCCTTTAAAAACAGCACGTAACGCGCGTTTCTCACTTTATAAAATTGCTCTTTGTAAAGATGCGCCAATTTTTTTAGCTACGGCGAAGCTTGGAAATGCTACGAAGAAAGTTGGCGAAACCTTTACACCGAAGAAAAAGTATAAAACTCAAACCACTATACCCATGCTCCTGCTCTGCCGCGAGCGAATTTTCGCAAAAGCGCGTTGTTTCGGCGTTGAAAATATACATCACCCTAACTACAGAAACATGCGACTTTTTTAGCTTTGAAGTTCAGCCGCACAAATGGCCTGCCTCAAAAATAAAACAAATAAGAGCATTGAGGGAACATTTGGGAGAAGACACGTCCCAGACTCCTGGTGATCTTTTTTGCCTAAAAATAAAAGCCATCGAGCGCCAGAGCACCGGTTGTGGATGTCCGCACCACTTCACCTGATTTGATGTGAAGTAGGCAGTTTAATTCGCCCTTACAAAAATCGTCTTAGTGCGCATGGTACTTAAATGTTTTCTTTCGGGAGTTTCAACTTGGTAAACATACTTCAAAGTTCTGACTCAAAGCGGTGCAAGTGTATTTATGGCTGAAGTGAGCGACAAAGCACGTGGAGTTCATATCAAAAATGCTTCCGTATGTAGAGGCTCACTTACGAATGATACCAGATGTTACGTCTAGTTTATCTACGTTTCATAAAGCAGTTGCTTGGTAAGAAAACATTTATATTGGACGGACACGCGGCAGAGCTGTGGTTTCACATTTGCTTACTTGTGAGCACTCGTTTTAAATCTATTGTTTTATGCTTCCCATCAAGTACTATTTAGAGGGTGTTCTAATGATGTGAGAAACTTCAAAAACTTTCATTTGACTGGTTACGTGAAGAAAGCGGTTTGCATTTTAAACTTTCCGACTTGATGACAGTGAGCATGTTTTCTTGTATAACAAAAATACGCTTGTTTTACGCATAATTGTTTGCAATAAGTAAAAAAAAAACACTTCGGTACAGTTTTACCACTGTGGCAACTCAAAACAGGTGTAACATGAAAACAAACACACGTATGTTCTAAAGTGAGACGTTGATCGATTTTGTGCTAACCATGGTACCGGGTTTTTTCATGTGTGAAAATTCAACAGCCGTTTGATTGCCCTCGGTATCCCTCACTTATTTTTGGCTGCGGCAAACTTTCGCTTTGTGACACTTGAAAGTTTATAGGATACGAACTTACAAGCTTCTAAACTTCCGCGACCCATTTCTCTTCTCACCCCGGATTGTTCGACCACTCAAGCAGATCACACCAAACACGGCTCCCCTCTGCTTCCCTATTTTCCGTCCGGCGCCTCCGGCAAGCACAAGATGAAAGACGGCTGCGAATAGCTCTGCAAGACGCCAATTCAACACGTCAGTTTCGTTCGCAGTTGTATTGACACCAACTCAGCTCGCTCTTCTGGTGACAGTGCAACGTTCCTTGTATTCAGTTGAAAGCAATTCTCACCCACCTTTCGCCAATCCTGCTGAGAGAGCTCTACTTCCGCTTTCCGCCAAAAACCATTCTCGCTGAACAGATACGTCTGTCGCTGACAGTTCCTTTACTCGCTTTTACCTTTTGCGCCCCCCGGCATCTTTTTCGTCAATGCGTTGCCTGGCAGCATTCACCGTTATTGAGTATTCTGAATCTGTGATGTGCGGCGTAGGGAGCACATAGAGACTTAGAAGGCGTACTCTTTCAATGGCTGTGTCTTTGTTTAAGTGACAAGAAATAATTGAACTGATTCTTGTAGTATTTCTTGTTAACATTAAAGGGATGGTGTTCAGCTGAATGCTTGTACTGCGCTTAAGACGAACAGGTTTTACTATTTATTCTGCTGTACATACCTTCAGATCTGGTGTAACTGAACGAGAAATCGCATGGAATATTTTATACTTAATTGATTTATGCAAGGACAGCAGGAAATAAGGGAATTCAAACTTACGGGTTTCCCTGATACGCATGTAAGTCCACCACGTTTGTAAAATTGAGATAGCAGAGAGTTTGAGAAAACAACTAAGTATTCATGAAATAAAGTATGTACCACCTATGACGCAGGAAAAGTAATTCAGGTAACAACCAGATAGTTCGTGCCAGGATTATGCACGGGACCAGGCGATGTCCTTTTTGGGAAGAATTCGAGAAAGGATGGTTTGTTCGTAAGTCAAACTTTATACCACGAGTAAATTAATTTAAGTCAATAAATTTTAAGGTTTTATGAAATCTATTTTATTTCCATTCGAAATATATTATTCAACCCCTGGCCAGGGTGGATACAGCTGTATTTTAAAACAACTACGAGTTTAATGTGATGTGACTTCACCCTGGTAATTGGTAAGATGTCTAAAATATTAATCAGATTAAGGTTACTTCGACAACATGCAAATTCGTTTTCAACGATTGTAGTCTTAGATGCGGTAATTGCATGAGGTCTATAATTGGCATCAAATTGTAAAACTGCATCACGCTTGTCAAGGCTATACGCTTACAAAATGTTACTACATGACACCACTGCGGTAGTCAGAAGACGCATATCGCGTTTTACTACAAAAAAATAAGCACTTGAACGATGAGGGAAAGAATGTGAGTGACTTAATTATCGCAAAACGTAAGACTTAATATAGTCAAACATTATCCGGCGAACATTGCACAGCATCGTAACGTTTTTTATCGCATGCCTTTCCCAGTCGCAAAATGCTGTGCCCTCGAAAAATTCCCGAAAATCAGGCTTCGCAACATTCGCAAAATAATGGGTCCGGAAATGCAAAATCATATACAGTCTACATGCAAAAACGCAAGTTTTTTTTTGTTAGTAACCTATACTTACCACTGCTTTCTTATGCATATCGGAAGATGAATTAAAAAAAAAAGTTAAATGCAAAGTGACGCCTAACAATAGCTGAAACAATAGAACACTTGTGCTAAACAATAAAACACTTGTGTGAATGAAGTAGACTCCGACATAAAAAAGCTCGACAAGAATACTACAAGCGTAATTTTATTCGCATTGAGAGTGATCACAAGAAAATTTGGAATGCAGTAGCAAGCATTAACTCAAAAGCAGGAAAGACTCAACCAGAAAAAATAACAATTGGCGGCGTTTTGTTCTCTGATGAATCGCTGGCGAATAAGTTCAGCTCTCATTTTGTAGCCTCAGGTGCATCACCGTCTTCCGTGAGCACCGAAAGAGCGGAAGCGTACGTCTCGGCAGATATATAAAGTTCTGTCATCTTGTCACCTACAAGCGAAGCCGAAATTGTTTCTATGCTTAACAGCTTGTTTAACACTACTGCAGCTGGCGAGGATGAGCTAAAAGCGGAACCAAATAAAGCTGTGTCTCAATTAATATCCGCACCACTCGCCTATATATTTAAGGCCGTTTTAATCAAGGGAATTTTTTCAGACAGAATGAAAATAGCGAAGGTTTGCGTTTTGCACAAAGGTGGAGCGCTAAACATCCTCAGTAATTAACGACCCATATCGGTTTTACCATGTTTTCTAAACTTTTGGAGAGGCTTATATTTCCGAGACTCACCCACTTTCTTAGGGCAAATAATTTAATTGCAAGTCAACAATATGGGTTTCAGAAGAAATCCACGGAAAGGGCTTTGTTGCATGTAAAAAATAAATGTAATAACAATATAGAAAATAGCTTTTCACAGTAGGAATTTGTTTTAGATTTCACCAAAGCATTTGATTACCTAAAGCACAATATTATGTTAACAAAATTGCCGGTGCATGGAATTAGAGGCACTGCATTGGCACTGATTCGTAGTTACTTATCGGCACGTTCTCAATATACGTTCATAAATGACGCGTTCTCAGCTTGAAACGACTACTTACGGTGTACCACAAGGATATATCCTTGATCCATTGATATTTCTATTGTAAATAAATGACATTCTAAATCTGCCACATACACCAGATATTATTTTGTACGCAGATGACACGAATGTATTTTTTTCTGATGCAAACCTAATGAAGCTAGAAGCTATGTCAAATGAGTGGTTAAATAATTTACCACTATGGTTACGGTCCAACAAACTTCATTTGAACATTGGCAAAGACAAAATATATTACTTTTAAGCCTAAAAATAAACCTAATAACTATCAAATAAACGTAACGATTGAAAATGCAATTATAGAGAGCGTTAGGTCGCATACATTTTTTGGTTTTTGGTTCGATGAGAGTTTAACTTGGTCTTGACAAGTGGAACATCTTCGTTCAAAGATTTCTCAATCTGTCGGCATTTTGCGTAGTGTTAGGTTACTCCTGCCTTGTTGGTTAAAACGTAAGTGATATTATGCATCGTTACACTCCCCATTTTAACTACTTTTTATTAATTTGGGAAACAACAACAGCAACTAACCTCGACAAGTTACTAGTCCTACAGAAGAGAGCTATCCGGTGCATAGATAACCTCGATAGTTACGCCGATACTGCTGCTTTTTTTTTTTTTAAACACAATATTCTTTTCATCCAACAACATTATTTTTGGAGAGTGGCTCTAGAAATTTACACAGAACTTAAAACAGCGAGTCTCTATTTCTAGAAAATTAGCCGCAGAAAACCACAACCTAAAGCTAAGGTCATAAAAAATATGTTCAAGAAAAAAATTCGTACACATTATGGGTCTCAACTTTCGAGGTACAAAATTCTTGAATTTTTAAATAGATTCCCAGAAATGGTAGACATTGTGACTAACTGTCAATCGCCACGAAATTTCAAAAAACAAAATAAGGCTTTATTAGGTACTCAGACGTAATACGTCTCCTATCCTCATCCTTCCCATTCTTCCTTCCTTTTTCTCTTCGTTTTCCTTTTGCTTTGTACGATTTGTAGCATATATATCATCCCACTTTATGTTCAGAAGTCAATATCTATATATATATATTCCTTTTGTTTTTTGTTTGACATTAAACCATTGTTATAAGTACACCATTCGTTGCATGTATGTAATTATGTCTATTTTCGCTCTGCTGCGGTAGCGCTGTAACGGGGACTGGAGCCTTGTCAGGCAGCTTTGGTCGCCTTTTGCTCCAGCCTCCCAGACTTCTGGTCTAACTAAAGAAACAAGCACACGTGTACAATATATACACATTAAATAACTTCTCATTCTACCTAGTTTCTTAGTTTGACTTGGTTCACCCATTAGCGGTTCCTTTATATTTGAGTATCCGTGAAAAACCAATACATTCTAAATTCAACAGTCGCTTGATGGGAGTTAAATTATCGCAGTCGCTTTCTGCATGCTTTATCCTGCTATATTAAAGAACAAATCCAGAGAATCTTAACAACCTCTAAAATTTTAGTTCGCCAAAAAAAAAACACACACACACACAAAGAACACTGACTTTTATTTAAATTATGCTGTTCAACACAAGTCTCGTAATTTTGCACTCATGCTGCATCTTACTTGAGCAAGGTATTTTTGTTTTTTAACACATGTTGCTGATATGATGCACCATGTCAAGTAGGATGTTATGTGCTCGGCCACCCAAGTGGTACGTGAAAAAAAAAAAAAAAACTTTAGTTTAACAATCTCGTTACTTAGCTTTCAGTTTCAAACTTCATTAATATCAATAAGTATATCACACGTCTAAACGACATTTACGATTATCTGAAGCTTGAAAAGGCAAATAAATCAAGCGTTCGAATGAAAATGATCGAGATACGACGACGATAAAAATGAAAACAAACAACTACAATAAAAAGATTATATTTGTCTAAAAGAGTATTAAAAAATTAAAATCAACATGTGCTAATGTTGGCGTTGTTATGGTAATATATTTAGGTCTACTTTTAAAAACAAATTAACGGTCTCATTTGTTTTTGATTTTAATATTTCGGCTTTTGAATACTTGACTAAATAGCTGCCATTTAAGCTATAAAAACGTCTTAAAAAATAAAAGCTTGCAATTAATAATACGAAAACAATTATCAAAGTAAAAGTTCTTAAAAGACCATATAAACACACTTTTTGCTGCATTAGTTATGAAAGAAATAAGAAAATCAAATTGCCAAATTGAACTTTGTTAGAAAATGTTCTTGAGGACACATTCAATTCTGAATTACACCAATGAAGAAATCAAAACAAAGCATAAAATGAAGGAACAAATAACTCGCACTAGGAGCCAGGCGCCGCTCCCATGCTTCCGTTTCCCGCGCTTTTTCTTTACCGACCGTCAGCTGGCGCCATCTCTCGGAAAGAGCGATAACTTTGAGCGTGGAGCTGGCTGTGCGTGCGGCCTCAGCGTTCGTTTTTAATAAGCGCAAGTTGGAAACAAATGAAATATATTGATCCTCTGTACAGTCTTTTTTTTTTTTTTTTTTAGGGATTCTCGGGAGGTTGCATTCGATTCTAATAATTTTTGTTTGTTAAACCTAGACAAAAGTGAAGATATCACGTTCCAAGTCGACGAGAAGAGCTTGCAGAAACCAATACTCCCCAAATATAAATATGAAGCTCACTAAATGTTAAAGATGCTCCTTTATTTAAGGATCATTAAACTGGGCTAAAAAAAAAGAGTTCATCTGTGGTCGATTAAAAAAAGAAAACGTTCTAGACGTCCGTACTTAAAGCGACTGAGAGAGTCCAAGCCATTGCTCTGGTCCTTTCAGCGTCTGCTCCCGCGTCGCGCAAACCCTCAATTAGTAAGCACCCCATCTCCGTTCCTCTCCGTCCCTATAAGACTCTACCAGAATACCGGAAACTCGCTCTTTCGAAATCGCGTTGGCTTTCGAAATGTCGCGGTTAATTGAGGCGTCCGTCAACTGACACCAGTCAATGAAGCGAACGCAGTTGATGAGATTTCCCGTCCATACCGGGGCGTTGACCAAGCAATTTCTCTGTGCATGGTTGTTCACTGCTATTATCTCTAACAGGTTCAGAATGACAAGGCGTAATCGGTACCGATTATGCCATCTAAAACTTGCAATCCGCTGCGATCCGGAGCGTCACCCGATATGAACAATCGAAAACTCACCACATAGCCAAGAATGCCCCTATGATTATCCATTTCACGTCGTTAGCAAATCCTCATCAAGTATGGTTCCGTATTTCACTGAGTTTCAAACACGGCCACTTGCTCTGTCACCTAACGAATGTTAAGGTGTTGAATTCGGAATGAAATAGGGTAAGACATCAGAAGTAAAATTGACTCTGCAAATGGTTAATATACTGAAGCTCAAGAAATTAAGTACTGACCTACGGAACAACAATCAACAGAAACTCAACGCAGCCTTAAATTGTATACGCGAAATTTTCCAAATTTTATTTCTAAATATCACCATGAAAAACAAAACAAAAAAATGAACATCCGCAAGCACCAGAGCAACGTGTGACATTGAATTGTAGCCAATATCTCATGACGTCCTCTTCTGTCCCCCCTTCCGCCTTCCTTTTCCACACCCACTCTTTCTCTTTACCCTATCACTCGTGCCTATGTTATTTCTTTTTTCTCATAGCAAGCTAGTCTAACCATCTAATTTTTGCACTACGTTTTACATTAACACCACCCGCAGCCCTAGCGATGATACAATGGAGCCAATGAATCAAGGCCAAAAAGTGCACCGTCACGGCGCTCATTCGTCGACATAGGCGCAGACGCGAGGCGGCGTGCTGTGGCGTGCTGCGGCGCGCTGCGTAAGGAAAATAGTGCTTCGTGCGGTGACGAACCGCGCATGCGCCGTCATCGTTCTCCCGTCGTTTCCTGTTTCGCTCTCGATTGCAAAAATCGCACCCGCGGATCCTGCGGGTCGCTTGTGAAGTGAAGTCGTCAATTCATTGCGGTAAACGACGCAGCGGCTGACGAAAACGCCGTCTCCTCGCTTTCGGACGAGAGCTCGCCGACTCGCCAAGATGGCCGGATATGCCGGTCGCGTATCGCGTATCAGTCCGCGAGAGCCGCGGACGCGAGCAACGCGATCGTCGTCCGTGTCGTCTGCTTCCCATACCTTGGAAACGGATGTCCTAAAACATCGCTCGCGTTATACAAAAACAGGATTGTATTGTACCCAGTTGACGTACATAATGTTCAATGACTTAGAAAGCTTTCGGTTCGTTCGATTTTAGCCTAGGATCTATATTTTGCGAACTCAAAGCGGAAAATATGTTCCCCCGAAACTCGGCGCTCTGGAAGGCCACTTTCCCGCACGAAGTTCGGATCCAGTTCTACCCACGTGACCACTCCTCCGCCAATACGGAGATGGCGGCGAAAGGAAAAGGAACGCGATACTCTGGCTCTGCAAGCAGAGCCTATACAGTTACTCTAGCCGTTGCTACCTAAGGCACCGCCCTGCGGCGCCGTTCTGAAGTTTTGCGCATGCGTGTAAAACTCCTGTCGCTGTTCTCGCTTTGACTGTTAAAGGGCCCATGAAACGATTTTAACATCGAGAGAACGTGCACCTTATTACCCTTTGTTTTTGTTTACTTTAGCACTAGGACCATAAAACACGACCATTTCTCTCGAAATGTCGCAAATGTGCTGCGTAACCGCAAAAACAAAAACGAACTATTTCTTGACTTGACTTCACGTACGGCGGCCATAGGAACTAACTTTGTGACGTCACGGCGGGTGCGGTTATTGAGATCGCTTTTGAACAAGTACATTCTCAGTTTAATGGCTACGTTTAGAAATGATTTCGTTCCAACATAAACAAATGAATTGAAAGTTTTATATTCTTGTTCAGTACACGAAGTTTTCGCAGCGCCATCTATCCGGAGTAAGTCAAAGCATCCCCTCCCCGCTGCTCCGCTGCCTAGCAACGTTGGCTGGCTGCTACCGGAGGAGCGGTGTGATCAACGCGATATAAAAACCACGTTTCGGCAGCTGTATGCTTCGTTTTCTTTCTCGTGCGCCTGGTTCGCCTGCCTGCCACTATAGACCTTTCCAATGTTTACAAAATCACAGTCCAGCGTGCGATCTTCACAGCCCAGCACGTGCGTGTTCGTCGCTTCGGAAAGCGAGCAAAGCACGCGCCATACGCACGAACGCTCAAAATGGCACCGGCCACAAGCTCGTTTTTGGAAAGGTCTATACTCCGTTTCACCTTATGTTGTACCGCAGCGAAGGCTAGAAGCGCGAGCTCATAGCGTTGGCAGCTGCCCTTAGTGCACGAGAGCTGTGTCGCCGAGGTGTGCCATAGAGCAAGGAGCTCGCGCTTGTAGCCTTTCCTCCGGTACAACACAAGGTGAAACAGAGCAACTATTCACTGGCGGCTGTGTGCGCGACTGCTGAGCGCCTGCTGATGGCTATCTTCCAGGATTCTTTTGCAACGTGCATTCCACACCGTCAAAATGGCCCGTCTTAGCAGCCTATAAACCGTTTTACTGAAAGAGGGCGAGAGAAAAAATGGGAAAGGGCTACCGGCGCTTTCCCCCTTTCTGGTTGTGTAGAAAGAGTGAAAGTCCCGGATGAGAGGCTTGGCCGGTGTTGGGTGTCTGTTGTGCCCCAACTTCGTTCGCGCTTTCTTTTCTGTTTTAAACTCGCAAACTTAATTAGAGCCACGGGCTTCGATAGCGAGAGTCCCCCGGTCATCGGGACACCATTGCTCGGTCATAGGGTGCACGAA
Organism: Ixodes persulcatus; assembly: GCA_013358835.2. Lineage (NCBI taxonomy): Eukaryota > Metazoa > Arthropoda > Arachnida > Ixodida > Ixodidae > Ixodes > Ixodes persulcatus. The sequence continues at coordinate 367,770 of JABSTQ010010670.1, forward strand.
TAACGACAGAAAGCGTCGAATACTGCCCGAGGACCTATGTAGCTTGCAAGGAATCCGGCAAGGCGAGAGCGGCTGCAATGTCTTTAAGCTCCATTGCTTTCCACGTGACCCCGGTCTCGGTGGCTGTGGATTGCGTCCGTAAACCGAAAAGACGTTTCCCCAACGCCATCCTCTCGACTGTGCTCGGAACATTTTGTGAACGGAGCGCGCACCGAACGCTGTACCGCCGATGAACATGGGGTACGCTCGCAAGGTGCGTGCAAGTTTTCTCCTGATAATTGCTGTTTCAGCTTGTACAATTGTGTAACTGAATTTATCTTAAAATTGGTATTTTGAAGTGTTGACAATGACTCAATTTTGATAATTTGCAGTGGTGACTGATTCGATTTTATCATCTACAACACTTAGTTAAAGGCTCATTTCCGCCGCCGGGTGAGGCTAGAAATTGTTGAAAAGGTAGTTCTATCTGTTTTCCTGAATCGCGATCTCCTGCGCGATACCAGAGAGCCGGCAAAAGCGCTCCTTGGATGCCGCTGGTGGGTTGTTTGGGTTGTTTCCGTTCATTGGGCGCTTTGAAGCGCTGGATAATCGCTGCAGGGTACGTCTCGTGTGTTGCGATCTGCGTTTTCGAGCCCAGTGTGCACGTTTCTTTGTTCGAGTCATGGCATCCGCCAGTGCGGCGACGGGGGAAACAGCGGCGGCGAACGTGTCAGCGCTAGAAATTGGAGGTTAGTACTGAAAATATTGCATCAGATAGTAAAATAATTCGTGGCTGCTTTGAGGCTTTCTGCGGTTAGATATAAGTACATCTAGAACGTCTTGGTCATTCATCCACAAGGAAATATAAGAACACGGACACGCAAGATAAAAGCAGCGCAGCAAAACGATCTGTAGCAGCTCCGGGTGTTTACAAAAGTTAATTGATGTTCCCGTTTCGTGTATCGCTTGTTGATTACTAAAAACGGCTACGTTGAAATAGGCCCATTGCAAGCAAAAATCGATGTATGGTTCATCATTTCCAGTCTAGCGGAAAGCGGTGGAGCTTAAAAACATTGCAGCCGCACTCGCCTTGCCAGATTCCATGCAAGCTGCAAAGGACCTCGGGCAGTATTCGACGCTTTCTGTCGTTATTCGTGCACCCTATGACCAAGCAATGGAGTCCCGATGACCGGGGGACTGTTGCCATCAAAGCCCGTGGCGCTAATTAAGTTTGCGAGTTTAAAACAGAAAAGAAAGCGCGAACGAAGTTGGGGCACAGCAGACACCCAACACCGGCCAAGCCTCTCATCCGGGACTTTCACTCTTTCTACACAACCAGAAAGGGAGAAAGCGCCGGTAGCCCTTTCCCCTTCTCTCTCTCGCTCTCAAAATGGCGCTACCCACGATAAAGCGGTCTATAAATGGGGAGAGAGGGGAGAGTCTGCTCTCGCTGTCGCATTGTCCACAGTGCTAAGGAGAGGACAAGACCGGAACCCGCGTACCCCGCGGCGCGTCATGCGCACGTGACCCGGGAAAGATTGTATGAGTTGAGGGGCATCCCCAAACGCCATCTTATTTGGCCGGAAGTCCGAAAATCGTTTCATGGGTCCTTTAACCCCTGTTTGTCGTCTGCTATGCGCGCGCTGGCGGCTGCTCGTGCTGTCATCTGCTATGCGACACGTGTGCGCTGGCGGCCGCTCGTGCTGTCGTCCGCTATACGACTCCCGTGTGCACTGGCGGCCGCTCGTGCTGTCGCCTTCTATGCGACTCGTGCGTGCGCTGGCGGCCGCTCACTCTGTCGTCTCCTATGCGACTCGTGTTTGCGTTGGCGGCCGCTCGTGCTGTCGTCTGCCGCACAACATTGCGTGCTCCGGCGGACACCCGCGCTTCCTACGCGAATTGTGTTTGCCCTGGACAGCTTTAATGGTGTTGATTTGCACGGAAGTCTTCAATGAAACACAATGCTTTTATCCTTTGAACACGTGGCCCTTACACGTGAAAACATCTGCTGTGCCGTGGGCCATGGGCTCGACAGGCTTATTAGTAAAGTGCTCATACTGTGTCCTTTCTAAACACAACCAAAACTGATTTAAAAAAAAAAAGAAAGAGAACTATTGAAGACTCACACTGTCCTTTCTGGACAGAATCAACGCTGGTTTTCACAAAAATGTCAGTAGGAGGTTGCATTTTTACTTCTTTTGGCAATCAAATTAAAAAAAAAAAAAAAAACTGAGCATTAGTATTATGTCATTTCGCCTCGAGCATCGACGACGGCTCTCATTCTGGCAGGAAGGGAGCTAAAAAGAGCGGAAACAAAATTCCGCTCGTTCCGCAGCTTTTCACATTCTTCCAGGACGCAGCGCCACAATTCGTCAGCTGTGGCTCCGTGAAGAGGACGCCGCGCCATGGCTGCCTTCATGCGCCTCCAGACATTCCCTATAATGTTGAGGTCTGCCCCCTTGGAACAGACCTTCCCTTCAATAATAGGGTGGGGAGGGGGGGGGGGGGGCTGAATTATGTTGACCAGTTCGTCGTAAGGAACTCTAGGCCCTTTTCACTCAACTGAATCTTTTCCGGGCTCACCGTAGTTGAACGCTAAGCTTTGTAGATATTGTCTTGAATCTATTTGCATGTTATCGCTGTATCTCGCCCCGATGAAAGAAGCCAGCTACTTATCACGTATCAATTGTGGGCATTGCGTTATCGCGCAGGAAACTCCTGAATCAGGTTAAGTCGTTTGTCTGAGTTGCGACGGAATTACATGAGTCATATAGCAGACGACAGCGCGAGCGCCCTCCAGCGCGCACAGCAGACGACAGACGGGGGTTAACAGTCAAAGCGAGAACAGCGACAGAAATTCTAAACGCATGCGCAAAACTTCACAACGGCGCCGCAGGGCGGCGCCTCAGGTAGCGGCGACACGCGGAGGCGCGTTCACGCTCATATTGTTTCCGATAGTACCTGTCTCGAATTTCAACCACACCTCCACGATTACGAAGGCGTAGTGGTGGAATTTTCTGCGCAACTAAAGAGGACTCTCGCGGAGCACAGATTGACGACGAGCGCTGCGTGAGCGTTCGGCGGGAAATTGGGTTCTTTCTGTGCTTTGAAAAAGTGGTTCCAGCCAAACGCATCACGCAGTATTCGTGTCTAAATTGCGCACTACGCGAGCCTTTTTTAGCGACGCAGAAAACTGCCCACCACGAATTTCTTATCTGGGAGGTGTTACTTTTCTATCTAGCATGATAGTGAACGATTGCTTTTACAGCGAAGCTGTATACCTCTACCAGCAAAGACATTTTCGTGTCGTTGGCGATGCAAGCAAAAAAACGCCAGGCGAACAATTGAAGACAAAACAGCATATCTCCTTTGGAATCAAGCATACAGCATACAGCTCAGTATTTGTTTCAATAAAGAAAACCACAAAACAAGCATCAAAACCACATGATGGATGATAGCGCGCGTGTGGACAATAGGAACACCCTCCCACGTGTTCCGGTAAAGATTAGGTTTGCAGCTGCTTTCAAAGGGGTTGACGTCATTAAGTGCCGCGGCGACGGCAGCTTTGAACGTGGGGAGTGACGTCACTAGCATTTCATATATTAAAGGAAGAACCCGCCTATACCCCGTTTCACCTTACGTCCGGACGCAAGCGGTTGCTACGAGCTATCTTAGCCAATCCCGGTTCTGTGGACGTGGCCCGTGATACGCTTTCTGCGCGTCGCTGCACCCCTTCTCTAAGGTCACGTGACACTCACGTGGCCTCCGATTGGCTCCGATGGCTTGTAACATCCGCTGCGCTTAAACGTAAGATTAAACTGGCGTATAGCAACTGATTTCATTGTTGCCACTGCACCGCGATGAATAGGTCACGCATAGTTAGGACTCCCAAGGAGCAGCGTGAATACTAGGAGCGGCGAATAGGAATAGAAACGGAAACACGACCAACGGCGGCGTGCTGCGACAGGTGGCGGATTTTCGTATAGTGCAGTAGGCAATCGTTGCAGGTGATACCACAGCTTCGCTGACCAACCACCTTCACAGCGTAAATTGGAGACCCAACTTTTTTTTTTTTTTTTAAGTGTTCAATTTTAGGTTTTAATACCTCTGGGCTCTCAAGAAAAAGATGAATGCATAAAAAATGAAAGCCGTTTACAACTCCCTGTAACGCCGCATTAGAGCGCAGCTCTTGAGGAGGGGGGGAAGGCGCGGAGGGGGGGGGGGGGGGGGTCACGTGACCTGGGGGGGGAGGGCCACGTGACCTGGGGGGCATGTGACCTGGGAGGCCACGTGTCCTGGGCGGCCACGTCACCTGGGGGGTCACGTGACCTCGGAGGGGGGGGGGGGGGGTCCCGTGACCTTGGAGGGTCACGTGACCTTGCGGTTACGCTGACGCCGACGCCGACGCCGGCGCCGACGCCGAAGCCGGCGCCGACGGCGACGCCGCTCAAGCCGGAAACGGGCGCCTAAGAGCTGCGCTCTAAAATGAAAGCCGTTTACAACTCCCTGTAACGCCGAATTGGAGCGCAGCTCTTGAGGAGGAGGAGGGAAGGGTACTGAGGGGAGGGTATACCCATTCTCCTCCCTTGTAATCCTGCCTGCTACTCCTCTCTTCCCCTCATCCTCCTCCTCCACCCCCTCCTTCTCCTTCACCTCCTCCTCATCCTTCCTTCTCCTCGTCCCCTCACAGGGGCCACGTGACCAGGGGCGGTCACGTGACATGGGGGTCACGTGACCTGGGGCGGTCACGTGACCTGGGAGGGTCACGTGCAACTCAAGTTGGATTCGATGCAAGTTGCATGCAACCTGAGTTGCCTCAGGCTGCATGGTTGCATGCAACCTGGGTCACGTGCAATTCAGGTTGCATTCGATGCAAGTTGCATGCAACTTGAGTTGCCTCAGGTTGCATGCAACCTGGGTGTCATGCAACCTGAAATTCATGCAACGCGCGGTTACGCCGACGGCGGCGCCGCTCAAGCCGGAAACGGGCGCCTAACCCCAACCAAAGTTTTAGGGCGCCTAAGAGCTGCGCTCTAATAAATGATGATGATGATGATTACCCCCCGCGTTATCTGTTTTTAGGCACGTGGCCAAATATCAGCTTTGAATTATATGCCTTTTTTCATGAAGGGACGAGATACAAATAAGGGTGGTTAAACCGTCGCGATGAAGTTTAAGGCTCGCAATCATATTAGCGCGATTGTTTCCTTTCTGTTCCTTTCAGTCCATCAAAACTAACTACTTCGTATGTGGTACTTCCAACACAATGTGGCGTCTGTTGAAATGCACCTCATCGCAAGCATGCTTTTGACCTGAATATCTAGAGAAACGAAGATCAAAGATCAAATTAAACTGGGCAATGGCGAATCAGAGTGGTTGCCGTAATTATTCTTTTAGAGCGCAGCTCTTAGGGGCCAGTTTCCGGCTTGAGCGGCATCGCCGTCGGCGTCGGCGTAACCGCGTGGTGCATTATGGGAAATTTCCCATAATGCACCGCGCGAGCACCCACCCGGAGTCACGTGACCCCCCCCCCCCCCCCCCCCCCGACGTGACCCCCCATACCCACGAAGACCGCGGCTGTCTGTCTACGCCCTTCCATCCCGCCACCATCGTCCACTTGCGCTCCAGCTGGCGCAGCCTTCGTTCCTGGGAGGCCTCCGTGACATCTTCGAGTGGGCGCTTTGCAGTACCCGCCTCGACGTCCATTTCATTGCTGGTGGAGCCCTCTTCAGGAACCGGAGTCATGCCTACCTCGTTGTTCTCTGGTGGGGTCGCCGACTGGTGCGCAACCTCTGGTGCAAGACCCGGAACCGCAGTGGGAGGCCGCTCCGGTGACGAGGCGCTCACCACCGCGGGGCCGGCACCGGTCCCGCCAACCGTCCCCTTTGGCTGCACGACCGCAGTTTCCGCAGGCGCTGCCGCTCTCTCCGCCTCCTCTTCGTCCATGCGGTGTTCATCCGTCTCGTCGCTCACACCTCGTCCCGCGACCCGGGCGTACGAGCGGGCGCAGTCGGCCCGCTCGTGCCCATAGGCACGGCACTCGCTGCACCTGGGTGCCCGGCAGTCCCGACGAATGTGGCCCTTCATGCCGCACCGCAGACAGATCGGTGCCCGCCCAGGCACGACCACCAGCACCGTGCCACCGCCGAGCCGAAGCTGATGGGGCAGACGGTCGATGCCAACCCCCTCCCGCAGTGACGTCATCAATGACGTCACTAATGACGTCATCGGCATCGTCATCGTCACGTGAGGTCACGTGACCCCCCGACGTCACGTGACACCCCGAGGTCACGTGACCCCCCCCCCAAGGTCACGTGACACCCCCCCCCCCCGAGTACCCTTCCCTCCTCCTCCTGAAGAGCTGCGCTCTAATTCGGTGTTACAGGGAGTTGTAATCGGCTTTCACTTTTTTTAAGCATCTTAAATTTATATTTTTGTTAAGTAACATTCGTTCACTCGAGTAATATTAGATAAATACCTACTCTAGTCAGACTCTTGATGACGACGGGCATTATGCCAACATGCATGTTTGTCATCCCTGATCACTAAAGAACGACATCGCTTAGCACCCCAATCCGAGCCAAGAAGTTCAACTCTGCCTATCAAATTTTCACTCTACCCTGTTTACAGGGAACAGAATGTTAATGCAGACTAAACGTCCACTGTGAAAGTATTCAAAATCTAACCCAATTTGTTGGATATTTTAAAACATGGCATGCATTTCTACGGAACCCTCTAATCCCAGATGTTTATCCGTCCGTTTGTGCTTCCGTCCTCCTCCTTGCTAAGAGTAGCGGGGACATTTTCCCACTACATTCAGCAGAGAAATGGATGCCACACCACGTGATGTTATCACGTGAGTCAGGGTAGTACATCTAAAATGTGTTGATCTCTTGTCAACATTATTAGATTTGCTCAGTTACGGAACTGCCCATAGACGCTGCATGCACGTGCAGTACACGCCTCACTCACCACGATTCGCCTCCCACCGTTCGACGCGCCAAACAGCTCCTATGGTAACTGCAGCGTATTTTATGGAATAAGCATGTTTTGAAGCGCAGCGTCTATATGGCGTTCCGGGGTACTCTATGGAACGAACAGTTCGTAAACGAAAATCTAGATGGCGCTTCGAAAGACGGTAGGAGGACTGAAGTGAGTGAATTGTGTACCGCCTTCCGCGGGAGTTCACAAGTGAGGTGATCTTGTAACGTTGTCAAGCCGCCTCGGTGGCTCCGGTTTTCCACTTCCGGCTTTGAGCGCATCGGACGGAGCGGTGATAACGGCCCCCGCAGGCCGCGGTGACTCGGTTACTTCTGGATCTGAGGATTATCGGATGCTACTGCCTTCGCTGCCATCAGGTGAGGCGATGAAGTGTGCAGTCGTACTGCACGACGACATCGCTTGTCGTTCGTACCGTATAGAAGGTTTTCGCCAACCGCTGTTTGATGCCGGCGTGCTCGGGGAAGTGGCCAGGCTTGGGGCTTATCAGATGTCCCATGTCTGGCTGCTTGATCTTCGGACTGAGGCGGCCAAGCAGAAGCTGCTCGAGACGGGGCGGCTCATCGTCAAGGGACGCACGTGCGTCATCGTGGACCCTTTCCGCCAGGAGCTGAAGATCAAGCTGCACTGGGTGTCTTTTGGCGTCACAAACGACGCCATTCACCGAGCTTTCTCCGCCTTCGGAGACGTTAAAGAGGTGGCACACGAGCGGTGGAGGGTGCCAGGCTTCGAAGGCGTCGAGTCCACCACCAGGATTGTGCGCCTGGTCCTGCGGGAGGGGGTTGGCATCGACCGTCTGCCCCATCAGCTTCGGCTCGGCGGTGGCACGGTGCTGGTGGTCGTGCCTGGGCGGGCACCGATCTGTCTGCGGTGCGGCATGAAGGGCCACATTCGTCGGGACTGCCGGGCACCCAGGTGCAGCGAGTGCCGTGCCTATGGGCACGAGCGGGCCGACTGCGCCCGCTCGTACGCCCGGGTCGCGGGACGAGGTGTGAGCGACGAGACGGATGAACACCGCATGGACGAAGAGGAGGCGGAGAGAGCGGCAGCGCCTGCGGAAACTGCGGTCGTGCAGCCAAAGGGGACGGTTGGCGGGACCGGTGCCGGCCCCGCGGTGGTGAGCGCCTCGTCACCGGAGCGGCCTCCCACTGCGGTTCCGGGTCTTGCACCAGAGGTTGCGCACCAGTCGGCGACCCCACCAGAGAACAACGAGGTAGGCATGACTCCGGTTCCTGAAGAGGGCTCCACCAGCAATGAAATGGACGTCGAGGCGGGTACTGCAAAGCGCCCACTCGAAGATGTCACGGAGGCCTCCAGGAACGAAGGCTGCGCCAGCTGGAGCGCAAGTGGACGATGGTGGCGGGATGGAAGGGCGTAGACAGACAGCCGCGGTCTTCGTCCCCAAAGGGCCGCGAAAAGCTGCCTCAGTGAACCACCGTATCAGCCGACCGCCCTGTAACGCGACGACCTATTTAGGTAAGAGCCGTTCGCATGGTCTGGTCCCGCTAGATAATGGTCTCTATTGAAAGACCTGTAAGACTGGCGACCCTCAACGTTCGAGGGCTCGCGGACCGTAGAAGGCAACGGCAGTTATATCGCCTTGTCGTAGATCAGGACCTTGACATTGTAGCCTTGCAAGAGACCAAGGTAGAGTGCGCGGAACAGACCGAGCGTATGGTGGAGCCTTTCAGGGCACGCTACGATGTTTGCGTCAGCCACGCTGTAGGAACGTCGGCTGGGTGTCTTTTGCTTTTACGGCAGAGTTTGGGTGCAGCGGTTCAATCAGTTACGACCTGTGACTCCGGCCAGTTGATTAGTCTGTGAGCTTTTTTTTTCGAGTGTAGCGTGGCGTATCATTTGCGTTTATGCGCATAACAAAGCAGAAGAAAGAAAACTGTTTTTTGAGTTCATTCGTACCTATTGTGATAGTGACCGTATAATAATATTTCTTGGCGATTTCAACTGTGTATGTTCCGCGCGAGACAAAGCAAGCTCTACGTCTTTCAGAGATGCGAGTACGAGTATTTTAAATGAAATTGTCAACGAATATGGATTGGAAGATGTAGGTGACGTTTTGGGGGACACGGTAAAAGTCCGATTCACCCATTTTCAGGGACATAGCCATGCCCGTTTAGATAGGTTTTATATTTCATCAGAGTTGATGTCGTTTTGCTCTAACTACTCTGTCATGCCTGTCTCTTTTAGTGACCATTGTCTAGTGTCTTTCACGCTGGGTAGAGTCAAGGAAAAGAGAAAAGCTTTTTGTTGGGAGCTGTGGAAGCTGAATAGTAAACTTTTAAATGATCAAACGTTCGTTGAAGCAGTCAAGGATTGCTTGGAAAAGTTCAATGAATGTGATGAACATAGGTACGCTTCAAAATGGGACCTTTTTAAGCAGGATGTTAAAATGAGAGCTATGGAAAGGGGAAGCGCGACCCAGAATTGCGAAAGAAAACGAGAAGAAATGCTGCGAAACACTCTGAAGATTTTGCTTGGCGAAGAAAGCCGGACGCCTGGGTTGTTTAAAGATGATATCTGCTCCGTAAAAGCGCAACTTGAAGCAATGGATAAAGAACGGTATCACGGGGCACTGATACGGGCGCGAGCGGGAAAGATATTGAGGGGTGAAACGCCAACAAAAAGGGCACTCGGAATGGAAAAGAAGTATGCTAGCCGCAACGTGATAGGGGAAATTGAGTGTTGCGGGGCAGTGACTAGGGACCAAGCGGAAATAGAAAGCGTTTTTTGTGATTTTTACAAAGTTCTTTTTTCTTATCGGCCTGTCGACCTTGATAAGTTTAGAAGTGAGTATCTGGGTTTATTGCCGCGTTTAGAAGACGACGTAGTATCAGGTTTAGAAGCTGAAATCACTGTGGGTGAGGTCGAGCGGGCAATCGACGAATTGAATCCAGGGAAGTCGCCGGGCCCAGATGGTCTAAGTGCGGCCTTCTATAAGGCTTTTAAGAGTGAGATCAGCCCTCTGCTGTGCCAGCTATTTCGCGAAGCTTATGAACTGGAAATTCTTCCCCTATCCTTTTCCCGTTCACATACAGTTTTAATTCCCAAAACCGATGACGTAGTTAAAAGGAGGCAAATATCGGCCTACCGTCCCATTTGTTTGACAAATGTAGATTATAAAATATTTGTGAAAATATTGGACAGGCGTTTGCAGTTGGTTTGGACCCCACCAAACGTGCGGAATAAAAGGGCGCTCAATCTTGACGAATATTCATGTCGCTAGGAGTGTGCTCGAGTGCTGTGATTGTATGCAACGTGTCGTGGCGCTACTCCAGATAGACCTGGAGAAAGCTTTTGACCAGGTGTCACACGAACTTCTTTTTGCCATCTTGGAGCATGTGAAGGTCGGTTCTGTTATTCTCAAGGGTGTACGCATGGCATACAAAGGGTGCACCACTAATCTGATTATTAACAAATCTGTATCTGAACGTATTTCTGTCCATCGAGCGGTACGCCAAGGGTGCCCTTTGTCACCCCTTCTGTTCTGTATTTTCATTGAATCATTTTGTATGAGTATACTAAAGAGCCCACTCATTCGTGGTTTCCAACTACAGTCGTGTGAAGTACGTTGTCTGGCGTATGCTGATGACATTGCCATTTTCTGTGTGGATAAGAATAGCATCAGTGAGGCATTAAAGGCAGTGAAACTATTTTGCAAATATAGTGGCAGTTCGGTTAACTGGCAAAAATGTCTCGGTTTCTGGCATGGAGAGTGGGACTCTGTGCCTAGTGTATTTGAAAATATCAGCTGGGTCAACACGCCTGCAAAGTACCTAGGAGTTCCACTTGCCAATTACCGCTATAGCGGCCCTTATTGGAGAGGGCAGGCAGTCGAGCTGCGCGATAAAGCTGAGAGATGGAAAGGTAGGGACTTGTCGATATTTGCACGTGCCACGGTTTGTAATTTATTTTTTGTCAGCAAGCTCTGGTACGTCCTGCAGGTTTTGCACTGTTCGCGCGTTAATGTCCAAAAACTGCATCGAATTTTTGCTGTTTTCATCTGGGGGTCGACCTGGGAGCGGACTAGCCGATTGCACCTTTTTCGGCCTGTCCGTTCCGGAGGACTGTCTTTAGCTCATTTATTTCTGAAGCAGGTTGTAAACAGGTTTATTTTTGTGCGTGAGGTGAACGACGATTTTCTTCGCACCATGTGTCAGCTGCGCTTAAGCAGAGCCTTGCCTCAGTTTGTTGTTTCTTCCGAGCATGTCCCCACCGGTGGCAATCACTGCTACTGGCGCGAGGTTGTTCAAGCGACGCGTTTTTTTGTGCACTCGTTTTTCTTTAGAATATCTAAGCGTAGTCCCGCGAAAACAAATTGTATAAAGACCTTCTTGATGTTGTCTGTGCCTTTGTACAGGTCATTGTATAGTGTGGGCCCAGGCCAGGATGTGCTTCAGCGCGTGAAAAGAATGCCAATACCGCCATGTGTGAAAACGTTTTTCTTTAACCTGCATACCGAGGTCTTACCGGTTAAACCATGGTTGGATGAAAAGGGTTTATTTGTAGTGTGGGGTGTGAACTGCTTTCTGTGCAAGAAACCAGAGACGGTAGAGCACGTTTTTTTGGAGTGCTGGGATGGGGTTTTCTTTTGGGACATTCTACAACGTACATTGAAGAAGGCGCTCCCATTGGATTCACATGGTATTAGGTACCTAGCCGTAGGCAATGATGAAAGTGTGCCGTACGACTTGATAATGCTTTTGGGGCTCCATAGTATTTGGAAATCCCGCATGGCCGTGCGACACGCAGACGTTAATGTAAGACAGGTGCACGAATATTTTTTTGAAATAACGCAGCAAGTGGTAGAGGTGTGTAAGGCCCAAACCTGTGTGCCTGATTGGGTAACCGTGCTGGAAAGAGCGGCACATTTGAAACCCTTTTTGGCCATGGTATGTTCGCTGTTGAACGGCGGACATGAATTTGTTAACTTTTTGTAGAGCTTTGTTTTGTGATTGTACCAAACCGGCAATAAAGAAAAAAAAAAAAAAAAGCCTCGGTGGCTCCGAGGCGAGAGCGCTGGCCTACGGATCCCCATGTGGCGGGTTCGAATCCCGGCCCGCCACATGCATTGCAGTGTGGATTTAAGTATGTAGGACAGACGTCACGCTGCATAAATGACGGATTAAACGAACATAAAAGAAATGTAAAGCACAATGCACAAAACTCAGAAATAGCAAAACATATTCATGAATGTAACAACTGCACGGCGCTCTGGTCGGAGACGGAAATAATACACAAAGAGAGGAAGGATGTAAAGAGAGTAGTAAGGGAGACCGTCTGGATAAAGTCTCTAGGCAACTGCATAAGTCAGGCTTCATTACAGTTTGGAAGCAATTCAAAACGCTTTCTAAAAATGTTAATTTTTTTATGTGTTTTTTAGATTGTTTGAAGTGCGACCTGCTTGTGATTTTCAAAAAACCTGTAAAACATTTTTGCATTGTGTGGTTCTCTACGTGTATAGGCCCAACTACCGTTTCAGTGTTTTCTTTTGTATTTTTGTTTTTAAGTGTTTATGATTCAGAGGTATGAACTGTGTTTAGAATAGTAGGGGAAGAGATCCTTTCGTTCAAGTTTGAAGGTGGGTGGATGTTGCCTTATCGCGTCGACCTGTAAAGGTTGTCAACGTTCTTGCATTGTATGATGAAGACTGTGGCGCTTGAACTGTATAGGCTTCGTTCTTTTGTGTTGGTGGAGACGACCTTGAGATTGAAACGATATAAGGAGATGGACTAAATAAACGAGTTAGCTGAGTTTGAGACGTCATCCTGTCTATTTTCTGTCCCTTCTACATTTTGATGTTTCTTCTCTACTCCAGTCTTAGGTTAATTCAACATGGGTAAAAATTAACAAATATAATGGTAGGGGAAAAATAACAGATGATCATTTAAACATAGGAGGTACCCCGTAAATCAATTTATATTCTCAAAGCTGCTTTGACCTTTTCATGATTGTTTTGTGCACGGTCTAGTATGCCATCGCGTACTTTTTGTTTGGAGCTCGTACGAAAAATATGCAGAAACCCCTTCTGCACTTCCATTATTATTGCTTAAGCCTGTCCTTTTTTGCATTAATGAAATATTTCTACGGAGCTGAACTAAATAAAATATCCTTTGAAACAGAAGGGGAGCGTAGTGCATGATGCGTTTATTTATCTTTTTAATACAGGGAATAATGCGAAAGAATAGAAGCGGACGTACAAATAAATAGCTAGAGTCATGAATGATATATGGTTTCCGAACTCAGGGCCTCTACCAAATCGCTTCCTTGAATTTTCTTACTTTCCCATGTTTTTCCAGGATATTTTAAATGAATTCCCTAACCATAAAAAAATGGCTGAGGTTATAGCCATTGTTCGGGCTGTTTTCGTGTAATAAAGTGAAACGGGTTGTAGCTTAGCCAGCCTATAGCCATGTCTTCGAAAACTGTTACTCAGCATAAAAAAACATTCATGCCACCCTTGGCCACTCTCTCTCGGGTTCGGGAAGAAACGTCCCCGGAAAAAACGTCCCCGGAAAAAATGTCCCCAGAAAAAAAGGCCCCGGAAAACATGTCCCCGGAAAAAAGGCCCCAGGTGGAAAGTGGGGAAAAAATGTCCCCGGAAAAAACATCCCCGGAAAAAAAGTTCCCGGAAAAAAAGTCCCCGGAAAATATGTCCCCTGAAAAAAAGGCCCAGGTGGAAAGTTGGAAAAGGACAGAACCAGAAGCTAAATTGTCTGTTACAAAATCTTCGCCCTTCAGAAGCGAAAGTCGTGCTAAGAGGTGACCCACTTTGTCAGGTCGAACCAACATTCATTGTTCGGAACCGAAACAGAGGCTAAAACAATTGTTACAACTTCTTCGCCTTTGAGAAGCGAAAGACAAACTAAGATGTGAGGTTACCCACTTTGTCCGCCCCAACCAAATGGAACAATACATTTCTTTCGGGGACGAACTATTGTGGGACCGGTTGCCCGCGTGACGAGTCATCCTATGACGAAGGTTCATGTGTGACTCGCCTTCTACGGCGATGATGATGAAGGTTCATGGGTGGCTCGCCTTCTACGGCGAGCCACCCATGACCCTCAGAGCTGCACACTGGCAACGTTGTTACTCGTGACCTATTGGTGACTCCAGCTAAATTGACGCCGCGTAGCGGCAACGCCGCGAAGCTCATGAGAAGAGGTCGTTTCAACTCTGTTGTCTGCTGTCGCTGCTTGGTACTCGTAGGCAGCATATAAACAAATATCGTTTCCAGTAATTATTTTTATGCTTCCGCCGTGTCATTCCTACGCATTGACTAGAAGAATGTATCTACCATCGAAAAATCGCTATGCTTTCGTGTGTAACACCGATTTTACGCTACAGTGCAAGAAATTTGTGGTGGTCCGCGTGCTGAACGATGAAAACGGCCTCCTTTCGTCCGCCATTTTGCCTGACCAGCGCGCCCCCTATAGTTCGCTGGAGTCGCGAATATAAGATGTAGTCTTCTCCTAAGGTAGAAAATAGGGCGAGTTGGTAAACGTTACACATGATAAAAACCACTCAAACGACGACGACGGAGTGAAGACAACAAACACGACAGGACAAATCTGTTCTCGCAACTAAAGTTTTGTTAGTGAAATTAACAGAAAAAAAAACAGCGCAGCCGACACTGATTCTATCAACAAACACCTACTTATCTATTAGGCTCTACACAATATTTGGAACTGAAACGGTTCACACACCGCTTTTCATGTTAGCTCGCAAAGAACAAACGTCTTTATTTGACAGAGCTACCGACGGCACCCTGCCAGTTGTCAATAAATTGTCTTTTTTACCGGTGTACGATGTTCTGATTTTATACTTTCGGCTTCATTAATATACAGACTGGGTGATTACTAATTTCTGATGAATTAGTAAATATGCCCAATGAACTTCAAGAATATTGCAAAAAAGTGGACATATTTGTAATGAAGTGACGGACCCGAATTATGTTAAATTGCAATATTTGACGCAGAATCCGCTAAGTTGAAAAAATAAAGTGAAAAATCGGTGAGCTTTTTTCTGCATCTGCTCAAAGGCCGGTGAGCTTTTCTCTGCGTCTGCCAGTTTTGCGGTGAGCTTTTTTCCGGTGAGCTTATCTCCGGTGAGCTTTTCTCCGGTGAGCTTTTCTCCGCCGCCCAGTGTGGCCAAATCCAGGATCCAGATGAAAGAGATCGCCCTTGCTTCAAAAGAAAAGCCTGCCGCCGTTGTCGCCCAAGCCGTGAGGTACCTGAGTGAAGATGGAAAGTGCCTCATGAAAAGTGAGCAGAGCCTGAAGCGCTGTATTCGCCAACAGCGGGGTTCGGAGTACCCAGCAAATCCTATCAGCCTCAGGGACCTGGTTATTGAGCCACCCTGGACGACGACTGCGGGCAATCAACCAGAGTGTTTCCTCTGCTACGAAAATGGGCCTGAGTGTGAAGCCCGACTGTTCGTGTTCGCCAGTAAGTCTTGTCTAAAATTGCTAGCCCAGAGCAGTATATGGTTTATGGACGGAAACTTCGTACTCTCTCCCAAGGGATTCCTGCAGTTGTACTTCATCCTGGTACCTCTAGGAGAGAGCGTTGTCTCTGTTGCTTACGCATTTATGGCAAGAAAATCCCAAGAAGCCTATGAAGAGCTTTTCACGTCCCTCGCTAGAGAATGTGAATTGCTAGGACTGACGCCTTCTCCCGACATCGTAATGTGCGATTTTGAAAAAGCGACCATGAACGCTGCCAAGGAGGTACTCGGGGAAGACGTCACCATCAAGGCCTGCTTCTTCTATCTGTGTCAGAGCACCTGGCGAAAGGTTCAAGAACTCGGACTGGTGAGGCTGTACAGAGAAGACGACAGTTTTCGTACTTTCGTTGGGATGCTCGACACCCTAGCCTTCCTGCCACCCCAAGACGTCGAGAGTGGCATGCAAGTCTTGTAGGGCATGATGCCAGAAGCCGCAGGAGGACTTCTAGACTATTTTGACAGGACCTATGTTAACGGAAGCTATCGGCGCGTAATTCGAGCGAACGGCGTCGTCAGCCTGCGAAGAACGCCACCAAGCTATCCTCCCGCCACTTGGAATGTCCATTCGGCCACAATAGACGGAGGTCACAGGACCAACAACTATTCTGAAGCATGAAACCGGAGATTTAGAAGCGTGGTCGGCCACAGCCACCCAACAGTATGGAAAGCTATCGACGCCTTGCGCTCGGAGGAATCGACCGTGACCATGAAGATTGCCCAGGATCGAGTCGGTGCTGCTCCAACGAAGAGGTGCAAGTCCACACTCGTCGACATGCAACGCCGACTTCACAGCCCCTGCAAAAGGTACGCCGCTGGAGCAATCGGAATTGAAGATTTCTTGTGTGCCGTCGGCCGTACGATCCGACTTTGACTTCTGGGAATGAATCTAGAGTGTCATTTCATTCCTGATTTTGTTACATTGCTCCTCAACTGTTTTTTTTTTTCATAGTGAAAAAAAAAATTATAACACTTCTAGCCGAAACCAAATTATTGTGTTCCGAAAAATTTGAGAGGTACTTGTGCACCATTTCCAAGTAGGTAAAAGGGGCGACACTGTTAGCACGAACAAGCAATCGCTAGTTTTTTATTTATTTTTTTCTCATAGAAACGATAGGTTGTCATCACATTTAATCTGGGTTTTGAAAGTGCTCATTTAGCAAAATAACGCAGACGGTAAAATTTCGTTCCCACTAATGCTCTTCCTAAGCAAATTGGTAAAATGCGCCGATGTCGTGTTCGAGCTAACAGTGTCGCGATGTGTACAGCGGGAATCGTATGTTTCCTTATTTGTTGGGGCCCTTCTTTGGGGACATTTTTTTTCTACTTGCTACCTGGGGCCTTTTTTCCGGGGACATTTTGTCCGGGGACTTTTTTTCCGGGAACATTTATTCCGGGGACATCTTTTCCCACACCCCTCTCTCCCGCCTCGTTGCAAATCACTACGCTATCCACATCGGCCATTTTTTTTCCGACTTGACCAATTGTTTGCCGATTTCATCGACAATTTTCTGGCTTTTCCAAATGCTTTGAAATTCCCTTACAATTCCAGTCTTTCTAGGTTAGTACACCCTGGAACTAAAAACATAGTTTTCTTTGAACATCCAAGCTCATATATACAGTCCTCTGCGCATGCGTACACACTTTCCATGCGTACACCCTCTCCGTGCATACATCTCTCTTTACAGGCGTTCTAGATCGTTTTCTTCTGTTTATAGACTTTATCCTTTATGCTTATCCCATGGCCTTGCTTCCCGCTGATGCCATTTTCCAAGGGCACCGTCCCGCGCAATAAACATTGTCAGCGTGCCTATCTTTCTGCGTAGTCAGCCTTTTTGTGTCGACTATTTTCGAAGCCTTGCTAGTAGGGCCATAAAAAAGCAATAAAAACCGATACAACGACGCGATGCCACTGTGTTATGATGGGCAGAGGCAAGTGCAGTTCGTAGACAACACACCCAGATGGTTATCTTTAATAAAAAAAGGTCCATTGAGGGTGCGCTATATTCAAACGCCTAATATTATAAACAAAAGTTTTGATTTTTTTTTCTACCTACATTGACCTGCTATTGTCACGAATGACAAACGATGAAGCGGATGATAACTGGAGAAACTAAACTTTTAATGGAGCGAAGTTGTGCCCAAAACAATATAGAAGAAGGTTAGCGTCGCAGACGTCGATGTCGGCGAAACAGCAGGATCCATCGAGCGCTGAGGCTAGACTGACTCCGGCGTGCCACGCCAAGCCGATTATGTACAGGCATGGGCTTCTGGAACAATCCGCATAGACGGTTCGGCGCGTAGAACATTCTAACCTCGAATAAGGATGAAGGTTCTCGAATTTTCTAGAACGCGAAAATTCACAGAAACAACAAAAAGGTGCATCCGCAACCAGGCATCGAACCCCGGGTTTTTGCGTGGGAGCCAAACACGACAACCGCTCGGCCACAGGCGCGCGGCCAACTTCGCCAGCTGCGCCAGTGGCATTACTCCCCCTTTTCAAAAGTGCATCGCCCAGATGCAACGCAAAACAACAGAATGCAAATAATAAAACGGTAAAGTAAAGAGTCATGTGGAACATATAAAGGCCACAATCCTATCGAGCGTGGAATCGCTTGAGTTGAACGACGTGACCCACCTCGGGTCGCGGTTGGCGTCGCGATGATGCCTGCGTTCCGTCAGGCACCACTTATTCGTTGAGATCTCCCAGTCGTCGAAGGACCTTGCATTGTCCAAAGGAGCGCTATAGAAGCTTGTCACTGAGGCCACGACGTCGTATCGGTGTTCAAACCCACACCCGGTCTCCGGGCTGGAAGTCAGACGTCTAGACGAATGTTCTAGTGGACAGCATTGACACGTTGCTGGACTTGGATCCGGACTCGGGCGAGCTATCGGACTTATTCTGCTTGCTGCGCATCCACCTGGGCGTCGTCACTTCCGTCGCCAGCTGGCTCGTGAGGTAGCATGGCGTCAAGCATCGTGCTCATCTTGCGACCATGCACCAGCTGGAATGGTGTAGCACCAGTGGTCTCATGAGCCGCTGTGTTGTAGGCGACCGTGACATACGGCAGGACTTCGTCCCATGTCTTCTGTTCTAGTTCGGCCTACATCGACACCATGTCGGCGATTGTCTTGTTTAGGTGTTCCGTCAGCCGATTAGTATGAGGATGGTACGCTGTGGTTCTCTGAAGGTTGGTGTGGCCGGGACGGAGGATCTCTCGCATCAGCTGAGCCATGAACGATGGCCCGCGATCTGTAATCAGAACTTTGGGAGCGCAATGCCAAAGGATGATGCACTCTATGAAAAACTTGGCGACTTCCAAAGCAGCCCCTGAAGGATGGGCTTTTGTTTCGGCGTTCCGCATAGTATAATCTGTGGCGACAATTATCCAGCGGTTTTCGGACGATGACAGCGGAAAAGGGTCAAGAGTATCCATTCCAATCTGCTGGAATGGCGTGGACAGAAAAGCAGTCGGGTGCAGAATTCCTGCCGGCTTCGTCGGTGGTTTTCTGCGCCGCTGAAACTCATGGCATGATCGAGTTTAGAAGGTAATAGTCTTTGGTAGCCTCGGCCATTAGTACTTTTCCCAAATCCTGGTGGGTGTCCTGCTGTCGCCAAGGTGCCCAGACGTCGGGCCGTCATGG
This sequence comes from Ixodes persulcatus, assembly GCA_013358835.2. Classification (NCBI taxonomy): domain Eukaryota; kingdom Metazoa; phylum Arthropoda; class Arachnida; order Ixodida; family Ixodidae; genus Ixodes; species Ixodes persulcatus. Next base: position 386,910 of record JABSTQ010010670.1, read on the forward strand.
CTGGCTTCGAAGATTTCTTCTCGATGGCTGGAAGGAATAACTAACAGCCACTCTGTGTTGTTGTTGACCAAGTTCTCTCTGTATAGCACCACTTGTCGTATGGAGAAGGAAGGTAGGATTCATAAGAAAGCACGGGGAACCGTACTCGCTTGTACCTCTAGGTGCTCGATGAGTGCTAAGTTTGGGGTCGTCTTGTGGGAGAGCAGCAATATCGTTGACACCCCGAGTGCCGAGGAAGCAGTCATCGTCTTTGGGCCAGGCAGGACCAAACTTGACGGGGCCCTTGACAGGCGGTCAGCGTCACATGTGCTTCCGGCCCGAATTGTACACCACGATCATGTTGAACTCCTGAAGTCGTATGCTCCACCGGGCGAGGCGTATGGAGGGGTCCTTCAGATTGGCGACCCTGCAGAACGAGTGGTTGTCTGTGACCACGCGAAAAGGAGTTCCATACAAATACGCTCGGAACTTTGTTATTGCCCAGGCGACAGCAAGGCACTCCGTTTTAGTCTTTGAGTAGTTTCTCTCCACGTTAGAATGCGTCCGACTTGCGTATGTGATGACTCGCTCTTCTTGGTCCTGCCTTTGGACTAATATTACGCCAAGTTTAGTGTTACTGGCGTCCGTGGGGATTTCTGTTTCAGCAAACTGGTCAAAATGGCCAAGAATCAGAGGCGTCTGGAGTCTTCGTTTGAGCTCATCAAATGACCACGGGTGTTCTTCTTTCCACTCAAACTTTACGGCGTCCATTGTCAGGTGCGTCAGCGAGCGCACAGCGTGGCGAAGTGCCGAACACACCGCCTCTAATAGGCACAAAGTCCCGAGAAATCTTCTCACGTCTTCTTGTCAGACGGCGGAGTAAATGCAGCTACGTCGCGGGTTTTCTCGGGGTGGTGCTCTGGCCTGGCGGTTAGCTTGCGGCGGTCATCGGACCATTGCGGCGTACCTCAATGTCGGTTCCTCTGGCGTCGTCGCGTTGATGGTAATTTCAGGTTGGAAGGCTCGGTGAACCTCCTCTCAGAAGTCCTCGGCGAGCGACAGTGAGAACGGGCGACCTGCAGCGGGGAGCATCTTGCGGAATTCTTCCCGGACGACTTCACGGATGATGCCTCGAAGGCCGGGGATGCTAGGGCTGTAGTCGTAGTCTGACGCAGCAGAACCAGCGATGCTCGAGTGCCGATTGTGGTGGCTGGCTCTTGCGAGGAGGGCACGTTTCATGTTCATGGCCTCCGTGACAAAAATTTCGATGGTGGTTGGGGGTAGTTGGGGGTTTCCCAACAAGACAACCGAAATGTCATCCTTTACACCTCGCACCAGAATCCGCAGCCTCTTTTTGTCGGTGGGTTGAGGGTCGGCGCGAGCGATCAGCCCCAGAACATCCTTAACAAAACTGGTGATACTCTCGTTTGCGTCCTGGCTCCTCATTCGAAGAAGGTCCTCAGCCCTCTTCTGCCGATATTGGTTGGTGAATGTCCGCCTCAGGGAACCCTTGCAGGCGGTCCACGAGGTCAGGGAAGTCTCGCGATTCTCGAATCAGTGCCTGGCCGTTCCTTCACTCTTAGAAAAAAGGGGACCAAAAGGAGGTAACAGACCGCCTTTACCACCCTCCTTCCGGCCAGGGGTAAAGCGCCCCGCTTGATTACCTCCTCAGACGCAGCAGACACTAAGAATGCGGTGCTACCAGGTGAAGTTCGCCGCGAAGGAGCACAGAGGAGGCATGTATTACCTCCCAGAGGGTGCACCTGTTTTGCACTGCCAAAGCCTAGGCGCTGCGATTGGCTGTGGGAGGCGCAAACGAGTTCGCTAATTGGTCTCCTCGTATGGCACGTGATTCTACGCGCTCCCGGGCGGCCGAGCGCCTGCTCGGCCGCCCGGGAGCGTCGAAGCTTTCCCCGCCGACGCGGCTGGTCGTGTCAGCATAACGGTCTTCCTTCTCGAATGTTCGACGGAGGCGTCCCAGCGCAGGAACGTTCTTTATTGTTCTGTTCGGCTCAGTCTCTTCTTACGAGGTCACCGAGAGCGCTGGATTGACTTCAGTCGAAGATCCAAGTTGTGTGCACCGTATGCAGGTAAGGAAATGTTCTGCGCAGTCGGCAGTTGGCGTCGCTTATGACCGCCCGGGAAGGCGACCCCCGTCTTCTTTAGACAAAGGGTTGGCGGACATGTTGGCACGTTTGAAGGCGTCGAGCGTTCGATAAAATTAGTATGTGGCGCGAACGCAGACACGGTTTAGACCATCGAAGTTCATAAAGAGCAAGAACAGGATTGACCGTCGCTTGCACTAGCGCATATTTAGAAGGTTGACATACGCTAACCAGTGGCGTAGCCAGCAGCTTTTCCCGGTGTAGGTGTGTGCGGGTGGAGGAAGTGGGAAAGCGGCGGTTCGGCGAGCGGGGCGGCCGGGCGAAGGCGCCTTTTGAATGGGGGGTCGCCTACGTTTAAGGCGTGAGGGGGTATGAGGTTTTCTGTTTTGGGGCCGTTGGCGTGTCGCGTCGGACGTTACATTGAGGATCTGATCAAATATTTAAAATTTTCATAAGGTGTTTTTTTTTCCGCAGGCATTCATTGGCGGCACCGGCCAACCGGCGCGATTTATTCTCATCGTCGTTGATATTTGGAAAAGACAGGGTTAAACGCTGATTTTTAATATCAACGTTGTTTTTTTTTTGTTTTTTTTTTATTTAACGAGGTTTAATAAATAGTTTGGTCAAATGTCACGTTACCTTGAAATACCGAATATAAATGTCTGAGTTAATTATTCGTGCGCTTCGCACAACATTAATAGTAGTATATTACGGAATAAGGTCATGAAGTTGTTACAGGCAGCGAGGCTAGCAATTATATTGTCTTGGCATTTTCTTTGCGTGTGATCAGGCATTTCTAAAACTCTGATCATTCAGTAGGCGAGTTATAGATACAACTCAAGTTTGCATTATTTGAAGTTGATTGAATATATTTCTTTCGTCCTGCGGCAACGTTGCAGGGTGATTTCGTCGACGGTACTGGATGCCTGCTACCTTGGACTCATCTCGTGACAGTTCTTAACACTGCTTACTGCAGCTAAGCAGATTCCGATATTTTATTTTGATTTTCTTGTTCCCATTTTTTGCACTGGAAATGGGGCTCTTTATTTTTATGTTGATTTTGGGTGTGTGCTGTTTGTTCATTTCCGAGAGAAAATTGAGGGTATACTTCGAGTAAATGAATTAAATTTCCGAGAGAAAATTGAGGGTATACTTCGAGTAAATGAATTAGATTTCCGAGAGAAAATTGAGGGTATACTTCGAGTAAATGAATTAGAGCAAGACACACAAGGCGCTTGACTGTGTCTTTTTCGGTGCTCTTTTTTTTGTGTTTTCGTCCTTGTGGGCTGTTCTTATCATGTCTAAATAAGACATACATTCAATTTTAATCTGGCGAATTACTTTGGCAAGAATATTTACATATTTGCCGAAGTTCGATATTCGGCAGTTAGAAATTATTCATGCGCTTCGCAAACATTAAAAGTAGTATATTACGGAATAAAGTCATTAAGTTGTTGCCGGCAGAGAGACTAGCAATTATAGTGTTGTCTTGGCTTTTTTTTTTTTTTTTGCGTGTTATCAGGTTTTTTTTAAAGTAATAATTCAGTAGGCGAGTTAGATATGGCTCAAGTTTGCATTATTTGAAGTTGATTGAATATATTTCTTTCATCCTGCGGCAACGTTGCAGGGTGATTTCCTCGAGGGTACTGGATGCTTGCTACCTTGGACGCATCTCGTGACAGTTCTTAACACTGTTTACAGCAGGTAAGCGTAGTGCGATATTTTTTTTTGAATTTCTTGTTCCCATTTGTGCACTTGAAATGGGGCTCTTGATCTTTATGTTTATTTTGTGTGTGTGCTGTTTGTTCATTTCCGAGAAAAAATTGAGTATATACTTCGAGTAAATAAATTAGAGTAAGACACACAAGGCGCTTGAGTGTGTCTTTTTCGGTGTTATTTTTTGTGTTTTCGTGCTTGTGTGCTGTTCTTCTCATGTCTAAATAAAACATAAATTCAATTTTAAATTTTAATCTGGCAAATTACTTTGGCAAAAAACTTTAAGTATTTGCCGAAGTTCAACACTCGGCAGTCAGAACTTAATCGTGCGCTTCGCAAACATTAATAGTAATATATTACTGAATAAGGTCGTTAATTTATTGCCGGCAGAGAGACTAGCAAGTATATTGTCTTGGCATTTTTTTTTTTTTTGCGAGTCATCAGGCATTTTTAAAAGCTGATCATGCAATAGGCGAGTCAGATGGCTAAGTTTGCATTATTTGAAGTTGATTGAATATATTTCATTCCTACTGCGTCAACGTTGTAGGGTGATTTCGTCGAGGGTACCGGATGCCTGCTACCTTGGATGCAACTGCAGGTAAGCGTAGTCAGATATATTATTTTGATGTTCTTGTTCGCATTTGGGCACTTGAAATGAGGTTCTTGATTTTTATCTTTTCTTTGTCTGTGTGGTGTTCGTTCATTTTCCAGAGAAAGTTGAGGGTATACTTCGAGTAAATAAATTAGAGTAAGACACACAAGGCGCTTGAGTGTGTCTTTTTCGGTGTGTTCTTTTTCTGTGTTTTCGTCCTTATGTGCTGTTCTTCTCATGTCTAAATAAAACATAAATTCAATTTTCATCTGGCAGAGCACTTCGGCAAAAATATTTGCATATTTGCCTAAGTTCGGCAGTTAGGGTTGGCGGTCATAGGGATCTGTTGTGGTGCTGAGTAGCTAATGTGGTGTAGCGCTCTGTGGTGTATGTTCTTCCTCTGTCCTTGTCTTAAAGCGCAATCATGTTTTTTCACGTACAATGCCAACTCTCCCAACAATCAGCACTTGTATATACTACCCTGCTACACTAGTTGTACCCTTTTGACTAAGATCTGTTAGTCACCTAAGTAAATCGGGGTGACACATTTAAACATGACCGGTGAATACAAAGTGCTTACTAATCTACGATTACCACCCGCCATGTGATAATTTTAGTCAGTGGTAAAAAGTCAACAGTTAAACTGGTCACGTCTGGTAAGTATGGTCGATGCTTTATAATGCTGGAATCAGTGGCCCATCAAATGCTCCAAATGCGTCTTAGAAAAATCTAATATTTCTTCACAGTTTCTTCAAATTTGGGATGATATGTTTCAAATTCATATCACATGATTTCCACATTTTTTTGGTTCCAGGCAGGCAGTGCAATCTACCCGGAGGCTGTCAACTCAAGCCTAATTAATCCTGAGGCGCCCAGCTATGTGGCAGTGGAGGGAGACCTCGAAGCCGCGTCGCCTGCTGAGGCAGTCCTGGTTGCATTCTGCCTCTAGATCATCTTTAGCGACGACTAGAGCCCCGAAAGTGTTGTTCCAGATGTCCTTATTGCGCTTAGTGGTTTCATCTTAGAACTTTTATAAGATGTCTAGTCATGCCATTGATTTTTATGCCATTTTGTTTGTGACAGCCACAATAAAACATTGTCATGTACTTTCAGAACTAGGCCGTCTTCATCTATTATAAGGCCCACCTTTGAAGCACGTACTATCGCACCCACAAAGGGCCATAGTACCTTTCTTTAGGGGGTAAAAGTGATTCCATCAAGTGTGCATTTAACCTGTAATAAGGTGGTGAACTGGGCCAGTTGGTTGCTGTTATACATGATGGGGAAAACAGCTCGGAAAGCGTGGACTACGAAGAACAAACACGACAGCACAGCACTTTTCTATCGTGTTTGTTCTTCGTAGTCCGCGATTTCTGAGCTGTTTTCCTCATCGTGTGTATTTAACCCCAAAGTGGATCATAGTTCCCTCTAAAAAGGAGGTAAAAGCAGCGCCCTCGATTACGTCGTCTTACCTCTCAAAAGGATTGAAATTCCCTCCTAAAGGAGGTAAAGGCTGACCCTGAAAGGATGCACTTTTAACACCAAAAGGAACTAAGGTTACCTCCAAAAGGATGCAATGTTGCACCCTAACCTAGGGGGTAAGTTTGCACCCTCGTTGCAGGGGGTAACGATACCTCCAAAAGGGATTGCCCTGTGTGCAAGTCGGTTACCCCCTTAAGGTGGGTACTACAGTACCCTTTTTTTTAAGAGTGTTCGAGCGCAAAGTAAAGATACTGCAGCCGCTGTTCGTCCGTCCATCGGTTGTGCTGGTCCACTCGCTCGTACTGCTGTAGCCAGTTCACGACGTCTTCATAAGACTCACCATGGAAGGACGCGGGCATACGTGCAGCTACAGTTAGGAAAACGACGGGTGTAGTGGTCATCGTCGCAACATTCTTTATCCTCTGTGTCAGGGAACCGAATTCTGGCGGTTGCCCTTTGGAACGGCGGCTCGATCGGGCTTCAGCGTCTTCGGCGAAGATTAGCCTTCCGGGGTTAAGCACCTCACTTGGCCGGGGTGTCGTCGGAGGGGTTCGTTTTACGGGCATAAAATGCAATACCTCGAACCTCCACTAAAAATGTCACGAACGACAAATGATGAAGCGGATAACTGGAGAAACTAAGCGTTTAATGGGGCGAATTTGTGCCCAAAACAAAATAGAAGAAAGTTAGCGTCCCAGGCGCCGATGTTGGCGAAAATGTAGGAACCGAGCGTTGTGGCGAGACTGACCTCGGCTTGTCACGCGGAGCACCTTATGTTACACGCGTGGGCTTCAGGAACAATCGGTGAAGAAGTGTCGGCGAGTAGAGCATCCTAACCTCAAATAAGTAACAGGGTTCTTGAATTTGCCTGAACGCGAAATTTATTGAAATAACAAAAAAGTGCGTCCGCCGCCAGGAATCGAACCTCGGCTCTTTGCGTGGGAGCCAAGCAAGATAACCGCTCAGCCACTTGCGCGCTGCCAACTTGGCCAGCTGCGCCCACGGCAATATTAGAGCTTCCCAGATGCATCTTAAATAAACACCATGAAGCGATTTTTTTTTCTTTTTGCTAGCCTTTTTAAAAGTCAGTATATTTTATGATGAAAACATATTCATACTCAGTGTTTTACTGAACTTCAAACGCTCTACGCGCAAATTGGTTTGAGCAACTCATGGACCTGTTCTCCGCCAAGTTATGCCTGAATTACAAAACTTGTTCACCATTTTCAAGGACTTACTTTGTGCGACATCAAAACATAAAATTATATGTTTGAGTGTACTGTTATTAAAACGTAAAAGTGGTATTCTGTAGAAGACGGTTTGATATAACCAATGCGTGAAATTCAGGTTGTTCAGTCTATATATATCTGTATATACATATTTTGTTGCCTTATTTGGGGGACGGGGAGAGCTTCAGCTGAGACTTTACAACGCAAATATATATTTCACTGACGCACACACTCAAAACATTTCTGCGTTTTTTTAACCGTCTAAAACGCATTGTTAATACACGCAGGGGAGATCTTTAGATACGTAATGTGCGTTTTAGAATATTTAAGGCGTGCTTGAAATAATACACACAAGGCGTCTCTTTAAAGTTGGATTTTTAAACATACGGTTGACATTGCTGAATTTCGTACTGTTTGGCTAGGTTCGCCATTTAAGACTGGCTTGGAGTTGTGTTGAAGCAATATCATTAGGAAGGAAACACAGTATTCGCCTGATGTTAATAAATTTACATGACAAATATTCTGCGACTGAAGTTCCTTAAGACACCTGGAGGAGACTAAAACTGTAGAATGTGAAACTAGCAGAAATGCCGATCTATCAAATCACTCCTCAATGCACCACTGTTTTTAGAACCGAGACGCTTGCTTGAAGTCCGTAATTTTGAGTCTCCTTTGTTGTCCAAATATCACACCATTCATTTTCTCATTTTTGTTTTTTATATTTTTCTTTTTGGAATCTATACTACAAAGCGCAATATATCTAAATCAGTCCAGGATCATTCCAAGTGAAACGTCCCAGACGTTGCGCTCGACCACCTCCGATTTCTAAAACAAAATTCATGGGCTTCGGCCACAGTGTCCGTAGCCATACCCTAAAATAGTTTTGACGGAAAAAAAATTTGTGATGACGTGAGCGCGATTTTAATTTTTGAAAACAGCGTGAAATTAGGCATCACTCAATAATTTACGAAAAATCAGCTTTTTTATTAAACACCCAACAATATTTTTTTTCTTAAATTTGCACGGTTGTCGACTTACAATGTGGTTGGGTTTGTGCAGTTTTGTTTCATTGAAATGTTTTTTTTAAACAAATACATAATTTTGTTTCAAAAATAAACATTGTTGTCATTTTATTAAAAAATATATAATTGCTCCCCGGACGTAATATAATTTTTTACTGGCTGCCCTTTAGGTATATAACCTATAAAAATATTTTAAACCGCTCAATTAAACATCTTGCAGTAAAACAAATCCTGAAGTTGCCGAAAAGTGCGTTTTGACGCATAAACAGCCGTTTATTCCACCCTGAGGTGGTCCAAGTAAAAATACAAAATATGGTGGGTTTGGAAGAAAGATTCATCGTCTTTTGATTCTGAAAGTTTAATCAGAGTAATTTTTTGTTTAAAGCGAGAAAACAATTTTTGAAGTTGAACTCTCGCACCACTACCCGGCGTCGCTTCTTAACGCCTCTTCGCCGCACAGCACGCCACCTGCGACGATAGCCGAAGCGATTAGGTCCAAAGAAACAACGGAGTTTGCACTGTTATTTACTCAGACAGTTGTGTAAATACCTGCCTGTTTGCGCAACAGCAATGAAACAGACGCCGTCTGGGCAGTTGGCAGTGCTTGTCAATCGATGCCTGTGCACCTCGTTGTTGTCGAACAAAACCATCCTGGGACGGCACAGCGAAAAAAAAACACTAGGGAAATTCGCGAAGCGTTTGTCCTTCAAACAAGGGGCGCCGATAAGTTTATCAGTGAGCCGTATGCGGTCTTGTTAGATAAAGAAAGTGTTATTTTTAGAGAGATAGGGGGTGGCTGGAAATGACATTGTTTTATTAAGGTATAGAAGTCACTGTTTTCTAATAAGCTTTCAGTTGCTAAAGTCTCTAGATATGAGCTTCCTACAAGTAGCGACATTCTTGGAGTGCCGATTGCATGACGGTGCAGGTTTAAGGAAGCGAATGGCGGCGCTCTGCAGAGGTTTGAACTGAATGCTGGTATTTGTTTCCAGCGGTTTGTGCTTTGTCATTTGTACTGGTTGTCGTTACTTGTAAAAGAAGTGTCAAGGGACTTAATCAGTTGCGAGTTCGCCCCGACTTGTCGTCACCTTCTGCACTTTGTGCCTGTCCTTCGGCGCAGCTATCCAGTCATGAACCCACTAGCCCCACTGAACATTTTTTATATAAATTTAGTTTACCCGCAAAATGTAGCGGAAAATTTTACACGTGACTAGCCGCAGCCCGTCATTCCTCATAATCTGTGGACACAGGCCAACCCGAAGGTAAAAGTGTATAGGGTGGAGAGGGATGGAGACACCTGGAGGCGCAGCTCAAGAAGTAATGCCTGGAGTTTACCTAAGCTAAACCAAGAACGCTTCACGTAGCAACAGAAATGCAGGGCAATTGGCTCTGCAATTTTATAAGGCCCTAACTTCCGAGAGAAAAAAACATTTTGACAAAAAGAACTGTGCTTCCTCGTACATATCATAATTGCACCTTCGGAGTGATGATTTTCACCTTTCTTTGTTTATTCAAATGTTAAATTTAACATTTGAATAAATGTTACGTTACGTTATGACGGCGAATGACCCGGTTGACCATGCAATGTCACCTTTAATCACCTCTTGTGCTTTCACCAAGACCTACACCAAAAATCGTGTTCCCCGTTACCCTGATTTTTTTGTTCGTCGTGATTTAGATGTTTGATATTTATGACATATATAAGAGCAGTGAACTTAGTAAATACTAGATAGGCCCCAGTTTTCTCTCACGGGGTTGCTTTTTTGGAGAGGTTACGGCGGACTAGGGTCAGCGAACAGAAATTATGCCGGTTGGTTTACGCCCAAAAGCTCTGGTGACTTTCAAATTTAAGATAACGAGAAGCCGTGCGCTTATTAAGCTAGGTGACAAACCTCAGGAATCTACTGCTCAATTACGGTTCTGCAGAACAGATTTGTGCCCGTTACTTGGTTAAATTTGAATCTCCCCAGAATAGCGTGAAGACTACGTTTTAGCATGATTTTTAGAGCATTAATACAACACTAAATGTAATTTAATGCCTATCTGTTTATGGTTTAGGTATATGTCGAATTGCACTAGCAATCGAAAAGATCACCGCCGCTTGAGGTAGAAGTTTTAACTAGGGTCTCAAATATCTTTTTTTTTTTTAATTAAAACCACCCAAGAAGCAGAAATAATAAAACGAGTAAACAAACAACAACAAAAAAAAGAATGCACAATATTTATGGAGTATGTATTTTCTTCACCTGTTGTGTACGAATCGCTCGGCCACCAATTTATTTCTAAGAGTTTGCTATAAGCGAGCTACCTCCCGAAATACAAAATGCATGATTAATGGGTCTAAAAGTAAAAAAAAAAAGAAAACAAAATTTGCATTGTGCCTCTGTTATCTTTGTGGCTAAGTTGGGGTCCATTAAAAAAGTCTTGATTAGTCGACTAATTAGCACATTGACTAAAATGTTTAAATTCAATTTTTTTTAGGTACAATCTAGTTGTCAAAGTGCTCTAGCTGTGACTCAAAATTTTGATTCAAAAATTCTTAGTGGGCGCTTCAGGACGAAAAATGTAATCATTGCACAAGGATATAAATCGAAACAAAGCGGAAAGAGCACGACGGTGACGTCAATTCCTCTCTGCACTCGCGTCGCACCGCTCACGTCACTCGCGGCGCGCACACGGGGGTTGCGGAGGTGGCATTCTATTTTGAAGACACAGATCAGGCACTCCTGTCCGGCTCACCATGGGCCTCCTGCGTTTCCCAGGGGGTGCTGCGAAAAGGGCCTTGTTAGGCCTTGTTTTGGGTAGTACAAACTTTAGCCTCTCAAACTGTCACGCATGCAGAAGTGTGCCTGCTCTGGTGCGGAGCGCGAGATCACGATGAAAATACAAAGAAACAACGAAAATTCAAACGCGGTCAAAGCTAAAACGCTAAGAGCGTGAGTCAACAGACGCCGTTTCACGCGTTCCAAAGTAGACATGACAAAGAAAAAGAAAAATGAAAGCGTCGCGACACAGGTGTTTTGACGTCACCACCCAGAGATAAGAGACGCGTACCCTAGCGGTGGTGTCATGAATTTGGCACTCTTGTTTGTCTTGCGGCGTTGAGTCTGGCCTATTTCTGGCGTCCAAAGGTGTTTTTTGTTCTTCAGCACCAGACCGAATTAAAAAAAGCTCAGCCAACGTGCCATAAGTAGTGCGAGGCTCAATCAGGCAGCGTGTACTACCCAAAATGAGGGCCCTACAGTTTGTTCAAAGCTTCAGCGCAGGAGGCCTATACACGGCCGCTACGGCTTGTCAGTTCTAGCACTCGTTTGTATACAAACCACCAGGCCGGCATCCCGCTCGTTGTAATCGAATTACCTGAGCTAGCGGTGATACATTCACCGTCTAACGAGACAGTCTTTTCTCGGGAACAGCAAAGGCGTATAGAAACATCGCAAAAAGGCGAGCACTGTTGGTAAATGCTAGACTTCTAACGTGGAAGAGGGGTCAATCCTGTTCTACTTTCTTTCGAGTTCTAGGTGAAAATTAATGAAACACCAAAACACGGAACATATAAGGCAAGCATAGAACCACGTTAGAGTGAAGATGTATTGGCCGAAAGTTACGTATAGTGAAAGCTTCCGGTATAATGACGAAGCTTTCTTCCTGCTATTACTGCATCCTCTACTAGATGAAAACGAAGACAGAGGAGTCGCCGAGGCGTCCAGAAATCAAATTAGGTTCTCGACACAGGGGTCTCTCGAGATACCTTTGTATTGTGGAGCTGAGGGAACGAGAGCTGTACGGCAGGAAGAAGAACGCCCAAACTGGGTCGCGCAGGGCTTGGGCGCCTCAACTAGCCATCCGCAACCTACTGAGCTAACAGTGCTCTAGGTCTAGAGTATAAAAAAGTGCAAAGTTAGTCGGACTGGAAGGAGGAACTAGATTAGAAACTTTCTGGAAACGTTCAGTTTTGGAGCCGAAGTTTTGTAAGAATCTCGCACCCCTGGCGAAGCGTCAAAGCTAGCAAAGTACCGAGCATAACTTGTTCCCTTTTGAATAGAAAGTATTCATATATTATTTGCCTAGTAAACGTATAAAAACGCATATATAATCGACGAGGCGTATATGATGTCTTATATTATCCTATTTGGTCTCATCTGCTTATTGGACAAAATCATATAGCTTGTTTGTACTGTAGATGATACATTTCACAAGAAATAAAAAAGGCAAGAACAGGACAAGGAGAAGCAAGACAAAACTTTGGTTAGTACTTTTAGTTATGTTAAGTAAAACTCTTCTTAAAGCTGTAATCTCTCTTACACATCAGTCGTACTTTTGCCTATGAACTCGTATGCGCGTAAGATAAGGTCCAGCGGACAAGAAAAGCAAAACGCCCGGTTAAGTACGGTGTCATTAGGTGTGAAGGAGCCCACTCTCGACCTTAATAGATGCAAGTTTTGTTGATGACCATAACGAGAGTCGAGAAAAAACCACGAAACTAAAACTAGAAAGTCTAACGCGGAGAGCGGAAAAGGATACTTTTAAAAGCCATACCAATGACTCGTAATATTGAACCCGCCGAGAGAAAACAAACGCAGACCTTCGCGTAAAACAAAATGCAGTTCTTATGTGACGAGAAGCACTAATGGTAGAAATGCCTTTGACTGGGTTGTCTTATTTTGTCGGTTGTTCTCGTAATATTGTCGTTTTGTTTTTTGTAGTAGTTTGCGCTAAAGTAGAGAAGAAAAAAAATACACGTTCGTATGGAAAATAGTTTTGCTCGCGGTGGTTAGTTTGTCAAGCATATTTTGCGCAGACTTCTGTGATAATTTGTTTATTTCTTTGAGTTCGAACTACTGCAAGAATCATAACGATTGATTCGACCCAAATTAGTTTGTTTATTTACTTCGCTGCGTAGCCTGGTAACAAAAGAATTGATCACTTCTCGCATTTTATTCATTGAGGACAATAGTGAAGTGTACGTTGATGCTTGTTTTTTTTTTTTCATTTTCATTTTCATTTCAATTTTATATGGACGCTAAGTCAACAGAAAGAATGTGTCAATAAAAGTATTAGAAATACTTTAAGAATCGTAAGGTAATACGTCAAATTTATAGAGCGTCACAAACGATAAAGAAGCAAAGAAAACGGAAGATTGAAAATAAATTTGAAGAAATACACTGAAATGTTTGTATATTCATCGTGATGTGGATTGTACGTCTAACTGTACACAGCTATTTGGTAAGTTAATGACTGGAAACAATTTAATAGAAGTTTCTATTAAAAACTGATTGAATTGCGGCAATATTGGTAGACGAGATTTCACCGCAATAATATTGAATAACAATTTTTGTTATACCGACTTTTAAAACAAATATTAGAGCTTGATTCTCATCTAAACGCACTGTATTGTTTCTAAAAAAAATTTCAGAACAGTTTAATCTTGATAAAAAAACGCAATAAAGCACATTCCTGTTCCTAGGCAGCCCTCTTGTGAGGAACTCCCCTTAATTCTCAATTCTAATTAAATATTATTAGTTAGATTATACTTCGCGATAACACGGAGTACAACAGGGAAGCGAAATCAGTCATAGGAGAATGTTCAGAGTGAGCGGGTGCTCTGAACTCAATATTATTAAGTTCCACACCGTAGTGCTCGAAACCTCTGAGCGAGAGAATTAATTTTCGCGTTTGCGGCAGATACTTCTTCAAATTATTTGGCCCCCGCAATATGGCACTGATTTGTGTGAAACTAAGCTGAAAACACTCACTTTATTAAGCCGGTTTGAAGTTCTGCACGATTATGTTAAGGCAGCAAAAGAGTAAACACGCTGCGATTACGCCCACTCGCAAAACTTTATTTCTTTCCCGAGGACGATGGTGAGGACGATTAACAGACAGAAAGAGATAGAGAAGGAGAGGAGACGTGGCTTTAAACGCCTGCATTGTCTTCGGTGAATGTAAGCGTGAGTACGACGCCGTGTAATTTTATTAGTCCCATCCTAAGGTTGATATAATTAATAACGGCGGAGCCGGTCCTAATTATAAACGCGTTCCAAAACACATCTGCTTTCTTATTGTTAAAATAGCTTTTTTTTTTCGTCCTATTGCATTTATGTGTCGCTTTGTTCGTTTATATAGAACGATACGATACGATACGAGTTTATTTTTCACCACAGATACATGTGGTGAATGGGAGGCCGGAGAAAAAAGCTGCAGAAATGCAGCTTGACTAAGCTCCGGTCCCCCCATTCAGAAGCTGTGGCAGAGCACAGGGAGATCTATTTACGAAGTGTGTGAATATGACATATAATGGAAAACATGCAAGGCTAAATGAACAGTTCAAGGATAGTACTTTTGGACAAATGTACAACATCAATGTTTCTATCAAAGTAGCTATTCAATAAAACAGGCAAAGTGTAACTTATTCTTTGTTTACCATAATTGGTCCTACACTTCGGAATCTGCCAAGGCTGGTGATGTCTACATGAATAAAAGTCCGATTTTTCTTTTAAATCCTATAGTTTAAGAACAATATCTGAGCGCCCAAATGCCGCACATTTATACGCGATGGTTAATCGATAATCATAGACCTGTTGTCTATTCAGAATTTTGTATGATTTAAACAAGGACTGTGTTGGATATATGTAGGGGACATTTGCAATTATTCTAATCACCTTTTTCTGCAGTAAATGTAGTAGGTTTAAATTCGAGAAAGATGTGTTTCCCCTGACTAGATTACAATAACACAGATGAGAATAAAATAATGAATTATATAGGACCCTCTTTACACTTGTTGGAAGAATATGTCTGTGTTTATTAACAATTCCCACGATTTTGCCCAGTTTAGCGCAGAGATATTTAACATGATTAGTCCAAAGCATGTTTTCCGAGAAAACAATTATAAGCGTTTTAATACTGCTTACAAATTCAATATTTAAAGAACTAAAATTAAGAGGATCGTAAACTTCATTACTCAGACCCCGTGGACGGAACATCACGGCTTTTGTTTTGGGTACATTGATATGCAAACAGTTTAATTCTGCCCAAGTTTTTAACTTTAAAAGAAACGCATTAGCTTTATCCCTCAGACCCGCTTCGCATATGTCTGAAAAAAATATACTTGTATCATCGTCATAGATTATATACTTACATCCTGAGTCAATGTTCACTATATCGTTAACAAACAATAAAAATAGAAGTGGTCCCAGAATACTGCCTTGCGGTACTCCTGATGAAATGTTTAAAGGGTTGAGCGTTGGTCATTGATTAGAACAAACTGAGAGCGATATTCTAGATATGATTTAATTAAGAATCATTTTACTTAAACGAAAGTGTAGTGTGTAATTTTATAAAATCATTGATTTCTAGGTTTTTGACGTGCTTATTTTTTTGCGACTGCAGCTTCAGTTTACGGCATTGCAATGTCTAGCCAAGAATTAAATTTCGAATTTGTCCCCCGCCTAATCAACTCGTTAAAATAGTAGATTAAAAATAAAATTAACGATGTGCTAAACATAATAACCTAGACCTCGTAATCATTGTCTATAATCGAATGCCATAACTATGAGGCATGCAAAAAAAGATTATTTATATATATATAAGAAATATCCATGAACTGAACAAAAAGGTTTCATCTCATATCGGGCAGGCTAAAAGGGTCTAATTTTAGTTTTGACGAAAAAAATATATGTTTTAGGGGCATTTCTCAAATGAAGGAGGTGGCAAACCTTATGTTCCCCAGATTTATTTGTTTTCAAGTTACGTAGCGTAGAAGCCGGAGTGGCAGAAACTAGTGTTTTTGCCCGCCGTCGCAGGTCGCAGGTCGCGTATTTGACACCCTTTCCTGTCGGTAGTGTTTTTTCTACACCCTTTTAACTTTTTCCCCTCATTTATTATGTGCTATGAAAATACCTTAACGTATTCAAATATTTTTAGAAATTGTATTGTTTTCTAAAACAAATGTTAAACTCGTCATTGAGGTCGGTTTTTTGTCAACTTTGACAGGTCAGTACGTTGTCTGCACTTAAGGTAAATTTTCTTTTTTTTCGCTCTATAGAAAGCCCAAAGCAAGCCCATTCTGATATAATATTATCATTATGATCTGTTTTAATAGCCGGTCCGTTACCTTCACGTAAACGTTGTCAAAAATAACAAATGTTGAAAGTTTGAGATCGATACTCCTCAAAACCCCATTTTTTTAATTCACTTAGATATACAAGTCGACTACAAGAAAAAACAATCTAGAAATGTAATATTTTGGTTGTATGTCCTGTATGTGAGCCGTTCTCACGTAAAATCTGTGCTCATTGGACTAAAATCAGCACACGTTGCACGCGATTGCGGCTTAAATAGAGGACATACCGCCAAAATATTACATTTCTAGATTGTTTTTTCTTGTAGTCCACTATTATATCTAAATAGAAATTAAAAAATAAAAATTTACAATAATGGGTTTTTTGAGAAAATCGACATCAAACTTTCGCAAATCTTAAACCGGCATTGTGCGCTTCTAATATTTTAAAAAAAATTATTTTTATTTTTGTTTACGCTTTTAAAAAGAAACGTAAAGTAGGCGATATTATGATATTCATTGTAATTTAAAACTTTAAATAAGAGAGAAACCTTTAAGCACATTACAAAACAATGAGTAACACGTATATACAAATCAAAAGGCAACGCAACATGAAAAAAAATTGTTTCTATATAGAACCGTTCAAACTAAACTAGAGTGACTACTCATTATACAGCTTATTACGATGGAATGATAATTCTTACACGATTCAAATCTGTGCATAAATATTCTGGAATTTTCTTAACGAGTTTCAAAAGTGGACAAAAAATACATTCCAGACTTCATCAGACGCGCCCAGCGAAGAGCCACATGGCTTGAGAAAGCGCATGCGAAGTCAACGTGCCGTCATCTTGCACTTCAATTATGCTGAAAATTAGAGTGTCGCAATACAGCGCGTGGTGCAAGGACATTACTGGAAGAGCAAGTTGGTTTCCATCTTTACCTGCGTGGCTACATAGTGAGCTACGACATCGTCCATGACTCGTCCCATGCGCTCTTTGCGCTCAACGTCGTTGAAGGGCGGCTGGAGGAACTATTGCCTATTTTCACGCAACTCGTTTATATTTCACACGGTGCTCCAAGCCACTTCAAAAACAGTCACCTGGTGTAGGAATTAAAAAAAAGGAATGCCGTCGCCAAGTGGATATTCTCCGCATCAGGGCACGGGAAAAGCTCGTGTGATGGAGTGGGCGGCGTGCTCAAGTACGAGGCATCCATGTGTGACTTGATAACTACAGCATTGTACTTCATAACGAACGCGCAAAGCTTCATTAGAGAGTTT
This sequence comes from Ixodes persulcatus, assembly GCA_013358835.2. NCBI lineage: Eukaryota > Metazoa > Arthropoda > Arachnida > Ixodida > Ixodidae > Ixodes > Ixodes persulcatus. The sequence continues at coordinate 404,376 of JABSTQ010010670.1, forward strand.
TAGGGAACCGTTTTTGCACATCCGATACGGTACGATGGGCCCTCCGGTACGAAGTGCGCATGCGCTTGTGTTCAGCGATCTTACCGTAATGCGCTGCTCGAACCGTAAGGCACGACCGGCACGACCAATGGCCGACATGGACAGTCTCGCTTAGTTAGCAAAACGGCTATTTCGCTGGCGGAGAGAGCGTGCCGTGGTTTCAAACATGAATAAAATAACTCGTGGTAGTACCTAGCAGGAGCGCCACATGTGACAGCAAGTGCATAAAGTTGGAATCAGCAAATAAAAAAGAAAATACAGATCGAAACGCAATAAGACATCCTCGATAGAAATAAATTAACATTTAGCAGCAGCAAAAATTGTCTGCTCAGTGGCGCAGTGGATTAGAGCGTCGATTTCGTGAACTCGGAGGGGTCCGGTAGTGGAGAGTTCGAATCCGGCTGGCCCATTCACCTTTTTTTTTCATATTTTAATTTGTTTTTATTTTTAAGTTTTTTTATATTTCACGTTTTTTTATATTTCACGTTTTTTTTATATTTCACGTTTTTATATTTCACGTTTTTTTATATTTCACGTTTTTTATATTTCACGTTTTTTATATTTCACGTTTTTTTATATTTCATGTTTTTTTATATTTCACGTTTTTTTTATATTTCACGTTTTTTTTATATTTCACGTTTTTTATATTTCACGTTTTTTTATATTTCACGTTTTATATTTAGTTTTTTTATATTTCACGTTTTTTATATTTCACGTTTTTTATTTATATTTCACGTTTTTTTTATATTTTTAGATTTCAAGTTTTTTTTGATATTTCGTTTTTTTTTTATATTTCGTTTTTTTTTTATTTCGTGTTTTTTATATTTCGTTTTTTTTATATTTCAATTTTTTTTTATATTTTCAATTTTTTTTTATATTTCAAGTTTTTTTATATTTTAAGTTTTTTTTTATATTTTCAAGTTTTTTTTATATTTCAAGTTTTTTTATATTTCAAGTTTTTTTTATATTTCAAGTTTCTTTATATTTCAAGTTTTTTTATATTTCAAGTTTTTTATATTTCAAGTTTTTTATATTTTAAGTTTTTATATTTTAAGTTTTTATATTTTAAGTTTAAGCTTTTCTATTTTAAAGTTTTTATATTTTGAAGTTTTTTATATTTAAGTTTTTTTTTCATATTTTAAGTTTTTTTTCATATTTTAAGTTTTTTTTTTTTTTTTCCATACAAACGTTGGGATGTGCATTTCGAGCTCTATCACCCGTTTTTACAGCTGCTTTATGACTGAGGGTTATCTGTAGTGTCAACAGAGGTGAGCAACAGCCTTCTGGATCAAGGATCTGTGATACTTTAGAGTTTAAAATTTTGCATGAATTAAAATTTGTGTTCTAATGCTAAGTCACATATTCTATAAAACGAGCCCTTTAAATATTGGGTGATAGTTTTAATAAATGCACAGCAGTAAAGTTACAGGTTTTCCTTTATTAATTAATTTTTTTTTCCGTGGTAGTACCGTACACGGCACAACGATCGGTTCGCGGGCGTCCGACCGTGATCGTCTGCTATCTTTACCGTAAGAGAGCAACATGGGCGCCGTATCTACCTCCGTCCCTCCGCCTCCTCCTCGCAAGCGGTTTTCAGCGGAAGATGATACCTTCCTACTTCGGGAGGTGCTAGGCGCTAATCCTTTTTTTACTCCAGCCCTTTGGGATGACGTCCTTAAAGGGGTCATGAAACGATTTTCCTACTTCTTCCTCCTTGGTTTTAATCCTCAACTCAAATGCGAATTGTGAAATCACGTCGTCGTGACATTCTTCGGCACCGGTGCGATGACTCCTAGCTTCCACCGTGCTTTTTATGCACACCATAGAACTTGTCATTCCCCAGTGACGATAAGTTCCGTCAGGGCACTCATTGGCCACGAACGCGAATCCGAATATTCGTTGACGGAATTATTGTTGACGAGCACATACGTCCGAGTGACGCAGTTCTCGTGTCCAATGCGTGAGCTGGGATCGGCTGACGTCAGGTTGGAACCGCTGACGCGCTTTGGGAACCGCGGATGTATCATAGTGAAAAGGCGGAGAGCTTTCGAAGGAAAGAAGGTACAAAATAGTCCGCTATATTTTCAAATGTTCGTAATGAAAAACGGGCTGTTGACTTTCTACCCTCTTTCTTTTGGCCAACTAAACGATATGCGATTAGTAAAGTCCCAATTTAAAATCATTTATCCCAGCCCAAAATTCGTTTCATGGCCCCTTTAAAGGCTTAAACGCGGCGTCGAAAAAAAAACTTCTCGTTGCGAGGAGCGAACGGATTGACCTCCTCGTAACTTTGTACAAGAAAAATGATCGCCTCAACCTGAGGAATGATTATATTTCTGTTATTTTTGTATTTTCTTCGCGATTTAATATTTCTAGTTTTATTTGTCCATAACTTTCTTAATACTCGACCCTGCAGTGGGCCTCGAGGGAAAGACACAGGATCGCTGGCAGACGACTTCGAATGTTGATGATAAGCGCGCGCGAGCGTGTTCTTATTTGTGTGTCAAATCGAGTTTGCTGTCGGCGACTTTTCAGCATATCAGGACGTGGTTGGAGTAAACATCATATTTGGTTGATGTAAAACACCAAAGCTTGCCCATTGAGAAGAACGTATGACTTACAAACCAAGTTACCATGTACGACCGAGGAACTATTTTATTCCCCGAGAATATAAATCGGGTAAACTGAAAAAAAAAAAGAAAAAAAAAAAAAGAAACGGTGGCAAACGAGCCTCCGACACCCAGATTCAGCCGTTGGCTGTCAACGTCTCCGGGATGCGCAGCGCCGATCGGAGATGGGGCAGATCCTCCTTTGTGAACCTGAACTGCCGTACGACGTCCTCATCGTCCATCGATGCCAAGTTGAAAGTCCCATACCTTGCCGCCAACAAGTGCTTTCTCTTAGTACGCAGACAGTCGTACAAAATAACGTTTTGTAAATTGTTTTCGCCGAATAGAACCAACTCCAAGTCATCGTCAAAAAGATCGAGCGCCATGGTTGTCGGAAAGCTCGTCTGCTCCTTTAGCAGACGAACATTTTAGAACTTCGCTGCGCCAGTGGCGACACGCCATGGAGCGCCAGGTTTTGTATTACGGAAGCGCATTCATTCGAGTAAAAAAACGAGACGAACTATAAGAAGGTATACATTGTTTTAGGTTCTCTATATTTATAGGATGCGATTTTTATTTACTTCAGTTTCTGCGATTTGTACAAACACACGCAAATTTGCTTTTCTCGATGAGGCCGATGCAGGTTTCCGTTGCCAGGGGGCGCGACCTGTACCGATCGTCTGCTCTCGTCTGCCAATACGGTTCCCCCAAAGCCGTTTCGAGGCACACGATCGGTCGACTCGCCCGATCCAAGGTATCAATCGTTTTTGTTTATCGATCGTATTTTGTTCCGGTTCCCTAAAACTCTCTAATGAGTCACTCAGACCGAAAGTCGAAGGGATTCTTCTACTCTCGATCGCCGAAGAGAAGCTCACGCGTTTCCGGGAGCTCAAAAAAAAAAAAAAATAAGAGTGGGAGAAGGTAAACTTACCAAGAGGCATCTAATCCTCACACGTGTGGAGGAAGACACTCGAGGAAGGCGCCTTAAACGTTGCCCTAGAAAATATCTGCGAAAGCACAGAGTAGCTGCATACACGTGCCAAGGCATGCACATACCGCTTTGTGTCCCAAAATTTAGAAAATCATCAGTGAGTGCGTGCCGGCATGTTCAAAACTGCAACTGTGAACTCCGTGGCTCCTACACAGTGTGAAACCTTATTCACAGTTACGTCGAACTAGTAAAAAAATGTACTGACTTCGGAAAGTGTGCTATCGATGTTTTTGTGTTTTTTCACTGATTCTGCGCGCGCGTTTCTAAATTACTGAGGTGCACGAACTGTGCAGTCAAACATCAGCGATCAGCAAGATGCGAGGATAACAAAACCCGGCGCATATTTCCCGAAGATTTATGTACAAGATTTGAATAACGTGAGAATGTATCATTCGATCGTAATAGGCTGGGTAATGAGTAGCCACCCTCGTTAACTTTGAACCGTTCTATATAGAAACAATTTTGTCGCGTTGCGTTGCCTTTTGATTTGTATATACTTATTACTCATTGCTTTGTAGTGTGCTTATCTGGTTCCTCTTATATTTCAAGTTTTAAATTACAATGAATATCACAAGTTCGCCTACTTTACGTTTCTTTTTGAAAGCGTAAACAAAAATAAAAACATATAAGTATTCCATCTCGCAGAGGCGAACACTGCCGGTTTGAGATTTGTTCGTGAAAGTTTGAAATCGAGTATCTCAAAAACCCCATCTTTGTAAATTTTTATTTTCTAAATTCTTTTAGATATTATAGTCGACTCCAAGAAAAATACAATCTAGAAATGTATTATGTTGGTTGTATGTCCTCTATTTGAGCCGGAATCGCGTGAAATGTGTGCTCATTTTAGTCGAATGAGCACACAATTTACTCGATTGCGGCTCAAATAGGGGACATACATCTATAGTCGACTAATATATCTAAAAGAATTTTAAAAAATAAAAATTTACAAAAATGGGGTGTTTGAAGAAAATTGACCACAAACTTTCAACATTTGTTATTTCTGCCAAAGTTTACGTGAAGGTAGCGGAGCGGCTAGTCAACAAAACATAATGATATTATTATATCGTAATGGGCTTGCTTTGGGCTTTTTATAGAGCCAAAGAAAGAAAATGTACCTTAGGTGCAGACAAAGTAATGACTTGTCAAAGTTGACCAAAATTCGACCTGAGTAACAAGTTTGACATTTTGTTTAGAAAACAATACAATTTCTAAAAATATTTGAATACGTCAAGGTATCTTTATAGTACTTAATAAATCAGGGGAAAAAAGTTTAAAAGATGTAGAAAAGATACTAGCGCCAGAAGAGGGTGTCAAACACGCGACCTGTGACGGCAGGCAAAACACTAGTTTCTGCCACTGCGGCTTCTATGCTTCGTGACTCAAGAACAAACAAATCTGAGAAACATGCGGTTTGCGCTCTCCTTCATTAGAGAAATGCCTCCAAAACATTTTTTTTCCGTCAAAATATAAAATTAGATTCTTTTAGCCTGCCCGATTTGATTTGAAAACACCTATATATATATATATATATATATATATATATATATATATATATATATATATATATATATATATATATATATATATATATATATATATATATATATATATATATATATATATAACTGTTAATTCTGACGAAGAAAATGCATGTTTTGGGGGGCATTTCTCAAATGAAGGAGGGCGCAAACAGCATGTTCCCCAGATTTTTTGTTCTCGAGTTACGAAGCGTAGAAGCCGCAGTGGCAGAAACTAGTGTTTTTGCCTGCCGTCGCAGGTCGCGTGTTTGACACCCTCTACAATAAAGAGATTGTGACGTATTCACATATTTTTAGGAATTTGATTGTTTTCTAAAAAAAAAGTTCAAACTCGTCACTCCGGTCGCTTTTTGGTCAAATTTGACAGATCATTACTTTGTCTGTACTTAAGATAAATTTTCTTTCTTTGGCTCAACAGAAAGCCCAAAGCAAGCACATTATAGATATAATAATATAATTATGATCTGTTGACTAGCCGCTCCGCTACCTTCACGTAAACTTTGTAAGAAATAACAAATCGTGAAAGTTTGAGGTCGAGTTTCTCAAAAACGCCATTTTTGTAAATTTTTATTTTTTGAATTATTTTAGATATCTTAGTCTACTACAAGAAAAAACAATCTAGAAATGTAATATTTTGGTTGTATGTCCTCTATTTGACCCGCAATCACGTGAAATGTGTGAACATTTGTTATTTTTCACAACGTTTACTTGAAGGTAGCGGAGCGGCTACACAGCAGATCATAATGATATTACTATATCTATACTAGACATGCTTAGGGCTTTCTATAGAGCTAAAGAAATAAAATGTACCTTAAGTAGAGACAAAGTAATGACCTGTCAAATTTGACCTAAAATCAACCTGAGTGACGAGTTTGACATTTTGTTTGGAAGACATTCAATTTATTAGAAATATTTGAATACGTCAAGGTATCTTTATAGTACCTATTACATTAGGGGGGAAAGTTAAAAGGGTGTAGGAAAACTACTATCCCCAGCAGAGGGTGTCAAACACGCGACCTGCGACGGCAGGCAAAAACACTAGTTTCTGCCGCTGCGGCTTCTACGCTTCGTAACTCGAGAACAAACAATCTGGGGAACATGCGGTTTGCACCTTCCTTCATTTGAGAAATGCCCTCAAAATATTTTTAAATAGACAGATTGAAAGAAAGGAGACTATTTTCAATGTACAGACCACAGATCAAACAAAAACAAGGGGAAAAAAGTAAATTAATACATTCATTGTAGTATACATTGGAAGAGTGATCCTTATGCCTTAGCTGTACCTAAGAAAACAACCCTAAAATAATGCTCGTACCTCTGCCAGCGTCCCTGCATGAATATCAACACCTTTTAAAAATAATTCATTTAATAATGTAGTTAATTGGTAATTTAGCGTGTGGTTTTAGTATAATGTATGTGATGGTGAAACAAACCATTTTCTTTAGGGCGGAGTTGATATGAGGAAGTGAAAAGGACTAGGTTACATAATTCCTCAAAAACTATATTTTTAAACTGCGTAGACTTCTCGTACGCCACAAGAAGTCGGGGCCTGTAAATGTTTGAAATTGGTTTTATATTAAACAATGAGACCAAGTGTTCAGTATGATCATAGTATGAAACATTGGCAATAGCACGCTTTGAAACAAACTAAACCATAAGACGCGCTCAGCCTCATACCTTGCTAATCTCCATTTCATTTAAAGTGCGTTCTTAACCATGTACAAATATAAACAAGTTTGAAATTTTTACTGGCGCTGGCTTGTAATCGTAAGCGGGAATCAAAAAAGACAGCTGAACCTTTTTTTCCCCGAGTCTCAGTTACGCTGACGGTTATAGAACGAAGGTTTTACGGATCCAGCAGGAGATTGCTTCCAGTCTGAAATACAGTGACTGCCGCCGTTATGAACCTCCATCCGAAACGGGCTGCCTAGATTCTCCACGTTGCCGGGTGTAACGACGAAGAAGTATGTGCTTATGAATATTAATACCTGAAATGGTGTTGCCCTTTTAGAATTTTCGTTTGATTCTACTTTTTTGTTTTGATGTTTCTTGGGTTACCAGGAACACACAATGAAACCGAGAGTTGGAAGAACAGAACGCAGATAACCGGTATTTTTCTAAGACTCTCTCCTCGTATTCGCAAAAATGATAAGATAAAAAAGAGACGTTTTAACTAGTGGAAGCAATAAAGAGTCATGTCTCAGCACATACGAGCGGGACTGAGAACACTATGATTTGAGAAGATTTTAGCCGCGTGAACGTATTTTGTCCAGACTGAAGGCCCGCAAGTTCTGTGTGTGCGTCTGCGTCTGTGTCCGTGCCTGGTATGTGTGTGTGTGTGTGTTTGTCATACCTGCGTGTGTGTTTATGTGCGCGCGTGAGTGAGTGCGTGTGCGTGCGTGCATGCGTGCGCGCGTGCGTGCGTGCGTGCGTGCGTGTGTGCGTGTGTGCGTGCGTGCGTGCGCGCGTGCGTGCGTGCGAGCGCGCGTGCGAGCGCGTGTGCATGTGTATGTTTTGTTCGGTACAAAGTAAGGCATGATTTACAATATAATCAGATGGCATGAAAAATCGACAAGAGTCACTGCTTTCGGACGCGTGTAAGCGTGTTTTAGCACTCATATTGTACAGGATGTCTTCGGTTTTTAAAAGGCCGAAACTAAAAAGGAAAAAAAAAACGACTATCTATGTTTATTTATTTTCCTGAAACCCACACCCCGTTCGGAATGATAACAGACCTCATCGGCGTGGCTCGTGACTCTTCATGTTCTTGTGTTCAACGAGATTTTGATTTACTTACTGAAAATCAAGACATCCCAGGGATTGTGGAAAGTAATAGGAATGGTAGCAATAATTTTTTTTAAATATTTTATTGATGAAACACCTTTCAAAGAAAACGTAAATTGTTCGCCTTTTCAGCGTACTTCACTTACATTCCAATGGTAGCCAGAAAGATTTCCAAATTATTATTTTTTTCACTATACGAACTTGTTCTTTTCTTAATATTTGGTGGGTGCAATATAGCAACACCAGCTTTACATAGAAATTTACCCCGAGTCTTGAAAATTAATCGCGTTTATCTTTTAGAAGCACCCCCCCCCCCCCTCCCCTCCCTTCAAGCAGGAATGAAAATGCTATTGCAAGCAAGACTCAACTATACCTGTTTTTACCTCAAGAACAAAGTAAGTTTTGCGCATTGTTCCTACGCGGCGCGAAATAGTTCTTACGAGATTCGGTTGTCGAAGGAAAAAGCGATGCTTTTGGCGTTTGGAACGTGCACGTCTTGATAAGATAACATATGTCTAATCTAAAATTCTCCTACATATGTCTTCATTATCCACATAAAGGGGAAAATTAGTAATGTTCCGCGAGGAGCCAGACTTGTTTACCTCGGTTCTTGAGGTGAAAACAGGTAAAAGAGACATTAATGGCCCGACACCCTCGGAAGATTTATGCCGCACCTTCCGTAAAAGTTGTTCGGCCTACCACATATTTCCTAAGGCGACTCCTACCCGAGTTGTTTCTTGATCCCATACAAGAATCGTAAACAAAATGTAGAAGCACACACCTTTTCAAAACGCAGCACAAAGAACCGACCAGAGAAGCCGTCGAAGCAATGAAAGGAAGGAAATATTATCCAACTTTCCTATTTCAACGTGGTTCTTTTTCAGAAAATGATAAAAACTTTTACAAGCTTTTTTTTTTTGTTTTTGTATCGCAACGCTAAAAGAGAGAAAAAATATATTATTCATATATTACTAGATCTACTGTTCTTTTATTAGCCAAGTTTACCATAAGTCTAAGCAAGCATTAAATAAAATCATGCTGTTTGGTAGACTTTGATAGCTTCTAAACGAGATCCTTTTTATAATAATTTCGTTCACGTGTTTGACACACTTCCTTCTTCTGAATCACCTTTTTTTTTAGCTTTACACTTTTTCAAATTTATTGTACACCACGCGTACCTGGCATCAAGTCATATTATTTCGACTCTTCAAGCTAAAAGCGACAAATAAAACAATTAAAATGTTGGCCAAAATAAACCGATTATAAGACGTAAAATATAAAATTGAAGCCGACACAAAAAGTCGTCTTCTTGAAGGTGCCAGTTTGCTTGTTTCGACTTTGTTTCTACTCCAAGTAACTTTACGCGCTAAAACCTAAGATTACATTTTTGTTTATATTGTACATCATCCTAGATTACATTTTGTACATTTTCGCAGTATCATCATCGTCTGCCGCATGCCTGGCTAGTTCACTGGTCGCCACGACTTTGGGCGTCTTTGTCAATTTTTTTTCGGCATATTTATTAAATATTTTTGACCTAACGTACCTAGAATAAACGTTTACACGGGTTCCTCCTTTAACAACTGCACTAAAATATGCAAGTGGTTGTAACAAAAATGTGTTTGATATAGTCCATAGATAAAATTCCCAATAGCGTCTTCCGTTGAACCAACCTAATTTATTTCTGGATAAATTCACCAAGGAGCATTTTGTACAGCTCGACCTAAAACTGATCAATAATTTCGGAGCCTCGAGGAACGCAAGACAGAACATCGATGATGATCTACCAGCAAAATAAAATCTCTAGCACGTCCGTAAATTAAGCTATGAAAACCACATCACAGCCGTTTGTGAGTAGTTGTTACATCTACAGAAAATGAGAGAATCTAAACGGCTAGCAGGCACGCCAAATACCGCTTGTTTTCAACATTTGTTTGGAATTTAGTATCATAAAAGGAAGAAAACAAAATATACGACTGAAGGCGTTGAATACTCAATCGCTCTCAGCTGGCCTGGAGCTAGAATGCTCTCTTATTTTTGGCGGTTATTCGTGTTGATTGAGTTTTCGTGTAATCACATCAGTGCTTAAAAAGTATAATCTATATAATATATATATAAATATATACATATAAAATATAATTTAATATTTTATCATTAAAAAGATTTAAAAATAAAAAAGAAGCAAGCCTATTAGAAGCGCCAGCTCTTTTTTTAAGTTTGCGCGATTTAGCGTTGACAAGATGCAACAGTAGCTGTAACTAGACGGGGACAAACCACTCTGCTTTTTGCCACTTTTTTAAGTTGGAGAAAGTCATAAAAACAAAGCCAGCAGCGTGCACGGTTGATATTTATCATTTAGTTAGCGGGGTGTGGTCGTCGGTGTAGGATTACGGGTCAGCAATCCCTGACAGAGACAAGAGGCATGCCCATCGCGACCACGTGGCATCTTTGTCGATTCACGTTGCACCGAGAAACAACGTATTCATTGCGATTTTTTTTCAAAAACTCAATTGCTAATTTTATATATATATTTTTTCAGTTTCGTGAGTAATTGTGTTATGCCTTCTTGAGAGCGCACTTATTGCAAGAATGTCTCTGTGACAGCTCGTTCTTTTCAAATTAGTTGCTCGTTGTCTGCGTTATGAAAATTATTGATTCATTCAGTGAGGCCTACGTAATATTGTATTCCTCTGACAAAAAAGGAAACATACTGTGACATGTATGTTGCTACAGTATGCATGACATGAAAGTGAATTCGTTTCTCTCACTTACTTTACTTTTTTTAACTAAAAAAAAAGCCTAAATTGCATTTTTTCGTGAGAAGCCTAGTGTCTATTTGCCGTTTAAATCACGAATAAACAGTATACTTCGTTTATATTTATGATTATAATGCAAATAACTCCAAAGGTGCAAGCGAGCTGGACAAGAATGACGAAAATAATACCTGGAAAAAAGGAACAAGGGAAAAAAAGGACAGACACAAATCCGCGGCTGGTTGGAACAGTTTATGATGCATACTTTCATCGTCGCTCCTACTATAATCACGAATCGCTTGTGAATCACTTCACCGCAGAAGAGATGTATAAACGACGTACTATTCCTGATATGATGTTTTTACATAAAGTAATCTCTGGTCAAATTGTTAGCATATTCCTTTTAGAGCGCAGCTCTTAGGCGCCCGTTTCCGGCTTGAGCGGCGTCGGCGTCGGCGTAACCGCAAGGTCACGTGACCCTCCCCAAGGTCACGTGACCCCCCAGGTCACGTGGCCCCCTGGTCACGTAACCCTCCCCCCCCCCGAGGTCACGTGACCCCCCCCCCCTCCTCGTCTTCCCCCCCTCCTCAAGAGCTGCGCTCTAATTCGGCGTTACAGGGAGTTGTAAACGGCTTTCATTTTTTTTCATCTAAGAACTTTCACGTACCGATGCGAAGTGGTAGTGTAATCTTACCATTCACTGCGAATAACCCATATCATGCATCACCCATGTTTAAAATTACGCACTTGTATAATGGATTTTATGGTGCCGATCTGGACATATATGCACACAATTTTTTATCAATTAGGAAAAGACTGTAGTATTTTATATTTATTTTGTTTATTTTTAGTGTAGGGCATGCGGTCTCTAGAAGACTTTTGATAGAGGTACTGCAATAGAACTCGTTCTTCCAATAAATTAATGCAACGATCTCAATTGACCGCTGAAAATGACAGTGCGCACCAAGTTATGTTATTCAGTCGTCTCTTGCGTGGTCAAAATCTTTTCAGATTTGTAAATTCTGTTTTTTTTTTTTTTCTCGGCAAGTCTTCTAAGCGTGCATGAGTAACAAGGCCGAGTACTCGAAGCTTTTCTTTTACTTACGTTTATTTTAACACAGAAATAGAACGCATCTTTCCAAAATCGAGTCCTGGACGCTCAGTCGTTTTTAAGGGGCGACCGAAGTGTATTTAAGTTTTGCTTTCGAGTGTAGCTCTATTCTGCGTCGATTTGATGTCCGTGATAAAAGAGGCAGAGCAAGATGCGTAGCGTTTTCAGCATCGGTTGGAGGAGACGTCTTGTGACACATGATTATGTTCACGAACGTGAGTCTAAACAACGAAAGAAGGAATGGTTTCTTGAAAAATAGAAAAACGAAGAGTAAAAGAAGTAAATCTCAACCCAAATAAGAATTATTAGAAATAGAAACACGAAGAACGACATTCACTACACCGAGAGCACAGACAATCTTTTTTTGACAATTTTGTTTTTTAGACTAAAAAGAATCGTTTTAACTCGTAAAAAATATATATTTTTTTTTTGCAATTCCTCTTCTCGATGTCGGCGGCTCGCATCGCCTCAATGAAACATGGATCGTGGCGCATGTTCAACGAGCTAAAACAGACCTGTGGTGTAGACCAACTCAACTCACTGACGTCAGGCCACTGCGGTGGCGCTGCTGTCGGTACTGCGCATGCGCAGACGTTTCCCTCCTCCCTAGTTTGATTTCTGCGCAGGCGCAGTGCCCCCCACCCAGACTTGTACCGTACGCATTACAAGTAATCAAATTACTTGTAATCGATTACTTTTTGGAGTAATTTTGTAATCAGTTGATTACTTTTATTAGGCCGTAATCACAAGAGTAATCTTATTACTTTTTGAAGTAATAAAATTAGATCTAGCCGTTACTATTTTTCCACGAGACCGACCCCCCACCCCCCCCCCCCCGGCACACGCCTTTTTTTTCTGAAATGACAAAAATAAAATTTGCTTTTTTTTTTCGAACGGAAAAAAGAAAACTTTTTGCGGAGCTGTAGGAAACGAGGTGAATCCCTTTCTATGTACAGTTTCTGTGGAATGACCGTTTTTTTTTTTTTTCGAGCTGGGACTGGGAATGGGAAGCCCCAGGGAAGCCACAGTGCGTGACAAAGGCCATGCAGGGCGAAGTTTGAGGGAGCAGAATGTAGCTTTGTAAGTCCTTCGTTCAAACTAGCCCCCTGACGCACACACACACAAAAATAAAAAAAAAAATTAAAAAATCCTGCTTAGAGTACCTACTCGCAGCCCGTAGGAGAACCAGAACCGAAGAATGCCTAAAGCGGATGCAAAATATAACAAAGCCAGTTGAAATATTTCCCAATTTCCCCTACGTGGTCTTTGTGACAAGCAATGTTTCGAGTTGAGAAGTGGTCGGGGCGATCTCTTCCGCTAATGGATACTACACATGATCCGTTTCAAATCCTGGAGCTGCTGCTCTTTTGTATAGACCTTTGTCCGGAAGTGCTCTTTTTAGCCTCCACCGCAAGGAGCAAAAGCGAACAATAATCTCGAACCCAGACCGCCCAGACGCTCACGGGAGGGGGGTGGGGGGGGGGGGGGGGGGGGGCTGCGTCGGCCTGCACCGCTGCTACCCGCCGAAGGCTTCTTCGCTGGTGTGCCGACTGCCGTTTCGCCGGCATCGGTCCTCTTTACCACGGTATGTGAGTATAGTGCCCGTAATGTGAGAGCCGTTTGTCCATACGCCACTTTGAAGCTGTTGGTTTCTATCTAGCCGAGCCAGAAAACATCTCGCGACGAGTTGACCGCGCCGCGAGTGACGAAGAAAAAGCAATCATGGCGACGGTTTGTACGATTGCTTTGGTGGCTCCGGTGTTGCGCGTCTTCAACGTCCTCGTGAGAAGATTCCCCTGCCCTTCGAAGTTATTGCAAGCACCACGAGTGGCACAAAAGATGTGGAATCATCATCTCAACTACAAATAAGCAGGCCTTCACGAGCAAGACGATGCCGAGCAAGCGCTCGGCACCGTTGTGTCGTCAGATGTTCTACAACGCCGAGGTATTTTCATTTATCATTTGGAATGGCTTCAAGAGTGGGAAATTAATCTATTTCACGGATTGTTAACGCCGAGGCGAGTGCCCTCCGTTGCAGTGCCGTTGTCGCGCAAAGTGCAGAGAAGACCGGGTGGCGATGGCGGCGGTGCTCTTTGATCTTGCGCCGTCGGGTTCATGGAGTCCGGAGTAAACGTACGTACGTGCGTCTGCTGGATCGGTGTTTTGGACTGCCTCAAAACTCTTTCTCACGCGCATTTTCCTTGTGAAGCTTAGTAGCTTATTACACCTCGTCGTCGACTGCGCTCATTTTACTACGACGCACGAGCCTGCGTGATGTGAATTTCACTGCCTAAGATCTTTGGTGTGCTGTAACGAGGGCTAATAAAATATCACCGCGAACTTCTGAACAAACGAGTCGAAGTTTCGTCTGTTATCATAACTGATCGCCTGTCACAATATTAATCAGTAGCGTTCCTAGACTCCGCCCCCACAGGCACCCTGCTTCGTTGCCGATAGTAAGTGTCTCCTGGTACAGTGCTAATCACACTTGTCTATAGCGCGCGAGCGTGCGGCTTTCTCCGGGGAGCGCTAGCACTTGTGGCATTCGCGGAAACTAAGCTAGTCACGTGGCGCAACATAGAACGGCCCACTCGAGGGGTGTCCTGCCCACTCTATCAGCTGGCAGCGAACGCGGAAGGCTGCTCGCACGCTTTTTACAAACACCATTGCTCGAACAATAAACAAACTTAAACATGTAGGCGTATAAACGATGTCGTCATCAAAAAAACAAAATATATCATAAAGCACTTTACTTTTATCGCTTATCACGCTGATAGTGTGGGCAGGACACCCCTCGAGCCGGCCGTTCCATGTTGCGCCACGTGACTAGCTTAGTTTCCGCGAATGCTACCAGTCTAGCGCTCCCCGGAGAAAGCCGCACGCTCGCGCGTTATAGACAAGTGTGATTAGCACTGTACCTCGTAGAATCCTAGCTCCCACTTCAAGTAAGTACCATCCTTCAGAACTGGCAATTAATAGTTCCGAACCTAGACGCTCGCAGTGTGTGTTTGTGTGTGTGTGGGGGGGGGGGGGGCGATTGACCGCGACCTTTCCCAGTACTAGCACGTTGCCGGCGTCGGTGTTGTTTACCGGCCTGTAATGTATCAGAGCAATTCGTCCGGACGGCACTGTGCCGTTTTGGTTGTACGAACAACCAGAGGAAACGCAGGGTTCTTTTGGACACCCACTGCCCGTCACACAATTGCCTAAGAAGCGAGTGCGGATGCGACGTCTACGGCTTCCACAATTTTCCGTCCCATGCAGCTTCTCGGCAAGAATGGACAGCCGCACTCAGAAGAAAAAACTTCACTCCGAGCAAGAACTCGAGTGAGTGCCAGTGTAGCAACAATGTTTTTTCTATGCGTACGTTTGGCGTGCGTGATGGATACAACAGAGGTGGTCACTTCTCCGTGATCAGTCGGCAGGTCGTTTACGTCGTGTACGTACGCTAGCTACGAATGGTACCTTCGTTTCGGTTTCGGTTTCGGCTCAGCAGAGCTGCGCTGCCGCCGAAAGGCAAGTAGATCGCGAAAATCGGTCTCAAACGTGCCACAAATGTAATGTCGTATACAAGAAGCAACAATCAAGCATTTGAAAGCTACAAGAAAGCGGTAGCGAAATATTTACTACGCAATGAACCCGGACTGAAACGCGGATGTCAAGGGTCAGCAGACACCGAGAACATCTAAGACAAAAAGGTTTTCCCCTTGTTTTCTTGATCGAGATTGGTTCTCGAATGTTCACGACATCTTCCCTGTTGAAGAACGGGCCACGGTGGCTTCTGGTGAAGACATCTTTCACGATGTGTCGGTGCATTCGTAGCGTTTTCAGCATCGGTTGGAGGAGACGTCTTGTGACACATGATTATGTTCACGAACGTGAGTCTAAACAACGAAAGAAGGAATGGTTTCTTGAAAAATAGAAAAAAGAAGAGTAAAAGAAGTAAATCTCAACCCAAATAAGAATTATTAGAAATAGAAACACGAAGAACGACATTCACTACACCGAGAGCACAGACAATCTTTTTTTGACAATTTTGTTTTTTAGACTAAAAAGAATCGTTTGAACTCGTAAAAAATATATATTTTTTTTGCAATTCCTCTTCTCGATGTCGGCGGCTCGCATCGCCTCAATGAAACATGGATCATGGCGCATGTTCAACGAGCTAAAACAGACCTGTGGTGTAGACCAACTCAACTCACTGACGTCAGGCCACTGCGGTGGCGCTGCTGTCGGTACTGCGCATGCGCAGACGTTTCCCTCCTCCCTAGTTTGGTTTCTGCGCAGGCGCAGTGCCCCCCACCCAGACTTGTACCGTACGCATTACAAGTAATTAAATTACTTGTAATCGATTACTTTTTGGAGTAATTTTGTAATCAGTTGATTACTTTTATTAGGCCGTAATCACAAGAGTAATCTTATTACTTTTTGAAGTAATAAAATTACTTCTAGCCGTTACTATTTTTCCACGAGACCGACCCCCCCCCCCCCCCCGGCACACGCCTTTTTTTTCTGAAATGACAAAAATAAAATTTGCTTTTTTTTTTCGAACGGAAAAAAGAAAAATTTTTGCGGAGCTGTAGGAAACGAGGTGAATCCCTTTCTATGTACAGTTTCTGTAGAATGACCGTTTTTTTTTTGTTTTTTTTTTCGAGCTGGGACTGGGAGTGGGAAGCCCCAGGGAAGCCACAGTGCGTGACAAAGGCCATGCAGGGCGAAGTTTGAGGGAGCAGAATGTAGCTTTGTAAGTCCTTCGTTTAAACTAGCCCCCTGACGCACACACACACAAAAATAAAAAAAATAAAAAATCCTGCTTAGGGTGCAGCCCGTAGGAGAACCAGAACCAAAGAATGCCTAAAGCGGATGCAAAATATAACAAAGCCAGTTGAAATATTTCCCAATTTCCCCTACCTGGTCTTTGTCACAAGCAATGTTTCGTGTTGAGAAGTGGTCGGGGCGATCTCTTCCGCTAATGGATACTACACATGATCCGTTTCAAATCCTGGAGCTGCTGCTCTTTTGTATAACATGCGAGCTCATCCACATGTGAATAATAAAATGAGTGACGCAAACTTTGAGCGACAACCCTTGCTCAAGCTTAACAAGATCAAGAACCCCCTCCGCTCCCCCCCCCCCCCTCACACACACACACTGGCGAACGCCCAAATCATTAAACGTCTTCAAACAAATTTTATGCTTGTGTCCGCATTGTGAAGGTGCAACGACCACGAACCGGGAACCAGTTTTTCTTCTTCAATACTTGTGCAAATGTGAAATATAGGTTAGAAGTAGTTCATTGTTATGAGCGCTAAAGATGTGTCTTCACACAATAAAGTAATCGGAAAAGTAACGGTTACTTCTTTAAGTAATGTCCAATTACTTTTGCCGTCGAGTAATCAAGTAATCTAATCGAATACTTTTTAGCCATGAGTAATAGTAATTGTAATCGATTACTTTTTTTTTAGTAACGTGTACAAGACTGCCCCCCCCCCCCTGGTGTGGGCAAAGCGGGCTTGTTTGGAAACGCTGTGTCGGTGTATACTTCGTTCCACTTTCATTCCAGGCGCAGCAGCCGCTACGTGCTGATTGGTCTGATCAGGTGCGCGATGATGTGCGTCAAAAGCGAATCATCCCCCACCATCATGGCGTTCGTTATGTTTCTGTACGCTATTTATAACCGCTGACTCAATCATAAACAGAAACATTCTTGTGACTGGCGCTTTTGACGCTGTTTTATTGGTCCCATTTGCTCGTTGAGTCTGCTGCGCTTGGACTTAAGCGGAAACAAAGTATAGCTCAGACTGATCCATATTATGTTTCACAATGCACAGTGGCCCAATTTTTTAATAATATTAAGCGAGCGTCGACCGCTGGGACGGCCAGTGCTGTGCCGCGGAGGCGTGTGGCGATACGGGAGAGATGAAGCGCGTGCGCACAAGTCCCTTTCTGGTGGGAGCGTCGTCTTCTAGGCTATTCATTTGATCGCACACAGCCCCTGCTACGTAGCAAAGGAGAGCAGGGCGCTTGCAATGTCGAAGTGCATCGCCGATACACCCCTCTTTTTGGGAATGCGTACACAATCCTATTGACGGTAGCTTGTATTAGTGACGAGATCTTTCGGTGGCGCCCTCCAATGATTTCTTCTCGTGACGTCATTACCTCGCGAGCAACAAGTTTGATGGTGTTTGTATCGAGCATGGTGGAAGCTTGAAATACTTGCGCTCTCATATCAACGTTACCAAAACCACCAAAATTGAAGTTCTTCCATTCCTCTTATTTCCGTCGAAGAGAAATCTTTTGTCACGTCATAGTCAGCATTCGGCCAATCGTGGAAGGCAGATCAAAGCGACGCTTTCGATCGCGACTGTTGTTGCTATATTCTTTTGCGTTATGCCTCCGATCGACATTCTCACAACACGTTCCCGTGCTTCTATAGACCCTTTTCATGGCAAACGCCACCAGGAGTTGTTCTTCGGTATAACCTTTTAATGCATCGTTGCATTCAGTTAGTCGAGTCACTGTGTTTTTCTTTTTTTGTGTGTTCACAAAAGTAAACGCAAACATGAAATGTAAAACAAAGTAAATTCAACTCGAGATGACGCGCGGTTTATGCAACGCCAGAGCAGATAATGAACAGGGGCTGTGTGCGGTCAACGGAATGGTCTAGCAGACGACGCTCGCAACGGAAAGAGCTTTGTGCGCACGCGCATAATGTCTCCCGTGACGCCGCATTTCCCCGCAGCACAGCGCTGGCCGTCCCGGCGGTCGACGCTCGCTTGATATTATTAAAAAAATGGGCCACTGTACTACGCACTCTAGTCAGAGCCGTTGATGTTGCGTGGAAAGAGCGGGTTTGAACATTATATACAGATTTTCCGAGTTATAAATCTGGTATAAACTTAAATTGAAACAAACTTTTAGAACAGAATAAGAAAACAAAGTTTGTGTATCTAGTGATATCTATATTAATAAATACTGAGCATACTACTCATATACTGTACGCAAAGTGTGTTATAGTTTAAAAGTCATTACTTTTAATGCTTTCTTTCCCCTTGATTTAACGCTTTATTCTATTAAGAGAAACGCTTGAAACTACAAATATAGTACACAAAGAAAGGTGATTAACCGAATGAATGAATACAGTAGCACCGAAAACTAAAATTGCAATCTATTTCTTAAACGTAAAACTACTATACGCTCTATTTTCATGTCTTCGCTTTTATAATCTGCATAAAAGTGAGAAAAAAAAACCTGGCGGCATAGTTTTATGAGACGCAATAGTATTAGGTAAGCATTGTAGTATATTGCGTCGTACCTCAATGTATAAAGGTAGTTGCACTTTCTGCGATTTCAACATGGAAAGCGATCAAACACAAACGAGAGAAAGAAAAAAAAAAGAAAAGTGAAAAGACGTTTGGAATTATTGGACTCTCTGCATCTACGTATTTGACCTTTCTGATCGCCTCGGGCTATGTGGAGCAATATGTCAATGTTGCCACAGCTTGGGGACAAAGATATCTCGTGAATTGTCAAGACGCTGCGGGCTAACTTTGCCGCTTTCAGAATCGATGCTTGGGAATTTTCAATTTAAACCGTCTTATAACTTGAAAGAACCCCCAACATTATGACATTTGTTCCGATGCATTATTTTTTGTTTATTTCATATCACACTATTATTATATCAAACAAGATCCCAAGTCCCGTATTCGTGGCTGGTCGGTTTTAACCATCGATTGCATTCTTCAATGTTTGGAACGATGGCTATAGAAGATTTTAATCGCAGCTTTACGTTTGCCCCTTTCTCATGGCTACATATTGATCGGTCTTTCACCTCCTTACCTTTTCGCAATCTTCTTATTTCTAACTATATTTTCTTTTTCCGTCAAATCTCAAAAGGCAGATATATATTCGATACTTGTCGGTAAGATGTTATTTACACTTTGATTCTACCTCCTTATATTCGATATCTAATTGGTTTGCATGTCAATTCAATCAAGTCTGTCTAACACAATATAGCAAAGAACTGTGAATTAAATTGGAGACACTGTCGAGTTTACGCGTCGAAAGTAACATGATTAGCTTTACTGTGACCTCCTCCATATAAGCTGCCGGGAAATTACAGACCGCAAAGGACTGCAGAGCAAAAGGCTCTACAATCCTTTGCTGCAAGCTTCAAAGTGTTTCTAAGACATGTGGACGACTGCTTCTTGCGTCATGAAGAAGTGTCAAGTGGGCATCTTTATGACACATCTCAATTCCATCGAGCCTGACATACAATTCACCGTGGAACGGGAAGAAAACGACAACTTACCGTTTCTGAATGTGCTTGTGAAAAGGCATGGAAATCATCTGCAGATCTTTGTTTACTGGAAGCCAACGCACACCGGAAGATATTTACTATTTAACTCCAACCGCCCCACAAGTCATAACTCATCGGTGGTTAACACATTCCTATCAAGGGCAAATAACCTTTACTCCACTGATTCTGAGAGACGAACAGAAGAAGAAACCATTATTTGCGACTTCAAGAAGGATGGATATATGGGCAGCTTCCATCCACAGCATTGCCCGTCGTCAGGACCAAGGTCGACAAAACCGCCAGTCGCAGGTTTATACGAAACGCCAGCCAATCACGCGCATCCGCGTCCCCTACATCAAAAAAAGGGTGAAGCTCCGGCACTGGTGCTAGCGAAGGAGGACATTCAGATAGCCCACAAGACGATTTCAACCATGGGACGCTTTATGCCACGACCTAAAAGATCGGCCCCCTAAAGAGAAAGCGGAAGATGGGTGTACGAGATTCCCTGCGCGGAGTGCCCGCCCTCGTAAATCCGCGAAACAAAGAGCTATCACGAACGAATTTGTCAACACAAGGCTGATGAGCGCAAGTTCGATCAAGAGCGCAGAGCGGTCGCTGGACACTCTGAAGAAAAATGACCACCGCATTGAGTTTCTAAACACGCGCATCCTGGACATCGAAGCTAACCCTCGCCGGAGGCTCTTTCCTTGAATCGTAGCACATTCAGACCACAGCAACAAACATTAATAGGTCTCTTGGCGCACTGCCATCCGTGTATGTGAACGGGCTCCACCACCTATCATCAAAAAACGGCCATAGAGGAAAAAGAACATTGCGGCTCCTCTCCTTAACAGTCGCCTCTGAAGAAGAAGCCGAACATGTTTCCAAACGTTGGGCCCCCGATTAGGAATTGGTTGGTCGTCGTATTTTAATAATTATTTCCCCCAACCAGACAGACTTCTGTCTAATGTTACTTTCAAGAAATAGCTTGTGCAAGAGTAATTTGTGACAGACCTTGCCAAACGCTTTGGTCATATCAAAACTATTGTATCAACTTGTCCTCTATTTGTGACAAATGGCGCAAAGTAATCCAAAGAAAGTATGCAGCTTGGTCTTCACTGACCAACTACTCAAGAATCCATGCGCGTGTGAACCGCGTATGAACAAGAAGCTCAGAAGCTTTAGAAAATACAAAAAGCAACAAGGCAGGACGAAAATTTGTTACGACGGAGGATTCAACTCTTTTTAAAACAGGAACGATTACCGACATCTTTCAAAAGGTTCGTTTGGTCTAGTTGGTTATTTCATATCTCGAGGTGAAATGAGCGCGACTTGTCAAGGACGAAGAACAAGAGCAGACGGGGCTCAGCACTGAGTCTAATCTGTTCTTGTTCGTCGTCCTTGTCCAGTTGCGCTTTTTTTACCCCAAGACATCTTCCAAAGAAAGGGAAAAATACCTGAACAAAGCGAAAGGTTAAAAACGTGTTTCAGGATAGGAACGAATGACGCTGCATCCTTTAATGATAAAGCTCGGTATGCCATCAACACTACTTGGAATCTTCAGCTTCAGGTTTCTGATCGCATCAGCTATTTAGTCAAAATCTACGCGAATATAGCGCATAAAGTCACGACAACTAACTAAAACCGTCGCTTTTGGAAAGGATTGAAGATTATTCGAAAAACGTATTTTAAAATAGTTGGATAAATTTTTTTACCTTCATCGAGCGATGAATGATAATGAGTGTCATCCATCTTATCACTCAAGCAAATGTATTGTCTGAGCTCAGGGATATGCAGCTTAACAAGCTGACAAGAAATGCTTGGTCGACGATTCAGGCTACATTGTACACTGTTGAGATTTAAGCGTTTATCGTCTTTGAAAATTGTTTTGTTATTCTACGATAAATACTAAAGTCATCGTACCAAAGGGTTGAATCAGTTCGTTTTTATTGTTTTTGAAGTCGATTGAAATTTTGATTTATGGGGAGGTAAAATTTGAAATTTTTCAAAAAACTCTTAGAATAAATGGACGTTTTACATAAATATGTTGGAAAAAACTGTCGATGTCGCTTTGAACAAGATGGGTGAGTGTCTCGGTAGCTTCATAAACATCTGTCCTATCAAGACCATTGCACCTGTCAACATTTTTAATAAATCTATTTAAGTGTCTGTAGTCTCCTTTCGGATAGCAGTATACGCACTAGGTTGTGAAGATACTTTAAGCTTCAACGGAACTAAAAACTGGACGGCAAAAGATGCAGAGAAGGTATATATTTTCACCAAAAAAAGATCCGAAGCCAAACCGACTTTTAGAGTGTGCATATTTGAGAGAACGAGAAAAAGATATCTAGCACAATTTTCATGCGTACTCTATTGAACAAGACCACAAAAGTTGATGCAAAATATCAGTGAAGACGCCCTGGCAGACGTCATTATATTGTTGTACTTTACAGTTTGTAATGCTATGTAAATGTAATGTAAATGTAATGCAATGTAATGTAATGTAAGTGTAAGAACATAATTTTGTTTCGGTTGCATAAAACGTTGCACTCGACTCCAGAGAGAGATTAAAGTAGATGAGTCGAATGGCATGATTTCTGCAGTCCTTGTATTTGAATTAAACGAAAAAGAAAATTAGGTACTATACGATTTTAGAAAAAGCACAGAAACCATCTATTGCAAATGTGTTTTTTTAGAACATAAAAAGCAGCGCTATTTTCAGAGACAAATATCTGCACATAGTTACATTTGCGCACACAAGGACAGGGACAGAGAAGAGGAACACGTAGACGACAGACAAGCGCACACTCACAACTCATGTTTCTGCAGTTTACCGCGAAAACGAAACGCTATCGGCAAACATTTCAGAACCAGATGCGCACCCAGTCATTCCAGTCTTCGGTTTGGCTTGTGACCAAGCTTTCACTCTAACGGTCAACTTCTCGTAAACCTAGGAGCACTAAGCCCACCGCGGTTGTATCGGTGTATCCTTAGCGACGGAGTTCTGAGTATCATACTTTTTTTACTCGGGCCACTTTGCCGCCAGACGTAGAGTTGACTTAGGAAATCCGCACTGCGGGTTCACCGCTTCCACTAACGGTTAGGAGCGAAAACGACTCTTCGCCAGCGCCAAACGGAAATTGAAACTGTCATCGACAGGGCGCCTTCGTCGAGTTAGACGTTCAATCTGCACTTATTTTGTTATGGCATCGGTCCTCATCATTGTTTCCTGTATCTCTTGAACTGACCGGGGTTGGTGAGTGGCACTCGCTTCCCCACCTCAATATCCTCGATTTCAACAAGGGGGCAGGATAACGACACGGTAGACGTTTCGGAAAGCTGCTAACTGTATAGACTAAACCAAGTTAAAGACTCTCACCACCATGTTGAATCTAAAATCCATGCGTTTATTTCGTGTACTAAAATCGTTTCTGGCCAGCAGATTTTTCTTTTTATCCCGTTTTGTTTTCTTTTGGAAAGCTGCCCGAAAAAGTGTTCTCGCAAAAGGGTAAGTAGCCTGACGAGGCTCCTTGGTCCCTTTGTTTCTTAAATTGCCTTAGTCCCTTAATCCCTTAAACCCCTACAGTTCATGTAAGTACCTACATAATTGAGCAAGATGCATTCAGCCAAGAGTTCAACTCAAACATAATTACAAGCATCTACCACAATAACATATAAATATATAAATGAACAAATTACAAATTACAAAACGATAGAGATATGAATGAATATATATGAACGTAAACAGATAACGGAAAACCCTGGCAGTATCAAGAACTAAAAAACTTGAGGCGTGTTTCTTTTTTTCATCACGATGCATTGAAGTTTACATTATCTTGAAATTTGATATCGCTGCCTACCAGAATAGTGATCTGCTTTAATGAAACACACGTCCATAGGAACCCAATACATAACAAAGCACAGGGTGTGACGAGTACCGAACATCTGAATATCACTCCTCAGCCAATGAGATCGCAGCATTAACCCATAGGAGCTCCAAAGGACAAATCAAAAAGCTAGAAGCGTGATAATACCAATCCACGCCCTGCCGATTTTAAGCAGTCAGTGACTATAGAAGTTTGCAAAAACGGCCTCCAGGCGCCGCCATCTAGCTGCCGGTGTGGATAGATCGTCCGATATTCAACCATTGCTGAGACCATGGGTACGACTAAGCAATGCTTGACTATAAATCAATCTACCCACACCAGCTGCAAGACGGCGGCGCCCAGAGGCCGTACATGCAACACTGATCTTTAGTATAGTAAGCTGGATCTCTGATCGGGAGCCCGTCGGTGGCACAACCGGTGGCCATTACTTGACACCAGGGAATACACGTAAGTCCATGGGAAAAACACACTAAAGTAGGAATATTGAAGCTTGTACGTGGTGCCGGAATGCGAGTATTTTATGTGCTTCGATCACTATATATCGGGTGTTCGGAGATCGAATTAGTAATTGTAAAGCGTTCTAACGCCCATTAAAAAAAATGTAACGTACGGGGGCACCTACGACTGAGCTAGCAAGCTTTCTCTTCTCCTGCAGTAAACAAAAGGAATTGCGCCAATAAGACCATCCTCGTGGAAGACCAGAAGTTAATTAATGCAAGCCAAGCTCATCAAAACCGCCACCGATTCCGCGGTAACTGGTAACCCTTTCCTCAATAACCTGCACTACATTTTTCGCCCAGCGGAGTCACTCTCGATCAGAAAACATGTATTTATAAGAACTGTAAGGGATGTCAGTTTTAATGTTTGTGCACAAACTATTTGCCAGGCTTTCCGGAAAGCATCCAAAAGGCTTCAGTGCGGACAAGAGCTCAGAAGTGGGGGAAACGGCACTTTTTTTCCTCGTTTTTCCCACAGAGTCCTATTCATTAGCTGGTGTTAAGCGATGGCGGCTTGTTGCGCCAATCGATCCCAGCAAGGCAAGACTCTATACGCGACCCAGCCTACTAAAATAGATATCAATGACTTGCAAACGTCCATAGTAGCCGCTATTGCTGGTGCGGTCGCTGATGTAGGAGAAAAGACGATTTGTTTGTTTGAGATGGAAGCATAACGATTAATTACAACACAAATAGCTTTCCAGCAGAATGTGTCTATAGGTAGTTTTGTCTCTTTTTGAGCGTTATGTTTTTTACATAAATACACGAAACGGTAAATATAGCAAGAAGGTTTTACTTCAAAATTAAGCAGGGCACTATTTTATGTTGCTCCATTCATATGTATCAGGATTTGCGTGTATGTTCGTTAGTTCTTGGGTTGTTTACAGATACAAATATTTTGCGCAACTTAGACCTTATACCTTAATATATAGAATGAAGGAGTTTGCAAGCTTCTTTTAAATGAAGAGCTCCCAGTGTTTGCTGTATATTTTTAATAAATAAATTCCTGCGATTATTATCGAGAGGTCGACATTATCGTCCCAGAGGTCAAGTCACGAAATAGATATAAAACAATTCCAGGCGAATTATGTGTTTTCTTACAACTGTCGGCTGTGTAGTCCATCCTATATGTATCCTAGGCAGCTCAACATAAAACTTTGTGCATTCTGTAATAGGGAGATAATAGAAGAAAGACATCTATCTCAAAAATTGTAGACTAGAAAAAATACTGTTTGAACCCAAACCGAAAAACAGATTGGACCAAACACAGGCAAGAAAAAAAAAAAAAGAAAGGTCAACGCTGTTGGTATAAGAGTACTCCTTTACTTAAACGAACTGTTCCAAACATCATAAGAGGTGTTGAACCATAGGTGACAAGGAATTCCTTGCCCGCACCCAAAACCCACAATTATTTTTTTGTGGTGTTGCGTTGAACTCCGAGAATATCGCACTTTTGGGATTCCCTAAAAAATAAAACCACAAACTTTACTATAACTCCGAGTCTCGTCTCCCTTTTTTTCGTGCTCAGACACGAGGAGACAAGAAAAAAAAAAATATGGACACACCAGAGCCCTCTAAACATCGGTCGAACACGAAGCGAGGCCGCGCTCACGCCGCATTCTTATGAGCGCCGAGCAACAGACATTCTTCACGTTTCTCGGGTCGACGAAGTGGCGCGTTGGAGGAAATTCCCAAACTCGGCTGAGAAACCCTCACCACCAAGATGGAACAATCTTGACTTATTGGGTGAAAACACTGAGAAAGAGGAGGAGATAACAGCGCTGAGCTCTGATTGGAAGGATAGTTGGTAGTCGCTAAGGCTAGCTGTCTTTTTCTTTACCCACTATTTCCCCTCCAATCAGAGCCAACAAAAGAGTTGCCTGCTCTTCTCCTCTCTCAGCTTTCACCGTATATTCAGAAAACTACTGTAAGGGGCGGTTTTAAGGTCGAGCGCGTTTTGCAGCATTCCTCATCAAATCTCGCAAGGAGGCCTTTGCGGTAATTTTAGTGCATATTTTTTTTATCATTCAATAGACTGTCAAATAATTAGTTAACGTATGTGTTGGAAATACAAATGAATATCATCGAGGTATTTACAGGGTGTCACACGTAAGAATGACAGTTTAAAAAAATAAAGATAACTGAAAATAAAGAAACAATTCCTTCACGATTACGTTGACCACAGTGGAGGACGCATAAAGTATAAAGTGCATAAGAAGTGTATAAAGTACCGATTATATACTTAATTAACAAAAAGTTCCTAAGTTTTTATTCTTTTGTTTTAGCTAGCTTGTTTCACTTATATATTTGTAGCCGGTCATTTCGTTAAGCTAAAACAATTCAGAGATCTCTGAAAAAAATTAATTCGACTTATTGTGTGGTGAATTTGGCAATCTTAGAAGCGGAAAATCAAAACAAATTCCAAAAAAATACGCCAGGAGCGGAATCAATTTTGCTAGTGAGGAGGCGTGTGAGTGTGGCGTCTGATGAAACGTAAAACATGGTTAAAATTCGCGCACAAAAAGACAAGGACAAACAAGGAAGGAACACAGAACACAGACAGGCGCGCACTCACAACTCTGTCATATTAATTGAAGAGAAGAAAGATGAAGCACGATTTTTACAGTTACAATTAATATCACAATTTGCAATTACAATTAATTATATTAATTTACAATTAATATAACAGAGTTGTGAGTGCGCGCCTGTCTGTGTTCTGTGTTCCTTCCTTGTTTGTCCTTGTCTTTTTGTGCGCGAATTTTAACCATGTTCAACGTTTACCAACTCGAAAAGCTTACCACTCTACTACGATGAAACGTAAGTTGCTGTGAACACGTGACCAAAACTTTTGGTCCAATTCCAAATCGGATTGCCGTCTGCTCCCGCGAGCCGATTTTGGAATGGACTAAAGCTTATCGAAAGCCCAGGTATATCTGCCTTGTTTGTGTAGAAATAATAATTAAAAAAATCAGATGCGCCAGTTATCGTACATCAGAGAAGCACGTGATCACTTTCAGGTCTGCATGGACTAGCAGGTATAAATATAAGTATAAATAAAAAGAGCGGGCAACCCGCGTGAGTTAGCTTTCCTTGGCATCATTAGATAGTGAGGTCTTGATCCCTTGTTATCATCTACGGTCACCGACTTATCTCAGCTAAGAGTGCACTGTGACGAGGCTGAGGAAGAATGCGCCTATCTAACCTTCTTTTTTTTTCGCTTCCGCGATGCTGATAAAGAGACTTGGTTTTTTTTATTAGAATCGCTGATAAAGAACCCAAGTCACTGTAAACCTAAAATAGTCCTATACCAACACGTATACGTATTACAACGACGAACAACAGAACATGTATCGACCTCACGTTTAGCAAGAATGTATCCGAAGTCAAGATACAACCAATGGCGGCTTACCATAGTGACAAAAAGGCAATGATCACTTTAGTAACTAAGAATTAAATAAAGATAAATAAACAATGAAGTCCTCCTGTACGTGTCTTCATTGCAATCATATTGAAATCTTATAAATGTCGTATAGTTGTCGTAACGTTGTCGTAAGGTCGTCGTAAAGATAACAGCTTCGCTGGTCCTCCATCTTCACGTGAAGTGGCTGGGCTCTACAATTTTTTTTGCAGTTTCTTGTAACGGTTAATTGAGGGACGCTGAAAAAGTACACCATTTACAATACATTATAGACAGTTTGTGAAGAACCGGGGACGACGTAAATAAACTGACGGAACAGCAACAGGTCTCAAACCCAGCTAACAACTTTTGTCTGCATCATAGTTCATATATACAATAGTCCCTCACCCTCAAAAGAACATTTGATCTCGTTTCAGCAGCTGCCGCCAAACATTCACCGCAACCTCTCAAAATCATAAAATAACATTAAAACATTATAAACCTTGAAAAAAAAAAAAAAAAAAAACGAGGCTTGTTGAGTCGTTGAACGTCTTATCATCGCTCCACCGCCAATGGGATTAGGGCATTATTCGATAAAAACACAGATGAACAAATCCCGAAGCAGAAGACGTTGTATTAACAAGTCAAACCCCACGTCTTTTAAGCCGTCAGTGACTGTAGCTGTTTTTGTATGTGTAAAAGAGGAACATCTAACTATAGCCTGTTCCTGCTAACTGTGCCGCGTTCATGCTGTAGTCGTACAAGGGCTGAGATCAGACGCGTACCGCTTCAAGGTCTGTGTTCCCTTCTCTCTCTGGATCTCACTCACTGTGTCTCTTGATGAGGCATTTAGGCGACCGAGCACTCGAGCGAACTAACGATCGCTCGGCACCGAGGGATTACCGCGTTTCCCGCCGCTTGAACATCCAGAGGATCTGAACAAGGGCTCGTCACGTGCTCCACACTCAGCTGGGTATTGTGTACTGCCGCTTTTTTTACTTTTATTTATATTTTTTAGTCAATGTTGTTGGCATACTACGTCCCTGTGTGCACGTTTTCTCTTGGGAGTATTTGACACCGTACGAGGGTACCAGGAACTCTGAATATTTTGCGCAAGATAAAGAAAACCTTGATATTTTTTTCTCTAACTCAATACAGGGTACAGGCACAATGTAGGAGTCTCCTAATTCTGTTTCAATTGGTAGAGGAGTTGCATTAATAACGTAGCAGCGTAACCGATATTGCTGATTCAGATTAAGTGACTGCGAATTGCATGCTAGCTTTAGAATGAAAATAACGATCAAATGTAACAGTTACTGTTTTTGATCCGTTGCCATTGTGCATTTGACGCTTTAACCCAACAGTTACTTGCTGCCCGCCAAAGGCTTCTAGAGGTGAAATGCAAAGACGCACGCGTTGTCGTGTTCGCGCTAACTTTGTCGCGAGCTGTACGTTCGGAAATACGAAATAAGGACAGCCACAAGAGTTCAATTTCTTCATGGCTATAGCACTAACAAAAATAAAAGGAGCAGGGCCTGGCGCAAACACGGCATATTTTGATATCTTCACAGCCAATTAGTTTGGTGTATCAGCTAGCCAAAGAGGAATTCACAAGAGCCAATCACGAAGCAAATCAAGCGTCAAAATACTTAGCCACACCCTGGGCTTCTTAAGATATCAGTGATAACAGTCGGCGAATATTGGGAAAGTGGGCAATCAAGGTTTAAATTTATTATTGTCACGTGTTGCCACTTGCACGGATGCTTGTGAAAAGTTGAACTTGGTGTCGCCAGCACTTATTTTTAGGTCAGCGTAATATTTACTCTAGTTGAAAGCATAATTGGGTACAATGTTAGGTTTTGTGTAGAAAATACTTGCGTAGTTTTATGTTTGAGCAACAGTTCTCCGTCGTGGGTAGTTCCACCAGCGTATAGCCTCAAATCCCGCACACATCTGCGAGAAGAGCAGTAGCTAGATCGGAACTTATTCACGTTCCGATTATTGCCCAAATTAGGCCGGCGACTTACAAGACCAACGGGCAATGAGCATGCGAACACAGCGTCCTAGCTTTAAGGGATTTCGAGGGAGGTGTCTTTTGCAATGTTCGAAGTTCTCGGTTCGGGAGCGCCGTCGTTCCGATTTATTGAACTTTTATTTAAATTGAAAGACATCTCTTCTATCCGGGTAACCTCTTTTGTTTTCATCTCAATACCGCAAAAACGACGTCTTTTGAGGCGGGCTTTTGAAAATAACCACCGTTAGAGGTTTATTTTAGGGAAGTTTACCGAGCGTATGGGGCATTCATCTACCACTGATATCAAGTGATTTTTAGTCAAGAAACTAAAACCTCGACTGGTGCTTAAGAATTGCTTTTATTCATATTATTAATTGCATTTACTGATTGCATTTGTTTTTGCGTAAAAGAAATGAGTTAACCTGGTTAAATCGAGGTTTTTTATTATCATGCAAGTTGAGTGATTTACGGGTTCGTGGTAATATTTAGAACTTAAACGCTATCTTCTACACTAATAATATGGACTGCCCTGGGGATTCCTTTTAGTCTAACCAACAATCTAAACTGTATAAACAAAGAAAAACTCATTAAATATAAACAATTAATTATCCAGCAAAATGTTTTTAAATGTGAACGTTCTTTATTGCCGCCCTCTAGTCGAAGTAATTTAGGAAAATTAATAATTTGTATCTCTTCAAGTAAATTCCTAAACTATCAAGGATAATTGACTAACTTGATCTGCGTTTTGTAAAAATAATATTCGGTATCTGCAAACACTTATTGCATACGAAAAGCAAAACATTCGTTTTCCATCCTTTATGAAGGAAAGTTTTTGATAATGTGGCTTCGCTGCTTCTGCTTTGATATGGCTACACTAGCTCACGCTATTTACGGCGTACCCTGTCTTTACAGCAAAGTAAATAATGAATGTCTAGAAGGTACAACATGTTTACCTCAAGCCATATTTCACCTATACTTTAAAAATGCTGGGTCGTGCAGCTGAAATGTCATTAAGCCCCCAAAATATCTTCCTGTTTAAAATATAGTTAGAGCGTTTCAAACTCATTGAACAAGAAGCTGACAAAACAAACGAAACGTCGCGGCAGCTCTCGGGGCGAAACAAAGGGACAGGCCTCCAAACCTTGGGACCTAACATTATACTTCACCCTGACTGTGACGATTTGTTGTGGTCGTCAAGAGAAATGGGCTCCGAGCTCAGGAAAGACACGTCAACCTCCGAGATTCCATGCAGAACTTCCTTTTTTTTATTTTTTTATCTCCTTTTTCTCGCGCTCGCACGCGCGGTACCGGAGCTCGCACGAGCCGCACGAGTCGTATCTTGCGGCTCGTCACATGCCGGGGTTCTAGAAACTGTCGACCCGACAGTGCGTTTTGTATCGGATGTGACGGCGCTTACAGAGCGCCACCGACGAAACGCGGAACTCCCAGACGCACAGCGCGAGGGTCAAGCTCATCTTAGTAGGACCCGCACCCTCGCACCCCGGCGCATTTTCATTAGTTCTCAGGGGCCCTCCAGGTGGAGCAGCCTGTATCAACGGCCACGCGTTCCGGCGTTCGGGTTTCATTCCGTGCTGACTGTACATACAAAATCCAAAATGAGAAGCCACCCTTAGCAAGTGCACACACTCTAAATTCCAAAAGTTCAGTCATCGGGTAGAGGTGCTTCAATTCGCGGAAAGGGGTGGACAGTGTTATCAGTGACCGCGTTGATCCTTCTGTAGTCGACGCACATTCGTGTTGATCCGTCCTTTTTCGTGACTAAAACCAAGGGGGGTGCCTACGGACTGCGCGATGGTTGCACAATCTTGGCATCGATGAAATCCTTGATCATCGCCTTGACGAGATCACGCTGCGCCGGCGACAGTCGACGTGGTCTCTGGGAGATAGGTCTCGCATTACCTGTCAGAATGGAGTGCTGCTCAAGCCGACAGTTTCCAACGTCAGTGCTGGTTCGCGCGAAGCAAGCCATGTTTTTCGCAAGAAGCTCGTGAACTTTTTGAAGCTCTTCAGGTGCCAGCGTTGAACCAAGGTTGAACGAGACATCTTCAACCGGTAGCGGTTGATGTTGAGGGCCGACAATTTCCAAAGCATTCGGGCGATCCAGGTCCTCTGGCGAAGGCAGGCTTGAGCAACTTACGATAGACGCTGTTTCGTCGTCGCAAAGCTCGATGCCTTCGACACTTGTGACCCCCCTAGCGACTCCGACAGTAGCATCAGAGGGTAGAGCCACTGGTCGAGACGACGGGTTGGCCAGGAGTACGTAGAACGTGCTCTCGGTCTCATCAATGACCATGGGTTCAACAAGAAGGCAGTGGCGGTCGTAGAGCAATTTTGCGCCGCTCACCTCTATCTTCGTTGATTGCCCTCGGACAGGATTCTTCAGGCGTGCTTGAACAAGCTTTCGGGACCGCGGAGGTATCAGCTGCTCCGTTACCAAGATGACCTTATGACATGTCGTAGGCGGAGGAATCGAGAAGCTATTTGCACCCCAATCGATCATGGCCTTGCACGCTGTCAGGAAATCGTCACCAAGGAGCAACTTTTCTTCCTCCAGATGTGGGACCACGATGAATGCCTGGTTCAGCGTCTGTCCGTCAGCTGTCACTGTGGCAGTCGCTTCGCCGAGGTTCGTGAGGGATTGACCACTTGCACCATGGAGACGGATGGAAGAAGGTTGAATCAGAAGGTGCAACTGGTCGGCGATGGAAACGTGGATGAGACTTCTCATTGCCCCCGAATCCAAGAAAGCTGTCAGAGGCTGTCCGTTCAGTTGAACCTGAATTGTTTTGGTGCCCACCGCTGCGCCACATGGGATGCGCCGAACTACTGATGACCTCTCGCAGGCGTCAGAGGCATCAGCTTGTCGTTTCCCTGCGTCGGTGCTGCAGTGGACTCGAAGCGCTGTTGCCACTCCAAAAATTCTGGTGTGAGCTCCTGCCAACACCGCGTGACGAAGTGGCCGCTCTTCTTACAATTGAGGCACAGCAGACGAACTTCCGGGTGACGAAACGAAGAACGCCGAAAATTCTGGGAAGCTTTTGATGGGCGCTGAGGCGACACGTGCTGCTTCCCTTGCTTCTCGCGTGGAGAAAGAGGCTGCTGAAAATGGCCGTCGTCCGCGTTCTGACGAGGCGGCGACCGGTCCTGCTTCAAGAGCGGGAAGGAGGACGCTTCCTTGGTTACCTTCGCAGCCTGAGCTGGCTCTGCAGCTACCGTCAATGCCGGTGTCTTTGATTGGCTGAAGACTACCTGGTCGAAGCGGAGGAATGAGTCCAGCAACTCATCCAACGAAGCAAAGCGTCTATCGAAGTAGTGCTTTCGTGGTTTGTCAGACAGTGTTGCCAGGATAACCCTGCATTTCTCCGCCTCCGTCTCCGGGTAGTTGCACTCGTCGATGAGCTCCAGTTTGCGGAAGGCGAAGTCTGTGCAGGACTCTCCCGAACGCTGACTTGCGCCGAACATCTTCTGTTTCGCTGTAACTTCGTTGTCCAGGTTGTAACGACGACGGAAAGCGGTCTTCATTTGCTCCCACGTCGTTACCTTGGTTGTCTTCAGGTGGTACCTCACCCACATAAAGTCCTTAGATGGTAGCTTGGATACAATCAATGGGATGGCCTCACTCGGTGCGACTTTAAACGTCTGGAACCAAAAATCCATCTGGTGAAACCAGGCGAGGACGTCCTTGCCTAGCTGAGGAACCGAGCTGACAGCCACATTGGTCAGCGACTTTGTCGGCCGGTCTGGTGTGACTGCAGTATCTGCGGCTGACTCAGCTTGAGCAGGAGCCTTTTTCTTGGGTGCCTTGGGCTTCTTTTTCTTGGCGGACTCGCTCTCGGAAACGTCTTCGATAGAGATTGCGCTGCACAGCGATTCGGCCAACGAAGTTCTCCTCATCTTTGCCTCGAGCTGATCAAGACGATCCACGACAGGCGCCAGCAGTCCGCAGATCAAATTCTCTGTTGCCTGTAGTTGTCTGCTGGTGGCGTCGTCGCAAGGGCGCGATATGTCCTCCACCTGGTCAATCGGTTGTGCAGAGGTCGCGTTCTTGAGCTCTGCTAGTTGTAGGCGTAGCTGATCCACCTCGGCTTTCAGGATCTCCGTGTCGCTGACGACTGATTGGTATGCGGCGTCCTTGGCGTCGTCATCCAGCCTTCGGAAAGCTTCGATGGAACGTTCCGCCATCTTGGAGTTACCTTGAAACCTTGGCCGTCCAAGCGACAGTGGTTGGTGGAGACCTGGTCGAAGTGAGCGCCGTCCCCACATAGGTTGTCAGCGTGAATTTGCTGAAGACCCGGGTCCCTGTTCGGGCGCCATATGTGACGATTTGTTGTGGTCGTCAAGAGAAATGGGCTCCGAGCTCAGGAAAGACACGTCAACCTCCGAGATTCCATGCAGAACTTCCTTTTTTTTTATTTTTTGATCTCCTTTTTCTCGCGCTCGCACGCGCGGTACCAGGAGCTCGCACGAGCCGCACGAGTCGTATCTTGCGGCTCGTCACACTGTCAAAACATTTTTTATCGCAAGCACATACGATTTGACAGCAACAGTTTTCTTGTCTCGGAAAACTTTGTAGCGATCTGTCATGTGAAATTAAACTTGTCCGAAGAGAATCAAAGCAGGATAACGAAGCGATTAAACGTAAACATTAAAAAAAAGCAATGGCTGAGTACTTAATTTGACGCAAAATATTTGATGAGGTAAAATTATATATAACGCCTTAAATTATTTGAAAATTGTAGGACACGAAACGAAAACAAAAGTATGTTAATATCACTTCACATCGGATTCTCTCCGACTAGTTACTTCTTGCTTAATTTAACAGCAAAAATGTATGACTTTTAATGTAGAGGTACTTAAAAGCGTTTTTAAATAGAGATGCACAAGAAAACAATAAGGAAATAAGAATGTGCTACACTGTGAAGTGCTATGTGAAATGTCCCTTTATGTGTTTGACATGAACTGTAGCAGCGTTTGTATTTGGGTGAGTCGGTAGATGTTCCAAGCACAATAAGACAACGCCATAACTGTGTATTTCTTCTACCTCTCCCGGTGACGTTACGATCTGTTTATTTATTTTTGTTTAAAATGAGTCTGATCATTTTTGAAAGCGGGGGGGGGGGGGGGGGGGGGCGGTAAGCAAACTAAACAACCAGGTAACAGATAAATTGGTTTAACGTGCTATTGAATTAGCAACTGTGATGTTATAAAAATGGTCATATTGTGGCGTCTTTTACTTTTGCAAAGACGCCCATCACTTTCGTTTTCATTGGTAGCAGCATTTAGCGAGGGCCCTTCGTTATGAAACACTTATGATAATGGCGTCCTTCCGGTAATAACGGGACACTTAAGAAATGTACTTGCTAATCTAATCAGCCACCTGACAGAAATAAAGTTTTATTACCTGCAACTCAACACAGAAGTTCATTAAATGACTATAGACCTTTACAAAAATAGGTCTCTGGCCGCCGCCATTTTGCGACTCGGGTGGCCCCTATCAGCCAAAACTTTCTGCCTCCCACCTGAGGTGTAAAAAACCGGTCAGCGCGACTTCTTTTCATGAAAAGACTTTTCATGAAAGTTTTTACTTTATTTGTTCATTCAGGATCCTTACCCTTTCTGTGCTATCTTCCACTGTGAGAACCAGTGAATACCAGGGCTCGTAGCCTCCTCGGCCTTCACAGGAAACGAGCTCAGAAAGCGAACGTCTAGAAGCCCGCGAAGCGGACCACTCTACGTTTTTCGGGGATTGTTTCCGTTAAGGAAGTCCCTAAAAAGCCTTCCCGGCTATGTTCCGTTCCCGGTCTTCGCGAGAAATAGGTGATAGGGTAGGCTGCTGGGTATGGGAGGATGGAATAGACACATTCGCACGTTTGTTCATTTGCCTTCGTGCTGTGAAAAAAAACAGCTCCCTTCAAAACGTGCCCCAAAACAAGCCGGATTCCGTCCGATACTTGTGAATTGACTATCGTCGACACTGTACATCGGATATACTGTGTTATTTGAGACCTTTTTCGACTCCCACTCGAATAACGCGGCACCATTGGGTACGTACCATATATGTTGTTCGATTGAATTATCGTTTAATTGCATGTTGTGAGCGGGAAATGCCCATGCAGTTAGGCTACCCTGTGTGGCTAAATATTTTCTACAGTTGCAGATTGACACGGCTGAGCGTAGAAAAGATCCTTATAAATTAAAACAAACATTCCAGTTGCATTTGTTCTGTCGCGCATGGACTCACCGAAATAGCTTTCATTTTTTGTTTTTGTTCCCAAACATAGTACAACGCTTTCTTAAAAACCTCGATAAATTATATTCGCCATAGAACACAAAAATAAATAAAACGCGGAATTTAACCTCTACCAGCGTCCGGAATCGTGCCTATGCAGGCTGCCACAGCCCACTGACGAGAAAACCCACAGCCCAGCGCAGTCGGGCAACACTGACGTGCACTCTCAAAACCAGTGACGCGCGCTGTAAATCGCTTCGTTCGTGACTGCCGCTGGAAAGGTCTATAGCTGCTCAAACACAACCTGAGAAACCTAGCAACAAATTTGCTGTAACGACGGCATGCTTTGTCGAAGAACTAGTTTATTTATTTATTTATTTATTCGGTTACCTACAGCGCCCTTGCTAGGGCATTATTGTAAGGGGGAAGACAGTACAAGATATACACAAATACATAGTACATAATAAACAGCAGGCTGTGTGACGCGGGAACATTGACAATGACAGCAATAGCAAAATATGTAGATGATAACACCACAGCAACTTTACCACAGAAACACCGAAAAAAAGATGATAAGATATTGACAGCAAGACAGAGATAACTAATTTAACAGAAAAGTTTGTAGCATTGTAAAAAATGTGAAATGTGGAGCAGAGACAATTTCAGCTGATAAGTTGTTCGAATCATGTACTGTACAGGGAAAGAAACTATACTTAAATATGTTTATTCTGCACCTGTATTCGTGGACTTTCATAGGGTGATCTGTACGGGGAGGCACATAAGTTGGTTCTTTTATGTATTGTTTTTTATTAATGTCATTTCTGTTATTAATCGTGTTATAAAATAAGGAGAGTCTAAGATATTTTCGGCGGTCAGCAAGCGAAGGCCACCCTAATTTGGTACATATAGCAGACGAGCTTTTAGAGAAATCATAATCGCCAGTCACAAACCGCGCTGTACGTTTTTGTATGCGTTCGAGCTCATCTATACTTGTCTTAGTGTAAAGATCCCACGCGGTGCAAGCATATTCAAAAATCGGACGCACCTGTGTCATATACAAAATTTCTTTGAGTTTTGCAGGTGCTTGCCTAAAGTTACGTTTAAGGAAGTTCAATGTGCGGCTGGCCTTATAGGACAGGTAATTAACATGAGAGTTCCAGGATAGTTCGCTGGAAAAGAGAACGCCTAGATACTTATATTCTAAAACAACAGATAAGCTTGTGCCACCAAGGAAATATTCCGCGAGAAGCGGTTATCGTTTGTTAGTACACCTGACCAGTCTAAAAAGACACAATCAACTTAGATACCATGGTTTATCGATGTAGCGGTATCATGGGTAAACTCTACTAATTGTGTATCGCAAGAAAATCCCGTCCTAAAGCCATGTTGCGTTGGGTGAAAAAAAAAATATTACCTTGTAGGTGACTAATTAAGTTAGTGTAAATCATGTGTTCTAGTGTCTTGCAGGAAACGCTTGCCAGAGAGATAGGTCTATAGTTAGAAGTTTTTGTTTTGTCTCCACTTCTATGTACAGGGACTACATTTGCATTTTTCTAATCAAGAGGTAACTCACTTTGTTCAAATGATTTTCTAAACAACACTATTAGATATGAAGCGACAGAGGGGGCACAATTGTTCAGAATATAGTTAGAAATGCGGTCTGGGCCAGGGGCTGAGCCTATCTTGATCTTCTGTAAGAGCAACGTGATGCCGTGCTCTGAAAACTCCATGTCATCCATAAGTGAAAACCCATTGAAATTCCGTAGGCTACCAACCATGCTGCCTGGCTGAGTGAACACTGACTGGAAGTACAAGTTGAAGCTTTCAGCCTTGCCTTCTAGATCGTTGCTATAGTCTATACCATCCACTACATCAGGGATAGTAATACTAGAATTTTTCTTGTTTTTTACGTATTTCCACACTTCCTTAGGGTTTCTTTTGAGTTTTTCAGAGAGAGTTCCTTCGTACTTGTTTTGTGCCTTGCACAAAACAAGTACGGGAAGAACAGTTTTAAGTAAACCGTATTGTAATATACTTTTCGAAAATGTGTAAGGCATTTTGTCTCGTACATATATTTCTGTATTTTCACGATGCCAGTCAAACGCTAGAGGCAGCGCTTTCCAGGCGGACCTCTAAAAGCACACACCGGTAAAATCAACTGCTAACCTCTGCTTTTCGCGTGCACGATGCAATAAACAGGGCTTTAGCCGCAAATGGAAGTGGATCGTGCATATAGACAGCAAATTTCAATTCTTGTCGGCTGCGAGAACCAAACTTATTCAACAATTTTTTGTCTCAAGAAGTCAAGAAAAAAACGCGCTTCATATAGTGCGGAACTCGGTCAAAGGACGCGCAGATACTGGCGAAAAACAAAAACCTCGAAATGGATTCGAAGAGCAAATGTGGTTGGCAGTCTTGAAGTAGTCCATGTACTTACTCATGCACTGTCACGCCTCGAATAAACAACCTGTTTTTAGAGCGCAGCTCTTAGGCGCCTGTTTCCGGCTTGAGCGGCGTCGCCGTTCAAACATTCAAATTCAAATGTTTGAAGGGTATTATGACGAAAACGAAAATAAAACGAAAGCCTAGTTCAAAGCCTCGAACGAACTCTCCGTCCCGACGTTCCCGGCTTTCGCAATTTAATAGCTTTGTTTCCTCGAGCATCGAAAACTTGCGGTGAACGAGTAGAGATGCTGAATATACATTTACGAAGTGCCATTTATCATGCGCTCAGTCTGACCCGCATATCAAGCACCCCTCCCCCCTCCCCCTCCCCCTGATTCAGTTCTAACACTGTTCCTGACGAAGGCCGGACTCCGGCCTAAACGCCGAAATGAATCCGTTCGTTGTTGTTGTTGTTTCACCGAAGGTTCTCTCTCTTTCTCTCGGTATATATATCTGTATATATCGAGAAAAAGAGTCATTATATATATATATATATATATATATATATATATATATATATATATATATATATATATATATATATATATATATATATATATATATATATATATACGTATATATATATGAGGGGAAAAAATTCGGCAGCAACGAAAGTATATTTTGCATTTGGGTACATGTCAAACGTCCCTGACGTTGCGCTCGACCACTTTCGATTTCTAAAAAAAAATTCATGGCCTTTTGCCGCATTGTCCGTAGCCATGCTCTCAAATATTTTTGACGAAAACATTTTTTTGATAGCGTAGGCGGGTGTTAGCTTTTAAAAATATCGTGAAACTAGGTATCACTCCATAATTTATGAAAAATCCGATTTTTTATGAAACACCCAACAATATATTTTTTCTTAAATATGCACGGCTTTCGACTTGCGATGTGGTCGGGCTTGTGCAGTTTTGTTTAATTTATTTTATTTTAACATTTTTTTTTAATTTTTTACATTTTTGGTATTTTAACGCCGGGATCCCTAATAGCCCCCTACGCATACGCTGCGACGGCACTTTATCAGCGGCGGATCGCTGCGCGCGTGGCCAATTGCCCTTGGCCTCTTCGCGGTGGAAATGGTCACTGACGATTTGGCAGGGGGCGACCTGGGCCAACGTTTGGATCCCCACGATGCCCAAAAACTTCACAAAACTAAACTGTTCAACTGAACTTGTATGCGTGAGCTAGTGCAGCGGGAAGGTTGAGCAGTGCGGATAGTATAAAACTACATTGTATTATTCATTGCGTCTACATCAGCAAGCTGTGAATCTAAGACTCATGATTACTACTGATCAATTCGAAAAAACAACCTTCAGATATGCAACAATTTTGCTTCCTTTCGTTTGGTCCTCGGCGAGTCAGAAAACAAAAATTTCTATGAATCGTGAAAAAAAAAAAATATCCCGAATAGGCCTAACATTGCTACACTGGTAGGACTCCTTCGAGCATAATTAGATTCTTCATAGCCGCTTCTAGCCTTTATAAAGGAAAGGGAAGGTAGAAGGCGGAATTCTATTCTGCGAGTCACTCTTGATGTAATCAACACCGTGAAAGGTATTTGGAAACAGAGACCTGATTATCATGTTACGCCATACTTATAAAAACAAAAACAATTTAACACGAATTAGATGACAGACCGGACACAAACGACGAAGAATGTATTCAAGTCTGGCTTTCGGTGCGAACTCATTACTTTCTTGTAACGGCGTTAACTATGATTTATTTGACAATTTTCAGAACTCAGCGCCATCTGTAGCTCCTGGGCCAAGTTTCCAAATTAGCTATAGTTTGGGCATGTGCTCTGAGCATATTTTTAACTCGAGGACTCGGTCAGCGTTCGGCGTCAACTCGGCCCAGCTCGTATCAAAGGCCGAGTGCTACGTCAGCATTCGGTGAGGACTCGGATCCAATCAAATGCCTCGCGCCCAACAAATGGCGACCTCCAATGTTGATTGATATTTTTTTTTAAAAGGGTCTAATGAGGGTTATAAAACTCGCGCATAAGACAAAAGAAAAAAAAAGCCTCGCTTGTAATCTTAATAGCCGCGTCCCACTAGAAAGACAGACAACAACAAACGACAGCGACACACGACAACGAGCGACAGACGACACCGGCAGACAGCCTGTCTCTCGGAGTCCGCCGTCCCACCTGGCGGACACGACGCAGAACACGGGGGCAAGGAAACTTGTTTCCTAGTGGGACTGGAAGTTGTCAACAAAACACTTCAAAATACACAGACAAACAGAGTCTGGCGACGCGGTTTTCGTGTTTTGCTCTTTGGACATAAAACGCGCCGACAAACACGGTAAAAGTGGAGATGATT
Organism: Ixodes persulcatus; assembly: GCA_013358835.2. NCBI lineage: Eukaryota > Metazoa > Arthropoda > Arachnida > Ixodida > Ixodidae > Ixodes > Ixodes persulcatus. The sequence continues at coordinate 445,314 of JABSTQ010010670.1, forward strand.
ACTTTATTTTTTATTAAAGCTTCCGCTTCTCTTCATTTGCCGTTGGCGACTTTCCGCAAACAGTCGTGACAATGGACACCAAACTTTTGCCGAACTAGAATACCCAAATCGTTCCCATTTTGGGCAGTTCGAGGCATTCTAGGTGAGCGCCATGGAATTTCACGCCGATTTTGAGGATGTTTATAACTTCATATTCGAACGATCGAGGGCAGGTGTTTTTTGGTGGACAATGCGGCAGTCCCGATTATCACAAAACGCGATGACAAGTCTCTCGTCTGCCGGAATGGCTTGCCGCAGAACGTCGTGTCCTACTTCGTGGTGAGCGGTCTTACTTTGGTCAGTCCTCGCACATGCGTGTATCCATCCTGATGTAGGGTCGTAGTCTTCGGTGTCTTGACGCACCACCTCGCGCACCAAGTTTTTGCAAGGAAAACCGGAACACGACCGCCCGGCGCCAGCCAGCAAGCCGCGCCCGCGACCACTACGTGCCATCGAGGGACACGAGCAGCGGGGACGAGGAGTGGCCGGGAGTGGCCGCCAAGGGCTTCTCGTTCCTGAAGAAAGGGTAGAAGGGTGGGAAGGGAGGCAACAGAAGGCATAGACGGGCGAGGAGGATAAGTTTGTCTCCGAGAGATGTTGCTCAGGGGCCGGCGCCAAGGTCAAGTGCGACGTCGGCCAATCATAGCCACCAGATTTCTCGCCGACTTTTTCTCCAAGTGTCCAGATTAGGGCCCAAGAACTCGTCCGTCGTCGATCGTTTGTCGGCGCTTCTCGCGGGTGTTGGTCGTTGCAGTGGGACAGCATCGGCGACACGGAACTTTGTGGTGTCGTTGGACAAAAAACGGTGTTTGTCGCTCTAGTCCTAATGGGACGAGGCTATAAAGCGTCCATTCATAACGGACCTTTCTTTCAAGTAAGCTTCTGCCTAGGTGTACACTTTATCCCAAGGCCTCGCTTCCCGCTGGCGCCCTTTTCCGAAAGCATCGTTCAGCACGACCAACAAATTCCGCACCTATATTTATTTGCACGTGCTTAGTGTTTCTTTGACGATTTGATAATTTTTTTTTTGTGGTATCGATAGTATGGGACGTAAAACGCAATACAAAAACGATACAACGATATCATATACTAATGTCTTCTGAAGGGCTTAGACGCGTTGGATTGCCCTTTATTTGGAGTTCACAGACAACTCCCCGGACGGAGCGATCGTTACGTAAAAAAAGGTCAAGTTGTAAACGGTTAGCTTGAGAATGCAGAAAATCGGTTGCTGCAGTTCTTTTTTTTTTTTTTTTGGCTACACGTTTTCAATTGAAAATTTTCAACGCACTAACAAAAAAGCCTTTCAGCGTCAACGTATACAACAGCTCTCGAGACCTAAAGTTTACTCCACATAGAAAATAGTTTGTTTCAAGCCTACACGAAGAAAACAAAATCAGTCGAAATAGACTAAGGCTTGATGTAACTTCCTATCCCTGGGACAACTTTCAAATTCAAACAAAAGTTTTTCAAAAAAAAAGCTAAATTGGCCTGATTTGGTTAAATTTGCAAAGCGACGCTTTGAGTCTGTGGCGAATGCAGTACGCCTCTATTTCTAGTTCATTAGGGCATGGAGCAACTGCTCTGTTTGCCTTTTCGCAATTTTTTGCTTGCGTGACCTTCAACGTTGATTAATGGCAGTGTCAGTCGCAGTGCTTTCAGAGAAAGACGAGGCAAATGTCTATGTGAATTTCCCGGCAAAGTAATCTGGCGTGGACCAAAGTGAAGAGAAATAACGAGGTAAGCCGCCCCTTGCCCCGTAAGTTGTCTGGTGTGTCGGAAGCGGAACGTGTGCCATATTAGAAATTCAGCACGGGACATTGCGGTCTCTGTGACAATGAATCATTGTGTTCGTAGGTACGTTTTTGAGGACCACGCTGCGCAGTCACGCTTTCTGGGTGTTATAGTTGTTTAAGGCGGAGTTTTGTAGAGTTGAGATGCAAGATGAATGAAGGGAGGTAGGCATTATGAAATATATGAGTAGTTAAGTTTGAGTAATATGAGACAGTTGTAGCTCTTAGTTGTTCGAGGTTTAGTTGCTCGAGAGCAGAGGTTGTGTTTCTGCTTAAACGTATGAAAATGAAAATACGTTTCCTTGAACACGGTAATATTTAAATTGTAGGTAAGAAAGTCGAACAAAAAGTTATTCAAGGACGATATTAATATTGTTTTATAAATGCTAGACTAACCTCGGATGCATGATATACCAAGAGATGAAGATGCAATATATAACATTTGGAGAAATGGGACAACTTAGGGCGGTTTCCCAATTTTTACGCAATGCGAAAATCAGTTTTATGCTAAGGCTAAACCGCGAAACAAAAAGAAAAAAGAAAAAGTAGTCCTTGCCGTGTTAACCAAGTTCTTAATTATTAGATAGGGCGACGATGCGGATTACAATCGCTGTAACATTTTTTGAGATAAAAAAGGTATTAAAAAAATTAATAATCTGCGTGATGCAGCTACTGCTGGAACCAGTTGTAATTTTTTAGGATATTGCTCATGGGAGGGGAGGGTAGGGGGAGAGATAAAGCACGGCGAATGGGATTTGCTCTCAATGAACCGCACAGAGGCGCCAAGCGAGATGCCATAGCTTACTCAAAATAACAGGGGGGCACTTAAGGTTCGCCTTTAAGGGTGGAACGTGGCAGCCAAACATACGAACTCCCCCTCGTTCCCACGCCACGCAAGCGTGTCTTTGTGACCTAAGAAACGTGTGTTTGTGACTTATTCAGTAACGTGTCTGACTCGCAACGGAAGGGTCGTTGGCTCGAATCGCGCCTAAAATTCTTCAAACTTTTTTTTTTTAAGGAAAGTGAATTATTTTATGAAGTGAAATCGTTTGATCTTTATTTCACAATACATGGCATGTAATTACATCACTTTCATTCTACGCGTGACATCACGTTTCATATGAGCCTTGTGGCTTGTTTGAAATTCCCGCGCTGTGGCGTCGTGACCCTATAGACCAACCAGAATTTTCTCGTCCTGCGAAGCCGGCTTTTTAGCGACACGGGCTCCTTAACGCTCTCGCGTATAAAATTGAACAAGATGCATTTCTTCGATGTTGCACAAAGTCTCCTCTGGCTTTCCCAATCATAAAAAAAAAAAAACACGATAAGGTTTGTTTCATGTTCTGCAGACATTATTTGGAGCTCAGATGGCCTATCCGAAGGCCACACAAGTTTAGGAGCCGAGTGGAGTTCGTGAGATGTTGTGCCAAAATCCCACTATAAAAAATATAGAGCGACAAACAAAGACAGCTGATACACGCAGGCCCCAAGCACGCTCAGCATGCACTCAGTTATCTTTGACTCGCTCGTGCTTACTTCACGAGCCTCCCATAGGTACATTCGTGTGCATGCTGCACGTGCCTGGGGCTTGTTTTTGTTCGTCGCTATTGTGGCGCTCGATTTTAACAAAATGGGACTGACAAATATTGGAGGGAAAATATTTAGAGGGAATGATTTCACAAAGAGAAAGAAAGATACGTATGTTTCTTTTGAAGGAATGAAAACCGCTGTTTCTCTTTGTTATGTTATTTAAAGGTTTATCTTGGTGTTGTTAAGTATCCGAAGAAGAAGAAAAAGCACATTTGAAACGTCGTCTTAATCCAAGCGTTGCGCCATACAGCATAATTCTAGATTTCCAGGGACAAGCGTCTCATCAGTCCTGCATTGCACAGTTATTCTGCCTGGAGATTTCTGTTTTTACTTTACCCTGAGATGTCTGCGGGTTCAATTGTTGAAAACTGAAATAAATGCCCAGAAATGTGCACCATACAAACCTGAAGAATGTCATCAAACCACTATGTTCGGAGTACTTACGAAAGCGTTTCTTTCGACGCTTTCGTAAATAACGTAACTAAAACCTTCCCGTGACTGCGTACGCAACGCACCTGGTACGGTCTTCACAGTATCTTAATTCTGAGAGCGCGTGCAAAAGCTAACAAGAGATTAAGTTTTTTTTTATTTTAGGTTATAAAGTGACACCGAATGTCACGTATTTATGCTAAAATGGGATGACAGCTTTCGTTGTTGGTTTTAATTAAACACACACACACACGCACGCACAGACAATCACGCTCACACATACAATATATATGTATATATACCGGGTGTTCATTTTTAATTCGAACAGATTTATTACAAAAAATCCGTAAAAGATGCACTAGTACGGTTTGTTCAAGTGAGTTATACGGCTAGGGGGACATTATGTGGGTGGCTAATCCTTGCGAGAAGTTGGCTAATTACTTAAAGTTCGTTAATTTACTTTTTAATTAATGAAAATAGACATAAGGTTCCAATTAGAAATTTGCTCAGCGTCGTCGAAAACCCCTAAATCAGTCATTTTCAGAAGGACTTTGAGCGCGTGAAAGACGTAGTAGTGAACTGAAGTTGATTGATTGATTGATTGGGGGTTTATGGCGCATCAGCAACTAAGGCTATATTGCGCCAAGCTTAGACTATTGGAATTCGGGTTTAAGAAGAGGAAAGAGCTATAGTAGCGAAATACATAATAAAACCATGAACATGAATGCGTATAAGTGTAAACAATATGACAATGAATTTAGGATAGAAAGTAAAATCACAGTCGGTGTAGAAGGTCGATATCTGTGAGGAAATAAAAAACACAACTGTATGAAATGAGCGGTTCGTCACCTAGTAGTAGGGCAAGGTGTAGTGGAATGTGTTCTTTATAAAGCAGTGAGAAGTGTTTATACCGGCATTGGTCATACATAGGACATTCAATGAGTATGTGCAAAATACTTAGAGGTAGGTTACAGTGCACACATTCAGGGGCATCCTCCCCGCTCAAGAGGTGTCTATGTGTGAGACGAGTATGACCGATTCGTAACCTACAGAGTATGACTTCATAAAAGCGCTCCTGATGTCGGGCTTTCTCCCACTCGCCTAGAAAAGGTTTGATTGCGTTATATAGTTTGTTGCTGGTTTCGCTGTTCCACTGCAGCTGCCACTTTGCTTTGATGCAACGTTTCAGAGAGTTGTGGTAATCTTTGTAAGGTATTTGGTGTGTGTCAATTTCTCGATCATTAGCAGAGCTGGCTGCGCAATCAGCTGCTTCATTTCCAGGAATGCCAACATGGCTAGGAACCCAGCATAAGACTATGTCAAGATTTTTCTTATCAGCCAGGATAATCTTGTGCTTTAACTCAGAGACCAGTGGGTTTTTTACACGGTTCATTGATGCGACTGCCTTCAGAGAGCTTAAAGAGTCGGTGTAGATTACAGCATGAGAAAGTCGTTTTTTGATTATGTAATCAACAGCCAGCAGCAAACCATAAAGCTCTGCTGTTAGTATAGAAGCTTTTGAATTTATTCTCTTCACCTGATTTACCGATGGTCCCACCATAGCACAGCCTACTACCGAGTCTCTTTTTGTCCCGTCTGTATAAAAACTAGCATACTCGTGATATTTGGTCTGAAGCTCAAAAAAGTCCTGCCTTATGACCTCCTGTAGAACATTCTTTTTGTTATACTTGGTCAGTGTAAGGTCGCAATGTATGTGGCAGTTGTTCCATGGAGCTATATCTGGTGGGTACTGGACTAACGAAGGCTTTGCATCCATCCCAACAGATTGTGCTGCAGTATTATTCCTCATCGAATAAGGGGGGACTATGGAAGGTTTGTTTTCAAATGTGCGTTGGATCTTGATAGTCTCAATAATATCTCGAACGGGGTGCTCCGCGACAGAGCGCACCCTGACAGAGTACATAAAACCCAGGGAAAATCTCCTATACTCAAGGGACAGTTTGTTTGCTTCCGCGTAAAGGCTAAGCACTGGGGAGGTGCGAAATGTACCAGTAGCCAATCGCAGTCCCTGATGATGAATAGGATCTAACATCTTTAGAACTGATGCCCGAGCAGAGTTATATACAATACAACCATAATCAAGCTGAGAGCGAATGACTGAGCGATAGATACGCAACAGACACAGTCGGTCGGAGCCCCATGATACATGTGACAAGACCTTAAGGATGTTCAGAGATTTAAGACACTTGAGTTTTAAGCACTTAATGTGTGAAACGAAAGTCAACTTGGAATCGAACACAAGGCCCAAAAACTTGTGTTCATTTTTTACAACAATAGGAGAACCATACATGTTCAAGGACGGTTCCTGAAGAGCACCACGTCGACGAGAAAAGCTGACACAAGCTGTTTTTTCGGGAGAACATTTAAAACCATTTGTATCGGCCCATCGGACAAAATTATTGACCGCAAGTTGGACGCGACGTTCACAAATTGAGGAATTACAGGATGAAACGGAGATCTGGAGATCATCAACATATAAAGAATATTGCACCGAAGGAAGAATGGCACGCCCAATGGAATTAAGTTTGACGATAAAAAGAGTGACACTCAGTACACCCCCCTGAGGGACTCCATTTTCCTGTAAAAACTTCTTAGAGAGAGTTTTTCCCAGCCTCACGCGGAAAGTACGGTGCTGCAGGTAACTCTGTATAGCACTCAACATTCGGCCACGGAAACCAAGATCGAATAAATCTTGCAGTATGCCGTAACGCCAGACCGTGTCGTATCCTTCTCCAAACCAAAGAAGATGGAGAGACACTGTTGCCTGTTGACAAACGCCTCACGTACGAAGGTCTCAAAGCGAACGAGATGATCGACAGTGGACCGTGCTGAACGAAAGCCACACTGGAACTTATCAAGGCAGTTGTTTCGTTCTAGAAAAAACATGAGTCTCTTGTTAATCATCCTTTCTAGTGTCTTGGAAAGACAGCTAGTAAGAGCTATTGGTCTGTAGCTAGATGCACAAGAGGGATCTTTGCCGGGCTTCAGCACTGGTACAACCACAGCAATCTTCCAGGAGGATGGAAAGTGGCCCTCGAGCCAAACTCTATTAAAAAGGTACAAAATTAGTTCCATAGTGGAAGGATGAAGATGTTCGAGCATTTTATAATGAATACCATCTGGTCCAGGGGCAGTTTGTGTGGAACAAAGAAGTGCCATTTGAAGTTCGTATAATGTAAATAGAGTATTATAAGGTTCGTGCGTGCCACCTGATGTGATAACAGCTTTTTTTTCTGCATTGATCTTGTGTCGCTGGAACGTTTGAGTGTAATGTTCGGAACTGGAGACGTTCTCGAAGTGCTCACCGAGGATGATGGCCTGTTCCTCAAGACTTGCAGGACACACTCCATTCCGACTCAAGAGTGGGACAGTGAATGCCCGGTAGGAGCCGTCAATTTTATGTACGCGATCCCAGACTTCCTTCGCAGATACAGTGCTGTTAATTGAAGAAGCGTACCCTCTAAAACTTTTTTTCTTCGCTTGCCTTCGAATCCACCTCGCCTGGGCCCTTTTTCTTTTAAATTCAATAAGATTGTGTGTTGTAGGGTAGCGTCTAAATATACCCCACACTCGATTTTGTTCTTTTTTGGCCAAACGGCAATCTTTGTTCCACCAGGGCTTTGGTCTCCTGGGTAGATACGAGGACGTCATGGGGTTGGGGAGAATGGCGGCTTGTAAAATGTGCTGAGTGATATGTTCGGTGGCTCTATCAATATCGAGATCGTCGAGTGATGTGCATGCAAAAAGAGATAATTCTTTGAAATTAGGCCAGTTGGCATCTCCGAATTTCCAACGAGGAGAGCGCGTTGGGACCGTCATGGGAAGATGGTTAAATTCTAAGATGATGGGAAAGTGGTCACTTTCGTGAGGATTCGGGATGACCGTCCAAGAAAGCAATGGGAATAATGATGGGTGACAGATAGATAGGTCAATGGAAGTGAAAGTGTGAGTTGCTGAGCTAAAATATGAAGATTCATTTGTGTTTAGCAGGCACAATCCCGCAGAAAGCAAAAGACTTTCAACAAGGGCCCCCCTAGAATCCCGTCTTTCACTACCCCACAGGGGATTGTGTGCGTTAAAATCTTCTAAAAGTAAAAAAGGTGAAGGAAGTTGATTAACAAGGTCTTCTAGCTCCTCCATATGTAACTGATAATTGGGAGGTACGTACAAAGAACAGACTGTAATTATTCGATCTAACAAAATGCGTGTAGCCACTGCCTCTAGTGAAGTCTGCAGGGCTACCTCGTTAGAAGGAACTGAACGTTGCACAACCACCGCAACACGTCCAGCTGCGTGAGCTGCATGTGTACGGTCCCTACGAAACACCTGGAAGTGTTTAAAGACATTAGTTTGGGTGGTCTTTAGGTGCGTTTCCTGTAAGCAACATGCAATGCGCCGGTCTTCCTCTAAAAGATAGCTCACATCATCGTAGTTAGGCAGGAGGCCTCTGCAGTTCCACTGAAGGAAGAAAGACATTTATCTTCAATAAAGGAAACGCTTCAATAGGTGTGTTATACAAAAATTGTGAAATGTAGTTTATGTGTCTTTTGGTGCCACAATCCGTGGGATAGTTTTCTTTTTTGCAGTGCCCTTAGGCCGTCCTGCAGCCTCGCAGGAGGCCGAGGAAACCGACCCTGATCTAGAGAGAGATTTGAGTTGAGGCAATAAAAAAGGATTGAAAAATAATGTGCCTCGGTCTGCTCCAGCGTTAGCATTGCAGACTTGATCCAATTGAAAATAAATAAAAGTGGTAAAGACCAAAAAACAAAATTTGAAGTATAAAGCCAATTGGTAATAAAAAAAAAGAGAGAGAGATGAAGATTTAACTTTTCAGCGAGACCACCGCCAGGGGACCGGGCTCGGTCTGATCAGCGGCGTCTATTGTTATTAATTGTGTTCCCCTTTCCCCCCCTCTTCCGTCTTGTCTAACAACCCTGATCTAGAGAGAGGAAGGTCCTCATCGTGCCCACATTCATTTTTTCATCCAATGGGACCTTGGGTCCTTTGGGCGGCAGAGGTGAATCTGACCGCCCAGGCTTTGAAGAGCTGCCAGAGGCACGGGCAGGCAGCCCCCGACCCCGGCCAGAAGGGCCAGCTGGTGCCAGTGACGGCACGTCTGGCTCCTTGGAGGGTGCAGTACCCTCCTTAGAGGGCACAACACCCTCATTGGAGCATGAAGGCGGTGGGTTGCCCACCGTCTTCGGACGTACGTAAAAGGACCCTTGTGGAGATAACAGGTCTTCCAAGGAAGTCTGCGTCTCCACGGATGCCATAGACAGTGGGGGTCCCCTTCGCACTGCCTCGGCATATGAACCCCTTGCCTTGAAGGCAAGCTGTTCTCTAGCGTCTTGGTAGCTAAGATTGTGTTTGGCCTTCAATGTAATTATCACTTTCTCTTCCTTCGATTTCGGACATGTGCGTGAAAATGCAGGGTGTGGTCCGCCACAGTTTATGCATGTATGGTTATTTTCAAAAATGTCAGCGACGTGGTCAGTGGCACTACATTTCGCACAAGTTTCTCGGCCACGGCAGTTTCGGGAGCCATGCCCAAAACGCTGGCAACGAAAGCATCGCTTTGGGTTCGGAACGAAAGGACGAACTCTGCAGTTTAGATACCTGCCTTCACGGTGGATGGCAGAGAGTGGAGTTCAAAAGTCAGGACTAGGTGTCGGGTTGGTATCTCCTGTCCGTCTCGTCGTAGGGTGATTCGCCGCACGGCTACAACAGCACTCCGACGCAGACCTTCAAGGATTTCCTCTTCAGTACACTGAAGGAGGTCGTCCTCAGAGATGACGCCGCGGACAGTATTCAAAGTGCGGTGCGGGGTTACAGAAACTTGGTGTTCGCCTAAGCTTGTCAACTTGAGTAATGCTGTGCTTTGAGTTTTATTTTCTACCTCAACGAGGAGGTCCCCAGCAAGTTTTTTTTGCCTTGTAATTCTTTCCGATCGTCTGCTCTAGGACCTTAGAGACAAGGAAAGGTGACATCTTTGACAACGGTAGACTGTCGTTTGCAGCATGAAGTACAAGAAAGCGTAAAAAGGTGTCGGGTTCTTTGGCTTTTGCAAAAGTAGGGGGAGCGGGGCGAACCCTTTTGGGGGGTCGCTCTGCTCGGGGTTTTGAAGAGAGGGGCGCCATAAAAAGGCAAAGGGTGTTCGGAATCTGTGGCGCGCCGCCCACCACGGAGCCCAACGAGGGAATAGGTAACACCCCATAACAAATATGGCTTTGCTGGAAGCATTGCTCTATTAGCGCTACCCAGAAACTATAACCAAGTGTGGATCTGGTCGAGAGTATCTGTCACCACCCAAGGTTAGCCCTTGCCGCCAAAGGAGTTGAAAAAGGAAAGAAGAGAAATTAGAAGAGTGAAAAGGAGAAGATAAAGGGGAAAGAAGGGAGGGGACAGTAGAAGGAGTGGCGACTAGACTGAATCATCCTGGCCGGGCCTTACCAGGACTCCCGTCTATGAGAAGCGGGGGCCGAAGTGGTGTATTGCCTCGCCCGGGGGGCCCCGAAGGGTCCAAACCTACCCCGGGCTTGGCTCAACCACCAGGATGCCCTTTTCCTTTGACACGGGAAAGCCACGCACAGCCATACGTGGGCGGGCGAACCCGCATGGCTCGGGGTCCGTGGTGACGCCACTCAGCAAACACCTGCTTTCACAGGTGCCCCCTGCGGGGTGAACTGAAGTTACCACTCGTGGAGCAGGTACAAAGCTAGAGGTTGCGATAAGGCGCCCGTGCGATTTTTCCGTCTCTTATCTAGCCCCAGCCTTGTACCTGCTCCATGAGTGGTAAATTTAGTGCACTTCTACGCTTCTCACGCGCTCAAAGTCTTTCTGAAAATTACTGAATTAGGGGTTTTCGATGACGCTGAGCAAGTTTCTAATTGGAACCATATGTCTATTTTCATTATTAAAAAGTTAATTAACGAATTTTAATTAACTAGCCAACTTCTCGCAAGGATTTGCCACCCACATAATGTCCCCCTAGCCGTATAACTCACTTGAACAAACCGTACTAGTGCATCTTTTACGTATTTTTTGTAATAAATCTGTTCGAATTAAAAATGAACACCCGGTATTCGCGACTCCAGCGACCTATAGGGGGCGCCACCACCAAACAAACATGGCGGCTGAGTCCAGGTCGCGTCGGCTCGGCCCGGCCGCCTGCAGGGGTGGCGCATTCAATTTAACAGATTTTCTTTTGTTTAATGCCCAATTTTATAGGTATTTGAACTGAGACGGTTAAGTGTAGCCGGTGCGCATAAACTTGCAGAGCATAGTTTTGTTTTTCCCCTTTTTTTTTATTTTCATGTCAAACTTTTGTTTCGGAAATTTCGTTCAAAACCGAAACTATGGGCTCCGGAGAGACGGTAATAAACTCTAATCAGTTTTGATTAACTAAGGAAAGCGGCGATGACTACAGAATTGTTCCACCGAGAGTAATTTTCAGCTAACTCGCATGCCTCGACCATGCAACCATCTGACCGTGAAATCGAGCTTTTGTGCGCATCCGCTTTTAAGAATCAGCTCCAATCCTCTGCTCGGGCAACAATACAGGCTGCAGGAAAATTACGAAAATTAAGCAAGCGCTTCTTGAGCCAAGGCATGTTAACCCGCTGGCGCCCCACTAAGCAGCTGATACTCGTATTTCAATTGATTTTAGTAGCAATCGAGAAGTCATTTTGACGAGCGAGTTATGTATTATATTACGCACTATGTCCCACTAAAGCGATATTAGTATATTATTCTTGTTGAAATATGAGCTTAGTTGACTATCTATTAGGTGAGCTGCTGAATAAAAGTATATTTGACAGAGAGAGAGCTACTTGTTAAAGTTAGCCAAATGGTTCTAGCCGGTAGCACGGAGACGAATGCGGACAAACTGATGAGTGTCTTCATCGAAGATTCACGCAGAACCTCTCTGCATTGAACTTGACTTCGAATCCTGAACAGATAAAATGAGTATTTTTTTGTGGCCGGTCAACCTGAGCAATGTAAACGTATATTGCTGCTAATTTAGACGGGGGTATAATATAAATATTAAAGGCACGATAGATCATAATAATGTCGTGACAGTTTCTAACCTTGCGAGACGCATCCCCCACCTTTTGAAAGCAGATAATTTCCCTCATTAATCATATGCAGTGAGCAGGTTTTCCTGAACCAAGTAATTGCGAAATCAGCCCAACTCCTTCAGTGTGGTTCAGAGGCTCTTTTGGCGAAAAGCAGTCAAGATGAATAGCCAACGCACCGACCGGCGTGGGTGGCTCAAACTTGAACCTAATCGAACACAACCAAACTCAAGAAAAGCAGCTATCGAACCTTTCCATTCACTTGATTGCAACATTGGTGTTCCCTCCAGTGAAAACACCTCGCCTGTCGTCCTTAGTTCACTGTTCTACATCCTTATAAAGAAACTATTTATGAGTTACCAAGTAGTCGTCACTTCGAATGTGATTCGAGACAGACAAGAAATCGAAAGCACGCGACCGTGTGTTGTGGAGGGAACGGGCTTTCAAACACGTGATAGAAGAAAACAATCTCTGGGGCTTCACCACACTAATGAACACTCAGGCAAACTTAAGAAATTTTCGGAACTTTGTCAAATTACATTGTTCGTCACCGCGCCGACAACACGTCCGCCGCGAAAGCCAACCGAGACGCGGAGGGGAGCGGAGCGACCTGGACCGGCTGGTTCCCGGTTTTCCCGTTTGGTGGCGTCCGTTTTGCTGGAGTCGCGAATATATGAATGCTTATTTAACACAAAAAAGGGGCTATCAATTTTGTGTGGCCAGCTTTGTTTTACGCTGATTTCTTATAGAGTCGCTCTATGGGGTCGCTTCGGTTATGTCTGTCTATATTTTAAAAAAAAGACCACATATCTCACGCTGAATTTTTTTTTTTTAGTCCATACAAGTATATGATTTATAATCAATTTCGCCAACTTGCCAATAAGAAGGCCGGAGTGTTCTAAGAATGGACAGGCGCCAACTTTCGCGTAAATCACTCGGACATTTAGTAACTGCGATATGCGGAGCAGGTTCGGCTAACATCCCCTACACTCCCGTTCACCCCCAAACCTGACAGTGCGGTGAAAATCACACGCTGGTTGAACCAGTCCTACGTCCACCTTTCGCCTCGTGATATCAAGCCCCCCACCGCAGGGAGCGGGGGTCAGGTGATGACCGGGAGGTGGTTGACTTGTCCGGCGAGCGGGTAGGTCCCTCCGTGCTGTCTGTCTAGTGGTGAACGGAGGATAGCCTCTAGGGGGTAGCAAAGCCGTAAGGCTGGGTTTGCCGCGCCACCTAAAGTCACGTGACGCGAGGCACTGGTCGCACACAAGTGCTACCACAGCTCTTGGCCGGTGTTGTTCAGTCGCGTATTGATGGGTCCAAGATAAGTAAACTACAGCACGTGCGTTGCGCTAATAACTTAAAACAAAAAACAAGAAAACGTGCGCACCAAACGCAAGCTTGCATTGGCAAGCTCGGCTTTTGTGGTCGCATCAGATGAAAGCCAGAAGTCCTACCCGACAAAAGATGGTTATCAAGGAATGTGAATTCATTTATGGTGGTAGGGTTTCTAGTGATTTCCACGCTCTTTGAAAATCTCTCCACTTGGGCACCATCCCTGAAGCATGAGTCCAGCGCATCTGCCGGCCCCACTCAACTTCGAATTTTTCGGAAACAAGAAAACTGACCAAAAGTCTCTGTATTCCCAAGATAGGCGCCGCAGCAATTCATAGGAGCGAATACGCCTCGCAAGTGGGCTCATTTTCGTCTTCTGGGCATGAGAAAGGAGGTAGCGGTGACGTCAGAACGCCGAGTCCTGATTGGCTGATCACGACTCCCTATCTGAGCGTCGTCTGCTCCTTTGCAACGTCGTCTGCTCGCAACGTCGTATGCGTCTGTCTTAAATTTCCTGCGACTTTCGGAAGTGCAGGTCTTTACGAGCGAGCTCGACTTCGCCTTTCAGAGAGGGCAGACGAAATAACTCGAGCGGTACGTTGTTTTTGTCTAACAACTAGCAGACGCGCATCAAAGAGGGAAGTCAAAAGACTCACTGGCGAGGTGTCCCGAGGCGCCGAGGTTTGTTTGCTAAAAACCGAGAGTGTCCGCAAATACTCTCCCAAATACTTTGTCCCTCCTTGCCTGTGCGGCGAGACTCCTCACTCTTTAACGGCGTCGGCGGGTTGGCGCAGTTAACGTCGTCTGCTTTACGTCTGCTAGTCAAAGCGATGGCTGTTTTACCTTTCCTGCGTCTGTCGGAGATTCACCGCTTTTTCACCGGCGAGAGTCACCACTGCCTCGGAAAACAAAGAAATGACAAGAGGAAGAGATTGACCTCTTAATCTAAAATTGAGGCCAGCGATCAAAGTATAACACGGGAAGGGTTCACAAGGGTCGCGCGGGCGTATTCCATTCAGCACGCCAGCCGGCCGTGGGCAGGCGGTCTTGGCCAAGGACCGTCGGAGCACCGCTGCGCGTGAGTCGGAGTGCCTGCTAGGCCTATCTGCCGAGCTCGCTTGGTCGGGGTCGGTGGAATCGTGGCCGTTGGAGCATTTCCCGGGTGTTTGTGGATCCAGCGTTCTTGTTCGTCGTGGTTTATTTCGAGTACTTTTTACTTTTTTTCTTGCTGCTTGTAGTCGGGACACGTGAGAAGAGCACGTACAAAAATAAACGTCCGTTGGTCGTCGCGACCAAGTAACTGGGCGACGCTGTCGGCCATGCTGATTTGATCGTAAGAAGTGCGTAGGACAGCTTAGGAGCTGTCGTAGGATTCCGTCGTAACCTGCGCAAAACTTACGATAATTTCGTTTCGTGAATACGAGTTTGATCTTACGTTTTGTCTTACGCACATTTTTGGCGTAAGATCGTTTCCTAAATTTGGCCTCTGCACTTTCGGAAGCCGCAGGGAAGGTAAGACAGAGGCAGACGACGTTGCGAGCAGACGACGTTGCAAAGAAGCAGACGACGCTCAGATAGGGGGTCGCGATCAGCCAATCGGGGCTGGGCGTTCTGACGTCACCGCTACCCCCTGCGCAAGAAGCAGACGAACTTGCCCTCCGCATACAATTCGAACAAACCAGACAAGGCGTGAGGCGAAGGACCGGAAAATAAACGAGAAAGACAGAAGAGCAAAGACAATAATCTACAACAACAGTAACAAGAGATTCAGAGGGGTAAGAAAGGCGCATTCTCGATTGTAAATAAAACATGAGTCACGCTGAAGAGGATCATCGTAGATTTGGGAGGCAGCTCCTTCTCGACTTATCCGGCAAATTTTTTGAGGAGGGGTTAAAAAAAGTAAAATGGAATACTTCCCTGCCCAAGCATCCTTGACCGTTACCTACGCCATCTCTCCCTTCTTTCGTTCCCTCTTTCAGATGATACTAGTTGTTTTGTTCCCACTTCTTTTCGGTTCCCACGCTCTTTTTACTTTGGACCCACTTTTGCTAGCACCGGAGTGTCAGATTCGATTTGTTTCGTGGACATTGGGATTCGAGCTTCACGGGATTCCGCTTGCCAGGGAAAGGGAGCTGCATCTCACCGCGTCTTTAGAAGCTAACGGTCTGCGCAGTGCCCCTATATCGCCCGGGCCTTGGAGCTCCTTTTCCCTGTAATGTTCGGTATACTGTCTGACAGGGCGGACGAACATATTTTTTTCTGTTTTGTGCGTTCTTACTTTATCATTGTCCGCTCTGAAAGAATACCGAAGAAAAGAAAAAAAGGAAGCGGCACTTGTCACAATAACCGGCAAAGTTCGCAGAATGATTTTCGGGCAGGGAAGTACCAGTACTTACACAAGCAAGAAAAACATAAATTATTAACGTGTCCAAGACACTTACCGTCATGCCTCGGTATTACGCAGCTCCTTAATATGAGGGACCCTTTTATATAGGCAGTATTTTAGGGTAATAGCGGGCAAACACACGCGTTCTTTGTATATTATTACGAACGACTCACATTTTTGACGACATTTGGAGGAAAGGAAGTGTCCATATTATGCGACATCGCCGTTCAAGAACCTACTCGTACGAGATGGTGTATCACGGATAGCACCGTGCCGTCAACGACAAAGACGAATAGCACAAAGAAGAGGCACAAAATATAACGACACGAAGCTCGAGGTTCGGTGATCGGTATGCGCGGCGACACCATCGAGCGTCGTCTTCGACGGTTTCGTTGTCCGTAAAATATGCCGAGTATCAGTCTGGTGTTCTCTACGTAACATGCCTATTGCTGAATTACCAAAGCACGAAGGGAAATGCTCAGAATGCAGGTGTACGCTCCGCCCACGCTCGCCCTCCCCCGTATAAAAGATTCGAGGTAACTACCCAGAATCAGGCATGGACGAAGGCGCTCGCAAGATGCCACTTGGGTTTAGGCTTTTGTTTTACAAACGCTGCAGACGCCAGGACGTGCGGCGCGTAGACCTGCATTCCCTGCATTCCCTTTGATGCTTAAGTAATTTGGCAGTAGGTCTATTCCTGATCATATGTGGCGAGACAGGATATTTTCTACAATAGTAAAATGACATTGATTTTCCTAATTACGACTTAAATATTTTTTGACGAATAAAATATATGTAGGTGCACGTGAAAGGGCCGTGAAAAGAATAAAAAAAAAGCAAACAAAATACAACGCCACTCCTCCCTATGGACATCCTAGGATGTCGGTTCCGTTGAATCGAGAGACTAAATTTGTCACGAGAGAGTAACGTATAAATGAGAGCAGCTATGAACCAACAGGCTAGTCAAGCCCGGACTGACCGCAACATGTCGCTTGGTACGGACATAAACAGCAATTGGGTTGGTCTGTAGCGAGAGGTCGCCCGTGGCTTTTCCCCAAACACTTCTACACTTCTGTGAGCTAATATTAGCCGCCCAATTACTGCGCTCATTAGCTACACGTAAAGATAGGGGCTAGCACTGCCGCTGCAGGTTTGCTCGTTGAATGGTCCGCAAACAAACGTTATCGCGCCGGAGCAGTTATTTGTTGGAATTTTTTTCTGAACCGAACGTACAATTAGGTATGACTTGACAGTGTTTACGTGCGACGTACTTTATTTATTTATCCTAAAGAATTTGGAGCGGCGTTTTTAAGGGGAGTTTTTCGCATGACCGATTTACAATGGGGCTTACATGGAGTTTGAAATGAACAAATAATTTAATTTTCACTAACATTTTTACCTATCTTACGAACAATATTTTTTGCCTAAATAAATTTGTAGTCGTAACTTTCCCGAAAAATCTTGCGTTGCATGTTGTTTTTTTTTCCACCAAATGTGCCTATATTAGCAGCGGTTATGAAACACTTTCATTTTTGTTTTTCTGATTTACCTATTGCCCCTTTTTGAGTGCCAAATTTTGCAAACGGCAAACTCCGGATAGCTAAAATTGTAGTATGAAATATAAAACCCGGACCAACGAAAGTTATATTTGATTTGTTACTAAAAAAAAAAAACAGTACCGAAAAACTTTTGTTTTAAAATTTTTTTGTTATTGTTTGAAATATATGCTGTCGTTTTTTTACGAAGAATTAATGACTGGGTTTCAAAATGCTGCGTGTTCCGATGTGACTTCGTCGTCATCGAGTATGTAGTAACTGACAACTCAAGCAAGATACGTCGTGTGGGGCGAGTCCTGAGAGTTTTATTAACGCTCCACGGCCAATGAGGATGCGGCATTAGCCGAGAAGAACAGCAAAGGAAGAATGACGAAGCAAGCAGCGTAAACATAGTGAGACCCCCACCGTTCCTCTTCGTGCTAGAGAAGTGTCTGCCTGGCTTGTAGCTTGCATCCGACCTCTTAAAACATTTCGTCGTAGTACATGATGCGTAGACAGACCCCCGCGTAACACTACCCTCTACGACGCCGGAGGAGCGGTGATCGTGAAAGTGGCCGAAGCGACATGGTCATCTGCGCGATCTGCGGGCAAGTCGCGTGGACGGACGATGCAGAGACAGTGGTGGAAAGCTTTATTGTGTCATGTCAACCGTCTTTCACTGCATTTAAAGCGCATTGTTACGCAACTAACACTTTATTTGTTTTATTTGTGGCTTCCCCCCTTTTTTTCTTCTCATTCCACCGTCTTTATTTTAAGACTGTTACAATTCAGTCTCGATATGTGAGCTTTATATAATACAAAATAAATTATACATCATTTGTACGTGAAGTTAAAAAAAGTACAATCTGCGTCTATAAACCGAGCGAGCAAAAGAAATCCTTTTCATTCAAACCAACCATTTCTGCACACTTCGTTAATCAGTATTACTAAAATATAGCATAAAAGTAATTACACGAGCTTCTCGTTTGCCTATCTGTGTGCCCGAATAGCGCGCGTTTTATTCGCAAATAAAATGATAGATGGCTTCTGAAAAAACAAAGTGCAACACTGCCCCGGTTCTTTTTGGCTATTTCATTTTTGTTTATTTTTATTTATTTTTTTTGCTACACCAGTGCCGCGGAGTTGTCACTCCACTGCGATGTTTGCTCGGGTGTGACCTAGATAGAGAAGTCAGGATGCCATTCCAACTATACTTCGTCTCACCCTACGATGGACTAAAGGCAAAAGCTACGGACCGCCAGATCCAATCCCGAGCCACTTAGAAATTGCGTATTGCGCTTTGATACGCGTATAAGTTCCCGCGTCTCGGATCACTGACGGAGATGGGCGGACAGTGGTTCGAATCGAAATAGCACTGAGTGACTCAAACAATTTTACATCGCAAAAAAGAGGCTGTTTGCAGTGTCGAAGCTAGAGAAATGATGCAGCGTTTTTGGGTTCGGAGCATTATTCGTCATCAGCACATAGGTTATCACACTTTCTCTAGGCATGTATAGATGTAGCGTGGAACATGCATTGGTACTTCTGGCGGCGGCCTGGCTTTGGCCCGTAGTCTCCTGATAGACAGTGGGTAGGAGCAAAGAGAAGCGATACCGCGGACGAGTCGCCATGAGAGTCCGTGTTGCGTTTCCACGGCCGCGCCGCCGAGTCAAACGGTTATCGCCATCAACGTGACACCAACGTGACACCAGCAACACCAAACGTGAATCATCATGGCACTCTTCGTCGTCTTTGTGTATTCGTCATGCCTCGCTAAAGCAATCTCGCGTAGGAAAAGAAGCCCAGGATCTCACGGCGAATTTATAGGGTGTGGGTATTTTTAGCCGGTGATTTAGAAAAGGACGAGCGCCATGGAGGCATACTTTTGGGGCTGCTCAATGGGACAATCGAGTCATATACCGTACGGAGTATATATTGTTTCCGTATTCTCTGATGCTCTTCGCCAATGTCGCAGTATTGATTTGAATCGACAACGAAAGCATAAATGACACGCAGACTGGGTTCACAGACGTTTTTTGTGTGCAGTAAAGTTTGACTCCTAAACGAGGACGCGATGATGAATAATACACGAATAAGCCGACCGCGCTTTCTGCGCCGACTACGTCAATGCACCACATTGAAATGATATAGGGTGTCTCAAGTCACCAGGCTCTCTTTAAAATGGAGCGTTAAAAATCGACACTTGCACGTTGCAATCTATACTTTTCGTAAAAGGTGTATTTCACAGGTCAGTTTTTTCTTGTAAAATTACAAAGCGTAGTTTTTTTTTTTTTTTTTGTAAAACATAGGGTCAAGGAACTTGCCAGGGTCAACGGCGGGCGGCGACGCAGACGACTAAAGCTTGGTTCAGACAGTTGCGTTTGACTGCGTTTGACTGCGTTGCGGCTGCGAGAAACCAGGACATTCCTGCTGCGTATGTCGCGTGCCAAGATGATTCCTTGAATTGGATTCCACGCTTCATACGAAGTACAGATGTGCCGGTGACTCGCTTTCGGTTCTCGCCGCAACGCAGTCAAACGCACTCAAACGCAAGTGTCTGAACCGGCCTTAAAGCCCGGTTCACACAGTTGCGTTTGACTGCGTTTGACTGCGTTGCGGCTGCGAGACACCAGGACATCCCTGCTGCTTATATCTCGTGCCAAGAAGATTCTTGAATTGGATTCCACGCTTCATACGAAGCACAGATGTGCCGGTGACTCGCTTTCGGTTCTCGCCGCAACGCAGTCAAACGCACTCAAACGCAAGTGTCTGAACCGGCCTTAAGTCGAGTTGTGGGGCGCGCTAGGCGCTCGTATTGATAGATGGCGCTACCTCCGCATTGAGACTGCTCGCGACCACCATGGTTAATAAATTAACATAATCTTTTTGTAGTGTATCTTTCGTTAAAAAATAAGTGTGGACAATAAAAGCGAAACCTAAAGTTAAAAAAAACGCGTTTGCATAATGACGGCGCTTTTGCTGCCAACGAAGTTCGTCTGAGTGTCGTCTGCTTTCTTTCGCTGGAAGGCTGCACCGTCCGACGCTCCTCCCGACACCATCTATCAATACGCGCTCCAAATTCGCCCCGCAACTCAACTCGGTTGTCTGGGTCACCGTCCGCCGTTGACCCTGGCAAGTTTTTCGGCCCTATTTTTTACAGAAGGGAAGCTACGCTTTGCAAATTTACTAGAAAAAACCGACCTGTGAAATACACCTTTGACGAAAAGTCTAGATTACTACGTGTAGGCGCCGATTTTTACGGTTAACTTTAGATCGAGCATGATGACGTGGGACTCCCTATATATCAAAGAAACACAACTGCAAGTTGCGCGTTTTTTTCTTTGTCTGCGAATAATTGATGTAATATTGCGGCGCGCGCCGCTGACCAAGTAGGCAGCACTCTCTTGGCCCAACGGTTTTCGTATTTGCCTTCCACGCAAAAAGCCAAGGTTCGATGCATGGCCGCGGGTACACATTTTGTTGACTCTGTAATATGATGTTCTGGTAAATTCGAGAACCGTGTTCCTGCTTCGAGGATATAATATTCTACTCGCCCAACTGTCTACGTCGATTGTTTCAGAAGCCCACGCGTGTACAAAAGGGGCTCCGCGTGGCAAGCCGCAGTCAGTTTCGCCCCAGCGTTCGATACTGCTGTTTCGCCGCCACCGACGCCTGCGACGCTATCCTTTATCTATTTTGTTTTGGGCACAAGTTCGCCTCCCCGTGAAACGTTTAGTTTGCTTCAGTTTCGTCACCTCATCAATTGTCACTTGTGACAATACTACACATTTTTATTACTTACGTTGACGCGAAAACCCCAAAAACGAATGTGCAAGGAGGCACCCATAAATAGGGGAAATAAAACATACTATGAAAAAAAGGACACGTCTAAAAAAAAATAGAAAACGAGGGTCGACATACAAAAATACACAGGGTGAAAATAAAGAACTAAAGACTGCGTTTGTGATCATTTCTTCGGGGCTTTTTCTTAAGCCGTCCTTGACTATCAACACTCATCCAAACACCAAAAAGCTGATTTTGTTTTGACCCCGGACGAAAGTAGGTAATTGTAACGCAAGCGGGCCAAGTATATCTTATTCGATAAGAAAAAAAAAAAACAAATTACGCATATGATTTTAATATATATTTTTAATATATATTTTTGTTTTTTACAGTTACCGCTTAAAGAAGGCTTGAGCGTGAAACCTCCCAATTTCTTCCGCAGCTCACATCCGGGAGTCTTCAAATCATAGTGTTCCCACATTGTTCGCTCCCACCCAAAGCGTGCTCTCGCCGACACTCGGAAAACGATCGGCGCTTCATTCGGCGAAGCGTGGGGGTCGGCGACAACAAGCCGCCCTCAGTGCGACGCGCAGGCCAACGCTTGAGACGCCGAAAGAGACGCGAGGTTTTCCGCCTCATTAAAAAGCCCACCTGCACGTGCCTCGGCGCGCAAACCGAACGAACCGCTTGCCTCCAACTAGCGAGACTGGGCCACACTTGGGCCCAGGCATTCCCGTTGAAGAGAGAGCGAGAGAGAAAGCGAAAAAGATATAGATACATAATGGACAAGGGAAGGAGAGGGGTGACTCAATTACAACAACGTGCCATAATTTCCCGATCCGTATGGAACGCGGCGAGGGACTGGGTACAGATGTTAGCGCCAAGATTCCGGCGCTGCAGGCTGCCGAGGGTTCACACTCCGTTTTCAACCGCAATGAACCGAAGCAAGGGCCTACATTCGGACACCGCGTTCTCACGTCCGGTTCCTGCGGTTCTATAGGCTGAGCCGACGAAGGACAGCAACGACCTGGCGCGTTTCTGGAAAGGTTCATTGGTTGGGGCGGTGAATCGACGCACTGACGTAGCGGCCTTCTCGGCCTTTCACTGGTACAGACGGGTTTCGGCCTTCTCTTCGATCCACCTTAGGGTCATGGGGGGGGACGGTTCTCCGCTTTATTCAGGTATTACTCGTAGAAACCCGGCGCTTGTCCGAGTTCTTGGTAGGGGCTTCTGAGACTGGATTGCGGCGTTACGCTCCAAATTAGGGTCACTTCTTTTCGTAATGAGCGCCATTCAGCGAAACTGAGCATTTGTGTGCGGAAGACGGGAGACCGCACAACAGCTACCCTTGTGGGCAACTAAGGTAGAGCTACGGCCCTGAGTGCGTGGGCTGCGGCGCATCCCAATGAGGATTTTCTCCGCGGGTTAGCCTGGTCGGGATGGTTTCGAATGGGGACTGCGGACGCGCATTGTAAGCCATGGCGCGAAACACTACAGGGCCTGAATGCAACTTCGGAAGTGTAACGAATTTATGATAGCGCAGTAATGTATACGCAACGGGGACTTTTCGAATTGTGCAGTGCTAACGTAGACGTCAAAACCGTGTGAGCGAGCATCAAAGTTAGGAGACTATGGCAACGATCGTTTCGGATAGGGTGAAAGCGGTATATTGTGTTTCTCTTCTTTGTCAGCTTGAGAAGTATAAGACAAACGTTTGACTTAGTTCGTTACCTCGATTGTCGATGACCTCAATCTACATTTCCGATGATCTAAGCACCATTGTAGCCGAATATGTAAAAATGATTAAATTTAATGCTTTTTTTAGAATGTAATTGCGTTAACAAAGCATGTGATCGATCAATGCTAGTAGCTATGAACTTGATTACGCTTTACACAATTTCTTAAATGAGGTACAGTCATGTCTTTTTAATACGTGACTACTTAACACGCCCGATTACAGCCGCCATTGGTGACTTTTGCTTGCTTATCCAGATTCTGAGCCACTGAATCGGGCGTTTACGAGCCTTGAGAAGGGCCAACAGTGGAAAGAAGGACACTGTAGAATTCAATATGACCATGAACTGTCGTGCTGTGGTGTTCATAAAGTGAAGTAAACGTAATAAAAGGACACAAAAACTGAATGTAAGTTATGGCGGCGCCCATGCAAAGCTGCTTAAAAACTTCTAAAGACTAAGTTAACAAAATGAATTGTGTAAAAACATGCAGTTCTGTCTCGTTGTTTTGGACAACTCACATTATGAACGGTTGGGGGGGGGGGGAAGAAAAGCGTCCACATTAACAATAGATCACTGTATTAAGTTAATAAATTATCAGGTAAGGAGTGCTTAGTCCAAAAAAAAAAAAATCACAGATTTCTCCGAACGAGGTACCTCTCGACGAGCATGAATATCAAATATTCGGCATTTCGCGTACTCTGTAATGTTTTGCCCTTATTGTAACATACTGAATATGTGAATATGTGAATGTCCGTACTGCCGCGACGTCTTCGTATATTATTATCTTCTGCAAAGCGGTATCCGTTCAAGAATCTGTCCGTGCCGACGCATATCCCTTGACTAAGTTAAGACAGCAGATTGTATGCTCGAAAAAAAGCAGGTCAGACGCAACCCGTGCACGGCGGCCACACATCTCAATCTTTTTCATGGCCCGAAAAGACCGAGAGATAGCCGTCGTACCATTAGTGAAACGACCACCGAAGCTTGTCTAGGGTTACTTAAAATCGAAAACAAATGATCCAAGCGTGACCTTGCGTGAGGCTCTGTTGTAAGTAAAATCCGAATCTGCAGTGAATGCCAGAGAAAAGAAAAACAAGAAATAGCTAACGAGGGCGTTTTGCGACAAACGTAAAAAAAAAAAAGAACCTTTTGCGCTCCAGTTACAATTTGCTAGAATAGGTAAAACAAAAAATAGCCCTTTTTTATTTCTAATAATTCGATTCATTTGCCGTGTCTGCAATTGCAAGCGTTGTAGACAACAATGTGCAATGTCAGTCTTATTGTCTTTTTAGGGTTTATTTTTGGTGCTGCAGCGGCACTATTTATTGTCAAAATGTCAAGTAAGCGTTAAATTATTAATGTAACTGTTGCCTCTGCTTAACATCACACTCTGTAGCCACAACGAGTGTGGGAAAAACTATAACTATACATAATCTACGCTTCAGAGAAACGCCATTTCAGCCATCTCGTGGCTTGCAACCTTTGCTGCCAGTTATTCGAAATCTCGGGAAACAGTTTCCCGTCCTCTACACCTGTTAAACGGTCCGCGACAGAGCAGAAGAATGGAGAGTTTTAGGGAACGGTTTTCTGCCCATCCGATACGCTACGATGGACCCTCCGGTGCTAACTGCGCATATGCTACCGGATAAGACTCGCGCATGCGCAGTGCGTACCGGAGTGCCCATCGTACCAAATCGGACGTGGAAAAACGGTTCCCTAAAAGTCTCTAGTATCGTCTGCGCTTCCTAACACCTTAACTATAGGTCACGTTTTCGATTCGGAGCTATGATCGGTTTGCGTTCATTTCGCACTAGCCAACAAGATGGCGGCGCGCAAGAGAGAATCGGGGATTGTGGTGTCGATACTCTAAACGTAACATGCCTCGTGGCTCTAGTATAGTACCATCCTATCCTCTTAGTTGTTGCAATCTACACTAAGGCTTCAACGGGGATTTCGATGTGAACTTTAACAGGAGCCATATTAAGTTCCCTATGGATGCACTCGTCGATTAGGTTTTGGCCCAAAAAAAACGTCGCAGCTTTCGCTTTAGTCGGCCAAAGTGCCAACGCCGATCATACGTCGCGTGATTTCCTTTTCGTAAATACTCTCAGTATTTACATAGGGCTGCACAAACAGCGCGAACACGAGTTGGGTACCTTTGCACTTTCATAAGGCAAAAACACGATAACAAATGCCGAACGTATCACCACCTGGTTGTTGCTCAAGATGAGCAACTTCTGTCAGACTGATAGCTTTAATGACAACTTCTCAGTTACTTGACAGAAACCTGCAAAAGGCGGCTGTTCTTTGTTAGTCTTTTTTGTGTGAAAAAAAAACGAAAAAGGGGCACCCACTGGTGCGTGTTTTTCATGTGTGACCAGTCATTGTAATATAACAACCGGAGGCAGTGCACAAAAACTTTTTTTTCTTTAAATGTCCCTTTTACAGTCGAAGAAATAAGCTCATTGCCAATGCTGGCACCCTAGTCATTGTCTCGCCCGGTGCGAAAAAAATAATGTGAGCGGAGGTGTTGTTTGGTGGCAGGGTTGGGGGGGGGGGGGGGATGCAACTTGGCACCCAGTCAAAGTAAAAAAAGACCAACGCTCTTAGTTTTCTCACTTTAGGAGGTGTCGGATGTCCTGGGTCTTGATAATGTCCTATCTACTTTTTTTTTTTTTTTTCAGCGTGCCCGCACGACACAAAGCATGTCCGGTATGTGCTTTGTTTTCTCTTTCTTTTCCTTCTTTGTACCTTAATCAATTGTTATTTTGGACTTTGCTTGTAAAGTTAGGGGCGCCACGGTTGCTTCATGGGCGCCCCAAGTAGCACACTTGCTCGACCCAGGCATGGGCCAGACTGGCGCGAGCTAGAGCCCAAGTATAGCTCGGCCCAACCTTGAGCCTGTCTTAAGCCCAGGTTTGGGAGAGGCTGAAACCTATCCCTAGATTGCGCCCAACTAACCCAAGTATTAGCCCGTGAAGTGTGCAGCTAGGGGCGGATGTATGTCGACGATTATATTTTCTTTTATGTCGGTTTCTAGCGTGGAATGGGAGCGCCTAGAAGTATTCTAAAATTCATCTTACATTTATCTCCTGCGTTCGATAGAAGGCTTTGTTGATGCTTTATTGGCCCTCGGCGCGCCCGTTGCAACCTTACGTCAACATGCCGGGCCGACGCTAACTCTCTCGCTTAGTCTGTGCACACGCTCAGAGAAATAACTTTCTAGAGTCACACGCTCTACGCACGAATAAATTGTGAAGGCAGCGCTGAGCATCAAGGCTGGCGTAGCTGAAATTGAGGTCGGCGCTTGCGTGGGCTAGAGTTTGCTTCGAGTGTAGATTATTGTCGCAAACACACTTTCAGGTTACTTCGCAGACAAAACAAAATGTGTGAAATCGTACTTATTTCCACCATCTCGGTCTGTTTACAATCAAAACTAAGAACTAACAAAGAAAGGAAGAGTGAGAAAGCGTCATTTTCTATTTTCTTTTCGTAGAAGAACTTATTCCAGGATTCGTTTATCCGATTCAGCACCGTACCTCGCTAATTGCCCGTAAACGCAGTAAGAGTGCCCGCCTCTTTTTTTTTCATGGCCTAGTTTTATTGCAAAAAGAAAAAAAAAAGCTCAGTGGTTTGCAAAGTTAATCAGAACCGCAAGAGGTATATACCGTTTATAAGAGTAACAGTAGCACCCCCAGCTCGCCGTTCGATTGTCAACCCGGTGGAACATTTTCTAAGCCGACTGCAATTACTGTCTCTTTTACTCTCTCGTTATTTTAGCAATCTCTGGCTACTTTCTGATTTCGCCCAATTCATTACGTAAAGTTCCCCCTTTCCGCTCCTCCTCCTTTCCCATCAGACAGCTGTTGAACCATCAGCAGTCTATTGTTTGGTCGATGGAAGCGCAATAGACTGCCATTTGGATGTCCTTGCCTGGCTGTTTACTGGGCTGAGAATGGCGTCCCCTTGTTAGCGTGGACCGAAGCGAGGGCCACGCACGAGCCACCAGAGTCAGTCGCGGGGAGACAAAGGGTCACGTGGTGCTATGAAAGAGGAGCTGAGGTGACCGAATCCCGAGGTCACGTGGCAAGCTGTGCCTCGTTCTCATTGGCTCCACTGGATCTCCAGGGATAGCCATGGTTCGCTTAGGAGCTGTTTAAAGTAAAGTGCTTGAGCGCTGTTTTGTGGCCGACTCCAGCAAACGGCGCGAAATGTTTTTCGCGGTTCTGAGTGGAGTGTGTTTAGACGTGCGCGCAGTTGTTCGGTGATTAGCGTGTGATGGGCGGTTTAGTCACTCTTTCTGGTATATGTATTCCTCGTTGTCATTTTGCTTCTGACTGCAGTTGTTCGCTATACATATTTCTTTTTGCATTTCTGCCGCGTGATGTGTTATCTCGCTTGGCTGTTACTCTCTGGTAGCACAAAACCGGCAGGGTCATCGGGCGACGTCCTTATGTACTTAACCTTATAAAACTGGGAAACGTTAGACGACGCACACGTGTACGTGTAATGTGATGGACGTGACGAGCTCGCTAGTCGCAGCACTATATCCTTTACCGAGAAATAATAAAAAAAAAGATATGTACTCACACTTTGATAGTGAATGCTACAGAAGTTTGAGGATCATTCACCCCTCTACGTAAACCGCAACTCACGTAGTTATAGTCTCCATTAACGTTTCGGGCGGTGAGAATCGTATCCTTAATCGAACTAGCAGCTGACATTGCAGCTATGAATGCTTGTATCCTTTTTTATATTACGAGCCAACGAATCAACTTAAAATGAAAACTCCGCAAAGCAATCATTTGCGTAGTTTGATAAAAAAATTGAAGTGAATGAAACAGAGCAAATAAAGCGTGACCAAACGTATTTGTTTACAGCTGGTTTGTCCAATTGTTTCGTGTATTACGGGCTGTATAAATTTTGACACCTTGGACCTTTTTTTTTTCTGAAGTTCTTTTTGTATGAGCATTACTGGCGGGTTTGCGGCCGGCACTTGCGACTCCATAAAAAAACGAAAAATTACGTTTGGCGACTTTTAATAGAATATTTCGTGACGAGGGCGAAACATTTTTCTGAGCTTGTCGTAAAGCGCCGATTGCAGACGGACATGGCGGAGATGCAGGGAAGTCTTTGATAACCTGCGGTCCCACATCGTCTGAAGAGGCGCACGCCATTGAAAACCCTAAGGCCACGACTGCACTTCTAGAACGTTATACAAACGGAAGTGTGCAGACACCATCTGTGACGCGCTCCTTTCTTGTATGGCTGTCTCGTCACACTAGGCGTACACAAATTGGGATCCGGTCAAATGGTCCCGGTCAAAATGGTCCCGGTCAAAATGGTCCCGGACAAAATGGTCCCGGACAAAATGGTCCCGGACAGAATGGTCCCAACTGCCATTCCGGACAAAATGGTCCCAGCGTGGCATTATTTATTTGCTGTTTGCAAGTTTTTGTATTTTCTACTCTTGATGGATATTAGCAGCGGCTTTTAACTCTGTGCAGACTGGAGTGGACATGAATGCACGCTAGTGCACACACTACGTGAAGGGCTTCGTCCCTTGAACGACTTTTTGAGGGGTGTGGGTCATATGAAT
The DNA here is from genome assembly GCA_013358835.2 of Ixodes persulcatus. Taxonomy (NCBI): domain Eukaryota; kingdom Metazoa; phylum Arthropoda; class Arachnida; order Ixodida; family Ixodidae; genus Ixodes; species Ixodes persulcatus. The sequence goes on from JABSTQ010010670.1 coordinate 473,632, forward strand.
ATATTTTTGTATTAGGCCTTCGCTTCAGCAGCGTCCACTTCTTGTCTCTTAAGTGGTCTATGTAATAAATACGCTCAAAATTGCGAAATCAATTTTTCATTTCTTTAATATACAATGTTCAGACAGAGCGATGCTGTTTCTGAAAAATAGAACAAGGTGGTACGACAGGTTCATTTAAAAAAAAAAAGACCACGTCAAGAACCTGTAGTACGTGTATGATAATGATTTTGATTCCGAATATCGTTTTGAAGCTCGATAGCGCTAATTTGAAAACAGGTACTGGCGATAGCAAGATATTGACTACACACGTGGAATATATCGGTAGAAATCAAGAACCTTTGAGAAATTGAGCTACATGGTATAGATAGAAGGGATTTAAAATTTGTTTCAAATGATTATAATGAAAATGTTGATATTATCCTTGAACGTGTGTCAAAATAAAAGTACCAAACCATTTTGTCCTATTAAGAGCGCTCAAAGTATTGATAAATTCACCTGGGACCATTTTTTCCGGGTTGGCACTTGGGACCTTCTTGTCCGGGACCATTTTGTCCGGGACCATTTTGTCCGAGACCATTTTATCCGGGACCATTTTGACCGGGATCATTATGACCGGGACCATTTTGTCCTACATACACAGAAATTGTATGCAGAGATGTCGGAAGCACACACATGTGGGAAGCAAGCGTGCTACAAACATGCTCCAGCCGAGTCGGCAGACATTTCTGTCCTCGTGTCCGCAGAGAAACTCCGCGGGCCTTTCGTAGGATGTTGGAGCAGCGTGACTTGGGCTTAACGTTGCTGCCCGAGTGAGAAAGAAGTGCAGTTGGCCTAAGAGAAAGGCCAAAAGTTTTGTTACAGCACAAATGTTCACCACAGAAAACATAGAGTCCCAAACGGGTTCTAGACGGATGCGAAAAAAATGTCGCCATCGAAATCTGGGAGGTTTTTCTAGAGCTCTTTAAAAGAAAGAGAAAAAAAAAAACTACCCTCTTGCCCCCTCTCTCTCTCTCTCTCTCTCTCTCGATATATATATAAATATATATATATAGCAAGAGGGTAGTTTTTTTTTTCTTTTTTATTTAAAGAGGTGTAGAAAAAGCTCCCAGATTTCAATGGCGACATTTGCGCGTTTATGTTATACTCGCCATCACTTTTGAAGTGAGTGAAAACACTAAAAGGAGATCGAAGATGTTATCTTGTTTCCAGTTTATAGATACAACCTCTACTGCTTCAAACAAAATTTCTCAAAAACACCCGCTGTCAAAAAAAAAAAATGCAGGAAGTTTACGCGGTGACTGTGCGTTGCATGGCGAGAAATGTGGTATTCCTATGTTGCTTTCCGAGTGGGCTGCCATCGTGCTTTCTTTTAAAATAAACATGCAAACTTTTTTTTTAAGGCATAGTTGGGCATACATTTTTGAGGCCATACGAGCATCTAAGGAGAAAATAAACTGCGAATTTTATATTCAGAACCTACACTCGGAGGCAGTTTCGCGTATCCTCCCGACGTCGCCGATCCTTCCTCGACTGACATAACCAAGATTTCGTGCAGTGGCGTCCTTCAACCTGCGACGTGAGTCTAGCTCGACTTTTATTTCTTGTCCCCTCTATCGGAATGCAAGGGATGGAGGGCGGAATGGTCGGGGCGTAGCGGAGTCGCACGTGGCGTGATCGTAGATGCACTGAGGGAGAAATGCACACGTGCGAGAAGTCTCGACACGATTGTCCGGGTCCAGCGTTTGAACGTGGGTCTCAGATGTTTATGTCGGTACTCACCTCACGCGCACACGCGCGCTCGAACACGTCCACCAACTCTACAATTCAGCCGGGGCGAAGTGGCGTTCTCTACCCTAGCGACAGAGTTGATGGTAGCAAGCGAACGCAGAGCGGGCTTCGTGAAATCTTCCGGTAAGAAAGGGGAAACCAGAGAGTGAGAAAGAGCTTCAATTTCACATACTCCAAAGCCATGAATATTGTAAGATTGACCGACATTCGTTTTTTTTTTTTGTATTTTCAGGTGACATATTATTATTATTTTTGTTTAAGAGATAAGTAGGGTGGCAGTTTTAATATTTAAATTCCCGATCCAGACAGTTACATGAGCTGGTTCGGAAGTGAAAACTGTTAATATTAGATTCGCAGAGTTGGAACTCAAAACAGTAAAAAGGAGATAAAACAACAAGAAAATTAAACACGTTTACAAATCTTTGTAATGCGAAATTAGATCGCAGCTCTTGAGAAGGGGATAGCAGGGGAGGGTACCGTGGAAGGGTATGCCCCACCCCCCCCCCCCCGTACCCTCCCCTCCTCCTTCTTAACCCGCTAAGCGTAGCGGGGAAGATTTCCTCGCTAAATTTGGCGGGAAAATATTCTTGCTAAATTTAGAGGGTTAAGTTTCCCCACTAAATTTAGCGGTGAATTGAGGTCACGCGACCTCAACACCATTTCAGTTTCCCCGCTAAATTTAGCGGGGACGATGACGTCACATGACTTCGTGTCAAGTAACCTATGAACCAATTCAGTTTCTCCGCTAGATTTAGCGGGACAATTGACGTCATGTGACTTCAACACCCATTCAGTTTTTCGCTAAATTTAGCGGGGAAGATGACGTCCCATGACTTCGTTTCAAGTAACCGATGAACCAAGTCAGTTTCTCCGCTAGATTTAGCGGCAAAATTGACGTCACGTGACCTCAACACCAATTCAGTTTTCCGCTAAATTTAGCGGGGCGGTTACGCCGACGCCGACGCCGCGAAACGTGGAAACTGCGCCAAAGAGCTGCGCGCTAAAAAGAGAGCGAGGGGAATGCAGGGTTGAAAGCACAGTTCATTGCGAAAGCGATTCTCCGGGTGCGCTGTTCGTATTGAGTCGTGTGCGCATGAGCATAATAATCTATACATATAACGTGTGGTCAGATACTAGTTAAGAATGGGCCAGACGCAGGCCGGCACCCTCATACCGCCTGCCAATACTCCTGCGAGATGTTGTACTTCTTAAGGTAAACCTGAATATAATAACAGCGGATTGGTAAGATACCTTGAACTCGGCTGCTTCGAAGACTCTGGCGTCATCAAATATGTAACGCCCTACACGGCAAAATCCATGAGGAATTTTGTAAGTATGACACGTTTCCAAGACAGATTTGTCTCTCGACTGCACGCATATATATTTATAGTTTCGTTCTGATCTATAATCGCGTTTTTTTCCTGCTGGAATGGACTAGCGATGATGTGCGTCTCTAAGATAAAAGCTTTATTTTAAGGCACGAAAATGCGATTGTGCAGCTAAGAGCAAAAGAGGAACATGAGGACTTCCAAAAGAAACTCGGATCAGCATTTTCCTCGGCCGAAGCTGTAAGAATAACAAAATAGAACATGGTTAGTGATTACAAAAAAAGGTAAAATTAGAAGGAAACATTTCAAATTCCGTGTAATTACTAAAATATTTCCTTGATCACTGGGCAGTCTATGAAATTATTCCTATTATTTTCTGCAGGTCCCTCTGTATTTGTTTAATGAAAGAAGCCTGGAAGACTTGGGCCAGAAAATACCGAAACCACATAACTCAGCGTATAAATCTGCAAGTCACTGTTGCCGAATTTTTTACCTAAGGAATGCAAGCAGAAAAAAGCCTTGATAATGTGTCAATCTATTCTATTCAAATAATTGTTTATAAAATATTTTTAACGTTTAGAGAATCGAATATTTTCGTTTGAGCTTCAACTACTCGCGTTGAATCTAAAGTTTTTTTCTTTGTGCGTAAGTGCGAGTACGGGTTCCTGAGTGCACTCTCAATGGGACACTGCAAGGAAAGAAAAATTTTGTTTTAAAGGACAAAGGTAGGACACGTATTTTTTAAAGTATTTCCATGAACAAGAAAAGTTCCATTTTTTGCGCGCATTGTTTACGCCGTTAGACGCATTTTAGGTGCAGAATGTGGAGGTCGCAGCCCGCTAAGCTCCGCCCCGTGTTTACAAGGTGCTTACATCTTTCCTTGGCTGGAGGGATGATTGTCGTGTGAGAGGTTGGTTGCAAATTTGTATCTCCGTGCCGTATAGCATTTTAATCGTCTTTTTTTATGTTTGAGAAGCAAATAATCAAGAAAAAGGCCCTATTGCTTTCAAATGTGTTCTGATATTTGTTCTCCCACTCTGGTTTGAAACGTTAACAAACATGGCTGCCCGCGTCTGTGGAGCGGCCGTTTATAGAGAGAGTTTGGTCAATGGGATTTGCGGGCAGAGCCAGGGCGTGCGCCAAACTCGGAAAGAGGGCTTGAAATGCTCTCTTGACCAGCCAGAAGCCGAAAAGAATCCCCTAGTGGTGGTAGCGAGAAACAGTTCTGATCAAAGGTATATTTTCGTATAGACCTTTTCATCCTCCTCCGCATGGGCGCTGCCATCTTGGAATCACGTGACACGGCAGCCATTAGGTTGCTTCACTTTGCTGCTCCACTCTCCCCTCCGCGCCTTGGCAGATGTTTCGTATTCGTGTTTCTCGTCGCGTTCCACCGCGCTTTCTTGCCTTACTTCGGAAACTGTAGTCCGATATGTATACTCGACGACTAAGACATCACGAGTGTTCAAAGGCCCTTATGACAACAGAGGTTTGTTTACTAAGAGCTGCGGAGCATTCCCAGTAAAAAGTGCGTATATTTATTTCCCGCATTTAGGATCGGAGGGCGTCAAGAATAGTCAGCGCAAAGAGACACTCTTTATTTCCTGAGAGTATCGTTCTTTGTATTCATAATATACCGAAAACAGTTTCTTTTCATTATTTGAGTAAACTCGCGGAGGAGATAGACAACGAACGTTTAACTGGTATTTTATCTGAGGCTAGAAGTAATGGCAGTAATGGTACGTCAACATCAGGTGATTTGTTTGTTCATAATATCACACCTACATGCGGATGAGTTTCTCAATCTTTTTTTGAGACATAAACATTCGGTTGGTCGGTTTACTTATGCAGTTTAAGAAATTGTATACCGTGCTCGCTCTCATTTCGACAGTCATTTAAGTGATTTATTGATTATCTTTAGATAACCCGTGCCGTCCACTTAATTTATTTTAACACAAAGGTTGGGACTTCTCGCGTAAGAAACTGCCACAGGCACTTAACGATAGCGAGTTTTAGAATAGCGTGCACAAATAAATAACGTCCTTTCTATTTGCAAATCCAAAACGCGGTTTGGGTTCGGCGCATGCGCAATAATGACGACACTTTTTTTTTTTTTTTGCGTACGCTGTTTTAATTTTTGTGAGTATCTAAAATCCGCAATATTAAACGCCGAAAAAAAAAAGAAAAGAGCCGTCCTCTGCATAACAATCATTTGAGTCCAGGATTGTCGATGGTGAAAAGTGGTTTACTTCTGGTGGCTGGCGACGCCGAAATTTACAGAGCGAATCTGTTCAAAAATAATATCTGTTCAGACAGGTCCGTGAAGTGGCGCCTAGCGCTAGAATTCAGCCAAACTTTCCGAAGTATTTCTCCTCCTGCTCCCTTTAACTTTATTTGGCCAATTTTACGGAAAACAAATGCCAAATTTAATCTGACGGGCCTGTCACTTATATCATATCTAGAGTAAGCAAATGTTAATATAAAAATAATTTACTTCCTAGGGCAAATATCGCGAAATGCTGCTTATGAGTACTTTAGCAGGGTTGATAATTTAAGAAATTTCTTACTCGGCATGTTAAAACATGCAAGAGTACTGAAATAAAAAAAGGCCGACATGAACTACTTCTTTATACCACTTATCTGCGTCATTACACGATACATCTTTAGTATGCGAAGTTCACTAAAGGTAGGGTGCCCACGAAAACTAAACAGTGAGTAGTTAACTCGCGAGTTCATTTGCTCTGGGCTATTCAGCACATTGCTAATCAAGCTGTCGATATGCTTATTTACATTCACGTGTTAGTCTCTTGATTAGTTTGTTTTTCTGGAAACTGGTGTCATCGGGTACGGCTGTAGACGATGGTAATTTTCCCTGTACCTCAGTCATGGCGTTTCGCAACCGACCATAATCAGCTACATCAAAGGAGTTGGTAAAAAAAAAAAAAAAAAGCCCGCAATTTAGGCTAAAATACACCTCGTAGTCCTCAAAGTGACTCAATATCACTGTTCCATTGGTTGTGTGCAACAAGTAACTTAATCATATCACAAAATTAAGCAAAAACAACGTAAAACAGCAACATAGCCGTGTTCACGTTGAAAGCGAAACCAACCAAATTGAAGCAACCTAATGGCGCCGAGTCCGTCAGCGCCCTCTATCCGCCGGTGAGGCAACTACTAAAATGAAAAGGTCTATATGGTTTTAATAAGCGCGTAAGAATGAAGTGTGGTAACTCTTTATGGTTGAAAATAGGGTGCACGTGTTATTTTGATCATGATCATGGAGAAAGATGTAAGAAACGAATGCGCCGCTCAACTCTGTTTTGCTCGGACAGAGTGTGACCGCTCGGACGGCAGATTCCCGGCCCTCGGCGCTTGGCGTACGGATTATGTCGATCGTCCTGATAGTCGCACTCTTCCACCATCATTTTGGATGAGCGTTATTGAAACATCACGTGTACCATATTTTCGGTCACCGAGAGTTACTCCGATGCAGTTAGCAGGTTTGTTTCTCGCGACCACCGCCAGGGTATTATTTCCGGCTTCTGGTTGTTCACATTCGAATTTCTGAAGACGCCCTGGAACACGCCCAGCCCGCTTTCAGCCAATGGCGCCTCCTCATTTGTCTCCTATACTTCCCAACGAATGGACAAACTCTCTACATATACGGCTCTGCTGTGGAGTACTGAACGATCTTCGCTCATTTGGCTTGTGAAATGTTATGCGTGCGAGTGGTTTTGGAGTTCACAGAGGTGTTTAGAGGAAGGTCTCCTCAACCGGCGTAGTTTGCAAGAAACACCTGCAGCAAGTACGCACCTTTGGAAGCGCTGTGCGGATGCCTGTTCTCGTAGTGGGACTGGCCTAAGCCTAGCGTCTCAGATCAACTGTTTTGATCGATCTGACTTGATTTCTTTTTTTTTTTTTTGCGGGTGTTGATACCTTATAAAGAGGATGCTTTCCGTAAGAGCGGTCCCGCTGCTTTGTGAATTGTGCAACCTTCATGATTGTAACCATGGTTTCAATAGGGAGAAGATACGTACACAGGTAAGGATTTGCGAACCATTTGACTGGAGGCTATCTGGCGTTCGGCTCGCATCAAGTTTTTTTAAGTATGTTCCCGTCATTGCGGGTCAAAAGGCGTGCTCTCAAATTTTGCAGCGAACCTGGCCTATCTATGGGATTATATTTACGTCGCGTTTTAATTGTGCGTCATGAGGCTCATCCACCTTGCTCGCGGCGGCCATCTGAAAAAAAAAAGAATAAGCACAGTGAAGTAAGAAAGACTGCATATTTATTTTGTATATTTTATGAGTCCTCTCGATCGCTTATTACGCACAACGATAGACGCTGACAGACGCTTGCATTGGATCGGGGCTCATGTATGTTGAAACGCTAGAACGCCACTTTCATGGCCGCGTCCTCTCAGCGTTGCAGATGTTATTAGACGGCGGATGAATAGCAGACGGACGGAGTCGAAAACGGACGCCGCCGCGCAGCTTTCGTGTCCGAGTCTCAAGACATCGCAGACGACGATAGACGGCGGCGAAATAGCAGGCGATGCCGGAGGCTGCCGCTCGTCTGCTCGCACGACTAGCAGGCGGTGTTCGACTTCCAGAGACGTACCGGATGACGCGAAAGGGAGACATTTCGCTTGTTAGTCTGTTCGGTCGAGCTGCCAAGCCAGTCCAGTAATAATGGGCGGGACCACTGATTTGTAGGCGAGGCTTTGAGTCGGCTGTGCCTCCACCTAAATTGCGTCTAACGGCGTAAATATTGCGCGAATTTTTTTTTTTTTTTTTTTTTTGTGGAAATGTTTTTTTTTTTTATTAATTCCTGTCCCAGTTATGCCCTTTAAAAAAGAAAACTATTTTTCCTTGCAGTGTCCCTTTAAGCGCGTGGGCGTTGGCTCACTCGAGTTTGTGCGTTAATAAATTTAACGCTCCAGGAAACCCCCGATGTTGATTTGCGTGTGTAGCATTGCAGCTTAGAGATACTACGGAAAAAGCATAACGAGCAATCGTTATAGCCTTTGTTTAAAGTGGGAGATTTTACGGGAAGCACCCGAGCTCTCCAATCCTGGCTAAGAAAGTGGATTTTCCTCTGGCTTCGCAGTTTCCATTTACTTTCATTGGCAACGGGGCGGATAAATATCGCTCGACATAATTGTTGAAACCAAGGCACTCTTTTAGTAAGGACGTGATTACATCACCGTCAACGGAGATCTAGTTACCGGCAAGATGTGCTTTCATTTTTTGGAGATTCAAGTTTCATTCTTCCGTCTTATGTGTATAGTCGTCCGACAAACATATTTTGATACCACTGTTACACAAATAAATAAGAGTAGTTTTTTAAGGGCGGATTTTAGGAAATATGTAGTCATAGGCTCTATGAGAGAAAACAGCCTGCTATGCTTATTAAGAGCACCAGCGAGTCATTAAGAACGCTCTTGTTTGAACCACGGTTCGAACTCAAAGTGTAGGTTCGATCAATTAACACATTGAGAGATTTTGAGGATTGTTGATAACGAAGTCATAGGAAAAGCACCAATGAAGGGTTGTCAGTCACACTGTAAACAATTGAGCATAACGCACCTTTATAATTGTTTCCAACTGTTTATTTTAATCCGAATAAAGTTACAAGAACATCCTACGGACGCCAGTTTCTTGACAAAATAATGGCTAAAATGACAAAGTGTTAACTTTATTGCAGATTTTTTTGGAGATACAATTGCCCTTTGGAGGATTACTGAGCGAGCGAATGTCATCATTGTGCTGCTGCGCAACAGCTGGGGAATTGAATCAAACGGCAGATGGCAGCGCATTGCAGTGGAAGGTGGATGTAATGCGCGAAAGAGCGTCTGCTGCTGGGTTGGGGGATCGCTTGACATGACGGGCCTCTGTAGGAAGTTAGGCGATATAAGACAGGTGAATTGCTTATCGTGGAGATAACTTGTCGCTGGACGATTTCAAAGTTTTTGTGAGAGGCTTGTGGTGCCTGATTATGAAGGAATTTAGACCAAGAAGCTTTGGAAGTGTTTGATTGTCAGGTAGTTTGCGAGACGCTCGCGGCCAAAGGTGCTGTAGCGGTATCCTGCAGTTTTCATTTTTTTGTTTAGAAAAATTAGAAAGGGTGCTGGACTGCTCCGGTGGACTGCTGCGAAACAGTGCCAACGGCCTTATTCTAGACGTCGACTACAACGTTGAGGGGGGCGTTCTGTCCAGGATTAAATAGCAGAGTTGTGTTGGATCTCGTTTGTTTGGCTTTTTCTAAAGCTTGGTCATGTTCGGAGGAGCACTGTTGTGCTCTGAAAAGTTTGTGGACAGCTTTGAGGAGATTCGTCGGGGGCTTAAATATATCTGCGCAGTTGGGGCTCAACGGCCTATAGGCATGAATTAAACCAAGAAACAACCAAGAAACTCTCGGATTTGGCGGATAAACGAAAAGACAGAGAAGTGGTGGACGGCTTTGACTTTGTCGTCAAGTGGTCGAAGTCCCTGCTGGTCAAGGCGGTGACCGAGGAAATCTATCCGAATCCCGCCGAACTCGCACTTGTCCTTATTGATTGCAAGACCATGATTGTCAATGCTTTGGAAAACACGTTTGAGATGTTCGAGGTGTGTTTCTTGATGAAGACTGTAAAGGAGGAGTTCGTCCAGATATGCATAACAAAACTGCATGTCTCGAGTTACGTGATCGATGAAACGTTGAAATGTCTGGGCTGCATTACGTGGACCAAGAGATATTCTCAAGTACTTAGAAGGGCCGGAATGTAGTGGCGATGGCTGTTTATGGATGTCGGAAGGGTACACGGGCATTAAATGAAACGCCTTTACGAGATCGAGTTTGGAGTTGTTGGAGCCATGAAGAGATGTTGTGAAATCTGCGGTGTGTGGGAGTGGGTAGCTATCGGGTACTGTTGAGCAGTTCATTCGCGATAATCCCCACAATGTCGCCAACCGCCGGGTGTCTTTTTCGGCACATCATGTAGAGGCAATACCCTGGAACTCGACGAGGGTCGTATTACATCCATGTCAACCATATGGGCAAATAACCTGTTGTGCTACTTTCAACCGATACACGTGCAGTCGACACGGGAGACCGAAAACAGGTTGCTCGGTTGTTACAAGGGCGTGGGAAAGTCATGTTTATTTGGGTACTGTAATTATTAGAACGAGTTCAAGATAGAAATTTGTGAAATAGCGTTTCGTAAGCAGACTCTCTAGGACGTGCATCAGCTGCTGAAAGTGTTATTTCTTGCACCATGAGGTCAGTTGGGAGTCTACTATACGCTTGTTCAGCATGTTCACCAGATGTTTGAAATGTGGGAGAAAATGAGCACCAAAACTTTGGTAGGCAACGTCCACGACTAAGAATTGTCGTTGAAAAGCTCGCGGCAATGCGATGTTGATGGTTAAAACTCGCTCACCGTAGATAGCAATTGGTGTTTTATCTTCAGCTTGAAGACGCATGTGTATCGGTGGGGACTGATGGGGGAGGGCCAAGGTAGGCAAAACGCTGACTATGTTAAAGTTAAAGTGTTAAACAAAACGCTGTGTCTATCAGAAAACGTTGCCCGGTGGCTCGGTCAATGAAAAAAAAAAAATAGGCAACCAGCATTCGTCCCAACAACACTCGCCACTTCTAGATGTGGGGATTGATATATTCCCCAGCAGCATAAGGTCGTGTGCAGTTTCTGGTCCTCTTTTCGAAAGTTTGATTATACCAGCACATTCTGGGAAGTGATGACGTTGAACGGCTTTGATAATTGAAGTTTTTGGGCATGTTGCGTTGAGGTTGATCGGGATGCAGCAAAATAACAGCTACGCGGTCTTTAAGTTCTGCCAACACTCAATGAATGACGTTTCGGAGCTAATGCAGCTCCGCGGGGAGTTCTTGCGATGCTGACGCCACAGAAGATTCAGGAGATTCTCGCGTGTGTCGGAACTCTGCTACCAGTGGTGTTCAGACGTCCGTCACCGGGTCTGCCGGCTGTGCGAGGGCGGGCAACTGGAGTTCCGACTTCGTCACTATCACCACGCTAACGTTGGCGGGCAATCTTTGGAAAAATAACTCCTTCAACAGTGGTGTGTCAAACGATGCGGTCCTTTCACCCAGGAGTTGTTGCAGGCGTCGGAACTATTGTGAGGTTTTCGGTCGTGGAGCTGCTCGCCTGTTAGAAGGGGGTGAAGGCGGCGCAGCTCAGTTTCTGGTGTTCACTTTACCAGCTCCGTTTTTCTCAAGGAAGAGTAGGGGTTTGTCACAGACGGGACGCGAACCGAATCTCGTATTTCGGTTGCGATTTTGGGCGGAAGAGTATCGACCACATACTGGAAGATGCCAAATTGTAAGCTGACCCGAAGGGTGAGAAAGTGGCTTTCGACTTGGGCAAACCATACCGCCGGATCAGCGGTCCAATATTTTGAAGACGTAGATGCATCGATGAGATGGTGGATTACGGAAACTCTTATTGGTAGCTATGAGTTAAGCTGAAAGAGAAAAAATTACGTCCGGGTCGCCAGTTATAAAAAATTTAAAATTGAGTAAATAGATGTGTCTTCTAGTTGACAGCCGACGTGGAAATTTTGCTAGAGCTCTGTTGACTTGCGCGGGACTCGGTCACCTCTTGCGCTCGTCTTATAACACGAAAACGCATAAGATATACCCGTCTTAGTTACTTTGAATTATACACTTAACTTAATGATAATATGCAGTATAATGAACATAAAGTTGCAAAATAACAGCGTCGTTCAAAAACTGCTCGTCTACGTTACCAAGGGCGGTGCCACCAGCGGCACCGCCCTTGGAGGCGGTGCCGCTGGCGGCACTAGGAATGCTATCCCCCCGTACCTGCTCGGGTGCAGGCTACTGAAAAGAAAGGTTTTTCAACGCTGCTTTTCCGTGGAGCTTGTCGACTGGTAGATCTGAGGACGTTGGTTGTAAGCATGCAGAGTGACCCTCATTGACCTTATCAACACTCGAATCCACCCGCATCAGGTAGGAAACTTGGCGCTGGTCGACGAATTCGTGTGGATCGGTTCATGACATCCTCACTGGAACGCTTGGCACCGCTCGCGTGAAGAGAACCTGGGCCGGCTCCGTGCGTCAAAACGGAAACCTGTACGCAGGTCTGTGGCTGGGACCAAGCAATCGATGGACTCGCATTGAGGTCACCCAGTTTGGAATCCGGGTCACTTTCGGTGGCAGCTTTATTACATTGAAGTTATTTATTTTCTACGGTGAAACGTGAACAGCGTTCCGAAAGTAGTACTTGTGGCAGAACTGCAAGTTTAAATGTAAATTTATCGGGTTTTTCTAATCATGACGTTGTTTCTTGATGACTTTTACATTAAGTTAGCGTTTCCGATAAGGCCCTCCCTACAACAGCCGATCCTGGATGAACTTTTTTTAATCGGAATGTTATGTTGTCCTTGCACAGTAAAACGCACGCCACGGAAAGTATACACACGCGATAAGAAAGTACAGAAATAAAAAATAGGAGACAAAAGTTGTCTTAGCTACAGATGAAAACGTTAGATACGAAGGAAGGAACGGATAATCCCCCAAAATACCAAAAAAAGAAAATTAAACTTTTCATTTTGTTTAGAAATGGCCGTGGAGGAACTGGGCAAAAAGGTGGAGGAAAGCTGTTGCACATAAAGAATCATTAGAACACACCAGCTGCTACCGATGTATACATTATAATCACTGACGGCTGAAGAAACAAAGGCTGTGGCGAGTAGTAAGCACATTATGTAATCACTCCGCAGAAATTAAAATAAAAAATAGAAACCCGAAGAACAAATCACAAGGGCAAAATCACTTAACATAAAAACTGACACATTGCGTTTCTTACCTCGCCAGTCACTTTACTGCAATTGATCTACCGGTGTAAGTTCATTGGTAATAAGACGCGACAAACTTTTGTACGGGGTGTTTTTTTAATTTAAAAGATGTGTTAGAAAAACAACGTCAAAGCTAAGTTTACGCGGTTTGTGCATGTGGGTTATAGGGCCATTAAAATATAGTATAGGCGATTAACGATCTCTGGGCAAACTAAGTAAAAATGTTTACTTAACTTTGTATTTTAAAAAAGATATATATATATATATGGTACCAGTTACACACTTGTTGAGCGTGATCGAAAACCACGCAATCTATAATTTTCAGAAATAATTTGACAGCGTGCAAAGCGTATATTAGTGCGCTAAGGTACCACTAGGGCAACAGGTACACAAAGCTGGTGCTGTAATAAGAGACGGAAAAATCGTGCGGGCGCGTTATGGCACCGGTAGCCTTGTTTCTGCTGTAGGTGTGGTAACTTTAGCGCACTACTGCGCTTGTCACGCGCTCGGTCTTTCTAAATATTACCGATATAGTGGTTTTCCATGACGCTCAAGAAGTTTCTAATGGGAATCATAAGTATGTTTTTCTAACTAAAAACTTAACACATTTCCATTTTATTTAGCCGACTGATAGTTACGATTAGCCACCTGCACTATGTCCTCCTCGCCGTATAACTCACTTCCACAAACCAGAGTGGTTTGTGCAAGTAAGTTTTACGTCTTTAAAAGAAAACTGTTCAGCTAAAAAAAAATGAAAGCCGCTTACAGCTCCCTGTATTGCCGAATTAGAGCGCAGCTCTTGAGGAGGAGGGGAAGGCTTGGGGGGGGGGGGTGGTCACGTGACCTGGGGGCTCACGTGATCTCGGGGGGGGGGGGGAGGGTCACGTGACCTCAGGGGGGAGGCACGTGACCTCGGGGGCCACGTGACCTCGGGGGGGAGGTCACGTGGCCTCGGGGTCACGTGACCTTGGCGAGGGGGGGTACGTGACCTCGGGGGTCACGTGACCTTATCGTCCTCCCCAAAGAAACGCGAGGTCCTCCCGAGGTTCTCCCGAAGGAACCCGAGGTCTTCCCGAGGTCCTGCCGAAGGAACCCGAGGTCCTTTGGGAGGACCTCGGGTCCCTTCGGGAAAATTTACTCATAATGCACAGCGCGGTTACGCCGACGGCGACGGCGACGGCGACGCCGCTCAAGCCAGAAACGGGCGCCTAAGAGCTGCGCTCTAAAATCAAACTGGATGTTTTGTAGTTTGGTACACCCTGTGGCTGATTGTGCTCATACACAAGAGCCCGGGAGTGAAACTCGCGGCACAGACTCTGACATCATGAGTCATCTCTACTTGATTTTTATTGACGTTTGTGTCTCAGTGACACGAATCAGTGTAATCACTATTACGCAGTGCATATTACAAATCTCCGGTGAGCGATAGTACCGAACTGTTTCTTTTCAGGGGCAGTCTGACTCAACTCTGTAACTATTCATCGAAAATTCATTAGACACTACGCTCCAGTAAAACTATTATCGAAGTTATTTGCATTAAAGCGATGACAAGCGGTGTGTTTCTTTTAGACCGCTGCACTTAGGCGCCCGTTTCCGGCTTGAGCGGCGTCGGTGTCGCCGTTGCCGTCGGCGTCGGCGTCGGCGTAACCGCGCGGTGTATTATAGGTAAATTTCCCCGCTAAATTTAGCAGAAAATTTCTCCCCGCTAAATTTAGCGGAAACTATTCCCCGCTAAATCTAGCGGAAAAAGTTTCCCCCTAAATCTAGCGGAAGAATTTCCCCGCTAAATCTAGCGGAACAATTTCCCCCTTAAATCTAGCGGAAAAAATGTTCCCGGAAAATCTAGCGGAAAAATTTACCCGCTAAATTTAGCGGAAAAATTTCCCCGCTAAATTTAGCGAAAAAGTTTTCCCGCTAAATCTAGCGAAAAAATTTCCCCGCTATATTTAGCGGAAAAATTTCCCCTCTAAATTTAGTGGGAAATTTTTCCCTAAATGGGAGGCGAGCAGGAGAGGAGGAGGGGCATAGCCTCCTCTCCGTACTTTCCCCTCCTCCTCCTCAAGAGCTGCGCTCTAATTCGGCGTTACAGGGAGTTGTTAACGGCTTTCATTTTTTTTTATAGAGTACACTCTAAAAAAACGCCCGTGAGTCTGCTTTGCCACAGAACACACGGAGAGCCAATCACAGCAACTTACGGAGGCAGCTCAGCAAATGACAATACCGAAACATATGTTTAGACCAAAAAATGCAGTCTGAGTTGTCACATTAAGCAATGCAAGCGTGACGTTTTGCATTGCTTTTTTGGTCGAAACATATGTTTCGGCAGTGTCATTCGCTGAGCTGCCTCCGTAGGTTGCGGTGATTGGCTATCCGAGTGTTGTGCGTGAAAGTACGCACAAACTTTTTTTAGTGTGTAAGCGTTATTCGTATATATATATATATATATATATATATATATATATATATATATATATATATATATATATATATATATCTACATCGTCAAATTGCGGTGAAATACGGAGCTTGATAGTGTAGATCGGATCATCAGGAACAAACAAACAAAACAAAACGTTTAAGGCTTATTGTTCTAAAAAAGAGGCGCCCGTGGGTGTCGATCCATGCGAGAGACATCTCGTTCCAGAAGCCAGTACAAAAGTCAAGAAACGCGCGCTTGCTTCCTGAATGACGTTTGC
Source organism: Ixodes persulcatus (assembly GCA_013358835.2). NCBI lineage: Eukaryota > Metazoa > Arthropoda > Arachnida > Ixodida > Ixodidae > Ixodes > Ixodes persulcatus. The sequence continues at coordinate 489,283 of JABSTQ010010670.1, forward strand.
ATCGTTTATTACCCGGGTCAAAAATGTTGAGTCACTGAGCTGTGGACGTATGCGCAAATTCCGATATACCGTACAGCAGATGAACAGCGCATGCTCAGAAGGCCTTCCACAGCCCAGTTGACAAAGATGACAGCGCGCAGAAGGCGATATTTGCAGAGATCTATACTCCGTTTTGCTTCAAGTGCGACCGCAGCCAACACTTCGGTCCGATGAAGCCTATCGGACAGCTCCAAAAGTGCGTCGTCACGGTGCTCGTCGCCTTTGTGCATTTGCTTTCCCGGCTAAACCGATCACGCATAATGAACGCGCCGTAATGCCGCGTGTTTTTCTACAGCGTGATAGGTGTAGCATGGGAAAGCAAGCGCACAAAGACAACTAGGCCCTACGACGATGCTCTTTTACGGACGGTGTACTGGGAAACTGAATATACTGTCAACGTAGCCGGTGTGGTCAACGTCAACAGCTGCGGTGAAGAAATCACTGCTGAGGGAACAAATATCAAGTGACAATTCTCGCGTATAGTTCGAGTGAACAGCGACCGCAAAAAATACGTCAGATATCAGCTTCCAATCAGCCTTCACCGATGTCCGTTTTTCTTTTATCCCTCTCTTATTACTGAAGGAAAGAGAAGTGTTCGGGCGACGTCTGCGCTATCTCGAACCCGTGTTTCCGCCGCGATGTAATGGCGAACCTTTCTCACAATGGCCGTGGCCAGCCCGATTCAGATACTAATTGCAAAGAGTCGTGGACCCCGGAAAAAGGTCCACTATGTGTCGCGTTAGTTTCGGCTGAATTTCGGGAGGCAGGTGATAACAGAAGGGAGGTCCTGAAACAATACCGCTGTTACTATGCCAAAAAAAAAAAAAATGAGCGGAAAACGTTTTTTTTTTTCTTTCGTGTGTTTTGTGTTTGTTTTACTTTATTGTGGAATTGTTCACCTCGAGGGTTTGTTTCGTTCTCGTGATTATTTATTTTACAGATAAAAACTCACTTCTTGCACTTACCTTTCTTTACAATGCGAGATGTCTTTAATTATTACTATTATTTTGTTGTTAAGCCTGGACGCTTATAGATAAAGATGCCTCTTCGGGGGAAAAAAATAACGTGGAAATAACGCTTCGCCGTCGCCCAACATTCATACCGAATGTTGGGCGACGGAGAAGAATTATTTCCATGTTATTTTTTTTACCTTATTGCCTCTTCCTTCCTTCCACTTTTTTTTTAGTTTCTTTTCCTTTGCTCGATTTTTCCGCCTTTGATCGGTTGCTCCCTTTTCGAATTCTTCTATGTCCGTTGCTAGTTGAAAGACGTGGTTGTGTTGTCTTTGTCCTACATGTTTATTCCTTCTTGACCCGCACCAGACACGCTCCTCGTTCATCATTAGTCAGTGCAGTGTTGCTGCAACTAAACACACTGCACTATCCTTTTTTTAAATCGGGAATTTGTTGACTATTTAAACTAACAGCATGGCATCCCCTGTATAAGCCTAAGCGCGTAATGTTTTTTTTTTATATTTATAATTTTGCATGCTTTATTTTCGCACACAACAAAAATATAAAAAAATATTGCCTAATGTTTTTGAAGATATATTTGGGAGGAAACATTTGTAATCTCAATAGAGTAAACTGCAAAATACTCTCGGACGTTCGAAAAATGAGTTAATAAGGATCGAGGCAAGAATAACTTATATGTAAATTCGAGAGACATAAAAGGCTTAAGACAAGTTTACTTTTAGGGACGAAGTAATAAGTAATATATAATGGAGATTAAATAAATAAGCCTGAATGAGAAAGTGTATGAGATTTTCAGCTGCTAATTAAACTTCACCCTAATCAAGTGGGCGAGCGCGAGGAACTTTATGCTGTAGTTTGTACTAACGTCAATTTTGCATGGGGATGGTTGACAGCGTCGTCAGTAATTGGGTTTAATGCACAGTGTACGTTGTTGCAAGCTCGAATGCAGTTATCTCGTCACCATACTGAGAACGTAACGCACATTTATAATAAAAAAAATCAATAATCATAAAGGAAAGGACCCAGCATGCTTTAAAATTTTCATTTAGTATACTTACAAAAAAAATTGAAAAATTTATGGATGAATAACTTTCAATCTCTATGTTTAACGATAGGTTGGTTTTGAATTACCTATTTTTGTTCTGCTTCGTAAAAAGAAATCTAAAGTAACATGGTTTTTGGGAGTTCAATAATTTCTGACGTTCCCCGTTATTGTAAATCTAATCAAGCAGTTTTTTTTTTTTTAACCCATCGTTAACAAAACGGATTTTATTCCAGAAAGTGAGACGTCACAAAATTTCAACTCTGTTCACGCCACATTTATTTTTACCAAATCACGGGAAATATAACAGGAGCATTTGTCTACGTCGTCCAATATAAGAAAGAAAGAAAAAATCTAGAAATCTCAAGAAAGCAAGACCCTGATAAAGAAGAGCGTTAGACTAGTTCGACCAGCAAGCCTCTTCTTGCGTCAAACTTTTTCGAGGTAAATTCTCGCTTTCACCTTCTTTACTTTTCTTTTCACTTTCGTTTACCCTTCCTTTCCTGACGCCGTGAATCGAGTTGCGCCGCTGTAGCGTGGTGCGTACCCACCTTCAAGCGCAGAACCACTCCGGGCGTCTGAGGAATGCAGCAGAGAACCCTCATCTCGCGCTCCGCCGTCTCGGTATTCCCAACAGTAACCATTTTCCTTCGCTTAGTGCAATGCTTCTTGCATCCGTCTCTTCGCGGTTTATCTCAACCGTCGTATACTCCGAATCTAAGCCTCGTGCAGTCTCTTGGGGTTCGGCTTCCCAGCTGCATGCCCAGTTTATGCAGCACGCGACCCAGTTTTTCACGCGCGGGGCGCCGCCAGATGGAAAGGGTGGGGACCTGCCAGTCGTTCCACGCTCCCGCTTTCATGCCGGGCTTGCCAGTTCACTGCAATTGACAAGCTCTTATTTTTTTTTTCGGGGGGGGGGGGGGGGGGGGAGGGATTGTTTTACGGCAGCGGAGCACATTTTTTATGACCCCCTACCTCCTCATCCTCTTTCATAGCTCGGGTCGGCGCTTCGCTATAAGCTCTCTTCGTTTGCGTCGTTTGGATCTCGACCCATGAACCAGACTTTTCTTCGGGATATGTGTTGCTTACTTCTATTTTGAATCACAATCTAAGAGAATGGGAATATTAATCATTGACGTCAGAACAATATAATGCTAGAGAGAGAAAATAAAAAAAAATCGCGCTTATTTCACGGAAAATTGTTTTTCAACCCTCTCAATAATTGCGATTAATCAGTTCTCGTGCTTTTAACGCCTGTAAAAAAAAAAAAAAAAAAAGGAAACAGAAAAGAAGAAAAGCCGTGCTTGCATACGGTTTTGAGCAAAATTTGAAAGTCAGTCGAGAATTAAATGTACACCCTCCTGAAGTATGAAAGACCCATCAGGAACTGCATTTTACGGTGGATCTGCCGAATTCGCTTTGACAAGAACAATATTTCTTAGTATGAAAAAATAAATTAACTTTAGTTCTTTCCCTCCCCTCAAAAATTATATGTGTCTGGCATGTATGGGCTTAGCACCAACGCATATACTAATAGGCAAATGAGTCTTTTGTATTGCAGGGGACTGTACGTGTTTCTTGTTTTCTGCCAATTTTGTTAATTTCTTTTAGCGCTTCGTTTTATTATTCGTAAGTACGCCTCACGCGTATGTATGAAATACTACGTAAAAATATTCACAACAGTTCTGCGACATCAAAACGTGAAAGCCTCGTCCGAAGCGCATAAAACAAGGAGCGTACGCTGGACTCCACAATCTATGATAGAAAATGAGGTTCGTGTTCTCCATTGTTCCACAATGCAAAGAGAACAAAAGGAGCCTCTTCGCACACAAAAGAAAGACAGAAGCGAAGGAGGTGAGGGGTGTGATCAAAGAAATTGGAACACGGAAGCAATTATCCCACATAATAGGCGCGTACCGGTATGCAGATGCGATGTCGTTTGTGTACTTTTTTGTTTGTGTATTCTCCATGATCCTTGTTTGTTTAAGAGACTACAAATTTCGTGCATTTCGGAGGCTTTATTTCTTTCGTCACATACAGTCATGTCTCGTTAATATGGACCCCGTTAATATGGATACACCGCTATATGGACACCGTTTTCGGGGAGAAAGGGGGAAATTACATACATTTTTGTCTCGTTAATATGGACAACTCACATTATGGACGATTTTCGGAGGAAACGTAGGCGTCCATATTAACGAGACATCACTGTATAGGAAATTAATTTTTTTGGGGAAGCTCGTACTGTTTTGCTGCTTTGTAAACTCGTATGTGCAGGTTGGTTTGCCCAACGTCTCGAGGTTTATCTTATTACTGAAAAATAATTAAAAAAAAAAAAACATTTCGCATGTTCATGTTTCATGTTTCGCTTTATGTTTCGCTAAGGGAATTATTCGTGGAGTAGCTATGTCCTTTACGAAAACTTTGGTGGCCAATGTGAAGCTTTCAGAAGATAATTTTTTGTGTTCTTTCTGTTAGCTTACAACAGTGGTTCTCAACCATTGATGTCTCGCGGACCCCTTTTGGATCGGGGCACATGATGGAGGGCCCCGATCGTGGTGAGGGGAAGGGTAATGTATGGACTAATTATGATAATGATTTATTAAATGGCTATAACTAAGGGCTGGTGTGAAGTAGACTTCTCTCATTGACGTGCACACGCAAATACTCACCCGAAAATTAGAACAACGCCTCTTCTTAATTTTGAAAAAAGAGACAACTTTCATTGTCTGGCTTCACTGGTGAGGCCGGGCTTCCCGGACACCTAGAATGCCTTCGCGGACTCCAAAGGATCCGCGGACCCTCATTTGAGAACCACTGGTTACAATATCGTCGTGTTCAGTTGGACAGAAAGGAGATTTATGTTCAAACCTTAAAATTGCCCGATTTGTTTACGCTTTTTTTAAGGGCAGAGGAGGTTTCTGAGATCACCTAAATATGCAATAACTCAGTCTGAAGGGCTATAAGCATCCTAGACATCCATAAATCATAACGATGCGCGGTCGATTTTTTTATTAACAAAGAAATCAAAGATCGAAAGTTTTGCCGGCGATAGTAGGAACATTGGGCCGGGAACCAGGACGGTATGTGATCAATGAAAACGTGAAATTTCGTTGAGATTGTAAACGCTGTTATTACAAAAAATGTATGCTTCTGTACATAATAAAAGCAAGTAAGAGCAATAAAAATGTTAAAAGTCGCACAGATGGAACACTATACTGCAAGAGTCGTCTAAAAAAAAAAAATCTTTTTTTTTTCTTTTTTTTTTTCGTTAGTGATGTGTTCGGCTGTCAGCTCTCTAGCGCTCGAGCGCGCGCTCGCTGGGTTGAATTGTGGTCCGGGTCCGTGCATATTCGAGATATCACTCCGCGGTTCCACCGCTCGAAGGCGCGACGATCCTTTTCTTGCTATTGAGTGACAGTGTATTCTGGTTTCGGGACATGCTCTTTCCATCGCCGGAGATGAAATCGGTGTCTTTGCGATCTTGGATTGCTTTTTTTAAATAGGGAAATCAACGGCGTATCGTCAAAATTGAGAGATTTTTAGGATGCTAAGAGGCAGCAGAGTGAGTTATTGCCATAATTAGGCGATCACAGAAACTTCCTCTGGGAACCTTTAGGAAGTGTGTACTAGGATATAAAATAAAAAAAAGTAAAAAAAAAAACGTAAAGATGTTTACAATTTTCTGTGACGGCGAAGGAGAGCGCAAATCTTGAGGTGGACGAAGGGAGGGTACGGAGGGGAGGGTATGAACCTCTTCCTTCCCCGCTAAATTTTGCGGGGAAATTTTGCCCCCGTGACGTCACGCATCACGTCACGCGCGACGTCACACGCGTGGTCACACGCGACGTCACGAGAGTAAATTTAACGGGAATATTTTCCCCAAATTTAGCGTAAATATTTCCCCCTTTAAATATAGTGGGAATATTGGCAATGTTAGATGCGTTTGACGTCACGTAACGTCACACGTGACGTCATACATCACTTGTATCCTATATTAACGTCACACGTGACGTCACGTGTGACGTCACAAGGGTAACGTCGTGACGTTACCCTCGTGAGGGTAACCCTCATGACCCTCGTGAGGGTAACCCTCGTTAGGGTAACCCTCTTGACATCCGTAAGGGTAACGCTCGTAGCCCTCATGAGGGTAACCCTCGTGACCCTCGTGTGGTTAACCCTAGTAACCCTTACGAGGGTAACCCTCGTGATGTCAGACGTAACGTCATGTGTGACGTCATTATGGGAAACGTCCCATAATGCAACGCGCGGTTACGCCGACTGTTGCGGTTACGCCGACTGGCGCGGTTACGCCGCTCGGCTACGCCTTTTAAGCAACGCACGTAACGCCGCTCAAGCCGGAAACGGGCGCCTAAGAGCTGCGCTCTAAAATGTAAGACGTTTACAATTCTCTTTAATGCCTAATTAGAGCGCAGCACTTGACGAGGAGGAGGGGAGGGTATGCCTCTCCTCCCCCTTCGTACCCTTACCCTCTCCTGCTCCCTCCCTTTTAGCGGGAAATTTTCGCAAAATTTAACGCGGAAACTTGTTTTCTAAATTTAACGGGGAATTAGACCCTTCAGAGAGACTACAAATTTCGTGCATTTCGGAGGCTTTATTTCTTTCGTCACATACAGTCATGTCTCGTTAATATGGACCCCGTTAATATGGATACACCGCTATATGGACACCGTTTTCGGGGACAAAGGGGGAAATTACATACATTTTTGTCTCGTTAATATGGACAACTCACATTATGGACGATTTTCGGAGGAAACGTAGGCGTCCATATTAACGAGACATCACTGTATAGGAAATTAATTTTTTTGGGGAAGCTCGTACTGTTTTGCTGCTTTGTAAACTCGTATGTGCAGGTTGGTTTGCCCAACGTCTCGAGGTTTATCTTATTACTGAAAAATAATTAAAAAAAAACATTTCGCATATTCATGTTTCATGTTTCGCTTTATGTTTCGCTAAGGGAATTATTCGTGGAGTAGCTATGTCCTTTACGAAAACTTTGGTGGCCAATGTGAAGCATTCAGAAGATAATTTTTTGTGTTCTTTCTGTTAGCTTACAACAGTGGTTCTCAACCATTGATGTCTCGCGGACCCCTTTTGGATCGGGGCACATGATGGAGGGCCCCGATCGTGGTGAGGGGAAGGGTAATGTATGGACTAATTATGATAATGATTTATTAAATGGCTATAACTAAGGGCTGGTGTGAAGTAGACTTCTCTCATTGACGTGCACACGCAAATACTCACCCGAAAATTAGAACAACGCCTCTTCTTAATTTTGAAAAAAGAGGCAACTTTCATTGTCTGGCTTCACTGGTGAGGCCGGGCTTCCCGGACACCTAGAATGCCTTCGCGGACTCCAAAGGATCCGCGGACCCTCATTTGAGAACCACTGGTTACAATATCGTCGTGTTCAGTTGGACAGAAAGGAAATTTATGTTCAAACCTTAAAATTGCCCGATTTGTTTACGCTTTTTTTAAGGGCAGAGGAGGTTTCTGAGATTACCTAAATATGCAATAACTCAGTCTGCGGGCTATAAGCATCCTAGACATCCATAAATCATAACGATGTGCGGTCGATTTTTTTATTAACAAAGAAATCAAAGATCGAAAGTTTTGCCGGCGATGGTAGGAACATTGGGCCGGGAACCAGGACGGTATGTGATCAATGAAAACGTGAAATTTCTTTGAGATTGTAAACGCTGTTATTACAAAAAATGTATGCTTCTGTACATAATAAAAGCAAGTAAGAGCAATAAAAATGTTAATAGTCGCACAGATGGAACACTATACTGCAAGAGTCGTCTAAAAAAAAAATCTTTTTTTTTTTTTTCTCTTTTTTTTTGCGTTAGTGATGTGTTCGGCTGTCAGCTCTCGAGCGCTCGAGCGCGCGCTCGCTGGGTTGAATTGTGGTCCGGGTCCGTGCATATTCGAGATATCACTCCGCGGTTCCACCGCTCCAAGGCGCGATGATCCTTTTCTTGCTATTGAGTGACAGTGTATTCTGGTTTCGGGACATGCTCTTTCCATCGCCGGAGATGAAATCGGTGTCTTTGCGATCTTGGATTGTTTTTTTAAATTGGGAAATCAACGGCGTATCGTCAAAATTGAGAGATTTTTAGGATGCTAAGAGCCAGCAGAGTGAGTTATTGCCATAATTAGGCGATCACAGAAACTTCCTCTGGGAACCTTTAGGAAGTGTGTACTAGGATATAAAATAAAAAAAAGTAAAAAAAAAACGTAAAGATGTTTACAATTTTCTGTGACGGCGAAGGAGAGCGCAAATCTTGAGGTGGAAGAAGGGAGGGTACGGAGGGGAGGGTATGAACCTCTTCCTTCCCCGCTAAATTTAGCGGGGAAATTTTGCCCCCGTGACGTCACGCATCACGTCACGCGCGACGTCACACGCGTGGTCACACGCGACGTCACGAGAGTAAATTTAACGGGAATATTTTCCCCCAAATTTAGCGTAAATATTTCCCCCTTTAAATATAGTGGGAATATTGGCAATGTTAGATGCGTTTGACGTCACGTAACGTCACACGTGACGTCATACATCACTTGTATCCTATATTAACGTCACACGTGACGTCACGTGTGACGTCACAAGGGTAACGTCGTGACGTTACCCTCGTGAGGGTAACCCTCATGACCCTCGTGAGGGTAACCCTCGTTAGGGTAACCCTCTTGACATCCGTAAGGGTAACGCTCGTAGCCCTCATGAGGGTAACCCTCGTGACCCTCGTGTGGTTAACCCTAGTAACCCTTACGAGGGTAACCCTCGTCATGTCAGACGTAACGTCATGTGTGACGTCATTATGGAAAACGTCCCATAATGCAACGCGCGGTTACGCAGACTGTTGCGGTTACGCCGACTGGCGCGGTTACGCCGCTCGGCTACGCCTTTTAAGCAACGTGCGTAACGTGCTCAAGCCGGAAACGGGCGCCTAAGAGCTGCGCTCTAAAATGTAAGACGTTTACAATTCTCTTTAATGCCTAATTAGAGCGCAGCACTTGACGAGGAGGAGGGGAGGGTATGCCTCTCCTCCCCCTTCGTACCCTTACCCTCTCCTGCTCCCCTCCCTTTTAGCGGGAAATTTTCGCAAAATTTAACGCGGAAACTTGTTTTCTAAATTTAACGGGGAATTGTTTCCGATAAAATTAGATGAAAAAATTTTTCAACTAAATTTAGCGGAAAACTTTTCCGCTAAATTTACCGGAGATATTTTTCCGTTAAGCTTATAGGGGTAATTTTTCCGCTGAAGTTAGCAGGGAAGTTTTCCCGCTGAATTTAGCGGGGAATTTTTCGGCTAAACTTAGTGGTGCGTTGTTTCAGCTACATTTAGCGGGGAATTTTCTACCAAATTAAGTGGTGAAATTATTCCGATCAATTTAGCGAGGAAATTTTTCCGCTATATTTAGCGGTGAAATTTACCTATAATGCAACGCGCTGTTACGCCTACGACGGCGACGGCGACGCCACTAAAGCCGGAAACAGACGCTATAAGAACTGCGATCTCAAATAATTTTTTATTTAAAACGGACCCTTTTTTGGAGCGCAGCTCTTGGGCGCCCGTTTCCGGCTTGAGCGGCGTCGCCTTCGGCATAACAGCGCATTGCATTATGGAACGTTTCCCGTTATGACGCCACACGTGACGTCCCGTGTGATTTTACGAGGGCAAAATTTTCCAGCTAAATTTGACGGGAAATATTTCCGTTATAATTAGTGTTTAAATTTGTTCCTAAATTTAGCGGGAAAATTATCCCGCTTAATGCAGCGAAAAAAGTTTCCCGCTAAATTTAGCGATAACATTTTCCCGATAAATTTAGCGGTAAAATTTCCCGCCAAATTTAGCGGGAAAAAGTTACCCTCGTGCCGTCACACGTGACCCTCTCCTCCGTACCCTCCCCTCCTCCTCCTCAAGAGCTGCTCTCTGATTCGGCGTTGCAGAGAATTGTAAACGTCTTTCAATTTTTTATTTCTTCTTAAGATATGTGCACAATACCTAAATAAGTAATCACAAACGATCATTGATAACATGACCATTTCAAGAGTGTAATTGGAAGGCTTCTCAAATGTTTCAGGGCGGAGCTTTTTTTCTTTCTTGTCATGGGTAAACTTCTGCTAATGAATGGTCCCTTAGTTTCTTCTTGGATATGTCGAAACCCTTAGATGCGTCAAACATTTCGCATAAATAAAAGTGAAAATAAATGTTTTGCTGTAATTTTGTTCGCCCATTACTTAAGACATTGCTGTCCATGCACTTATTTACATTACACAGATCGCTGCTTCAGTTGTATTTTTCAAACCGAAGTCTAATCCCAAAATTTGTCTGTATAGAAAAGACTCAGCATGAATAAGTTTTGAATGGTTTCATTCGAGAGCAACACTGTCACGTATCTCTCATTAAGCACTGAACTCTAAAGAAATGTCTCCGATTTCACTTCTCGGCAGAGCACAGATGCAGCCAATCACAAAGGCAGCCAATGACACATATACAATAGTAAGAATACGACTAGATCTGCCAAGGCGATTTGCGAAGGGACAAAGAGCAAGGAAAATATCATGCTAATTTTCCTACAAACTTTGTATTTCCTGAACTAATCGAATTCCGAGCTTTGTCATTCTCTAAGAGTTTTATCTTTATTTGTTTTTAAATAATTGACTCTCTCGGTGTTTTGAGGGAAACTGAGATTTTTTAGACTGTAGTAAAAAAAAGAACAGCGTAAACAAAATTTTTTTTTCATTAAATGTTCATGTGAAGAGAAAAAACATCAACACGCACATAGCCTTTAACACTTCATCGTCAATTATTTGCTGTAAGATTGAAATTAGACAAGTCTTGTGCGGCGATTGCAAGAATCTCAATTACACTCGTTCTGCGCACTCTAGTTTTTTTTTTTTTTTTCCTTTTGAGAATGATTAAAACTAACATTAAAAGCGAGCAATATTCGAGGAATAAAGTACGTGGAAGGCCTACCATTTATTCCCAACTTTCAATTCGAGACGCTACAGCACCGACGACCGCCACGTACTTTCCCAAAAAACACATTTACACAGCCGCGGCGTTTCACGCACGCGCTCGGTGAGATGGTCCGTTGAAATATTACTTAGTGTCGGTGCCTAATGCAACATCAGGAGCTCTCTGCGGCCGACGGCGGACCCCATCACAGACACAAGCGAGACAATCAAAATATGGAACAGGTCCACCGATCATGCACTGAGCGATTCGGACAGCGGAGATGCGACGGCAACGCTGCTTGCATATGTCATGACAGCAAGGGAGGGTGTCCCTTACACCAAGCTGCTGCCCTCCTTTTTTTTTTATAGCCGCCATATTTATGCCATCTGAACATGTCCGTCTGTACTCTTCGGCGCAGAAATGCGTTCGAGTGGGAATGATATGGCATCTGAGAGGAGATCCGATGGCCGGCCGAATGCCTCACGTGTCCTTTTCCCATTACGGTCTTTTTTCGCGCTCCTTGGATGTGAAGGTGTGCCGCTTTCATTGCTCTTTAACTGCGCGAAGCAAGGATGGAGAGGGGATGCTCGGAGAGAGAGCGCAAATCTGCGCGAACTCCCGTACTAATAATGTTTCTCGTGTGCCTAATGAGACTGCCCTCATCGGTAACCGTCGCGTGATTACTTTACCGGGGTGATCGCGCACTTGCACTGCAGTCTGTGTATGATCGGCCGGACCAGTCATTTTGGACTCCAGGCTGTGCTGCATTTCTGAATATGGGTACCGAAAGAGGAAAACTGTCTAAGCAGACCTTTTGGTCGCCATTTTGATGATTGGAGAGAAGCCAGCATTGACTGCGTTAATGATCATCGCCGTTTGTGTTGCTCGCTCCATCTATAGGTGGTCATCAACGGCCAGACGGAATTGCGGTACCATCGTGGGTCAAACCGGACATTATTATCAGGAAGGATTATGTGAGCGTGGCTTGTTGGTATTATCCGTTGCAATATTATTAAAGCAATAAATAGGAACTTTAAAAAATTCTCCAAGCGGTTAAAATAGGAGCGTATGTGTAAGCTATGTGGTGTAGAATTCGACCGCCTCTTGCACACCTCTTGCGTTTGTTTACTCACTAAATGCGCCCACATGAACCCCTTCCCTCCCCCCTCTTTCCCCGACCTCAACTAATGACGGCCATCACGCATTCCTTCCGCGTTATCTATGTTACCCATTGATTCGCTCGGCCCTTCTTGCGCTTCGATGCGCCAAAGACGCATTTTGGAACACTTGCTCGCCGTATATAGTAAGTTCACATTTGAACGAGTACTCTACGTATAAGCTAATATCAATAAGTATATGCTCCGATGGCGCTTTCTCTTTCTCCACAGTTTTTTTTTTTTTTTTACATTAGTAATGCGACTGATTGAAATGTCGTTTCTGAGGAGCGGGGGACGTTTTGAAAGAAAATATATTATATTGTATTCTATGAAATGACCTGGGAGAAAGAAACGTGCTCTTGCGAGTAATAATATTCAAAATACTATTGCAATTGATTGTTAAGGTCTTATGTGGCGTTTGTAGGTTTAAACACGAAAAGTTTCGGGTCCTCACAGGCCCTTTTCAGTCCGGTCAAATAGGTAACCTTAATTACGTTTTGGACCCGACTGAACTCTGAGGTCCCAAAACGTTTCGTGTTTAAACCTACGATCGGCACACAAGACCTTAACCATCAAAAGCAATACTGTATTGAATTCTATTGTATTTTTATATGTTCCCAATCTACCTGAACTAAATGTAAAATCAATTAAAAGTAATTTGCTAATAATGGCGAAAATGTCAACACCTTAGAAGCCACATAAAGGGAAGCTGGAACAACTTTGTGTTTGAGGAAGCACACTTTAATCATCTTCATCTGACCTCCAGGATCATGAATATCGAAATTATATTTTTATTTAGTGCATGTAAATTGCAGAAAATAATTTTCAAAGTACCGCTGAAGGCCCTCCTTCCCGGATCGTGACGTCACAAGAGCAGCTTCGGAATCTCCGCTCTCGCGCATTTTCAGCGCCCATCAAAGCCATGCCTGCGCACTCTTGCTATTTTTAAAAAGGGCAGGAAACAACTTTACGATTGGTGCCAGTGCGGGGGAATATACTGGAAAGCTTCCGATTGCACGCATGACATTCAAGCGACACGCGCTTGGCGGCCGAAATATATTTTTATGATGTCGCGGTTGGTCAGAGGTTTTTCGTGTTTTCTCGCGTTTAGTTACATCTTCGGGGAAAACAATCCTGCAGTTCAGATACAGGAAATAAAGGCACGCTAAAATCGACCTATTTCACTTTTTTTTGTTTTTTAAAGAGGTGTTTTAGGTTCATTTTGACGGGTCGTTGAGGAGGTTTTTCAGATCGCCTATAAATGGCAATACCTCACTACACTGGCTCTAAGCATCTTAGAAATCCCCGAATCATGACGAAACGCGTCAGATTTCTCTATAAAAAAACAATAAAAAATCACAAGTCACAGAAGTCATCTTCGGAGACGGAAGGATCATATTCCGGAACCAGGACCACTGTCCAGGAACTCGATATCTGCGACCAATCAGTATCCGCGCACCTTGTTGCCCTTACAGCCCCGACTACTATTAAACCCACTGAAGTTACGTTTACACTCCAACGTAACGTCGACGGGCGTGGCGTAGCGCAGCGCGCGCAGATACTGATTGGTCGCAGATATCGAGTTCCTGGTTGACGGCCAATGAAAGGCGCGCGTTCTGCGCTACGCTGCGTTCACTGCGCTCAACGTCGGAGTATAAACAGCCCTTAAAGGAGCTGTGCAACGATATTCAATTGGAATGTTTTTCACTTTACACGAGCTTACTGGCACTAGTGGGACTCAAGGATACTCGCATGCAATGCCACTGGCCAAGAAGCTCCTTTGTTGCGGTTTAATTGCAAGGACAAAAGCGATCATTTTCATTCAATCTCTCCTTTGCAAAATTCAATGACGTAACGTGGGGATCGCAGTACACCCATATGACGATATCTGAATGCGGTTCATAGATTAGACCCGAGCATTGCGTGGGCACTCGATTTGGGCTCGTGATAATTGATAGCTCGAGAAGCATTCGGGTAGTGGCCCGTGTCCAATCGCTGCAACGACGACAATAGCCGAGCCATAACAATGTCTGGAACTCAGCGCGTGTCCTGTGCTTTTCCAACCCCAGCGCGTGGCTATGATCAACATTGGCGGCATATAATCGGCTCCAGATCACGTGGCCGCTTGTTCTGGCTGCGAGTTGAGGGGGTGAACGCTGCTGGTTTTTCTTTAATTTTTTTCTGGAACTTCTATTGCGTGGGGTGAAAAACGAACACGTGATTCATAGGTTATTAACGTCAGGGATCCGTTCTAAGCGGTATTTTCGCATAGTAAAAAAATGTTGCATAGCCCCTTTAAGCGCGTGCTGGAGAGCTGACGACCAAACACATCACTCCCGCGGAAAAAAACAACAAAGAAACAACAACAACACAGTTTGTTGTTTTTGAGACGATTATTGTATACTTCGTCTCATCCTACGATGGACTAGAGTGCCTCAATGTCCTTCTGTTTAGGGTGATGCCATCGTTTGTAGTATCCGATGCCGACAGCACGCGCTCACAGGGAAAATACAAAGAAATCACAGGAAACAAAATGTCGCCGTAGCACAGTTAGCGCCACGAGTGCGTGCAGGGACACGCTCTTTCACGCGCTTCACAACAAAAAATAAAAATCAGCGTTCGAAACAAAATGGCCAGATGTCATCACCCCAAGCAAAGCGCACATAAAGGCACCGTACGATGGACTAAAGGCCAAAGCCACGGGCCGCCAGGTCCAATCACGTTGCACGCTAAACTATGACACGCTTAGCATTGGTTAGGTTTGAACGAATAATGCTCCGAATTAAAAAAAACGCTTGCGTCAGTTTTATAGCTTTGACACTGCAATGAGCCAGTAAGCCGTGGCTTTCATTGCAATGTAAAATTGTTGAGTCACTTATTGCTCGATTCGAACCACTGTCGGCCCATTCCCATCAGTGATCTGAGACGTGGGCACCGATACGTGCTTCGAAGCGAAATACCGTCTCAGTGGCTCGTGATTGAATCTGGCGGTTCGTAGCGTCTTCCTTTAGTCCATCGTTTGTTCCCTCTCCGCGAAAAATTATAACTTTTTGTCTACTCTTATTTGCCTTTATTGTCTACAAATGCATACACATTTTGCAATAACCGCGTTTGATCTCGACGAAATGTCGCGTCTTCATTGGTCACATATCGTCCTGGCTGCCGGAACAATGCTCCTCCCATCGCCCGCGATGACCTCGGTGTGTGCGACTTTCGGTTGCTTTTTTATTAGTGAAATTGGCCGCGCATCATTATGGTTTATAGATTTCTAGAATGCTTAGAGCCCGCAGAGTGAGATATCGCAACATTTATGCGATCGAGAAAAACCTCCTTAGGGCACCTTTAAGTCATTCTAGTGTCCAGAGAGTGTCTGAATTGAAAACTGCAGCTGGTATTTTAGTGAACACAACTGTGAACACAAGTCCAAGTTCAGAGTTCATTTCATCAATCCATCCAGTCTGCTCACTTCCCCACGTCTTCAATCTTTGCCCGCTGATACGCGAACGATGCGAAAGGATCTCTGCGCTCCCCGCCCGTGTCACCGCCAAGGTGAATACCCCAGACGGCGGTCATCCTGTCTGGACCTGTCATCTCCGCTCTACTTCGTCATCGCGAAACGACTACAGCCAATCTCCTTCTCTAGATCTGAGTCTCGTGATTTCTTTTTGATATGCTTTCCCCAAAGAAGCAACTTCCATCGATCAGGAAGAATTCCTTGACTCCGCATTATACTCGCGCAAGTCTTGTTTTTTGTTTTGTTTTAGACGTTTTTTTTGCTCACTTTCACTTTCTCTCCCCTGGGGCCGATGATCCGGTCTGCTATTTGGACAATCCCCATTTCCTCTTTGCTCACAATGCGAATCGAAAAAAGACGGAAACACCGAAAAAAGTGCTTCGGCAGCCATCCCTAACGACTAGAGAAAAAAAACATAAACATCTAATCGGTTCCTCGGGATAAAAACAAACAAACAAACACAATTTATACACAATGATTCAATTTCGTTATTGGGGCATTTGCAGCAACTAGAAATGCGATGATATAGGGGCACACTCTCGTGTTCCTGCTGATTCGGCTCCCCGTGATTTGTGTCGGTGCGTCAAAGGCACACGCTGTTTTAAATGACACTGTTATTTATTTTTTTTATGGAGATATATTACGTAAAGGTTCAAAGGTTCAAAGGTTTCAAAGGTGTTTATTGGCTAAAACAACCATACGACCAAGAGCCTGAGGCAATCAAAAGGCAGAAAGAAGCCCGTGCATACAGATGCTGATTTAAACCTCGGCCATACGTTAACAGATGAAATGGAGATGAGGGAATGAAATTTACACAAGGGTGAGAATACTTAGTCTAATGAAGAGAGTAGGTTTCGTGGTGATTCCGCACCAGATCTTTAAATTCGTCTACGCTTGGGGCCTGGCGAGCAGCATCTGGTAAGTGATTCCACAGGATAGGCGCTTGGACAAAGAGGGAGGTAGAGGCACTAATGGTGCGGGCAAAGCGCTGTTCAAGTTTCGAGGGGTCTCGCCTAGACCTCCTCAAGTAACCATCGGGGATGGGACAGACACCATGTAGGTACCTGTAGAGGAGGACCCGTCTGAAGAACAGTCGACGTTTATCAAGTCTGGACCACCGGAGGGATTGCAGCCGCCTTTCATAGGGTAGCTTGCTTGCCCTCTTGTCCTGCAAGTAGAGTGCTGTCTTTGTGGCCTTTCTTTGCGTCGACTCTAGTCTCCTCTGTAGGTCAACCTGGTGGGGGCTCCAGACAGAGGAGCAATACTCCAAAACCGGCAGTACAAGAGCCGTGTACAGTGTACAAAAGGCATGGCTTGGCATCTCTCTTGTTGTCCTAGTTATGAAGCCTCTCAGTTTGCTCGCCCTTTTACAGACGTAGTCAACGTGCCTTCTAAAGGACAGGGTCTTGTCAAACCAAACACCAAGAATCTTAGTGTCTGTGACCTCTTGTATGCGCTTCCCTTGTGCATTATAGACGACGTCGACGGGTTTCCTTTTTCTTGATATTTAAGGTACACAGTTTTGTCTGGGTTGAGGAGCAGTCCGTATCAACCAATCAGCCGACCTCGACGTCACAACATTGGAAATGACATTTAATTCGTGAAATAGAATCGTTCAATCTCGCAGCAGCAATGATCGCGACTACGCATTTTGCTCTGGTTTGGAGCGAACGTTCATTTATTCTACCGATGGATATGGACATGACAGAAACCACCCATGCGCCAAATTTTCAGTCGCTAAAGGTTACATCTTTTAGGGGCGGAGCTCCTTAGGGGCTAGCCATGTCCGTATGTCCGTCCGCCGTAGGCCGGCGTCGGGTGCTCGTGATTCTGCTCGTGAGATAACGTGCTCACGAGCACGTGAGCACATGCTCACGTGCTCGTGTAGGGCAAAAAAAAAATTGGAAAACAAATTATGAAAAAAAGAAAAAGAAGAAAAAAAAAAGAGTAGGGGGTTCTGAGATGCCATCCCATGTCTTCTTAAAAAAAGAAAAAGAAGAAAAACACACATTCTCCTACTGATATGAATGAATATGATATGAAAAAATTATGAAAAAAGAAAAAGAAGAAAAAAAAGAGTAGGGGGTTCAGAGATGCCATCCCATGTCTTCTTAAAAAAAGAAAAAGAAGAAAACCACACATTCTCCTACTGATATGAATGAAAAGGCTCGGCATGCTGCGGCTCGGCGTCTACGCAGACAAGCACCACCAGAGCTTCGCCCCAAGCAACATCATTCACCACGTGGAGATGCGGTCAATTTTTTACTCTAGTGACGCTATAACGGTTCAAATTAGTGGAATCACATTTCTAGAGCTCACGACCACCGCCAAGGTATGTTTCGCAGTCTGTGGTTGGCCACGAGATGCTCGCCTATTCAAACCAATGAATGACCAAACTCTCCCAATAGACGGCTCTGGTTCACGGGACAGTATATATTTTTTTCGCTTTCCGAGGAATTGACGCAAAGGATAGTTTTCAACAACTTTCACGAAATAGTATTGCCTGCTGTTTTAGCGGGCTCATTTATGCGTGAATGTGACCCCTATATACTTCGTTCATTCGTATGTTAAGAAAGCGCTCGAAGCTACCTGCTCTTTGGATCCGTCATACGTCGATCTTTCGTCACGTGTGTTGTATGGGTAACACAATAAGCGGGCAACAGCTTGCGAGCGCTCGTGCGTCTCGCGCCACTGTTCCTGGGCGCCATATCTATCTGATCCAGCGTACCGTTTGCACCACCCGCTGCTGCCCTGCCGCTCTCTCACCCCCGTGGCTATGTGTCGTACTCCGGTAGTCCTGCAATAAAGATGTTCCAGCGAAGAACCCCATCGGCCTGTTACTCCAGATACCACGACGTGATCACTTCTCCGATACGCACATGCAGGCAGTTATCGCTGGTCAGGAGACAAAAGGGAGGCGGTAGATTGTTCCGGCGTGCATGTAGCTCTCACCGCTTTGTCCGTTTAGTTATATGGTTCCTGGAACGCGTCTCCGGCCGTATGTTTAACGCATTCAAAAAAGCGGTCCCTCGATTTCCGCCTGGTGACGTCATACAAGTGTCATGGTGTTGCCGGCCGCGATCATGGCATTGTCACGGCGGCGGTGCATGAGATGTGGCGGACGCCTGTTCTGCTTGCAAGTCGCTCTCCAGCGTGACAGTCCCCGGAAGATTCGGCAGGCAGGAGTTGGGACGCCGCGACCACAGCGACACTCGCGTCTGCTCGTGCGTTTTACCGGAAACTTGTACCGCCAACCGCCATGATCGCGACATCCGACAGGATGAATGACACTCCGGGTTTTGTGACGAAATTTGTTGCCACTCCGTGGCCACTTTAGATCCGCTTGGGGGTGAGGTTTCTGCACATGCGTCGTCTCGACTAGAGCGCCACCGCAGCTGCGTGACGTCGGATTCGTGCACTTGTCCTGGAATGTGTAGGTCGGCTGGAACCTGGAACTTGATTTCGCCGATCATCGTTTCGTATGGGTGCGGCAAAGCAGTGCACTCTCAAAGGGGCCGCTGCCGTTCACGAAACTCGGGGGTCGTAGTTCTACGCTGTATACTTGCGTCAAAATAAAGTACGGGAAAGCGGTGAACGACGAAAGATTGTAGCCGCTGCCCCCTCCCCCTTTCCCCCAGCAGCTTGAGAAAAAAACTCTAGAAAGTTTGTTTTCATTTTTTTTTAAAGAATGTCGGAAGGTTCGGCGAACAACTCGGAGTCAAGTAAAGGACCTCCACACTACGTGGGAGCTTTTCGACGCTTCTGGACTGGCGTAAGGATGCCCATTTGCAATTTTCACTTGGCGTGTATCTAGTGTTTTGTTAGAAAAATACATATGTGCGCGGCACAAGGAGATTAGAAAGGTAGGAGGTGGCATGACGTCAGCCGCGTAGCCTCCACAAGCCATGCTCTCTTGACGCCTTGTCTCGTTCTCAATTCCATCCTTACCCTCCTCACTTATCGGGCCAACGTAACCACAGCACGAGACCATCACGTGGTTGATGGTTGCGGGTAGCAGGGAGCGTGGTGCTGGTGCGTTTTATTTATCAGTCATCGCAGATAGAAACTGTGGCCCGCGCCCAGCCTTCTGATTCTACGCCTGCTGCGCTTCGTTATGTGCCCTCAACTATAAAGTAAATGCATTCTGTTTTTTGCAGACCGTTACTCTCCTGAAAACGATAGTATTCAACGTAGAACGTCAGCGCTGTAACGATTGCCTGTTGGCGTGTTTTCGGTAATTTACCTTGCATCTGCGTGCATCAGAGGGGAGTTTTCTTTTTATCTCCTAGCCACTAATTACTAGAGTAGCCAAAGCAAGAAAAAATTATATACACACGACCTGACAGGTTGGACGAATACTTAGGCACTTTTACAGCGATGATTCTCGCGCCCGCCAGCAAATTTGATAGCTGCCCTCTCATCGTTCTCATGTTATATCACGCTACGATCCGATTGGCTTTTTTTTTTTCGTTGCGGCCGCTATGCAGGTCGTCTACTGGGACGTTTTATTGCCGTCGTGACAAATTGAACCAGCTCAACTTGACTCGAGGTTGGGAGATGATTTATTGACTATTGGAACTGCACGGAGCACACCACGCTCCACTTCGATGGGGTCCAGCCACCGCCGTGACCAACGGCAAAAATCCATCTTTTCCGCAATTCAGCGACCGTCGGAAATCTGAGAGAATTCTTGATCGATTCCTGTCATCCTGAAACTATGTGTGTGTAATACGCCAAGGGCTTACCGGTGAAAGGTAACCCCCGCTGATGAAAAGCGAGTCCGATTGCGGCAGCCGACCACGCTGCAACCGCCCATCCCGTAGCAGGAGGAAATTAGCGCCCCGGCGACGCCAGGCTTTCGTTTTCTCCGTTGCGATTGCGGCGATTGCCCTGATCGTCCTGTGTACCAGCAGTGGTGTGTCGTCTGCTCGTGATTCGCCTCAACCGCTTGCTTGATTGCTTCAGAGCCGTTTATTGAGAGAGTTTGGCCATACATTGGTTTGAATAGGCGAGCATATCGGGCCAACCACAGGCCGCGAAACAGCACCTAGCGGTGGTCGCGTGCTCTAAATCTGTGCCAGGACTATACTTCGTTTCACCTTACGTGCGAGCGAAGGCAAAACTGGAAGCGCGAGCACGGAAGCTCCGTGCGTTCAGGCTTTGCTCGAGCGCGCGAGCTGGGGAGAAATGCAAAAAGCGCTGGTCTCGCGCTTCTAGCTTTGGCTTCGCTCGCAGGTAAAGTGAAACGAAGTATAATTTGAGCCGTGCCGAGCGGAACTCCGCGTCTCAAGACGCTCGCGCACCCCACCCTTTGCACTGCTTTCTTTCAGCCAGTCTCAGGACGCTGTTCTAGCAGTGCAGGCAAAGGCATGGGCACGAGCGCGTGGCTTTGGAAAGTGCCTCCTATGCACGAGGTCTCGTACAAACAATAGCGTTTCGCTGAGCTAGGCTCACGCGCCTGTGCCTTTGTCTTCACTGTCGACATTTGTGAGATGGAGTAGAGGTCTCCTGATTGGTCGACGCTTTGTCACAAATTTAGTTTACGCTCTAAGCGTGGGGGGAATATTCGGCGCTGGCGGCGGCCTTTGCTCCGCCTATTGTCCAAACTCTCCTAATATACGGCTCTGGATTGCTTGCTTCACGTCTAGCCTTCGATGTGATATAACCTACGGGACAGAGCGCGCGCCAGCCAACAAAGAATCCTTCTACAAACAGCCATCCATCGCACACGTGACATGACACCTGCACCAAATGCCCGAGAGATCTACTGTCACGTTGGCCACGACATCACTAACTTTTTATGACTTGGCTTCACACATATTGCAACGTGCCGCCTTCTAATATTTATAACCTCCTTGGCGCGGCATCAAGCAGGTTGGCGGGGGTCTAATGGCAACCAGCGCCGATGTTTTTTTGTGTTACGTGAGCGCGTGTGTCTTCCTTCATTTTGATGTGCTCATGCGGGAGCGCGAACCTATCTTCATTTTATGTTGTCACTGTTTCTACTCTTGCCTGTTCTAAATTGTGTCCTCAATTTATTGATTTAAAAATAAGAAAGCAAAAAAAAAGGGAAACACAAAGAGAGTGTCGGGGCGTGAATCGCATAACAGGGGGCGCTCGATACGGGGGCTTTGGCAGGATTAAGAAGGATTAAGTACGTCGTCAGACACCGACGAAAAATAAATAGGCGCAAGAAGCAACTCATCTGAGCCTATACAGAGAAGCTTCTATTGTACTTCGGAGGACAGAGGAAGATTGGGGGAAAATTGGAAGGCTGCGGATCGGTAAAGGGCATATGAGTCTCACCGGCAAATTTAGAAACGGAAGACTTTGCGAGCCCAGCGCATCTCATTAGCGTTCCGCAGCCATTCAGAGAGCGGCATTCGCCGATAAGAACGGCGAGGAGCCAGTCACGAAGCGAGAAGCGTCAATTAACCTAATAAACCAAGCCCTGCGTTTCTTAAGCTGTCTGTGACTAATATGTCGGAATACTACAGTGTACGTAAAGGAAGAGAGATTAACGCACGTCGTGGCTGGCAAAAAAACGAAGAAAAAGATCCTTATTTTAATTTCATCTTTTTTTTTTTTTTTTTTTTTTGCCGCCAACTCCGAAAACGTTTGATTGTAAAAGCCAAAACTTTTTTTCTTATTTTTTTTTTTTTTTTTTTTTACAGCGATAGTTGTTAGTGGGACACTTCGCGGTTTCGCACCATCGACCGCGCTTTATATCGACGCGGGTCATTTTCGGCACTCCTCCAAAACATTCCACGGGCCGCTGCCCTATAGAAAATTCGTCTATCGGGCCTACGAAACTCTTGAAATGTTTTATGTGTTTGAGATGTCTGTCAAAGTTTTCTAAGGGGCCTGACGTACCCTTTAAGAATTCCTAAAGGGTGTAAGAGACCCGTTATAGCTTTTGAGAGGCCTGTGGGGTCTGTCCAAATCCTTTTCATGAAACCGCACCACCCACCAAAATTGTCATAACGGGTCTGTGGTAAGAGTCACATGACTCTCGGATATATAGAACAAAATAGAATAGTTTTATTTCCAATACATACATTTTCAAAAAGTACAATGATGAACCAGGGTAAGCCTCAAGGGCTTATGTACCTGCATGGCTCGCCTGGCTGGTTGGATATCAGTTGGGGATGCCGGTTAGCCATAATAATAATAATATTTATTATTCCGTGCCTCAGAACGACTGAAGTCAGTCTTGGTATGAGGCACATCCGTACAGTGAACAAAACACATGCGGGAATGCTACATGACTATGCATCGTAGAGTGAAATTTCAAGATATTGGGATCGGGCGGCCACGACGAGTTTCGGACATTGGGGAGACGTTTCCCCGTCTCTATCGTCTTGTGGCCTACGCGGCACCTCTGCTGTGTCTGCGTGTTCCGTGTATCTGTTTCACGAGCAGGACTATACTCGGCTTCACCTATTCCGTGCTACATTTCCAAGGCTAGCATAGCATTCGCAGTGCTCCAACTCTGTAAAGACAGATAAGCGCCTTTCGGAAAGTGCCTTCCGGCGACAAGTACTTATGGGGAATTCCGCTCGCAGATCTCGAGCGCTCCAAAAGCGCACCATTTTGAGCGCGCATATTCCGCTCACAGATCTGGCTCGAGTTGGTAATCCTCCGCTCGTAGATCTCTGGCAGCACCCGCTCCATGGACCCCCTAAAACCCCGCCAAACTTGCTCCGCGGGATTTCACAGTTTTATCTGGAACTTGACAGAGCGCATACGTCACTTTCTTTTTAAGTCGACAATGCGCATGCTCGGCGAGTTTGGCGAGGTCGCCGGCCGGACCGGTCGGGCCGATCGGGCCGTCGAGTTGGATCTGTTCGGATGCGTCGGTTGTTTATGTAGGATTGTGACAGCTCGAACGCTCCTACCTCGCGTAGGTCAGAGATACGAAGCCGGGACTAAAGCGTCGTGAATCGTAAGCGCTGACATTTGTAATCGTGAGAGGAAGAACGAGAAGAAGAACGAAAGAAAATCCGGAGGCAGCCGCAAGGTTAGGCCTGTTCATTCTGCAGCCAATGATTGTTTACCTTTTTACACTGCATGCCGCCGGCGTTTTCTCGTGCAGAGCAGATCAAGCAACGAACGTGCATGTGATGGTTTGTTACATCTTTGTGTTTATTCAATTCTTACCAGTGTTAAGAATGGAACCTTCGGCGACCTTCTTCCGAGTTTCAACGCTGCGGAAACGAGTCACGATCTGTTCAGGACAGTCGCCCGCCTGTCTGGGCCTGCCCAAACCGAGTCACGATCTGTTCAGGACTGTCGCCCACCTGTCGGAGCCTGCCCAAAACGAGTCTCAACGCGTCCGTGACGTCAACGGGACGTCTGTGTGTGTGCGTGTGGGTTCGTGGGCTCCGGAAGGGGAGAGAGGCATGACCTAACTGCGGAGAACTTTGGCTACATCGCACTTGAAAGGGAGAGAGGCAGGGCTACGACGCACTTCTGGCTACGACGCGGCGGTCTTTGCTGCAACGCACTTGGCGGCAGTTTGCTACTCGCACCTGTTGCCCTGGCGGAGAGTGAGGGAGAAAACGGACCCTATATAAGGCGGAGCGTGAGGCTGCTCCGTTGTTCTCTCGGATTTGACGACTGTATCGCTACCATGTAATTAAACCGTTCGTTACGTTACCGATTCTCCCACCTCCACTGGACCCCTGGGTTCTTCACTTCGGGGAATGGTCGTCGTCACGAGCCAGGAGGCCTCCGGACGTGCGGCTTAAACCCCGCCTCGAACAACTGGTTGGCAGCGGTTGGGATCGGACCATGCGACATCGTGCTACATCTGTGGGTGAGCGTTTGGACTTTGCTTTGAGATTTGCCAGGCTTCAGATTATGGGTAATTAATTTTGAACTGCTGGGAATCCTTAGTGTTTGACTCGTGCGCTAGGTTTGTGTACAACCTCGCGACAAGTTTTATAGCAAAGCCAAAGCTAAAGAGCAGCGATCATGGATCTGATGAGGTTACTGAGAACAGATTTACTCTGTTTATGTGAAGAATTGGGTGTGGAGGTGGAGCAAAAGATGAAGAAATCTGAGATCAGTAAAGCAATTTCAGAGAGCGCGGAAGCAGAGGAAATTAAGATTGCGTGGGAACTACTTCAGAACGCTAAAAGTGAAGCTGCAGCGAGAGAGGAACGAGAGCAGGAGCAGGCTGCAGCGAGGGAGGAACGAGAGCAGGCTGCAGCGAGAGAGGAACGAGACCAGGAGCGAGCGCTGAAAAGGCTAGAGCTCGAAATTGAACAACAGCGATTAAACTCGCAGAACAGTAGAGTTGGGGCTCCGGTACGAGCAAGTGAGACCGAGTCGTATCAAACGAAGAAGCTCCTGCAACCGTTTAAAGTTGGGGAAGACGTGGGCCTGTTCTTAGTTACCTTTGAGAGGACATGTGAGAAGTTGAGCTTCGCCCCAGAAACGAGGCCGCAACGGCTTTTGACTTTGATGCCCTGTGAGGCTGCAGAGGTTGTCGCGCGCCTTAGTGCTGGAGACGCGGACGACTACGACAAGGTGAAGTCCAGCCTTTTGAAGCGGTACCGCCTTTCTGCCGAGGCGTTCCGTCAAAGGTTTAGAAACGCATCCAAAAAGAGCAGCGAGGGCTACTCGGAATTCGCGTACGGGCTTAAAACCAACTTGATAGAATGGTTGAAGAGCGAGGAAGTGTACGAAAGCCGAGACATGGTAGTCGAGTGTGTGTGCCTCGAACAGTTCTTTCGTAGCATTCCGCAGTCAGTCAAGCTCTGGGTGCAGGATAGGGTGGGAGTCGACTCTGTCGAAAGGGCCGCTGAGCTAGCCGAAGAGTACGCAACGCGTAGAAAGCTGAGCGGAGAGGAAAGCGAACCCGGCCGGAGCGATCAGCGCAAGACCTTCCGACAGGCTAACGGCTCGCGCGAAAACGGGCCCGAGAAGCCCGAAGCAGGACAAAAGGTCCCAGAAAAGTGCGCAGAACACTCGAGCGGAGACGAGGCGCGGAAAAGCCCAAAAGGGCAGTTCGAGGCAAGGAAGCCATTCCTGTGCCACAACTGTCAGGAGCCGGGACACACAGCGGCCAGATGTAAGAAACAGGGGGTTGTGTTCTCGTACGTGAACGGTAGTGACAAGGACCTGAAGATTCTTCGTCCGTATCTTCACGAGCTCCATGTAAACGGAAAGCCGTGCAGGGTGCTTCGGGACAGTGCAGCGACGATGGACGTTGTTCATCCGTCGTATGTAACGCCATCCGATTTTAATGGAAAGGTAGTTTGGATCAAGCAGCTGCTCGAAAAGCACAGTGTCTGTCTGCCGATGGCGACAGTAAGGATAACTAGCCCGTTCGGAGAGCTAGTGACAGAGGCGGCTGTCTCGCAAACAGTCCCGTTGGAGTATCCTTATTTGTTTTCTAACCGGTCTGATTTCCTGCTGCGCGAAAGAGGTCAACAACTGGGAGAAGGACTAGTTCAGTCGTGTACGAGGTCCAAATCGCGTCAGGTCGCCCCTTTGTTGACGAGTGATCCAGAGCCAGAGGCAGCTGACGGGGAGCAAGCACTCCCAGAGTTGGAGGCAGAAAACCGGGATGAGAGGGACCAGGTTGTAGAACAGCCTGACCTCGTAGCACTAGAAAGCGTACGCCGTCCCAACGCGCCGGCGGAAAAGGCGGAGGAAGAAGCGATCAGTGAAAGATCTCTCGTAGCTCCGGCGTCACGTAACTTTGGTCCTCTGCTACGAGTAGACAGAGTGTCTTTGACAGTCGAGCAGAAGAACGACCCTAGTGTGTCAGGGTTTCGCGGTACAGCTCAGGAGATTGCTAGGACCAATGTAACGGGGCATGAAAAAGGCGGATTGTTTTATCGGCACTATAAGGACCGCATTTTCAGGTCTAGAAATCACGTGAAAATCGATCACTATGACTTCAGCGTAAGAAAAAGGAAAGGCAAATTTAACGGCAATGCCGATGGTTGAGCAGATTTTTCTGACATCAAAAATGTCTTGAAGAGGGATTCAATAATTAGAAGGATATCATCCACGGGAATGAGGATCAAAGTGGGGGCACTTCGTTAAAACCCAGAAATGACCGCACAAATTGCGAAGAGTTTTGTCTTTTGTATTTTGTTCATAGTGACCTCGTTGGAAAAATGACTTTTTTTGGCGACAGGGGGTCTCGATACCCGGAATTGTACCATATTTTGGTAATCCGTAATCCAGTCTGGCGGGTCTCTGGCGAATTCCGAGCGTTTGACTGCGGTGTGGCGTGGTGATGTGGGGGACGTTTCCGCTGATGCCTCCGTTGTAAGAGGTTTGGGAGTTTGTTTGGTGCTTGCAGCGTCTTCTCAAGGCCTACCACAGACCCACCTCTTCAGGCCAGCGATTGTATCACCGGCCATTCGAGGTTTCCCTGGTTCCGGAGGGGCTGTTAAGAATGGAACCTTCGGCGACCTTCTTCCGAGTTTCAACGCTGCGGAAACGAGTCACGATCTGTTCAGGACAGTCGCCCGACTCTCTGGGCCTGCCCGAAACGAGTCACCATCTGTTCAGGACTGTCGCCCACCTGTCGGAGCCTGCCCAAAACGAGTCTCAACGCGTCCGTGACGTCAACGGGACGTCTGTGTGTGTGCGTGTGGGTTCGTGCGCTCCGGAGGGGGAGAGAGGCATGACCTAACTGGGGAGAACTTTGGCTACATCGCACTTGAAAGGGAGAGAGGCAGGGCTACGACGCACTTCTGGCTACGACGCGGCGGTCTTTGCTGCAACGCACTTGGCGGCAGTTTGCTACTCGCACCTGTTGCCCTGGCGGAGAGTGAGGGAGAAAACGGGCCCTATATAAGGCGGAGCGTGAGGCTGCTCCGTTGTTCTCTCGGATTTGACGACTGTATCGCTACCATGTAATTAAACCGTTCGTTACGTTACCAATTCTCCCACCTCCACTGGACCCCTGGGTTCTTAACTTCGGGGAATGGTCGTCGTCACGAGCCAGGAAGCCTCCGGACATGCGGCTTAAACCCCGCCTCTAACACCAGCAATCTGTACTTCACAGATGCCGATCGTTGTGCGTGCCCCGCCACTTCGAGGCGGCCGAAAGGCATGTGACGGTGTCGAACACGGATGTCTTCCTCGTTATTTGTGACACGGGCTCCACGGTACGGACATTTTCGCCCCGCCTTTGTCGCGTGTTATTTCTGCAGCTATACAATGACAGTTGTCACTGGTCGTCAAAAGATAAGTCGTTTGAGGCGTTGGTGGGCTTGCCAAGTTCGAACAAACAGAGGCCATTTTGAATGGCCGAGGGGGAAGGGGGGGGGGGGGGGGGGTGAAGGAGAGGTCGCTCCAAAAATGCGAGTTTATCTTCCTTCGTCGATTCAGAACGAGTCCCACGGAGCGGAATTTCGCCTCCCTCGCGGATTTTGGAAAGCGCTCCGGATCTACGAGTGGAATTCACCATTAGACAGAGTTGGAGCCATGTGGACGCTATTCTAGCCTTGGCAAGGACTTGTCGCCACGCGCCCTCTCTCCCTTGCTCAGGAGGGAAGGTATGTGCGTGGGGACAATCGGGGGGGGGGGGGACTTTTTGGTGTTTTTGTTTAAGAAAATGTGTTTTTAGTCAGTCGAAATACAGCCTTCGTCAGAAGCTGCTTGCCCGGTTTTTTGTCCGTCAACGAGCGCAAACTAAATGCACAACAACGCATGGACGCTCAATGTCGGTTTCCCTGTTCCATAAGTGGGACCTGTCTTCTAGAGCAGCTGGGTGTGCGGATCAAGAAAACGATATTTTAGTGCCTTGTTTCTTGTGCCTCTCCGTTCGTCCCGCTTCAGAAGCATCTAGCGAGCGAAAAAAGACGCCGGAGACGCCACCGTGACGGCATCAAGGACGACACCGTGACTGTGCTCAGAATTACTTAACGGTGGCGGATGCTGGTTGCGTATTCGTGGCTTTCGCTAAGCGTGCAAGTGACAGTGTGTATGTGTCTGTGTGGTTCACCTGCTCGGTTTTATTAGTTAAACTACCGTGCATCTCAGGGATCTTCCAAGCGGCATTGTAAGTACCTTAAAATAAATTTTGGCGACAAAGAACTTGGTCGTCCCTCATTGGTCTGATTGCTTTTGTCTACAGCTGCTTGCGCCCGGGTTGCAGCAAACGTGGGTTCTTATCGTCTTTTTCAGTTAGAAGTATTTAAAACTCAATGTATGAAATCAATTTCCAATCACTTTTTAAAACAGTAACTTTTTGTTTATGGTTCACAGTCATTTGGACGTCTAAAGGGTTGATGGGCGGAGGGGTTTTGGGCTGAAGGGTTGACGGGCTGAAGGAGTTTCTAGGGCTGAGAGGTTTGATGGGCTGAAGGTGATTAAAGCGCCGAGATGGTCCCATAACACATCAGGTCTGAAACGCTATTTTCAATACGGTGATAAGAAGATAACAAGCAAGCAAGATAACATCCATGGTCAGTAAAATACTCCCCGCCGGGCAATCTGGTAGTGCACTAGGGTAGATGCCCATGTGACCAAGAATTAGCTCAAACAACAATTCTCTGGACATAAGCAGATAAAATTGCCTCAGAATTTTACGGTGCATTCTGTATTAGAAAGCAAGTGGAAAGCAAGTGCGTTAGTGCTCCGTCAATGCACCAGAGATAGAGTTTTATTTTCTAAACCAATAGTCAGAAAGATGCTATTAATAGTTTGTCTTTGTTTCAATAAACCTTAATTTGATGGTGCAGTTCGTCTTGTCTAATTCGTTGTCTCCGTCTATGCGGCGCTTTTCGTTTAGCACTTGTGACTGTTTCTACCGAAGTGACGGTACCAAGAAACGCTCCCCTCTTACACAAACGGCTGAAAGGCTCTCTACTTAATACACCCTCATTGGTTCCAAAACGCTATAAAATTTTCCTCCGGTGTGTTACTTGGTTTAATACGAAACGCGGATGCGGACTCTATGGTGCGCGCTAGCACCTTTACCGTTAATTCAGTTCTTCTGCTCCGAAATGATATCTTAGCGGCTCCGACGTCGCACCTCAGCTGTCGCCGTGTTTCACCTAACGGGTTGTGTTGTGTAAGTGTTCACAATATTTTTTTTCACGCAGTTTTAGTTTTAGTTTTTCCAGCTTCGCGAGTTATTTTAATTCGCACTTGTGAACCTTCGTGCTGCTCAAGCTTCCCATTTCAAAAACGATGCAGAGCGAGTTGGTTTTATGTTCGGTTTCATTCAACGTTTTTTTTTTTTTTTTTCTATTTATAGAAATCCCGTTTCCCGGATATATACGCCCTTGGTTCGTGGAATTCAAATTGGATTTACAGCACACTCTTTCCTTATCCCGCCATTCTATTTGAAACCTGTTCGCCCCGGTTGCCGAAGTAGACGATTAAGATTTCTGCGAGCCCCGATATCAAATATAAATTTTTAGAGAGTTAATTCGTGCCCCGTATAATCCCCATAAAAGCACCGCTTTGATGCAACTATGCGTGGAACAAAGTTTCCGTGTTGGCAATAGTACTAATATTGGTTTTCTTCGTTTTCGCTGCTCAGTTTCCGGACCGTGCCCTTTCTCTGTGACGGGACCCTATTTTCCACCTCTCGAATTTCCGCTCTTCGCCTAGATTTGTGGAAATCTGGGTGACTGCTATTTGGGGTGCACCAGTATCACAAAATCAAACATTTTTTTTCCTTTGTTTTCAATTGGACGCTCTCTACAAATTGAATGAGTAAAGAAAGTTATTTATTAAAGGGACTGCTCTCAGGTCTAACGGTGAGGGGGAGAGGGGGGGGGGTTACAAAATGAAACGTTTCTTAGGGTATTCACAAGGGGCTACCTAGTCCAGGCTCTTTGGCAGCAGGAGTCCGAAGATAAAGTACGAGTAGACTTCGTGGACATTCCGAAAGCTGTGCAGCGTTCCGCGGTTCTACGTCTTCTAATCGTCCCTTATCTTTACGATGATATTTGTTTTATCTAACAAATGTAGTGTGGTTTAGCTCGATCCTATTTTTACAATTCTGGGGTTCACATTTCTTAACATAAAAAGATTGTCAGCTAATCGAACAGAACGTTTGACCAGAGAGTCCCGAGAAATCATCATGACGTATTCTTGCAGCATGACTGCAACGCCTCCATAGTTTTTTGTTTATATAACTGCGTGGGAAAGCGCGTCAGTCATTGGATAAGTTGATTGTTTTTACCTGGAATAAAAATAAATAATGCAAAATCACATTAATTAGAAATTACAGAGCACACAGTTAATAAAAAAACGAAATGAAAAATGTAAATATTCTTGGTGCAACCAATTTAAAAATTAGGTGGCACCTTTATGTTCTCAACTTCTGATAGTTTTGTTCACGAGCGTGTTGATTTCAGTTGGTTCATGCTTTATATATATTTTTGGTTGCTCACAAATCTTTTCGTAATAAAAAGTATTGATATTGAACTTAAATGGCATCTATTTTATTTAACAAAATTATTAATCCACTGTACTTGTATAGACATACTTAATTTGCTGTGCAGGGCAAACTTGTTCTTTCCTCCAAACTTTCCGGTAAACCTCAACCCTCCTGGGTCAAACTCAAGATTATTGTTATTATTACCACAACTATAGCTTGCTAAAGGTTCTTGTTGGCAAATAACACACGATTCTCACCGAAAATAGGTATCCCCTTACTACTGGAAACTGCATTACAACCTCGTCTTGTTTTTCTTTTAACCTCTGCTAAAAGAGGCATGTTTTACACGCATTACTAATGCAAGTAAAACAAGAAAAAAAACAACAAAGTCGCGTTTTTCTCGAAATATTACGAGTTGAAACGGTCACTTAACAGCCCTTACTTTATTTACAAAAGTCTTGAGCTAAATGCCCGTCATTAGCAGAACAACGTCTCCGTTAACAGTGCTCAGTCAACCAATATCGCAAAAACGAGCAAGCGAGGTAGTTACCTTCTTTCAAAACTGAAACTTTACTTAATTTTCAGGCCTTTGAAGACTGCGACAACAGTTTGAAACAGGTGAGGCGCGGGGCGGGGCGCGTGAGCGCACAGAAGCGTAGGCCCGTTGCCCTAACATTCGCCGAGCTCGGTCAGTTTAAGAGGGAACACTTTTAGCAGACTCGCCTAAGAAACCCTCAAGGAAACAAAGAGCGCGCTGTGTTTATGGCTTCTCTTAAATTCACAAAAGGCTTAACGTTGGTGCTCGTCAAGATTAGCCCGCATAATCTGATGGGTTGCTCGCTGTAGTCTTCTTAGCCGGACTGCGTAGGAACAAGGGCAAGCGGGTCAGGAGGTGTTGGGGGAGGAGAGGAATTAGAAAGGCCTTTTATGATGAAGGGGTTTAGCCGTGGTTTAATCTCTCCCTCCTAAAGAGGTGTTTTCATTTGGCGGCACTGGGCGTCGAGTGGTTAGGGTAGTTAGGACTGATGTGGGAGAACAAGCGTTAATATGTTTTTGTATTTCGATTGGGGAACGTTTTTTTTTTTTCGCTCATAGCAACCAAGGTAGCACAGTTCTTTGGATCAAAATTTGGCATTTCTCTGAGAATACAGGGCATTAAAAAGCCCGAAGAAATCAAGGTATAGCAAAATTAACCTTCCTTGGCCAGAGTTTAGGCATCTTGGCCTTCATTTGCCTAACAATTGCCAGAGTTAGACTTCGCTGCTAATAGTTTGGCGGTCACTGGAACCTTTGGGCACTTATATCGCCAAACAAGTGCTAGAGTTAGGCAATCGTCTGGTTGTTCTGTTTGGACGTGAAAAATTGGGCCTAAATTTCAAAACATAGTTCTAAATTTTGATTTCACTGCTGGTTCTTCGTTCATACGTGGCAACCCTGACTTAAGTCTGGCAATTTGGCAATTATGTGGCAAGCAAGGGAGAATCCATGTAGAAATGCCAAAGAGTTGTACTCTGGCAATAACAAACGCCTTTGTGCAAAACCGTATTAGACCCAAGTGTGGCCCCTAGGATTGCAAAATTTGTGCCATTTTTGGGCTTCCGTTGACTGGCTACCTGGAAAGATAAAATTGAAAAAAAAAAGAACCGAGAGAAGTGCATAAAAATGATGCCCTGTATTTCTCAAGTGATTTCAAGAGGACGACTCTCACTTCAGCAAACAATCCCGGGTGTGTTGCCATCATTTTGCCAGACTTCAATAATAATAAATAATAATAAATAAATATATCTGACAACGGTGGATGATCTTGCGAACCTTAAATATGGGCCGATGTTGCTGGTGAAAAGATTATATAGGTTTATTGTTTTTCTACTGACAAATAAATCTGAGCTTCTTTTTTAAGCAGCTGTCTAGGTGGGCGATTGCGAATTGTACAGTGTTGTAAAAGTGAACTCTGAAAGCTGGAGCGTGCTTTATGGATCCGCCTAAAAAGAATAATGCATAAAGGGCAGAGGATAACATGATTATGTTTATTTTCATGTTCAGGTTGATTAAAAAAAAATAAGATCGACGGAAAACCCGATTGTTCTGCAGAGCTGACTTCTTTTTGTTGCGATAGCACGAACTTTTATCCGGGATTCTTTTCGAAAGCAGACTACAATAGAAGCCATACACTTGCCGACAGTTGTCTGGTATCCATAATTTATCGCAAGGAAAAAGACTGCACTAAAGAGGACATCGCTGAGCAAAAGCGGTGGCCATAGAGGCTCAGTGAACTGAGATTCACTGAACAATATCCAAACGTCTGACTGAGGCGTTTGGATAAGGAAAGGCAAGCAAGGTGAGCTCCTTCTTCTACGACCAAGGGCAGAGTGAAGAAAGAAGGTTCGTTTCCATTGGATCAGGGGAATAGGGCCTTTATAAAAGGAACGTCTAAGTGGCATCTCTGCCCCCCATTATACGACAGTAGCTGAGATAATACAGTAAGGGTGCAGGCGGAGCTGGTGAATGTGAACCATGTTGAATAAACCTGAAACTGGGACTTATATGTTCATATCTGCTCCAGTCTCAGGTTTATTCAACATGAGTAGCTGAGAGACTCGTCTTTTTGGAGACCGGTGTAAAGTGCATTAGAATCCCTTCACAGTTCTTAAATATAAAATAAATTCACTCTTTACGTTAAAAATAAACAAAAAAACATTCCGCGGATTTTTTTTATTGAATGGTCTAGAAGGGTTAGTCACTGTGTTCGGCGAAATGAAAAAAAAAAAAAAACTAGGCAAATAAAGACGTCGAAAAATATCTGTCGACCTGGCAACAAAATATTTGAAGTGGCACAAAGTTCGACGTTGCATGTGAAACGTGACACTACACCGTGTCCCAGCAGAAACGGTAGTGGGACACACAAAAAAAGTCGCCAGAAGCTATGATGTTTTATCATCGCTAATGGTGTTTGTTTTCTTTTAACACTGCTTGAGGAGCATAGAGAAAGTTCCGTCATTGTTTGCGCGACGGGGTCTCAGTGCCACCCATCGTGTTTTTGTTTTTTTTAATGCATGTCGTATTAGTTTGTTATCTTCAATAAGTTCTCTACGGGGTAGATTGAAAAGCAGGTGCGAAGTTTGTGGAAAAGTTTCCAAAAATAAGGTGACTCTTGTATTAAGCACTGCAAACGGAAGTAACGTTCTGACTTACCCGGCCCTCGCTGCGTTGCCTGATCTAGATGAATTCAACCAACATTATAATAGTTTTCATTACTGCACCTATCATCAGCACTGTGTCCAGTGCTGATTACTTTTCCCGGTCCCGTCGTCAGTACTACTATTTGCCAACGGTTTAGACACGAAAAAGCCAAGAAATGTCACAATATTCTTTAGATTGTTGTATTTTTCAATTCTACGTTGTTTTTTTTGTGTTTTTTTTGTGTGCCGGTGAGCGCTGTGGACTCGGGCAATCGAAGGTTCGTCTTCCTGGATAATACACACCACACGTCGATTGTCGGCGCCATTTGAAAAGAAATGCTTCGTAAAAAGTGGGCTTTTTGGAAGCTCGCCCTCTGGTTACGAAGCCATCAAACGGGAAGGCTCGATCCACGGTTTCTTTCGACCAAAGACCACGTCGTGGAACACAAGAGCTCCGTTAATGGACTTTGCTTGCTGGAAAGGACATAAATGTAAGAGGAATGACAGGCGTGTTCCAGGCTCCAGCTTTTTAAGCTTGGATGACAGAAGAGAACCCGAGATGGGATGATGTGTTGAAAGTAGCCGGGGGGAGAGGGCGTTGCAAAGAAGAGATAAGAGATTGTCCGTAATACTTACGGTAAATAGACGAATATTTGAAGTGTTTCGTGCCTTGCGGCGGAATCTTTATTCAAACTTCTGTAACGCGTCAACACAAGGAGCAAGCAAAATAGAATTTTCAGTATCTATTTTTCTATAGTGGTAAGTTATTCTGCCTGAAATTGAGGCCAACTGTGTACTCTCTCTAGATAGACAATTCGGCTAGTGTAGTACGACGGCTAATCTCGTCTTTAAATGCTCACCACGCAGTAGTGAGTAGGGGAATGTGCACTTGTAAGATGTTCATCCTTATCGAAAAAGGCTGGGACGGGGATTGAGTTCATTATATTTTAATTATTCGGCACAAGAGCTTTGCTCAACAGACCCGGTGCTGTGGAGCGCTAACACATGAAATGGCCGATTTCTTCGATGCGGTGACGTACAGTTAGACTCATGCACCCGTGTACACATGCTCAATAATAAAACAAAAAAATGCCTGCGTGCAAACGTTGTTAAATGTGCATGTCAGCAGCTGACATACAGACAGAAATGCATCTACGAACTTACGCTTTTTCACAAAAGGCGTTTGCGGTGTGTTCGAAACCAACACCACCTAGAATGATCTCTCCCTCTGAGGAATGTCACCACAGACGGATGTCACCAATTGGACCCAAGATCGAAGCCGAGCGTCCTTCCACGTGTTGATTGGACACGAATCCCGGCCGAATGCTGACGTAGCACTCGTGATGAATCTATGTCTCGCTTGATCTTATTCTAATGACGTCAACATTTTAGTGCAACGTCTTTGGATATTCGCAGCACCTCTGATTTGAGCAACACGATTCAGTAAGCACTCGTTTTCGAGCACACACGCGTGAGCTTCATCCGAACACGTGTTTGGTAAAGCAAACCTTCTAGTAATTTTTCCGTAAAACATGCGAATAAAGCAAAAATAAAATAAGACACATAAAATACCCATAACAAGGAGGCGTTTGGAGTCAAATAAAGAGAAACAGAATCCCAGTTGCACATTCTTCCGCGTCCATTTAGAACTTGTTCGGACAGTTTAATTTCAAGCGTTAACTCGACCGCTTTTTTTTTTTTTCGTTGCCCTTGTTTATTGAAAAACGTAGGTGTGTTTTAAAATTTTTACATAAATTTCAAAGTGTTCTTTTTTTAATCTAGACAAATGGTTGGAATGACGTTAAATTGTGAGGTGAACTTAAGAAAGCACGTAACACGAACATACAAAATGTTTTTTTTTTTTTTTTTTTCTAAGTGTGGCACTTCTTTTTTTTAAGCCGCGTAGACTACACTTATGAGGTTTGTGCAGGCGAGTTATACGTCCAGGGGGACAAACTATAGAAGGCTAATCATAACGATCAGTCGGCTAAATAAGTAAAATTTGTAAAGTAGAACTTTAATGAGTGCAAATCGACATATGGTTCCAATTAGAAACTTGCACAGCATCGTCCAAAATAACTAAATTAGTTATTTTCAGAAAGACGTTGAGTGCGTGAGAAGCGCAGTAGTGCGCTAAAGTTACTAGTCGTGCAACGTGAGCAAGGCTACCATGCGAATAGAAGCCGAGCGATGTTCCCGTCTCTTACCTTAGCATTGTACCTGTTGCACGATTGGTACGTTTAGCGCACTTTTATGCTTCCCACGCCCTCAAAGGACTCCCAAATGTATTGAATTAGTGATTTAGGATGATGCTTAGCAAGTTGCTTGTTGGAACATTATGTCAATATTCACTAATTGAAAAAGGTAATGATATTTATTTATTCAATCAGAAGACTGATCATTATGATTAGCCCATTTACTATGTCCACGTGGCCGTATAACTCCCCGGCGCACACTGCGTAAGTGTAGCTTTCACGGCTTTTCTTTTTTAAAAAAGTGCCAATCTTAAAAAAAAAAAAAAAACTGTATATGCCGATAAATGTTTTATATTTTTCTCTGAATAACCAACAGTTTTGTTTACAATAAAAGCATACATAAATTTCTTTCCCATTCAGCCACAAAATGCTCACTGGTGGCCGGTATGGGATTGGCATGTGCACATTTTTAAACTAAGGTGCATTTGTCTCGCACGTGGAAGAACTGGGTCTCATCCAACCTGTGTTACCAAACAAAGGACGAACAGCAAAACCATGCACTATGTGTTTGTTTGCTGAGCTATTAAATGTTTAATAATCTGGCGGAGTTTTTTTGTTTTTTTCTGCTTGCAGAAAAGACAACACGCGCGCACAAGTTTTTTTTCCCCTCTTTCGTTTTAGCCCCTGCGATATCACGTTTTTGTTTCACAAATATTAGGGTTATCGACATAACTAAAAAAAAAGTGCCATTTACATGGGACAGAGTCGGAGACAAAACAACATAACAGGCGCTTACTTGAAACTAATGTATATTAAAATACTCGAACTTCGCTTAACAAATTGGCACGCACAGACTCAAGCTAAGCGGCATTCACACTGGAGAGAAAGATCCACCGAGGAAAGTGCGTGACGGCGACAGCGGGCGCGATTCCCCCCTCAGCTTCGTCACGTTCAAGCCGACGAGGTGCCGGGAATGTCAGCGTTTGCAGACCAATTTAGCTATTTTATCTTGGTAGCCTTTAGGAGCTCGTATCGTAGAAAGTTTGGCGTCATTGTCGGCGGAACGTAAAGATCCTGATTGGTCAATAAATAATTAATTTGCCTTAAAAAAATCGAAAATATTATGCGGGCGGGATCGAACTCAACACCCTCGACAAGCTACCTACTAAACCACGCAGGCACTTTTTTAATTTTTATTGCCAGACATGGGTGGCAACAAAACCAGGTACAGAATGGTAAAAGCAGACGCGTTGGTTGAACAAAAACTACATACACATAGTTAAAAAGGTTTCAATGGCAGCGCTTCTTCTAGTTAGGAGGGTGTTTTCTCCTCTCCAGTGTTCCGTCTGCCCTCCAACCCGGCCTTCATTTCCCTTGCCCTACTTTCTTGATTTGCAACGGACTATAGATTAGCTCAGTTACGGAACTGCTCGTAGACGCTGCCTCTCTCAACACGGGTCGGCTCCCGTCGCTTGACACGCCCGACGGCTGCTACTTTAACTGCAGTGGATTCTATTTTTTTAGTTGAAAATCTAGACGGCGCTTCAAACGACGGGAGGCTAACTAAAGTGAGTAAGGAGGTACCCTCCCCCCTCCGAGAGAGTTCAACAACTGAGGTAATCTATTAACGTTGCCAAAGGTGTGTAGGTCACATGACGTAAGGTGACGTCACGTACAGCCACTTTCCCGCCAAATATAGCGGGAAAATTGAATTCGTCTCTATGCCTCGTGGCGTCAGGTCACTCGACATCAATTATCCCGCTAAGGCTTGCTGAGAAATTGACTTCGTGTATAGGTCTCGGGATATCCGTTTCCCCTTTAAAGGGGCCCTCCAACAGTATTTGAGCGTCTACTTTTTTTTGCGGTTTCTCCACGCTAGTGGTCCCGGAAACCCAGTGGACAACGAAAGAGTTTAAAAATATTAGCGCATCATATTTTAATTTGACAACTCGGAAACATCTCCTCCGACGGTGGCGCCGCGATGTGCCGAATGCGCGCGCATAACGGCGCTCCCTTTCACTATACGTCACATTCACTGGGTTTCGTGATTGGCGAGAGCCGTCCCAGAAATTTTGACGCGGAATAAAGTATATCACACGTTAACCGTCATTATTTCTCTAAAAAGTCGTTTTTATAGAGCTAATAAAGTTACAAATTAAAGTTCAAAAAGGGCGAAAACAACGCCTCGTCGCTCATGCGCGCCTCCCAGCGGTGGAGTACCTCCTACTCGCCGAGGTGGCTCCGGTGGCGGAGTTGCGGGAGACGAGGCTTCCGCGGCTGTCGAAGCGGACTCGTCGCGGCGCTTGCGTGGTATGTCCTCGTACGGCGCGAGTAAGTTAACAGATCTGGAGCATGAAACAGGTGCCTTTTATTGCTACGTAGCAGAAAAACATAAAACAAAGGTGCCACATCACTTCATTTTGGTCAGTTCATCAATACGTGGCACAGTCGCGCTTAAACAGAGTTGCATATCTGCGGCTAAAAAAAAAAAAAAATTTTTGTTGAGGGTCTCGCGGACCCCAGAAGTGGCTTCGCGGACTCCCATTTGGGAACCACTGACCTAGGTAAAAAAATAATAATAATTTCGCGTACTTCCTAAAGTTTTTTTTTTTTTTTTTTTATGGGTTGATTTTTATTTTGTTTACACTGTTTAATATGTATGTAGTTTCTGACAGGTAAAGAAACACAGGGCGTTTCGAGTTCAGTTTATCGTATTAATACTACGCAGCTAATAAGATTACAGCGTTAGCCAATAAGAGAGCCGAAGAACAAATCATGAAGCAAAAAAAGTGAATGTAATATGCCACTCGCTTGGGAGAACGTAACAAGCCCCCGCATTTACATTACAGCATTCAAATAACTCAATGCTTATCGATCCAAAACTTTCAACTCGCAAAACTAAAGCTCGCGAAAACGCCAGCGGCTCCGGTCAATTTTCGCGTCACTGGTAACCACTAGCACTGACCGTAGTCAAAGCAGCCGGTCAGCGATAACAACAAATATTAAACAAAATCCTCCTCCCCCCCTAAACCCCCTCCCCTCTCCTTCTTGAAATGGGCGAAGATCACCGCTAAATATGCAATCTCGCGAACGGTTATCTCTGGCTGCCCGCCCCCAAATTAAATCGATTTTTCTCATCACTGTTCTCCAGCCTTTTCTTTACCCATTCCGCACTGCAGTTTCCCCCGCTTCGATTCGCTCGCCTTGAATCCTGAAGCTTCCTTCGGTGTATTCCCCATTCTATTGTTTTCTCTTTCTCTCTCTGTTATTTATTCCTTCACTTTCTCGCACCATGGGTTTTACTTTCTTCCGCAAGAAAGCGTTGGAGTTTCCGAGTGTAATTAGGAATGAGATGTTCTGCACCGGTGCAAAGTTTTCGAGGGATATGTAGTGTGAGTGCGAATTTTTTTCAGTTGTCCCCGGAATGAAGCTCTTACGAGATGAAGAGTGAGAAGAGTTGTGTGCGTGCTAGATAGTATATAAGAAAAAAGAAAAATAAACACAGTAAACAAATTAAGATAGATAAAGAAAGAGAGAGAGAGAGAGAGAGTAAAGATAATTGGGATTATAGTAGAAATAGATCGCTCAGTCACGATTTATCTTCAAGCCAATCGTTTCCAGTCAAGCCTAAAAAAAGAAAAAAATGTCGGGGCTTTATGCAATTTACGCTGTGAAGTTGGTTGGCCAGCGAAGCTGTGGAATCACCTCCAACGATTGCCCACTGCACTATACCGAATGATTGAAGAAAAAAAAGTAAATGCACTGTACCAGAACGTTTTTTTATTTTGGGTGTTTCACGTAAGAGTGCCAAAAATTCCTAAATTTAGTGTATTCGTGGTAAAAGAAAAATTTTCTCGGAACCTCAATACTCGTGTTGGCGGACGTCAGAAAATGAGCTGTACTTACTAATTGTTTCTCTATTAACTAAGAGTGGGTAATTATCTTTTAATTAATAAATAAACAAATGGTTCCAATTCGAAACTTGCTGAGCGTCATTAAGAACTTTTAAATCAGTCATTTCACAAAGACTTTGAGCGTATGAGAAGCGTAGTAGTGCACTAAAGTTACCACTCGTGGAGCAGGTACAAGCGCTGACTGTTGGGGAAGGCGCCCGCGCGATTTTTCTGTATCTTATAAGAGCCCCAGCCTTGTACCTGCTTCACGAGCGGTAATGTTAGCGCACTACTAGGCTTCTCAATGCGTTCAAAGTCACTCTGAAAATTACTGATTTAGTGGTTTTCGATAACGCTCAGCAAGTTTCTGATTGATACCAAATGTCTAGTTTCACAATTTAAAAAGTTGATTAAAATTTAGTTACCAAACTAATTTGTAAGTGTCGCGCGTTTTCTGACTTCCGCCGTCACGAGTAATTCGGTCCCGAAAAACTTATAATTTTACGTCGAATACACTAATTTTAGGAATTTGTTGTCTCTCTTACGAAAAACACCCTGTAATAAAGACTAGTGACGCCACACCCCACGTTGCAAACTGCCGTCGGCGCAGCAGCTTGTGAAACTGTAATCTGTACTGCGAAACGTATGCGGTGAGCGCTACGTGCTTCACATTGTTATCAGCAGCGCCTTATCGTCAATGATGTGGTTCGGATGCTTGTTTTGTGCTTGTTCTTTATTGAAACGAATGCTGTGCCGTCTGTTGTATGCGTGATATTCACTTTTCGCTTCAATCGCTGAAAGTTTTTTTTTTTTTTTTTCCCGCGAGGACGTTGACACGAAAAAATCCGACCAACGAGTCCAATACAACTTCGCTGTAAAATACCGCTAAAGTTCCTGGGGACTTTTTCGTGTCTCCTAGGCCGCAAGGAACAAAACAAAACGCACTTAAATGTAAGATCATATAATATGGGAGCCGTAATTTTATTAGGGGCGCACTCCGTTGAACATTGCAGCTCTTGGTCTAGAACGTTCGATTCACTGACAACTCAAGAAATGGAGGGCGAGGCATCTTGCCGTCAAAGCTCTTTCTTTGCGCCAACTGTCCTTCGGTGCCCTAATTGGCTAACGTCGTTATCTCGTCTGCTGCAGGGCGTTAATAAGAGGCCCATGGAAGGCCTTGCCTTACGTTTCTTAAGCGACCGGTGACCCCATAGACATTTCCCGTTCTTAAGACACGGGCGAAAAAATGCTGAGTCACTGAACTGTGGAAGCATGCGCAGAACCAAGAATACCGCATAACAAAAGGCTAGAGCGCATGCAGGAAAGCGTGTTCGGCCCAGCAGACAAAGATAGCAGCGGGCAGAAGGCGATTATTGGGAAGATCCATACTAGCTGGGATTCGTTATTTGAAAGCCTTCCACCACAGACTACAGTTACTTATGTGGAGCTTGTCATGTGCTTATCAGGGGCATAAAAAGCATTTTTGGGTGTATATGTTTTCTTTCTTAATTTTCATTTTCAGAGTA
The DNA here is from genome assembly GCA_013358835.2 of Ixodes persulcatus. Classification (NCBI taxonomy): domain Eukaryota; kingdom Metazoa; phylum Arthropoda; class Arachnida; order Ixodida; family Ixodidae; genus Ixodes; species Ixodes persulcatus. The sequence goes on from JABSTQ010010670.1 coordinate 531,150, forward strand.
GAATATATGTACAACTAACAAAAAGATTTTTTTTTCATCCGGATACAATCAATTAGTGAGAGTACAAGTGTTTCAGCGGTGGTTTTGGTAACTGTGAATTTAAACCTGCTACGCCTTCAAAGTGCACACGAACGAAGTTAAGGCTTGCGATGGCCCCACTGGTCTACAGGTGTGTACGGTGCCAAAGACCTGACCAACATTCGAACGTTGTTTTGTTCTCAGTAGCGATTTCAGGACCAACCCAATTTTTTTTTTAAATTGCGCGAATATTCTTCCCAACTTTGAAGCGCTTTAATTACGTTTTTAATTAACGCAGCTGGGATAGCTTCTGAGCGCAGTCTCCCTCATTCCGCTCTTCAGTTTTAACGTTATCGTTCTGAGCGGTTTCTGCTAGGTGCCTGTTTTACGAGAGCTCGGCGAATGTTATAAAACGGGGCGCCATGGCTTTGTTCGTCGAGAGGTGCTGTTAATTGGAAAGGGGAGTCGGAAAATTACCGCGAGTCTCTGGCCCCATGACGGCTAGTGCGTGAGATCCGTTTTAAAACATAGCGTAATACTTTACGTTCCACTTTTAATAAATAAAAAACAATTTCATTCGAATAAAAAAGCAGGGCCACTTGCTCTCGAGCTTCAGACGGGACGCACAGGGCCCTGGATTTTCTCATAAAATTATTAAAATCATAACTCAGAATGTCGACCTGTTCGTCAGCTCGTTTCTAATGCTGACACTCGCATTATGGGTGCCGTTGCACATTCACTTCTACGCTGACTCTTGTAAAGTTCTGTAGCTTGGACAACACAAGTTCTTATAAAAAACATTTTTCTTAGCTATCTGCTCAAATATTGTCGACAACGCGGCGTACCAATTCTATATAATAATCAAATCAGTTGTTTTAGTAAAATGAGTTACAAAAACAGTAGATAGACTACTAAGAATTAGCGCGCAAAGTTTGTGCTTGTTGTCCACCGAGCCTTTCTAGTTATTTTAAGTTATGGTTCCCAGTCAGTGCAAAACTAACATTCAATATTTAATTTTCTTTTCAATTTAGTTACTATCAGAATGTTCGTGGTTTGCGGACAGAAGCTGAAGAACTCATGTCAAACGTTGTTGCTGACTGTTACAATTTAATTTGTTTAACTGAAACTTGGCTTTTAGAAGAGATTTCTAGCCCCTTGTATTTTCCTTCTTTCTACATTGTACATCGGAGAGAAAGAGATTACGTTACGACTGGCCAGAAATTTGGCGGCAGTATTCTAATCCCTATTGACGTGTCAGTGGCATCTTCCCGAAGGACCGATCTAGAAACATATAAAGAATGTGTCTGGAACGAAGTGTTATCAAGTGACGGTTTTAACTTTCTTATTGGAAACTACTGTTTTCCTCCTATTTTTGACCACAGCATTTTTATTGACCCCTTTGGAAACCTTGAAAAGAACATAGATTTTTCAAGCTACCGCGTTCAAATTTACGGTGATTTTAACCTCCCTGGTATAGACTGGTGATCTAACACTACCAGTGGAAACTCGCTAACGACTAAGAAAGCGACTTTTTTGCATGATTTTATCCATTTTAAAGGACTTTGTCAGTACAATCAGCTGACAATCAAAGTAGGGAACGTTCTTGATATTTTGCTATCTAACAGTCCTATAGAATGCATCGAGTCCGTCAACGACGCCCTAGTACGCCGAGATATTTTCCATACCCCGTTTCTTGTTTCTCTTTACCATTTGCGTGACAAGTCTATTCGCCAGACCTATCCTAGTTACAATCACAGTGCCGGCGTTTACATGGGGCTGTACTGGTTTCTTAAGGATTTTGACTGGTCGGCAGTATTAAATGACGAAAATGTGGACACTGCGACAGCCACTTTTACTTATATTATTAGGAATGGAATGGACATGTTTATTCCGAAGCGAAACTTGAGGCACTCAGGGTATCTATCTTGGTTTTCTAAAAAATGGAAATACTACATGCATAAAAAAGCCACTTTCATAAATTGTTTCAAAACAGTGGTTTGGAATTATGGTACACTAAGTTCGGTATCTATCGGAAACTTGTAAAAAAATTGTTCAAACATGACAAACGGGCCTATAAATCTAAAATCGAAACTTTTCTGCACCGAAAACCAGAGGAGTTTTGGAAATTTGTCAAGCAGCACACGCGGGAAGCAATTAACACTGTATCTTTACGGACTGACACTGGTTACAGGTCTTCTCCTTTAGAAGTCGCAAACCTTTTTTAAGGCCATTTTCAAGAGTGCTACTCTTCAAGTGTATTTTTAGGTAGTGCCGAAGTCAACAATCTAGGTTGCCAGGATTCTTTGGCGATCGGTCATGTTGACACAGATGATATTTTAAAAGCAATAATGAAACGAAAATCAAAGTTGTCAGTTGGGTAGATATGATTTCAAACTTTATTCTAAAGGGTTTTGGGAACGTTATAGCTCCTCTTTTAGAACACATATTTAATCTCTCTTTGATCTTTGAGAACTGGCGTTTTTCCAACCTCATGAAAAAGGTAGGGCTTTGGTTCCGATACACAAAAGTGATGTGTGAAAGGTAAACAAACTGCAGAACTATATCCTTATTGTGAGGTTTTTTAAAGGTTATTGAGATGGTTATTTACTCGCATGTTTCCTATTATTTTCGACAGAAATTTAGCAGTTTACAACACGGCTTCTTAAAGGGTCACTTTGTGGAAACGAATCTGTGTTCGTTTCTTGAATATACAGTTCCTACAGTTCATTCCCGTGGGCAGGTCGATGCTGTGTATTTCGACATGACTAAGGCTTTTGATAAAGTGAACCATGATTTTCGTTTGTATAAATTATCCTTGTACGGGAGTATCACCGGGACTCCTGAGTTGGTTCAGGACGTATTTGACTGAACGTCAGAGTACTGTTACGATTTCAGGCAGCTATTCTGATACTTTCAAAACAACATCTGGGGTCCGTCAACAATCGAACTTGGGGCATCTGCTATTTCTCGCCTTCGTAAACGACCGGGAAATGTGCGTATGAAATTCACACTTACTAATGTTTGCTGCCGACATCAAGATATTTATGAATGTACGGTCATCCTACGACTGCAGTCTTCTACAAGCCGATATACTTAGTCTATATGAGTGGTGGGTCTAGGACTTTTCGGTGTAGGGCTTTTCGGTGTATAGGACGTTTCGGTGCGGACTTTTCGGTGCACGGACTTTTTGGTGCACAGGACTTTTCGGTGCACGGACCTTTCGGTGTACGGACTTTTCGGTGCACGGACTTTTCGGTGCACGGACTTTTCGGAGTGGGACTTTTCGGTGCGCGGAGTTTTCGGTGCACGGACTTTTCGGTGCACGGACTTTTCGGTGCACGGACTTTTCGGTGCACGGACTTTTCGGTGCGCGGACGTTTTGGTGCATGGGCTTTTCGGTGAACGGACATTTCGGTGTACGGCCAATCAAAATCACAATTTTATTTTCTAAACGTAATAAGCACTATTTTAGCTAGAGAATTTTTTTTTCGCTCTTTATCAACCTCAATGATGCTGCTCACTCTCGGGCGCGCGCTCTAACCCTCCGCGCCGGGAAGGACGCCGATCTGCAGTATGGCGACGGGGAATTTAAAGACATCTTGTTCACCTTTAACGAAGTCACCAAGCACTCAAATGGGCAGGTGGCCTTTTCCGCCCCCGCACGGTAAACTCTCCAGGTGTCAGGCAATCACACTCAGAATGTTGCAGACTAGATCATGTCCCAGTTAGCTTTCTTCAGCAATATTACTCCGGATACATTCGAGCCAACCTGCCCGGACTGCGGGTCGGTTAGCAGCTTCGATCACATGCTCCGGTTGTGCCCCTCGTTAAGGGGGCCCAATCAAGTCACCGAGGAGGGGTGGAGCTCTGCCATCACGAGATCCGAGCTTCTCCCACAACTCCGGGCTGTGCAGATAGCCCATAAAGCGGCGGTGAAGCTATAGCCTCCCCGTCCCCACATGGGAGCGGCCCGCGGTGCTACTTTAAAGGGGCCCTACAAGGACTTTTTTAGTGGTTTTTAATTTGCACGAAACCTGAGCGCACTGAACGCAGTAACTTAATGAAATTTTCCTTTTCTCGAATTTCGCTTTATCTTAAAAGTTATAGACAAATTAAAATTACAAAAACAAGCAAAAAATAACCTCCGTCACGACGTCCTTGGTTGCTTGAGCGGCCGTGAACTAGACGAGGGGTAGTGAGCTCAGCGAGTGGTCACGGCTGCCGCAATCCGTGTCGACGGCTCGAGAGGGCGCCACTAAAGCATGTTCTGGCTAGACTGTATGAAGCGGGCAGCCAGGGCGGCTCGCATTGCATTTGCTGCGCGATTAAACACTAACTCGGCATGACACTTCATTGGCCACAAACGACAGCAAACACGGGTTAAAGATCAGTTCACAACAGGAGCCACTTCGCGCTGAAATGCCGCCAAAAGGTCAAACCGCAAGACAAAGCTGCTCGCCGAAGGCCTTGGAAACGCTCTGAACCGCTCGGATCCTGCAGTCCATATGACCGCAGCGCCACCGCGTACATCCGGGACCTTTCTACGCTCGCCGCTCGTTGGTGGCTGATCCCACCACACCTTTGTAGTATGTACCGCCTTTTCCACCGCTTGGTGGCGGGTGTGTCGACGGGTCATCTCTTGTTTCCGTACTTTCTAAACTGCATTTGTTTCTTTTCTGATCTAAAATAGTAAACAAAAACTACTTTTATAAATAATTGAAACGGTTCGCGCAACTTATATTTTGTATTTCGACTAAAAAGAAGCTTTTAGCGGCTCTGACCAGTACCAGTCCAGGACCAAAGACGCCACATTTTGCGCGCTTTTGGCACCGCGGGTCGCCCCCATAGGTGGAGGAGGTTTCCGCGTCGTCCGGTTAAAATATGACGAACTGATATTTAGTTACTCTCTCCGTGCCCGCTGGCTTGCCTGAACCCCAAGAGACGTGGAAACCGCAAAAAAGGTAGACGCTTAAATATGATTGCAGGTCCCCTTTAAGGGCGGCGCTTCTGAGGAGCTCAATAAAGTTATTTGCCTGTCTGTCTGTCGCAGTTTATAATTTTTTAGACATGGACACGTATTTACAGCCACTTACTGATATACCACCTAAGTGACTTTGTTAGGCGTAGTACCATCCTGCGTGAGGACTGGTGTCGTTGGACGTTATGGTTTGTTTGTCGGTGTCTCTTTTCTAACGTACTCACTAGTCGCATCACATGTCTCGGGTAATTTTCAACCATCTGAAACTTCTTGCTGTTGGGGCCTTTCCTACACAGATTACCAATAATAAAGCCTACACCTTTAAGTACCGTTCACACATATGCAACCGAGTAAAGCCGAGAGAGACCAGACCGGTTTTTCAGCATCTTGCGACGTCTTAGGACCGGATACGCTGCTGCGGAGCAGGTCCTAAGACGTCACAAGAGGCTTAAAAACCGGTCTGGTCTCTCTCGGTCTTACTCGGTTGCATATGTCTGAATGGCGCTTTACAGAAGACGCCGAGAACGCCTGTATCGACCCAACGCGTAAACACGCCGTGATGCGTCTAGTGCGTACGTTGGAAAAGAGACACCGGCAAATTAAACATAACGTCCAACGTATCCAATCCTCCCGCAGCATGGTGCTGCGCCTAACAAAGTCACTTAAGTCGTATATTAGTAAGTGACCGTAAATAGATGACCAAGTCTACAAATTTATAAAGTGCGAAAAAAAACAAAAACACTTTTACCTAAAATAGCGGTTATTACTTTAAGAGACAACAAGTAAAAAAAAAATCTTTGCGATTTTGAATCACTGTGCACCGAAATGTCCGTGCACCGAAAAGTCCGTGCCCCGAAATGTCCGCGCACCGAAAAGTCCCACACCGGAAAATCCGTGCGCCAAAAAGTCCGTGCACCGAAAAGTCCGTGCACCGAAATGTCCGAGCACCGAAAAGTCCGTGCACCGAAATGTCCGTGCACCGAAACGTCCGTGCACTGTTCGAGGCGGGGTTTAAGCCGCACGTCCGGAGGCTTCCTGGCTCGTGACGATGACCATTCCCCGAAGTGAAGAACCCAGGGGTCCAGTGGAGGTGGGAGAATTGGTAACGTAACGAACGGTTTAATTACATGGTTGCGATAAAGTCGTCAAATCCGAGAGAACAACGGAGCAGCCTCACGCTCCGCCTTATATAGGGTCCGGTTTCTCCCTCACTCTCCGCCAGGGCAGCAGGTGCGACGTAGCAAACCGCCGCCAAGTGCGTTGCAGCAAAGTCCGCCGCGTCGTAGCCAGAAGTGCGTCGTAGCCATGGTTCTCCGCAGTTAGGCCATGCCTCTCTCCCCTTCCGGAGCGCACGAACCCACACGCACACACACACGTCCCTTTGACGTCACGGACGCGTTGAGACTCGTTTCGGGCAGGCCTTGAAAGGCGGGCGACTGTCCTGAACAGATCGTGACTCGTTTCCGCAGCGTTGAAACTCGGAAGAAGGTCGCCGAAGGTTCCATTCTTAACAGCCCCTCCGGGGCCAGGGAAACCTCGAAAGGCCGGTAATACAATCGCTGGCCTGAAGAGGGGGGCTTGGAGTAGGCCTTGAGAAGACGCTGCAAGCACTAAACAAACTCCCAAACCTCTTACAATGGAGGCATTAGCGGAAACGTCCCCCATAACACCACGCCACACCGCAGTCAAACGCTTGGAATTCGCCAGAGACCCGCCAGACTGGATTACGGATTACCATAATCTGCCAAAACAATGCAAATTGACCCGCTGTCGCCAAAACAAAACTCATTTTTCCAAAGATGTCACAATGAACAAAATACAAAAGACAAAAACTCTTCGCAATTTGTGAGGTCATTTTGGGGTTTTAACGAAGTGCCCCCTTTTAGATTCTCATTCCCGTGGATGACGAAGACCTCTGAGATCATCCCTACTGTTTTTCGTGATGTCAGAAAAATCTGCTCAACCAATCGGCATTGCCGTTAAATTTGCCTTTCCTTTTTCTTACGCTGAAGTCATAGTGATCGATTTTCACGTGATTTTTAGACGTGAAAATGCGGTCCTTATTGCGCCGACAAAACAATCCGCCTTTTTCATGCCCCGTCACATTGGTTCTAGCAATCTCCTGAGCTGTACCGCGAAACCCTGACACACTAGGGTCGCTCTTCTGTTCGACTGTCAAAGACACTCTGTCTACTCGTAGCAGAGGACCAAAGTTACGTGACGCCGGAGCTACGAGAGATCTTTCACTGATCCCGTCTTCCTCCGCCTTTTTCGCCGGCGCGTTGGGACGGCGTACGATTTCTAGTGCTACGAGGTCAGGCTGTTCTACAACCTGGTCCCTCTCATCCCGGTTTTCTGCCTCCAACTCTGGGAGTGCTTGCTCCCCGTCAGCTGCCTCTGGCTCTGGATCACTCGTCAACAAAGGGGCGACCTGACGCGATTTGGACCTCGTACACGACTGAACTAGCCCTTCTCCCAGTTGTTGACCCCTTTCGCGCAGCAGGAAATCTGACCGGTTAGAAAACAAATAAGGATACCCCAACGGGACTGTTTGCGAGACAGCCGCCTCTGTCACTAGCTCTCCGAACGGGCCAGTTATCTTTACTGTCGCCATAGGCAGACAGACACTGTGCTTTTTGAGCAGCTGCTTGATCCAAACTACCTTTCCAGTAAAATCGGAGGTCGTTACATACGACGATTGAACAACGTCCATCGTCGCTGCACTGTCCCGAAGCACCCTGCACGGCTTTCCGTTTACCTGGATCTCGTGAAGATAGGGACGAAGAAGCTTCAGGTCCTTGTCACTACCGTTCACGTACGAGAACACAACCCGCGGTTTCTTACATCTGGCCGCTGTGTGTCCCGGCTCCTGACAGTTGTAGCACAGGAACGGCTTCCTTGCCTCGAACTGCCCTGTTGGGCTTTTCCGCGCCTCGTCTCCGTTCGAGTGTTCTGCGCTCTTTTCTGGGACCTTTTGTCCTGCTTCGGGCTTCTCGGGCCCGTTTTGTCGCGAGCCGTTTCCCTGTCGGAAGGTCTTGCGCTGATCGCTCCGGCCGGGTTCGCTTTCCTCTCCGCTCAGCTTTCTACGCGTTGCGTACTCTTCGGCTAGCTCAGCGGCCCTTTCGACAGAGTCGACTCCCACCCTATCCTGCACCCAGAGCTTGACTGACTGCGGAATGCTACGAAAGAACTGTTCGAGGCACACACACTCGACTACCTTGTCTCGGCTTTCGTACACTTCCTCGCTCTTCAACCATTCTATCAAGTTGGTTTTAAGCCCGTACGCGAATTCCGAGTAGCCCTCGCTGCTCTTTTTGGATGCGTTTCTAAACCTTTGACGGAACGCCTCGGCAGAAAGGCGGTACCGCTTCAAAAGGCTGGACTTCACCTTGTCGTAGTCGTCCGCGTCTCCAGCACTAAGGCGCGCGACAACCTCTGCAGCCTCACAGAGCAACAAAGTCAAAAGCCGTTGCGGCCACGTTTCTGGGGCGAAGCTCAACTTCTCACATGTCCTCTCAAAGTTAACTAAGAATAGGCCCACGTCTTCCCCAACTTTAAACGGCTGCATGAGCTTCTTCATTTGATACGACTCGGTCTCACTTGCTCGTACCGGAGCCCCAACTCTACTGTTCTGCGAGTTTAATCGCTGTTGTTCAATTTCGAGCTCTAGCCTTTTCAGCGCTCGCTCTTCTGTCGCAGCCTGCGCTCGTTCCTCTCTCACTGCAGCCTGCGTTCGTTCCTCTCTCGCTGCAGCCTGCGCTCGTTCCTCTCTCTCTGCATCCTGCGCTCGTTCCTCTCTCGCCGCAGCCTGCTCCTGCTCTCGTTCCTCTCTCGCTGCAGCTTGCGCTCGTTCCTCTCTCGCTGCAGCCTGCGCTTGTTCCTCTCTCGCTGCAGCCTGCGCTCGTTCCTCTCTCGCTGCAGCCTGCGCTTGTTCCTCTCTCGCTGCAGCCTGCTCCTGCTCTCGTTCTCGTTCCTCTCTCGCTGCAGCTTCGCTCTTAGCGTTCTGAAGCAGTTCCCACGCTATTTTAATTTCCTCTGCTTCCGCGCTCTCTGAAATCGCTTTACAGATCTCAGATTTCTTCATCTTTTGCTCCACCTCCACACCCAATTCTTCACATAAACAGAGTAAATCTGTTCTCAGTAACCTCATTAGATCCATGATCGCTGCTCTTTAGCTCTGGGTTTGTTCAAAAACTTGTCGCGAGGTTGTACCAAAACCTAGCGCACGAGTCAAAACCTAAGGATTCCCAGCAGTTCAAAATTAATTACCCATAATCTGAAGCCTGGCGAATCTCAAAGCAAAGTCCAAACGCTCACCCGCAGGTGTAGCACGATGTCGCATGGTCCAATCCCAACCGCTGCCAACCAGTTGTTCGAGGCGGGGTTTAAGCCGCACGTCCGGAGGCTTCCTGACTCGTGACGACGACCATTCCCCGAAGTGAAGAACCCAGGGGTCCAGTGGAGGTGGGAGAATTGGTAACGTAACGAACGGTTTAATTACATGGTTGCGATACAGTCGTCAAATCCGAGAGAACAACGGAGCAGCCTCACGCTCCGCCTTATATAGGGTCCGGTTTCTCCCTCACTCTCCGCCAGGGCAGCAGGTGCGACGTAGCAAACCGCCGCCAAGTGCGTTGCAGCAAAGTCCGCTGCGTCGTAGCCAGAAGTGCGTCGTAGCCATGGTTCTCCGCAGTTAGGCCATGCCTCTCTCCCCTTCCGGAGCGCACGAACCCACACGCACACACACACGTCCCGTTGACGTCACGGACGCGTTGAGACTCGTTTCGGGCAGGCCCCGACAGGGGGGCAACTGTCCTGAACAGATCGTGACTAATTTCTGCAGCGTTGAAACTCGGAAGAAGGTCGCCGAAGGTTCCATTCTTAACAGCACCAAAAAGACCGCACCGAAACGCCCTAGACCGAAATGCCCGGGTCCCATGAGTGGTGTTCTGAAATTTTTTTGAATCTTAATCCCAGCAAAACAAAAGTTCTGCCAATCTCTCAAAAACGCGTTTTATTATCTTACACTTACGTACTCCAGTCTGCCACAATCGCACGAGTCACTGTGCTTCGTGACCTTGCTGATCTTTTTTTATTCCGCACTTTCTTTTTCTTATCATGACACACAGATTGTCGCATTTTTCATGCGAATGCTGGGTTTGTTATCTCGCTTATCTCTTGACTAGTCTAGACTAGTCTTGTCTAGTACGTACTAAACTTGAGTTTGGTAGTGTGATATGGAACTCGCTTACGGCCTGTGATGCGTCACGAATTGAATTCGTACAGAAACGGCTTGTCCGCATTGTGTACGACAGGCATTTTAATACACTGAGTTATTATGATTACGAATATATTCTTACCACTTTAAGCTTACAAAATTTATTGACACGTAGACCCTCGCGTGATACCATATTTTTACACAAACAGATCCACGGTCAATGTAATGCTGACATGCTAAGCTCTGTACACTTTCCCACGCCTGCTCGCGTCAGTAGAAAGCACTCTGTATTCAACCCGTCTTTGAAGGACACTCTGAGACCGTTAATTCGCATGACAATTTCAGTGAACGTCTTAGCGTCATCATCTTTTGATATTTTTCGTGACTTTCCTTCTTCCAAGCGTGATCTTGACATACTGCTTTACCATGCCTAAAACAATGTATCATTACTACTACTTTTTTTTTTTGTATGTGCCGCCACATCAAAACCTTACGGTTGTTCTGGGGCAGTAAATAAACAAAGGATTATTGTTATAATTCTCAAAATACGTACCCTGTAGTTCAGAGATCAACACGAAGCATACAAATAATTAAAAAAATGTTCACGAATTGCCGTAGTGTTGTAAGTTGTGCGCTGTTCTACTCAAATAACAATGTTTACAAAAAACAAATTGCGTCGAGTCAGCAACCTATAGGCACAAGACTACCGTCTAACAAGATTTGAGGATTCGACCAACAGGGACTGTGTTTAATCCAGTTCTTTCCGAGCATAACGTCATTTCAACCGCAAGGAAAATTAACTAAGCCTCGCGGGACAAACACGGGCCGGCGTTGGTATAGTTAGAGAGAGGCAACGCTGCCTAAACCTAAAATTCTTCCATCGGTACTCCCCCCCTCCCCCTCGCTTTCCCAAATACGCTCGCACTTTTTCGAAGTTTTTGCGAACCCGCTTGCCCTAACTCCCTTTGAAATCATATCGACATCGACAGCAGCGGCCTGCACTCGCTCGAAAAGGGGGTCCAGCTGCTGTCACTGGGGAAGGACATCGCTTGGTTCCATACAGAGAGGAGGAAAGCGCTACTAATGGGCAGCGCACCGACAGCTCTATGAATAAGTGATGAACCGCGTAACCGTCCTATACTTCTTCACACCTTAGCATGGACTAACTGCGAACGATGTGCAAGCGCGAGCGGCTAGCCCCAACTGCCTTGACTGGAGCACTCGGTGCGCGAGCGCTCATGCAGCGGCCGCGGCTTCATCCAACGCAACTAGCTCGCGCTTTTAGCATGCGCGGCTAACAATAGTTCATTCTAAGGTGAGACGAAGTATAGTGTTCAATCACTCCCTTCTGATGGACAAGTCATTGTTTGCCTGACCCTCTCCCCATCTAGCATATTTTGCTGCCTCACTTATGTAGCGTGAGCTACAGTGGCCGAGGTTGAACAGTTTCACGTGCCTCCAGGAGAGCCGTGCTGCGCATGCGCGAGGAGCAGTGACGTCACACGGCGCACAGCTGGCACAAAAAAGTCAAATTTGGGGGTTTTACGCGCCAAACCAACGACGGGCATCTGGCACGCCCCAGCGGAGGACTGAGGATTAATTTGGACCACCTGGGGATCTTTTGACGTGCAACCGGAAGCTCGGTTACACGGCGCCTCAACCGCAATAAGCCTCCGTCAGATTGCGGGCACCTCGGCCGGGATTTGAACCCGCGACATGCGGATCCATAGGCCAGCGCTCTCGCCTCGGAGCCACCGAGGCGGCTGCACAGCTAGCGCGCCGGAGCCGCCGCCGCCGCGCGCTCCGCCGCCGCCGCCGCGCGCGCCTCGGCGGTCTGCGCATTCCAGAGGAGTGACGTCGTAGCCGCGGCAGACGCACTGGCGCCGCCGTGTGCCCAGCTGTGCGCCTCCGTTGCCCAATAGCCAAGTCTGACCCTGCATCGGAGCCACTTGATAGCGCCTCTCATTTTCTGCGCATGCGCAGAGGTATCAGTGGGGTTATACATATAGCGGGGCGTTTGCCAGTGTGGTATAGCCATGGAGAAGGAGAGCGAAATCGCTGCTCAGCGGCGCAGAAGAGCGGAGAAGCTTAACTCATCAGGATCCCGAAGTAGTCACATAATGCATATACCGTGTGTGTTTCATTGAAGCAGCAGTAATCATGATAATCAAGCTAATCCTAGACAACCAGGAAAGCTAAGAATAACCAGCTGAACCTAAGCTCACGCTACGTATATCCTGGCATAGCCGAGCTAAGCCACTGCAATTTTTTCCCGTAGTCATCGCCCCTGCCAGAACTATCCTCGTGGCAGTTGTTGCAAGGGGGTAGTGCTCGATAATAGTATTACGCGAATTCGATACGGCCCTCTGTACTACTTCCGCGGCGTAGCCATTCGAACAGGTTCCCCCCCACCCCCTTTTCTCCCTTCTAGCCGAAAACAAGCTTGTATGTAAATTTAAGCGCCTGTGCTGCTGTACCTATCTACTGTTCACCCTCGCAGAAAATTAGTGGGTGCGTATGCTTGCACGTGCATTGGGCTGAGTGCGGCGTTTTTCGCGGTTACAATATGTTATTTATGGCGTGTGGTGTTTGCACGGCATCGATCCTTTTGTCTCTCTTTCCCTTCTTGCCTATGGGAAGTCTGGCTCTTTCGTGTTTTCATTAGCCTTCTATTTACGTATGCAGTTGCTTTCAAAGTAAACACAGCTTGTGTGCTACGTTGTTGCGCACGTCGGAACGCGCTTTGCGTTAATTAAAGTGCAGTGGTGCAGTTCTATTTACAAAGTTGCAATTTTGTAAACGTGTTCAGGCACCTGTTATTTTCAAGCTATGTTTAGTATTTTTGCTCCATATAGTTTTATTTGGTGATGCATACATTCTTTTAGTATAATCACAGTAGCTACACTTGACTGCTCTATACTAGCTCATGAAAGTATAAAAAAGGGGGTTTCGGGGTCACGTCATTAATATAAATGTTTCGTGTTAATCTCGGATAAAAAGAAGAACCGACTTTGTGCGTGCTTTTTGAGCTCATCGAATACAAAAGTAACAATTATCTTAATAATCATCAGAACTCTTTCTAATCTTTCGCGAAGAGGTATTAATAATAATAAGCACGACTCAGATTAGGACTAAATGTGGTTACTAGGCGGACATACACACATTTTTTAGTGTTAATAAATGAATTTACATTTGGTACTGAGCTGTAGTCTGCTTTTGAAGTACGATAATTTACTAAATTCTGTTTAAATAAATTATTTAGGACGTGCCTGCGCAGTAGAAAAAAATAGACATTTTTCTGACTTTGTTTAACGTCAGAGACATGGTGCGGACATGTGAACAACATATTGACACTGTACCGCATCAAGAGTCGACTCCCTTAACAGTTTTTTTGAGCCTCAGACAACGTTACTAGATACCTCAGTTGTAGAACTCCCGCTGAAGGGATTTACCCCCCCTCACTCACTTCAATCCGCCTGCCGTCGTTCGAAGCGCCATTTAGCGGCTTCTGATGGGAAACCTCGCGCATGCGCAGAAACGTCATAGGGTTCGAGAGTACAACGCCCTGTTCCAAAACAATGTTCAGACCGGCTCCTTTGAGGAGCTCGGGCTTGTTTTTCTCACGATTTTGTATTTTTATAGCGGCGTGCCGTCTGCATTCTAATAGACTGTCTCGTTTGCTTTAACGTTCTTCGTCCGCGCGCCCACCACGTCTGCGTGGTCAGTGTTTTCGTTCTGTGCGTCCTTACCTACGTCTGCTTCGGGTTCCGCCGCGTTACTATGGTGCCTGAATCGCCTCTCCGAGTGGTGTGTTTAGCGTCCTATGCCGCCCATACATCAAAAGTGGTCCCGAAGTGGCAACAAAATTCGTCACAGAAGCCGGAGAGTCATGCTGTTGACTGTCGAGATCCTGGCGGTTGGCCGTAGAAATTCTGGCGAAAAGCACGAGCGAACGCGAGTGTCGCTGTCATCACGGTGCCCCAGGCGTCCCAACTTCCGGCTGCTGTAGCTTCCGTGGACTGTCACAGTGGAGAGCGACCTGCAGCAGAAAAGGCGTCTGCTATATATACCACAACTGTTAGGACGCCGCCGGGATCGCGACCGGCGACAGTATGGCCTTTCTATGGCGTCATCAGGCGGAAATCGAGGGACCACGTTTTCGGCCGCGGTAAACACACCAGTCGGAGACGCGTTCCAGGCGCCATAGCGTTATTCCGAGGTGAAATTCATTGAGGTGCCCGCGACGCCTAGCGGGCGTAGGGGACATTTTGGCGTCCGCTTTGGCGTTTTCGGGTTGTCGGCGCTGTCTCTTGACGTCGCGTCTCTCCGAAGGGAATATCGTTGAAGTGCTCGCGACGGCTAGCGGTCGTGGGGGACATTTTGGCGACCGCTTCGGCGTTTTCCGCTTGTCGGCGCAGTTTCTTGACGTCGCGTCTCTCCGAAGGGAATATCGTTGAAGTGCTCGCGTCGGCTAGCGGTCGTAGGGGACATTTTAGAGTCCGCTTCGGCGTTTTCGGCTTGTCGGCGCTGTTTCTTGACGTCGCTTCTCTCCGAAGAGAATATCATTGAAGTGCTCGCGTCAGCTAACGGTCGTAGGGGACATTTCAGAGTCCGCTTCGGCGTTTTCGGTTTGTCGGCGCTGTTTCTTGACGTCGCTTCTCTCGGAAGGGAATATCATTGAAGTGCTCGCGTCGGCTAACGGTCGCAGAGGCCCTTGGGCGTCCGCTTCGGCGTTTTCGGCACGAAGGCTCTGTTTCTGGACGTCGCGTCTTTTGGAAGGAAATGTTATCGAAGTAATCGCGTCAGCAAGCGCTCGCACCGGAGTTTTTGCTGTCCGCTTCGGCGTTTTCAGCTAATTGGCGCGTTTTCTTGACGTCGCGTCTCTCGGACGGAAATGTCATCGAACTGCTCGCGTCGGCTAGCGGTCGCAGCGGTTCTTTGGCGTCCACTTCCGCGTTTTCGGCATGGAGGCGTTGTTTCTTGACGTCGCGTCTCTCGGGCAGAAATGTCATCGAAGTAATCGCGTCGGCTAGCGGTCGCAGCGGCCCTTTGGCGCCCGATTAGACGTTTTCGGCATGGAGGCGTTATTTCTTGACGTCGCGTCTCTCGGACGGAAATGTCATCGAACTGCTCGCGTCGGCTAAGGGTCGCAGCGGCCCTTTGGCGTCCGCTTCGGCGTTTTCGGCACGGAGGCACTGTTTCTGGACGTCGCGTCTCTTCGACGGAAATGTTATCGAAGTAATCGCGTCAGCAAGCGGTCGCACCGGAGTTTTTGCTGTCCGCTTCGGCGTTTCAGCTAATCGGCGCGTTTTCTTGACGTCGCGTCTCTCGGACGGAATAGCCATTGAAATGCTCGCGTCGGCTAGTGGTCGCAGCGGTCCTTTGGCATCCACTTCGGCGTTTTCGGCATGGAGGCGTTGTTTCCTGACGTCACGTCTCTCGGGCAGAAATGTCATCGAAGTAATCGCGTCGGCTAGCGGTCGCAGCGGCCCTTTGGCGTCCGATTAGGCGTTTTCGACATGGAGGCGTTATTTCTTGACGTCCCGTCTCTCGGACGGAAATGTTATCGAAGTAATCGCGTAGGCTAGCGGTCGCACCGGACGTTTTGCTGTCCGCTTCGGCGTTTTCAGCTAATCGGCACTGTTTCTTGATGTCGCGTCTCTCCGAGGGGAATGTCATCAGTGCTCACGTCGGCTAGTGGTCGTTGGGGACTTTTTGGCATCCACTTCGGCGTTTTGCCTGATTGTTATTTTTTCAATAACATCAAGATTGATGTTATTGATAGATGTTATTTTCAACAAAACATTTTTTTTTCTTGGGTCAAGACACTTCGCATATACAATAAACGCTGCGACTACATTTTTGTGGTGCTGCGTTTGCCTTTTGAGTTTCGGCGAAAAGACGCTATTCTAAGACTTGCCTTTTTTTATTTTCTCAACCTCATAATTTTTAGTTTTTTTCCCCCTCTTCAAAATTCGTTTCTTCTTTTCTCTAAATGAAGTTTTATTATCCTTACTTGTCCTTCTTCCTTGGACTTACCACCGCCTCACAATCCGACGATGGCTACCGCCGCATCACCTGTGCCGTGCACCTCCAAACCCTAGTATTATCCTAAACAGGCAAAGTAAATGTCTATGCATGTGTTAGCAGCTTTGATGAAGGAGTCGAAAAAATCTGGGGCACGAGGAGCGTCATTCGAAATACGGTAGAGCTAACAGGTGTGCGTAGACCAGGGGCGGATCCGAGGGAAGGGTGGCAACGGGGGCGGCCGCCCCCCCCTCCCCCCCATACCAAGTCGAACCCCCCCCCCCTTCTCCCTTCTCGGAGGGCAATTTGACATGAGCGGACCCCCCGATGCATGAGAAAGAATGGGAGACTAGTATCCTTACAAATTGTCCGCACTCCCCCCCCCCCCCCCAACAAAAAAACAAAAAACAAAAAAATCGTAGTCCTGGATTTGCTCCTGGCGTAGATGCTACAATTCCAAGACTGTGTGTGAGGGTTTCGCAAGCAGATGACAACGCGCGGAGGAAAAGAATTTCGGGGACTGTAGTTGACTAGCCTTGACATCTGAGATAATTGGTATTTTATGGTTAAATATTAAAAAAAAACTGCTCATAGACACGGACAATAACGTGAAGCTAGACGAACAACAGCGCTGACATTCAACTAAAGTTGTTTTGTGCAATCATCGAGTGTAAATAATGCAACGTCAACACGAAAAATAGTGCGAAAGGTGTCTGTGCGCAGTTTTTAATTTTTTTTTTTTAATATAGGGGACACCCTTCTTGTTTAGGACATTTGTAGCTTCCACGACGGTGTACGCAACTTCTGAGATGTATCAAAATAAAGAGCACGAGAGTTGAAACAGTTATGATTTGTATTTAGCCACGCACTATTCGCTAATACGGGATCAGCTTTGTATCTAGTATATTTAATGACGCTGCTAACTACTGCGTGAGTGAAACATGCAGTTTCACGTGTGTGTTTATTATATAAAGGAACCAGGTGACGATCTATCTGTGCATTGTCTTTTTCACCTTTATTTAATAAATTTTACGAGCGGTTCTAAACCTGTCTCGCAATTTCTTTGAGTTCTTACATTTCACAAGTTCTGGGTGGAGGGACAAGGCGGCCAGCCGAACGCAAACACAATGGCGGGGAACAAAGACAGCACGAGCACGTTGACGACATTCGCCTCGGAGAAAAAAGACGTCAAGATATACAGTGCCAGCAACCCGAAAATCCCCGAAGCGGACTTCACGAAGACCACTTCGACCGCTAGGCGATGCGAGCACTTCGACGACATTCCCCTCGGAGGGAAGCGACGTCAAGAAATATACCGACGAGCTGAAAACGCCGAAGCAGACGTGACGAAGACCGCTGTGACCTCTAGCCGTCGCCAGCACTTCAACGGCATCCCACTTGGGGAGACATGACGTAAGCAAGCATAGCACCGACGAGCCGAAAACACCGAAGTGGACGCCAAAAAGTTTCCTACGGCCACTAGCCGACGCGAGCACTGATGACATTCCCCTCGGAGAGACGCGACATCAAGAAACAGCGCCGATTAGCTGGAAACGCCGAAGGGGACAGCAAAAAGTCCGGTGCAACCGCTAGCCGACGCGATTACTTCGATGACATTTCTGTCTGACAGACCCGACGTCAAGAAACAACGCCTCCATGCCAAAAACGCCTAAGCGGACGCCAAAGGGCCGCTGCGACCACTAGCACGCGAGCATTTCGATGATATTTCCGTCCGAGAGGCGCGACGTCAAGAAACAGCGCCGATTAGCTGAAAACGCCGAAGCGGACAGCAAAAAATCCGGTGCGCCCGCTAGCCGACGCGATTACTTCGATGGCATTTCCGTCCGAGAGACGCGAAGTCCAGAAACAGCGCCTCCGTGCCGAAAACACCGAAGCGGACACCAAAGGGCCGCTGCGACCGCTAGCCGACGCGAGCACTTCGACGGCATTCCCCTCGAGAGTCGCGACGTCAAGAAACAGGGCCGACAAGCCGAAAACGCCGAAGCGAACTCCAAAATGTCCCCTACGACCGCTAGCCGACGCGAGCACTTCAAAGATATTCCCTTTGGAGAGACGCGACGTCAAGAAACTGCGCCGACAAGCCGAAAACGCCAAAGCAGACGCCAAAATGTCCCCTACGACCGCTAGCCGACACGGGCACCTCGACGAAATTCACCTCGGAGTAACGCGGCGGAACCCGAAGCAGACGATGGTAAGGACGCACAGAACGGAAACACCGACCACGCAGACGTGGTGGTCGCGCGGACGAAGAACATCAAAACAGACAAGACAGTCTATTAGAATGCAGACGGCACCCCGCTATAAAAATACAAAATCGCGAGAAAAAGAAACCCGAGCGCCTCAAATGAGCCGGTCGGAACATTATTTTGGAGCAGGTCGTTGTACTCTCGAACCCTTTGACGTTTCTGCGCTTGCGCGAGGTTCGCCATCAGAAGCCGTAGGTGGCGCCACCGGTACGAATCTGACGCCTGTCGACTGTTCGCGCTAACAGTGTCGCGATGTGTACGTATCATGATTCCCATAGAATCAAGTGCATAGAATACACTGCAGTTACTAAAGCAGCCGTCCGGCGGCGCATCGAGCGACGCCAAGCGAGTCGTGGTGAGCGAGGGGGGTACTGTTCGTGCATGCAGCGTCTATGAGCAGTTGCGTAACTGAGCTAATCTAATAACGTTGGCCTGAGACAAGCAGTTGACTAAATTGTCAAATAACTCAAAAGCGTTGCACATATCGCACTGCAACACAGTTTTGTATAACTTACACTCTGAGAGTTCAGGTAGCATTGGCAGCGCATGCCACTATAAGGCTCTTTTTTACGTTTCAAAATAATATAAAATAAAAAAGCATACATAAAGTTCTGATATTTCGAAAGAAATCCTCAGGTTATTAGAAAATATCGCGTCTTTAGTTTTCGACTCACGGTGTGTGGCTAGAGTGTTGTTTTAAGAAAAGTGTTCAGCCGCAACCACAAAGGCGAGTTAGGGCAATGCACCTTTAAACTGAACACAGTTTACATATTAGTTCACATCGATTTTGGTAGCAGTCTTACGTGTTTTAAGGGAAGAAGAAACTATGCCTGAAATTGATGCCTGAAGTTCCCACGGCTGCAAGGTATCTGAAGCAACCTTGGGCATCATATTGCCACGTGACAACACACACGAACTTCCAAGAAAAGTGACGGAAAACTGAGGGCCTTACCATCGCGCCGTTTTATTTCTATCTCGCGGGGATGCACCACATACCGTCTCTATACCTTTGACGCATTGAGTTTATCAGCGAACGCCAGAAAACCAAACACCCAGAACACTGACTTCTAGTAACTCCGATGCCAACAAGTTTGGTGCGACCTAAGAATGCCTTGCGTTTTACGCAAAACTCTGTTACGATCGACTTGGTATTGCGCAAGTTTTTTTCGGAACAGTTTTTGCCACTCGACGAAACCAATTGATTCTCATGCGAGAACATGAATGCTTTAGCAGTGAAAAAGAACTCAAAAATAGAAAAAACTTCAGATTTGGTTTGTGGAGTAGAAAAGCGAATACTTTGACCTGGGTTACACTCAACGCCGACGCCGCTTAATGCGCTGCTTCAGATGTTGTGCATTTAGAAGTACATTCTTAGCGCAGAACTCATGGCACAACGTGCGAGCGCGAGGCATGACCGTCATATAGGGTGACTGAAATAACAGACTCGATCTAAAATGGAGCGTAAAAATCGGCGCCTGCGCCAAGCAATCTAAACTTTTCGTCAAAGGTGTATTTCATATAGGTCGGTTTTATCTTGTAAAATTAAAAGCGTATCTCGATTTCTGTAAAGAAATAGGGCCGAAAAACTTACCAGGGTCAATGGCGGACGGCGACGCAGACGACCAAGACGAGTGGCGGGTCACGTTTAGCGCGCGTATTGATAGATGGCGTCGGGAGCAGCGTCGGAAGGTGTAGCTGACCAGCGAAAGAAAGCAGACAACACGCAGACGAAATCCGTTGGTAGCAAAGGTGCCGTCGTTATGCAACCACGTTTTTCATTCTTTTTACTTTAGGTTGTGCTTTCATTGTCTGCATTTATCTTTTAATTAGAGGTACATTGCAAAAAGATTATGTTCATTTTAATATACCACGGTGGTCGCGAGCAGTCTCGATAAGGAGGTAGCGCCATCTATCAATACGGGTGCCAAACGCGTTCCGCCACTCGGCTCCGTCGTCTGCGTCGCCTTCCGCCGTTGACTTTCACAAGTTTTTTGGCCCTATTTCTTTACAAAAAGGAAGCTACACGTTGTAATTTTACAAGGTAAACCCACCTGTGAAATACACCTTTCACATTGCTACATGAAGGCGCCTACTTTTACGGCCCATTTTAGATTGCGCCAGGTTTTTTCAGCCACCCTAAATAAATGTAATAATTTATTGAAACATCCCGAGCGCATAATAACATTTGTTTAGAGCCAGCTCTATATTTCGTGCGTTATTTAAAATCTTGCGAAAAAAATTAATTTTTGTTCATTTTTTTGTTTAGGGTATGTCCCTAAACATCGAGTCGTACGTTATATTTATTGCATCATTCTGTGGCTTGGGAAAGTGGGACTCTTTTGATGGCTGAGTATTGCCTCAAGCCAGCGAAGGTAATAACTTTCTTGTGAAAAGACTAATTGCGCAGGGGAGCTGGTGGTAGCTAATCATGCCGCTTAGCACCGGAGACTGTGGAGCAGAAAAGGAAAATAACTTTTAGTCGAGGAACAGACACAGAATATCGTTCCGTTGCCTTCTGCGTATATTCCTTCAACTAAAGGTTTTTTTGTTTCTTATTTGCACCAGAGTTTCCGGTGTTAAACGACATTATTAACGTTCTTGCCCGGCATAATATTCACGAACCTTGGTACTCTTTAATTCCTCGTTTAGGATTTTATATGATGCAGTACTTTACAGCACATGCTAGATTTTGATATTTGCATGGGCGGCCATCTGTGCAGAATCTTTGTTCTTGCAGTTACAGCCCGCAGAAGATATATATAGTTCTTCGCTTATATTCAGCAGTCTGGCGTTATTCCTGAACCATGCGCATTCAATGCTCTTGAGCCGTAAATATTCGGCATTTGTTAGAAGCAGTCGGTTTGTACTGTTGATTAGAATCCATTGAAGCATGTCCTGAATGCTTAGAAATAAAGCGCCACAATTTCAGGTGGGCCCCGTTACAAAGAAATGTAACGAAACAAGATTTAAATAGCGCAGAGTAGCAATCTAATGGTTTGGAGATTCTTTAATGACGTAGTTGTCCAAGGCAGTCTAATGCGAAGCAGATACATCAAACAAATATTAAAATGTTTATTTCATTAACGAAGGTGCTAGGAAACTTCTATTAACCCCTTAAAAGTTTCACAACATAAAGGTTTCGCAATGCTCTTTTGAAATCTGACTTTGTTTTATATTCGGGATACTTACCCTCTGCTCGCTCCGCAACATCTCTGCAAAACGTACTCGTTTTTTTTTTTTGTTTCTTTTTATAATCATACGCAATTTATTTGTTCTAAACGCACCGAGAATTTTTTAAGTGTTCTTTTTGGAAGATCCGGCAACTACCATTTTTTTCTACTCTCGAAAGGGAATAGTCCTCTAACACAAGGAACACTATGGTAGTGCTGAATCTGGATAGGCTTGAAGAATACTGTGATTATCGTGTACAGGTATTATTTTTGCTAAGAGCGGAAAAGTCAAATTAGAATAATTGGCGTTTCTATCAAATCAGTAGAAAATATTTAGGGAAAATAAATATTATAGTCCCGGGGAAACTACCCTAGCAGACACCTGAGACAACAGCTGTCGGAAGTAATGTTGACTCGTATACTTTTACCGCTTGCTTTATGTTAAAAGAAATATATCATATCTAATTTAAAACAAACGAGTCTTTAACATTTAGAGTTTAAAGGGGCACTAAAGAGGATTCTGCGATCGTCTCTTCTTAGTCATAAGTGATTCTACGGACCCTAAGTATCATAAAAAATACAATCACACGACGTCGATTTCTCTTTTAAATACGTGATGAAAATACCAGTTTCTGAGCGACTTTTTTTCGCTCAGGAAAGACGGGGCATGCCCCAGCAGCGCTGTCAGCGCGGTGAAGATAGACGCTCGTCGGCCAATCGCGAGACGCCTCTCTCGGAGAAGCGGCTTGCGACTGAGAGGCGGCGTGCGATTCGCCGACGAGTGCCCATCAACACCGCGCTTACACCGCAGCTGGGCCCTCCCCGCCATTCCTGATCGAAAAAAAATCCGCTCAGAAAGGGGTGTGTCGCGACCTCCCTTCACGTTTTAATAGGGTAATCGGGGTGGCGTGATTGTAATTTCGATTTTTATTATTTCTAGGATGATTAGGGTCCGCAGAATCAGTTAGGACCAAAAACAGACGATTGCGGGCACTTCTTTAGTGCCCATTTAAGAATATGTTTCTTCTAGAAGACAGTGTCCTACGCTTCTTTAAAATTACAAAATATGATAGCAGTTTGGACTTTAAAATGAAAACTAGAATAAAGGTATGTAACTAAATTGAAAAGTTGGCCAATGCACGGATGTCTTTTTTCTAATATCAAGTTAGTTATGGTACTGGTTAAGGTTGGTTGGCCCACTTGCGACTGCTTACAACCGTGCGCCTTGAAAACTCATAAAATCTCGTACGTTGGAAGTATACGTTGGCGCCACCAATCGGTTACCCGTGGAATACCTGTCATTTTCTTTTTTTTTTTTCGCTTATAATTTTTTTGTTGGCTTGAACATGTTTGCAAATGTTAAAAACGCAAATGTTACAAACTCGGAAATATCGCAAAACCTTCGCGCTGGTGAAAAGCAGCTTATGAGTCACCTCATAGATGGCGCCAGCGCACCAGTGTGTTATTTCGTTGTAAGAGATTGCAAGAACTCGATCGTAAGCAGACGAATCTTTGTGTTAACGGGCATTTAACAGTTAGCGAGGCGCGCAACTAAGGTAGAAACTTGAGTAGCTCGTTTGATGTAATACGCGAGGCCATCATGAAATGCGTGTGTGCGGCTCGCACACGCTCGCGTGTGGTGGTGTTCCACTCTTCGACATTTCCTCCGCCGCTATCATGGAAAGCTGCCATTGTTCCGAGAGATAGGTGAACCCAGTGGCGTCACTTGGGTCAGCGGCGCGAGAAGCGGTTGCCCGCCGCGATCATTTGCCCCCCTCCTCCTTTGTCCTCCCTCCACTACTGACGCCCCTAGGTGCACCTGTCGACGGGCTTGCTTTTCTAGTGCATGCGCATGACCGAGTAGCACGCCATAAAATTGCCTAACCTGGCACAGGCTTGGCAATTCTAGGGACCTAACTTTGGCCTAATGCGGTTTCGCTCCAAGGCGTCAGTTAGGACCGAAGTAATATTATTAAGGCGTTTCTGTGGCTTTTTTTAATTTTTTTTCTGGCTCGCCACATTATTTCCAACGTTATTTCAAAACAGTAAAGACTTACTCTCGCACTTATGTAGCAATTTAGGCCCAAAATGTCGACATCAAGACCGAAAATCCAGAAGTCTTACCATAATAATGCAATTAAATGCAAAGGTGCAAGCGAGCTGGACAAGAATGACAAAAAATTCTCTGGAGAAGGGGAACAAGAGGGACAAAGGACAAACGCAAATCTCCAAACAACGCTAGGTGACTGGTGCGCGACTGCGCACCAGTTACCTAGCAGTATTTTTGTCCTTTGTCCCCTTCCAAGGATTATTTCGTCACTCTTGTCCAGCTTCCTTGCACATTTGCATTTAATTGCATTATTATCATAACCTTAAATTCCAAGTTTCAGCCTTGTTGGTGTTAGACTGGTGGCAGCTGATAAAACACGTTTGCTCTACTGACGTCTAACCCCTGGTTGGCTCAGTTGGTAGAGCAGTTATTCTCCACAATATGCCTCTCATTTTTCGTGATTGCGTTAACTCCCAAGCTGAAACGAGCCACACCAAAATCACCATATGTTGAATAACTGTCGTCAAATTGCAAATAAATAAAACAATCTAAAACAAATGACATCTGAATACAATGTGTCTAGAATTGTTTCAACGTTCACGAGGTGTCTGTTTTCGTTGGCTATTTTTATAACAGACAGAGAAGAATATCAAAAATACGTCTCTAAACTTTTTCCAACATAAACTGAAGAATAATAAGCGGTGGTTTGGAACAAAATTTCCAATGTCCAAACTTTAAGAACAGCGCAAAGCAGCCACACACGAAGCCACGGGATTATTGTTTAAAAAATCTAACGCCACTTGTGCTATTTTGCGGTTTTTATTTTCTACTCGTCGAGGCCTCCACTCAATTATCTACGTGACTCAATTACAAAAAAAAAAAAATACTTTGAACCATTAGAGGTTAGCTACGTGCCTCGCCCCGAAACGTCACTCAATTCCGCGAACCTTCGAGTTTCCAGGTAGAGCCAAACTTCTCTCTCTCTCCGTCGCCATTTTATTTTGGTAAGATCACTCTTCCGCCATTTCTTTGTTTGCCTCCTCTAACACCAGCTCTGAAACTCCCAAGAAGCCGGTAAGTGTTCCTTAGCTCCCCTGCGGAACCGGTACACAGTCATCACTTTGTAAAGGGCCGCTTTCCTCGCTTACTAAATGATTACGTGCCAAACAAGGAGCCTCGCGCGGTGGTCGTAAGCTATGGGCCTCCTCACCATCACTAAAACATTACCCACCTCAAAACAACTCCTAGAAAAAAATAAAATATATTAGTCAAACGCACCACAGCAACGCTCTGACGCGCAGCCACCAAACATTCGCTTGCCTCCACACGCTGTCTTCCCATTTTCAGACGAGGGAGGCAGCCATTTTTTGGCATCAAGTCCTGCAAGTTCCTGGACGTGTCCTGGTGGGCATCACACATTTACTGACCCACGAATTCAATTACACACGAGAACTGCCCCAAATCGTATTACCGCTACGCGACCAACTCGCACGAATGCTGGGAGAATTTCGCGCGCGAATCGAATTCACCGTTAGTTGTAGACCCAAACCCCGACGCTTTTAGTTTTTTATGCGTCCCCTTTTCGCTCATAAAACTCTCGTGTGGAAGGTGTGAAGCCCAACACTGAGCGCACGAAGTGGAAAGGCGAGTGCTCAGAATTCTCGAGTAGCCTCTAAAAGCTCGCCTGCCAGCGATCCGAGCAGAAATACGCGCGGAGGATTGCGAGCATGCAAAGGAGGTGAGAATGCTTATCACACGTGCATCACGAGAATTTTTGAGCCCTGTTGTGTAACGACTGAGCACGAGAATAGTGTCATTAGTTTCGTACGAGACAAGAAATACAATATGTAACTCATGTCAACGATATATCAATTGGAGGCCTCTTTAAAGGCTTCCTAGTGAACAACCTTAAAAGACGTCGGTTTCATGACATTGCTTTCGTCATGAAGCGACATAATGGTGGTACGGGAGTTTTATCTGATCCGGTATACAACTCGGGACACAATTCATCGGTAACCTCAGGAGCCGCGTAAGCACGAAATGTGTAGGTCGGTCAGTCCCTAACTGCTAAAGGGTCTTGAAAAGTAAAATAAAAAGTGAAACATGGTTACAACTCTGTGTAATGCCGAATTAGAGCGCAGCTATTGAGTTGGAGGAGGGGAGGGTACGGAGAGGAGGTCATGACCCTCCTCCTCCGTACCGTCTCCACCTCCCCTCTTCCCCTCCTCCTCCTCCTCTCTCACTCTCTCCTCGTGACGTCACTCGTGAAGGTCGTGACCTTCACGAGTGAAGGCCATGTGGAGGTAGTGACCTTCTTGTGACCTTCACTTTGAAGGTCGTGACCGTCGTGACCTTCACGAGTGTCTTTCGTGACGTAACTCATAACTCTCGTGACCGTCATGACGTCACGCGAGACGTCACGTGTGCCGTCATTATCGGAAACGTCCCATAATTCAACGCTCGGTTACGCCGACGGCGAGGGCGACGCCGACGGCGACGCCCCTCAAGCCAGAAACTGGAGCCTAGGAGCTGCGCTCTAAAACGGCAACCGGTTCCAGAAATTGGACCTCGGTCACCAGCGTGGAAGCCGAGTGCGCTGATAATTGAGCTACCGACCCTTTTGTTTTGTTGCCTTGTGAGGTACAGACACAGCACGCAGAAACGGGAGGAGCGGAAGCGGGTTGTGTGAGAAAGCGCGCACTGGGGAAACGGGTGTAGAGGACAAGAAAGAGAGGAGCAGAAACAGGTACTGTAGAAGAACCGTGTGGAACGAGGAGTGGAAAGGACAGGACAGCGCTCTTCCCCTCGTGCGAAATGGAAGCACGAGCAGCGTCACAAAGAGACAATGGTGTGACGTAATCTGTTTCCACACAGAACCTTGCAATACGCACCACCTGAACTGTGAGCACCATTCACCCCGCCCACTGAAAGACTAAAGGTCATCTTCTCCTAGGCACGACCCCAAGTATGAACAGGACCTACCCTAGAAAACTACCGCATTTGAACGCGTTTGGCAGTATGATCAAACACGCAGCCAGTTTAGTCTTATCCGGTATACAACACCGTCTGACGCATACGTCTCGCCATGAGACCTACTATCTTTTCAAATTTTTATTTTCTTTGCTGAATCCTAAACTCCGATATCACTCTGATAGAAAACAAAGCACCCTGAAGAAAACACTAAGCCACTTTCTAATCGTAGAGTTTTGAAACTAATTAATATTCTCCTTATCAGAACAAGGACGCAGCATCGAAGGATCCCATTCGATGTTTTTTTTTTTTCTTTTCACTCGCTTGTACAAAAACAGAGAGATGGCGTGCTTTCCTGCGACTGTTTAACAACAGGTTTTATTTTCTAGCTTTTTGCCGCTGTTTACCGAACTTGCGTTTGTAACTTCTAATGAAGGGGTCGATACAAAACTTACGGCGCAATACGCTTCATTGTCCGCAATCTCGATAGGCGGCAGGGACCGTGTGGCTTGCTGGACCTCTACTCGCAAAAGTGCGTTTTGTGAAGCTCCAATAAAGTCATCGGATGAGGCTGTAAATTTTTCTTGCATTGGTTTCTCCAAGATACCGGTACTACGACGGGAAGAAACTGGGGAGTTCCCTGGACTGCTTTCTTTACCGAAGGACATTGCGTGAGTTTAGAAATACGAAATTAACTTAGGCACACTACGCTGCAGCCGTTTAATAAAGGTGACGCGGCTCAGCAGCGCCCCTTTATTCGTTTTCTTAGCTTAGTGCAGGTCGACATGCACGTAATTCATAACTATTAACTAGTTAATTCAGCCTAATTACTTATTTCAGTAATGTGTAACATATTTAGTTGCTTCTTTTTCAAAGGAACGGGTAACGTACTTTGTTACCTTTAAGGCCAAGTATCCAGTAACGGTATTTCGTTACTTTGGAGCTGTAACGTGTTCAGCGCCGTTTAAACAGCCTTGTTTAAATTATAACTGGAGTATCTGTCTATTGCGAAAAAGGCAGATGGGCAACCCGAAATACACCGAAACATTATAACAGTATTCCAACGTTATTTGCTGAAGACGTCATTTGAACCCTACAGTTGGGACTGTCCTTCACCCAGCGAAAACAATAATGTTCTTTCGTTCAACCTTCTGGAATCGTGTACAGACCGAATGTAAACACGATGGTTGCCAACACGGGGAGGCACAGAATCCGTTGTGATCTTGGAACTTTAGAAGTAGAGAGAACAGAAAAGAAAGAAGACTTCCAGATTCACCAGCTTTTTTTTAAGCACAACACTGCCGTTCTTTCGAGCACGTAAGTAGAGCGACTCTTCAGCTTCCCGGAGATGTATTTTCAAGCAAGTGGGGAAACATAAATGATGAAAAATTCGAGAGGCAGCTACTCTTTTGGTGCAACGATTACTGAAAAGAATATAGACCATAAAAAATAGTTGAGTATTTTGCCATTAAAGTAACGAGAAAAATAACTCCTTACTTTGGAGGTAAAGTAACACGTTCCTTTCGAGAGTCGGTAACGAGTAATGTATTTAGTTATTTTTTGAGCTGGTAATGATAGACGGTATTTAGTTACTTTTCGCAGCGAAGCTGTATACCTCTATCAGCCAAGGAAATTTTCTTGTGATTGGCGTTGTGAGCAAAACACTCCCGGCGAACAATTGAAGGCAAAACAGCATATCTCCTTTGAAATCAGGCATACAGAATACAGCTCAGTACTCGTCTCAATAAAGAAAACCAGAAAACAAGCATCAACAATACAAGTATCAAAACCACATGGTGAATAATAAGGCCCGTGTGAACAATAGGAACACCCTCCCACTCGCTAAGTTAAAGATAAGGTTTGCAGATGCTTCGAAAGGTGTTGATGTCATTCGAAGCCCTCGTGTGAAGTACAAACCGCATAATGGATGATAACGGCGCCTGAAACAATGCGAAGCACGTTCTTTCTCCCCGCGTGTGTTTTCGTGTTGGCGTTCTCACGGAAAAAAAGAACTTCAAAACATTGAAGCGAAAAGTACAAGCACCACGCATACAACATACAGCTCAACATTTGTTTCAATAAAGAATAAGCACAAAACAAGCATCCTAACCATATAATGAATGATCAAGGAGCTTCTGAAAACAATGCGAAGCACGTAGCGCTCACAGCATACGTTCCCGGTGAAGATTACTTTTCGCCGAGTTGCCATGGCGTAGGCAGCTTGCGACGTGGGGAGTGACGTCACTAGCCTTTCATATATAAAAGAAGAACCCGCCTATACCCAGTTTCAACTTACGTCCGGACGCAACGGTTGCTACGAGCTATCTTAGCCAATCCGGTTCTGTGGAAGTGGCCCGTGATACGCTTTCCGCGCGTTGCTCTGTCCCCTTCCTAAGGTCACGTGACACTAACACGGCTTCCGATTGGCTCCGATGTCTCTTAACATCCGCTGCGCTTAAAAATAAGATGAAACGGAGTAGAGAAACTGATTTCATCGTTTCTGCAGCATAGTGACGACTCCCGAAGAGCAGCGTGAATACTAGGAGCGGCAAAGAGAAAAGAAACGGCAATACGACCATCGGCGGCGTGCTGCGACCGGCGGCTGCATTTCGTATAGTGCAGTAGGCAATCGTTGCAGGTGATACCACAGCTTCGCTGACCAACCACCTTCACAGCGTGGACTGGAGCCCCACCTTTTTTTGGGTAACGTGTACCGTTGGGTTCAAATGAAATGCGAACAGAGAGGGAACTTGGAGATCACTACCGGCGCAGCTTCCTAGCTTAGGTTGTGCTGGACGAAGTTCAAACACATCGGAGTAGGACGCACAACCCAAGCTTGGAAGTTCCGCCGGTAGCGGCTCGAAGCTCCCTCACGGTTTGCATGTCATTCGAACCTGATAGTACATGTTTGGCTTAGTATTTTAGGTGTACGTTACGATAAAGAGAGCCCTTACACAGGTGATGATAAAAAAAGTTATAAGTCTTTTGACCCTCACTTTTCAATAAAAAAAAATTCTAGAAACGCCACGCAATTGATTTTGTTGTATTTATTGGGGAAGAGCGTAGAAGAGTCGGCTAATGTGTACCTCAGACATAGAGACTGATACGCATCACTACTGCCTCTGACGCATGTCCATTTCGGAAGATAAAATAATTTCAACTACAACGCTAACACAGCCTAAAGATGTCGTCAAAGTGCTTTCTAACTACACACCCCTCGCTTTAAATATGTCAAGGGTGGCTGTTTTAAAGGGACACCAAAACTTTGGCGTTCTAAAGGAAACCAAAAGGTTATTGTTCACAGAAAAACACAAGGAACTTAGCGACACCTTCAAGCAACCACATTATGTGTGCTGCAATTGACAGAGGTGGCTGTCGCGTTTTTGGAAGGTGTGCTTTGGGGAGACTTGTTTTTAATGAAAAGGTTCGTCATTTTTTCTCTTTTGCAAAGCAGACTTGCATGGCGCGTAAAATATGAAACTACACACGTCTTGGCCAAGAAACGTTTGTATAAGAACTGTGACGTGCTTGAATTTAGCCTGGGCGTCAACTTTCTTAGAAACCACATCCGGTTGCACGCGTCGCACGTATACCCGAAAGGGTTGTCCAGGAACACGGTCTGAAATCCGGCGGTACGAAGGGAACGATGTCGTGCAGGTCGCGCCACCTTAGCCGCTTTGTGTACGCTTCGTTCTTTTGCCTGAGCTCGTCGTCTGCAGCCCACCATTGACGTATTTTGATTTTCTCATTCAAAACGCACCTACAACATTGAAGAATCCTTTCGTGAAGGCGGCAAAGGGAACGGCGGAGCATCTCGCCAGAGGTGACGTGATTGAGCGAGGGGCAATGTTGAGAGAGAGGGAGTTATAGCGCGGCTGTGCGCTGTCCCTCTCTTGCTCTCATCGTCGCCCCTCTTTACGCAAGCACGGATGTTCGGCGTTCTAACAACACGGCACTTCGCTGTAAAGGGGCACAAACAGGTACTGCTATAAGCAAAAATCTAGAACGCCTACATGCAATCAAAGGCTAAGTTACAAATATTTATCGATCTACAATGTAGATTACCAATGAAATGCACAGCCAGTGGATTATGTTTTTTCGATGCTCAGGTTACGGAAGGACTGAGTTCCGGTAGGGTTTAATTAAACGTAGGCGTAAAAAAAAAAGAAATGCAGCGGTATTGCCAGAAACAATAGAGGATCGATCATTTAGAAGTTTCCTTTGGAGAAACTTCATGTACTGGTTGCATCTCCATATAAGAAGTCACTAAGCTGAAAATCAAGCTATACAGAGCATTAAGAATCATATTTGGGAAAGTGGTGTTTGTGTTCAAGTTTATTATAATCGCTTTATATATCCTATCTTCCACGGAGAACGAAATAAAAAATATTCGAAAAGTCAATATTTACATAAATAAAATATAAAACTGCTACCGTGAAGGAATCACCAGATAATCTGACCTCGGAATCGATGTTTTGAGTTCAAGGTTAATAGCAACAGGTTATACGTTCTTCGACAGATAAGCAACCGAAGATTCTTTGGGAACTTCATCCGAGTTTATGAACTTAATTATGCCAGGACCCGTGTCAAATATATAACATCTGCGCTGATAAAAAAAATGTAACATTAAGCATATGGAAGGAACCGCTCATGGTAACTTAATACTTCAAATGAATGAATGAACACTTAATCATATATTCTCCACTAAGGTTTTATGCGCGATGTTTACGCTATCAACAAACTCCTGAGTCTATTTCTTGCGACGTCTGTGTCCCAGGACTTCCTGCCGATGTCTAAGAAAACTCGGGGTAATCTATAAATTTATTTATTGGCCTGCAACTCAATAACTGTTTCTCCATGCTAAAGAAAGACAAAACAATCGAATAAACGAAACTTTATTTAATTACGGCCATATCGTAGCCCAAAACTCAAGAAATCTCCCCGAGGAAAACGACAACGACCTACTGACTCGCCTTAGTCAGTCGCAATCAGGCGTCGACCAAGAATGAAACACGGAGCGTCATAACCACAGGGTCCCCCTAACCATTTTAGCGTTCATTTAACTGGAGCCAGCTGATGTGTCTCGTTACCAGCCGTGCCTTAGTGTAGCAAACGCACCAGCAATCGGCCGGAGAAAACAAAAATCAACTAGGTGACACGTACGCTCTTCAGAAGAAGAAGAAAAGAAAAGGGGGGGGGGGGGGAAGGGTTGTCTTTCCCTAATCCATATGTACGAGGCCCCGAGGGTACAGCAGGGAAACTGGGCGAAGCACTTTAGCGCCAGAGACATGGTACGTTTTTGATCATTTTGTTTTATGCTCCGACCACGCTCATGGTAACGATCGACGTCTGCCACCACCGCGAAAAATACATCCAAGAGAATCGAGAGAAAAATTGTTAGAAAAATAATTCGTTCTTCTCCCTCTTACGGCGGACTATAGTGCGCACAACGCACATTCGAGGCGGCTTGCCAAGAGAACTGTTTTTCGGAAGATTTTTGACAAAAGCATTCTTCGTGTCTAGGCCCTATGACGAGGGTTACCTGTCAAGCGTAAAGTACCGCTGGTTTTAGTACAGGAGACGGTAAAGAATATAGAGGAAAAAAGGGTTACGTTTACGGGTTAGGTGTGAGGGCAGCCGCAGAAGAAGCTTTGTTTTAGGCTCAGCGTTCGAGGGCTACATGATGCAAGTAAGCTAGTACATAAAAATAGGAAGCGAAATGTATGTGCACTCGGTTTTTCATCAACGTGCGTCTCCTATGTCTCCCAGATTTCTTTGATGAACTAGTGGAGTTATGTCCTGGACGACTTCATTACACGCAAAAGTGAGTATTTTTTTATCTACCATCTTTAATATTATGCGCACTTGAGAGAGTCTCTCGCTTGTCCAATGATTGAATCTTGAGTTATAAAACTATTTAGCTTTGCAATTTAACAAGGAAGCTTAAGGAGCATTTTTAAGGGTGGGCCTCACATAATTTCTTTTTGCCTCCACTAATATAGTTTGGTTAATATATAGGCATTTATAGAGCTTAGATAATCGTGTCTTGCAAATTTCATCCATACATCAAACAATAAATAATATATTTATAAATGTCTGGCTGCCGTATTAATGGAACTCGGTAAACCTCATCTTAAATATAAAGATAAAAATAATCGTCGTTAATTTAAGAACGTTCTATGCTAGAGCACCGTGTCCATTGAGGGGCTTAATTTATTGAGAAATTTGGCATGTCTATCTCATTGGAGCCGATTAAGATTTGACATTAAAACCCGTAATAAAAAAACAAAATTAAGAAGTGCTGTCAATGCACCTTATGTCTATTTCTGCGCGCCACTTTGCCAAACGAGACAGCAGAAATTATAACGTACCTCATGCCAAAGGGAATTTTGATAATAACAATATTTAATCATGTCACTTTTTCGTCAATCTTCAAGCCGAAAACAAAATTCACCATACCGCTTACTCCTTTACTTTAACAGTCTTATTTTCGTTTCTTGTAGACAAGGCACTCTGCAGGCACCCCTATTTCACCACTGTCTCTTCATCGCTACACAAATTAATAATTCGAAGCTGCTCTTTTCACCGCTCTCCTTTCATTCTCTTTCGTTCCTTTCTGTGATACCCGTTTCCATACTGACCTTCCCAAAGGAAATTCCTCAGAACTCTCCTTCCTGTAGTCAGTTGTGTACCCATGGGAAAGAGCCCTAAATATTTGCTCTCATCCAAGAGGCTGTGCTTTACCTCCCCAAGGTCACCACCAAATTGCTTCGCTGTAGCCGCATCACGGTGCTTTTCCTGTAAGACAAACAACATAGGGACACGCGAGATACGCTCACCTAGATGCATTACTCTGCAGATAGAAAGCGTGCCATCTATGCCTTTTTTCCCTCGGCGGTCATCAACGGAGTGGGAGTAGGGCAACCTTTTTCCCCAATACTGAAATATATAGAGGGACGTGAGGGGGAAGGAGCTTGTATAGGGATGGGAGATTTCTTTGATCGCACACTCTTCTCTATTCTCTTTTCAGGCCGCGTGTCTTTTTTTGTTCTTTCGTACCGCCCTTTTGATGCGCCCGCGAGATTTCTTTTTCGGGAGCGTGTCGCTTCATTCCTGCATCGACGTAAATGCGTGCCGCCGAGGAAGAAGTCGGGCTTTCGAGGTGGGAAAGGTAACGGCACGCGAGAGAAGGGTGCTAGGCTTTGATGACCGGTTTTTGTTTTCTGTTCGCACACGTCTGGAGCTGTGTGGCTATTCTATCGCTGGCGGTCTTTTACGATGGGTTTGTTTAGTATTCCGTTTTTTGTGTCTATATAAAGCGTACTTTTTTTTACGTTTGTTTTTCTCGCGTTAGTACTCTTGGCTTCTTTAATCCGTTTTGACCGTGCTTGATGCGGAGAATTGTTTTTTTTTTAGGTGCTGCTTAAATTTATTGAGTTCATGTTCATAGGTTTCTTGCGCCTGTGGAATAAAGGATCCGCTGACCCATTTTATTTTCTTATCTATTGTCATACGTTTTCTTAGGGAACGCGACAGAACAGCACACGACAAAATAGCACGCGACAAAACAGCACAGCGTCAAAACGGCACAGCGACAGAAGAGCACGTGCCAAAACAGCACGGCGTCAAAACAGCACGGCGACAAAACAGCACGCATATAGCAACTTCAAGCGCGTTCTTCACCTCTCTCTGCGCGAATAATATCGAACCTCCTTGACCTTTTCATTTATTGTCCCTAGGAATTTATTGCCTATTTCAGAGCTTACCAAACTGTGCAACCCGAAACCCCCCCCCCCCCCACCCCTTCCAAAAAAAAATAAAAAATATATCGCGTCACGACCCTCCCTCGGGCTTTTCATGAGGCTACAAGAGTCAGTTACAATGATGAATACTAGTAGCTGTCCACATAATAAAATATATGCTGAAGATGACTAAACTTATAACCACAAAAAAAAAAGAAAAACTGGATCTGTCGGACCCAGAGTTTAGAAGGCACGGCAGTTGGTAGTGAACCACGATTTTTATCACAACAGGAGTTACCGATCGGCATACAGCTTTAAGCATTCCCGTAAGGTGACAAGCGGAAAGCTTTAAACAAACGAGTGCAATTGTTCGAACCTCCTTCAGCGAAGCTCTTGTTGGTGCGTTTGTCGGATTTTTCCGTGTCGTTTATAGTCAGCAGAAAAAGAAAAGGTCAGTATTAATTGAAAAAGTCAGTATTTTCGAGGGCGTTTGGAGGGGGGGAGGGGGGGGGGGATGCGACTCATTCCTGACTATATGACCACTTCCTTTCGCAGTTTTCAGCTTGTCTCAGAGGTCGGTTCAACTTTCAACAAAAGCTCCGGGGCCACAGGGGTCTTAGGTTAAAATCTGGGTTTTTGACCTGATAGGGACCTGATAGGAATAGGGATAGGGAAGAAGAAAATCTAATCGTGAACTGCACAATGCAAATCAAGCGCGCCCGTAAATGCCGCACACTTTTTAACAGCCCTAGCTTCCGTCTACTAGAGAAGAGAATAAATACGATTGTTTTATAGCCGTTTCTGTGGTTGTCGCGAATTTACCACCTCTCGCAGTCGTGAAAATGGGGAAAAATTGCACTGAGTACAATGCTTGCAAATTTCTGGATTTTGACATTTTGCCTTTCTGACCGAAGCGGTAGTGAAGCTCATGTTCGTCCTGTGTACAAATACGGGCACACGAAAATAATGTCAGATCGCGATAGGGCCCCAGTGCGTCTTGCAGAACAAGTAGCGTCGGCTGCCACTACAAATACAGATATCAGTACCTGGTTAACTCACTATACATTTTAAACAAACGCTTTTATATATTACATTTTCGTCAGTATACTGATTTTCGTCAATAAACCGAAAAGAACCGAGCAGTTTATGAGTCTACAAATATTTACCGCAATAATTTCCTAAAGACATTTTTTTGGGCGCTGTGCTGTCTTGTCGTTTTGCTGTTTTGATGCTGAGCTGTTTCGACGCCGTGCTGTTTTGCCACGTGCTCTTCTGTCGCTGTGCCGTTTTGACGCTGTGCTGTTTTGTCGCGTGCTATTTTGACGCGTGCTGTTTTGTCGCCGTGCTGTTTTGACGCTGTGCTGTTTTGACGCGTGCTGTTTTGACCGTGCTGTTTTGTCGCGTGCTGTTTTGTCGTGTGCTGTTCTGTCATGGTGCCGTTTTCTTCCTGGAATGCTGCCGGGCTTTCGTTCAATTTGATTTCGCTGGCGCTGTAAAATACAAATCTCCGTTTGTATTTGTATACAGGCAGAGGATGCATCACTCGTGCCATTTATTGCCCTTGCTATGTTCTCTCATTTTATTCGATTCGGTCAGCGGTCGTTTCTTGTTTTCTTATCTTGAACTCTGCTTCGTTCAGTACAAGCCACTTTCTGACCTCCGCGCCGATGTGACGCTCATGCATTTGTTGTCTCGTGTATTCGTGCATGACTTCTTGTGCGTAAACATATGAAGAATCTCACGTACACCCGTGAGCGATATGAACAGCCCTTTTTTTTTGTTTTTGACGCTCCTCCAAGTTTTGGAACAAGCTCTGTTCCAGAAGAGGGCTAGAACGCAAAGTTTAGACCCTTGGCCACGTGCTATTTGAGACGTTGAGAGTTAATATAGCTTTAGGGAGCCGTGAAACAGGCAAGAAACCAGGTAAGGTGTTCACTTTCATATTGCCAGCGGGCGTACACACCCGTGTTTACCTGTGTGTCCATTTTTTTGTTTTTGTGTGAATGGGTGGCTGCCTGAATAAATATATTTGCGCGTGATCGTGTCACGGTCTGTCGGTATGCTGGTTTCTCTCTTGTCGACTCTCTGTACTCCTCGCTATGTAGGTGTTAGGTAATCTGACTTTTTTATGGATATTATCTCGCGTTGCCTAAAAAGAAATTTGCGGAAAAAAACAATTCGCGTCTCTATGTGAAACGAACCCTTCTTTGCCGTAACATTCCGGTTAAAGTAGTATCTTGACCTGGAACATCCGTGGCGACTCTAAATGACGTGCACTGAATTCATGTTGAATCATGACACTATGTTCCTGCTCCTGTTTGATGACACAGCATGTTGTAGTTCCGAGCTTCCGGTCCAGTTGATTAATGACGCCTTCTGCCGCCGAGAGACAAGGAACACTTTTCGTATCGTTTTTGCACGGGTGAATTTAATTTTCACCTTTGTTTTCACCCCGTCTTACCATATCAATAATGTCGACCTTTCGTCTCGACTGTTTTGTTTTCGTGTTTTCACTTCAAAGGTATGCTGACACAGTTGCGTTTTTTTCCACCCACACCAAATCGGTTAGTGTCTCATGTCAAGGATTCGTGTCGTGTCACTTGCATACTGTCGATTATGGGTTCGAATATTTGTTTTTGGAAAGGGGGGGGGGGAGGAGGAGGTAGCGGGGTTGCTGGAGGCTGGATTGATTAGACAAAACGTAGAAAGAAAATCACGTCATTATCTGGATTAATCAAGGCATTGCCGGACACATCCAAGACTCTCTACAGGCCGCCTCAAAGCTGTCATTCAAGGAGCCCACACTATTGGTTTTGCTTGCTCGGTCGAGAAAACTTCGCTGCTCCTCATCCGCTCCCACCACTAATACCCTCCTTAAGTCACCCTTCAGCATCACACCCCTACCATTCGCCCACAAAAAACCTTCAAGGTCCTGGGCCTGCATATGCGACCCAATGATGGAGGCACCATTGCCGTAGAGCACGTTCTCCGCCAGGCTGCTCCCATCCTTAACATGATGCGCCGCGTAGCCACACGCTATAAGGGCCTGAAACAACGAGACCTGCTCAAAATTTGCGACGCCCTTATCATCGTCAGCATTCGCTATCAAGCCCCGTCCTTCAAATAAAGTGATTCAATCAATCAATCAATCATTCAATATGTGTGTGTCTGTATTTTTACACTTCATGCCCATTCTTGTTTATATTTGTATTTTCTCTGCCGGTGTTTCTGCATGTGCTTCGTTGGCTGCTTATATTGTTTTTCTTGCTTTTGAGAGTGGGATTTCAATTACCACTCCTATTAAAATATCTAACTAGACTAATTGTATGTCAAATGACCAAAAAAGTAGGCGTGCAGATTTTACACCGTACAGGAATCAAGCGTTCTCAGCGGCGTCAGGAACTAGTTTAAAACTCTGTTATAATCCGACGTCGACCGTAGCACACCCGGCGACGCGCAGCGCACACAGATACTGATTGATCGCAAATATTGGGTTTCTGCTCGCCGGCCAATCAAAGTCCCGCGTTCCGCGCTACGCTCGCTGCGCTCAACACTGGAGTATAACAGAGCCCTCAGAGTCCGGAATATGGCCAGGGCTTTCACGCGTGATGGTCAACGTCGAATCCAGATGTTCACAACAGGCGAACGTGCCACGCAGGAAGTTTCATCAAGCCAAATATGCGAGGATTACTTCACGCTTGAGTTGATTCGTGTGACGACGAATCGGCAATGATCCTCTCTACACAAACAAGTGAACAAATTAACTTTTAATTCGAGTCTCATTCGGTGATGAAATTCTTACAATCAGCTCGTTTCCGAGCTTTGACCCCTATAACAAAGTTTAACGACCACCCTTCTGAGAATGATGTTGCGGTCGCATCCGCGAAATATACCGCGCTGAGAATGTAACTTGGGCCTCTAAATACATAGCCTAGTCCCGTATCTAGGCGCTACATTTGCTGGTTTCTTTCACATTATGGATAGAAGTACGTTTCGTCCTCGTAATGAATTTTGACATTCATTTTCCGAGGACGGTACGACACCGAATTTTAACGACCCCGAGGTACACTTTTAATGGGATCGGAAATGGATGCATATACGCGTATATATTTATGTAGGCGTTTCATTTGTTCCCTGTAAGACACATTTACACCCGCTAACGTTTGGACAGGGAAATGAAATTGTTTATTCATCTGCTCGCTTCCTTGTTTCTCTAACCATTAGCTCCGGGATCTAATGAAAAATCGGCGTAATGTTCCTGCCCTCGATTTAATCAGATGACGGTGTCCTCTTTTCCGACCTCCCCCTTCTCTCAAAAAACTTTGAAGTACGGGTCTTGCACCTATATTATTCTAATACCAAGAACGAAAGCATGAATATATGACGTATGTTTTTTTTTATTACCTGTCACAATTGTAATTATTTACGGTTTCTGAAGCAAAAATGAAGCTTTTAATGTAAAATTTGGTGTGCGTTGAAGTTTTAATTGAACCCCCTTACGTCTTTGGATGAAATCATCAGGATATATAAATCCGTGATTTATTTAATGCATCACAAGGGAAGACAGAATATAACTTGACTGCGTACCATTGATGAGGTCTAATTTACTACTGGTGATAACATATGAGACTCCTATATCAAACATGCCTTTGCTGCACCTCATGACTCATTTAATTCAAGATTAATGTGACGGGTA
The DNA here is from genome assembly GCA_013358835.2 of Ixodes persulcatus. Taxonomy (NCBI): domain Eukaryota; kingdom Metazoa; phylum Arthropoda; class Arachnida; order Ixodida; family Ixodidae; genus Ixodes; species Ixodes persulcatus. The sequence continues at coordinate 570,286 of JABSTQ010010670.1, forward strand.
TTCATTGCCACAATTCTTTACAAATAGTGTGGAGAACATAAAGTCCCACATTTCTTACTCAACAGATTATGAGTTTTTGGAGCGTGACCATGCCTGTAACATTTATTTGCTAAATATTTGATGGTTTAGGAGCTAATATGAGTAATGCAAAGCGATGTTTAAGAATTAAAGTACTTTTAAAGGGATGCTGAACCGGAAATAGAATTTCAGAAAACAACGCAAAATTGATAGGCGGGACGCTACAAATCCCAAAGCGTCACTGATAAAGCGGTATTTCCAACGGATCGTCGTATTTTTGTAGAAGAGCGCGCTCGCACAAGGCCGAAAAGACGCGTGACCTCGCGACTCTCATTTCCTCCTCTTTTCGCTTTTATTCCGCGAGTGAGCGGAGAGGAAAGGGAGCGAGGTCATTCTCTCATTCTCACTCTCATTCTCCTCCTTCTCAACTCTTCTGCGATAAGATGATGTCAACATTCTCCCTCATTCGCTCCTTAATTTTCCAGAAATAAGGCCATCCGCTCGAGATATGGCTATATGAGTGATGTTTTGTGGTTTATGACGCCCTGTTGAACACTTCTGCAAGCTTATTTTGTGAAATCCGAATTTCGGTTCAGAATTCCTTTAACTCGTGAAAGTGCGAAATTGGAGGTTCCTTTATAAATGACTGAAGCATTTACTTCCAAGCGACTTGATATTAAGTCATAAGAAAAGTTCAAAGTCAGTGCTGGTAGGATGTTAAAATAATTGTATTAGCACTGATTAACCCTCTGTTGGGATAGTGGGATTTTGTTAATAGTTAAAGGGGCGATGCAGCAATTTACGGACCTCGGCCAATTAACTGCGGGAATTACTTTGTCTCCTAAGTAGCGAATAACGAAAAACCGTGTTTTCTTGCGCGCGTTAGCTCTTATAATAAAAGGAAAAAAATCAAAGGTCAAAGTGCAAAAGTATTCTTTCGAGTGACGTTCTCAGGGGGACCACCGGGTTTCCCGTTGGGTTCTCTCTTCAGATCCACCAGCTGCTTGGTGCCTATTGTCGACTTTTCGATGGTCAGCACCGCCGAAAGTCGCAGCGAGCGATCGGCACAAAACGCGGTTCGCCGCGGTTCTGAAGGCAAGTGTAGCAGCGGAGGGAGACAGGTTTTGTTGACTTCCGCGTCTCCCCCAGAAGGCGCTTCACTCCATTTTCCGTAACCGCCACACGCGGCTGCAGATCGGCAAATATTTCGTCTTTTGCTTTGCGATTACGCAGCGCAATAGCAGTTTTTGGGGCAAGATGGTGGGTTTTTTGTCAGCTGTGCCTATATAAACATTATAAAAAATACAAACTTCCAATTCTTGTTTGATTAAAATCGTTGCACTAACCCTTTTAGATTGACACGAGGAACAAACTACGTTTTCGGTTTTTCAAGTTAGCCAGAACGATTTTTAAAGAATTTGATTCTCAAGAACATTCATACTTGACTTTTTAATTTTAATTTCTATACAATAGAATAAATAAATAAAAAAAAGAGTCGATTCATTTTTTTGAGAACTGGCTACTACACTACACCTCATATTACCGCGTGCTTGGCCGAGTTCGCATCGCGCGCGGCTCCAACGCCAAGGCACGGGGCTCACACTCCACCAGCTCAACTCTTCAATGTATAGTGCGCGGATCTTATAAAATGTTCCAGCGGAATTTTATTACGTGTCAGGTTTTCCTGTTTTAGATTACGTATTCCTAATAAAAGAAGCAGAGACTGGCAACAAGGCAGTTGCTCTTTCGTCGCTGTCGCTTAAGGTCTAGTTCCTTTTTGTTTACGCTTGTAGACGCAAATTAAGCTTATTGAACTTTTTTTTTAAGTTTCACATCCTTGTGATATTATTATTCTTGACAACATCATAAGGCGACATCGGCTTTAAAACAAAAAAGGTCGAGGACGCAAGGACTCTCCTTCCGATAGTCGGCGGCTTCGCTCCAAATGTCAGCTACGGCAATGAGCAAGTCACATTAGAAAGTCTGGGGACCCAAGGGGGTCGTGATTGCAAGCTACGGGCGTTGGGCGACGAACATCCGTCATCGGTCTCTCTCGTGTCACGTGAGGCTTATCCCCCCGGTGGCTCAACCGGAACGATGACGTTCAAACGCAGAGCACGTCTTAAAGAAAATTCTCCGCCCTTATAAGCAGCGCTTTGTCTCGGTTGCAGCAAGCTAAGTACTACCCACTTGATGTGGGTAGGGGAGAGGGACAACCAAGATGGCGGCAGCGAATGAGGAGGAGGAGGAGAGAGCGTGGGTAGTTTCAAATTATTCACTCGGAACGGTGTGCTTCCAGTCGGATCCTAAAGGAACCATGAAACGATTTTGAAAGCGAATTTCATCCACCGCAATTCTTAAAAGGCGTGAAAAGAAAACCAAAACCCCAAAAAGAGAGCCAAAGAAAAGTCTCGCTATAGATATTTTAAAAGAAAACCGGACCCTTTTACACCTTCTTTCCTTCGAAAGCTCTCTGCCTTTTCACTGCGATGCATCCGCTGTTCCACGGCACGTCAGCCAAATCCACGTCGCCTATTGGATAAGAGCCTAACTCACCACCACCGCCATCCTAAACAATAAACAGCCGGCGAAGGTTTCTGAAAAGTTCTGTTAAAGAATATTCTGATCCACATTTTGTTGAAGAATTAGCGATCTCACGGAAATTGACAAAATTTATAATGCTCGGAGCTATGCTCCATCTATCGTGTGGTAAACGAAGGAAGAGAAAGATACGACACGCTCCCCTTTCATGAAGACAACCGAAACGCTTTCTACTTAATACATCTTCAATGGTTCTAAAACGCTATGAAATATTCGTCCGGTGTGTTACTCGGTTTAACACCAAACGCCTATAGACGCTTTACACACGCGCCAGATTGAGCCGCCATAGCCGCCCTTCTCTTGTCTTACCGAGATGCCGAGCCACTGAAGCGGGCGTTGACGAGTCTCCACAACGGCCTATGCTGGGGGGAAGTACACAGTAACACTTAAAATGGCAATAACCTGTCCTGCTGTGGAAATGATGAAGTCAAGCGAACGGAATAAGAGGGAACACAAACTGAAGGTCAGTTATGGCGGCGCCCATGCACAGCTGCTGTAAAGCGTCTATAAGGACCCTCTGGTGCGCGCTCCCACCTTTCTCGCTCATTCAGTTCATCTGCTCCAAAATGGCACATTAGCGGCTCCGACGTCACACCTCATCCTTCGCTCTGTTTCGCCTTACGGCTTGCCTGTTTACAATTTTAGTACCACTGCACTCGTCAAACGCGTCAGCACTCGGAAGCAGGAGTCCGGCGTTTGGCTCTCGCATTCGACGAGTGTAGTGCAGACACTGGCAGCTACCCTAAGGTCTACCCAGTAATCATTCAAACCAGAGCTCGGTGTTCTGACGTCCCCGCACTGTCTCGTCTTCTCCTCTCCCTCGGTTCCCCGGCAAATTGCATTCCGAACAAGTTTAGAAATAACCCTTCGTCGCATATTATATTCATTACATGTATTAAGGGCTCAGACTGCCCGATAAATTCGCCTACGCTCAGCAAACAGTTGTTGCGTGTTCGATAATTATATTAACTTGGTAAAGTGCGGAATACACTGACATATATACCGTCCAGATTAGCGATGACTTGTCTGCGCGGAAAACATTCAAACGAATAACAAAAAACATAAAAGTAAGTTGATATTCCTCAGAAATCTGCTGCAGTAGGGAACTACGGCGAAGTAAACTTTTCACTACTCATCTATATTAACGAAATACATTGGGAAGATGTGTAAAAAAAGTCAAGACAAAGAAAGTGCTTTGGACGTTTGGTCATTTACATTACTCTCTTTCGCGCTTTTAAAAGGGCCATTTTCGGTCGATTTAGTCAATCTTCGAGGAATAATCTAACCCGTTAGTCGTTCAGAGCGTCCTGAGGTTCGAAAAATATCCGCGAGATCATTTTTAAACAACAAAATAAGAACAAATTCAAATATCAATTCGGCGGGTTTGTGGTGCTACGAGCGCTGCTCTTCGGTAGTTCCAGGCCACGTGGAACTTCGGTGGCATTCTGAATTGACCTTCGATGCTGATATCTATTGGATATCTCGTTGAAGACAGCGGGACCAGTCGGTTTCGTCTGGAAAGTTATCCGCCTTTTACGTGTTTCTGGGCTGAGTGATTGACGTTCGATTAGAGAATCGCATCATAATGTATATTTTCGAACAGCACAATACATTTTGGTGCTTTTCTAGTATTGTGTTGACGATATGGTTATAGTATCCCTCTTTCTGCACTTACTCGAAATGTTTAAAGATGACACGTTTTTGAATTTTACAAAAAAACATGCGATACATTTTGTTTTAACTTTGAGCTGGCGACACCTATCAATACCTTTTTGCGAACAAGGTTTCTTGAGAAATCACTTATAAAAGATAATCCCACCAAGCCGTTTGTTCTGGTTATCACCTTTCCATAGGAGCACGTGAGAACATTAGGCGTGTTGACCACCGTTCTTCCAAAACTCTGTCTTTTTAATCGACGTTCGCGAATACCCGCGTCAATTTAATATACCCCGTTCCCACTTAATGTGAAGAAACATTAGCATGATTCGTTATGCCACGTAACATTTACGTACGGGACTAACTCAGACTCGCAATTCGGCATCTCATTTTGTGCTAATGCATACGGTGACATATGTGGAAACCATATTACTAATGTAAAATTAGTTCTTGGGAAGTTTAAGGATACCCCTCCACTCCGGCAGCTCCACGCATTTTAGTTTCTGTGATTGCGTCACAGTGTCTTTGAAAGAATGCTGCAGCGAGGAGCGTGGACACAAAATAATCGACAATTCTTTTTACGCATTTGTAAGTGAAATCAACGTTGCCAAGTGATGTCCTTGTTAAACACCCCCAGACGTAGGCATTTACAGCTGAAGAAACCAGGGCGTGGCAAGTTCCGGGCATCTCAACGTCGCCGCGCAGCCAATGAGAATGCGACATCAGCCAATCAGAAAGCCCGAGAAGCGAATAGCGCGAAGCAAAAAGCGTGATCCAAGTAAGGCCCGCCTTTCGCTTCCGAAGCCAGTGACACTACCCGCATTTAAGATCGATCTTTATACAAAATTCAACCTAGCCTAGCCTTTCCCTGACTAGACTAGCCCAACCTAACAATATTATCATCATTGTCACTATTATTATCATTATTATTCCGTCGGTCCTATTGAAGGCCTATAGTGCAATATTTATCCCTATTTTGGTACACATTATTAAGAACTGCGTAAGAACTGAAGTGTTTCCCGTCTTGTGGAAAACAGCACTTGTTGTACCCGTACATAAGTCCGGTTCAAGAACAAGCGTCTCAAATTACTGGCTATATATCTCTTCTTTGTACATTTTCAAAACTCTTCGAAACAGCTTTGCACAAAATATTTTCGTTTAAGCTCAAACATTCTCTCATCCCTAGCCAACATGGTTTTATGGCAGGCCGCTCAACCACGACTAACATCACTGGTTTCATGTCAACTGCTGCTCAGGTCGTCTCTGATAGAGGCCAACTTGATGTAATTTACTTTGACTAAAGCAAAGCGTTTGATCTTGTAAATCACGACATGTTGATAACACAGCTGTTAAAGCTTGATGTCCACAGTTCGTTACTTTTATTGCTCAAAAGTTACTTGCGTGATAGAATGTGTTTTGTCAGCTCGAATGGTAATTCGTCTGCTGCTTATCGGGCTGCGACGGGTGTACGTCAAGGTTCCGTTCTCGGCCCCCTTCAGTTTTCAGTTTTTGTGAATGATATTTCGGCTTTGATGCGTCAGTCCTCCTTTCTACAATATGCAGATGATATTAAGGTGTTTATAGAGGTACGAGACGAACGCGACTGTGTTTTGCTTCAAAATGATGTATATGCTTTCGAAAACTGGTGCAGTCAGAATGCCCTAAATCGAAATAGTTCTAAAACTAAAGTCAAGTCCTAAACTCGAACGACACATAATATTATATTCTCTTATGACATTCCGTCAGTTCTTTTAGCACGTGTGAATGAAATCAAAGACCTTAGAGTGGTATTTGTTAGTACATTACGCTTTTCGAGTCATGTTGACCACATTGTGAGCTCAGCTTTACGCACGCTTGGTATTACGTGCCGCATTACTAAAGAGTTTAATAACCCTAGTACTTTTGTCAGACTGTACCGTGCTTTATGTCGACCACACGTCGAGTATGCCTCTGTTGTATGGAATGGAATCTGCGCGACAAACTCGGCTAGGATCGAACGTGTTCAGAATAAGTTTTTATGTATCTACAGACATCGTTTCTCGTCGCGCAATGCGTCTACCTCAAACAATGATCCAGCAGTCCCAGTCCAACATAGCTTGGCATTGCCCACCCTGCGGCGTAGGAGAGAACATGCCGATATCCTATTTCTGTACAAACTTATTCATGGCATCACTGACTGCACATCATTGATCTCAAATGTACGTTTGAAAATTCCCGTAAAAACTACACGGCAAAATGCATCCTTCTACAATGCTCGCATAACTAATCTTCAGGATCCCGTGTCAAGAATTGGGTACACCTACAAGTCCTCTTTTACAGACACTATTGATATATTTAACAATAACACACCGGAGTTCATCAGAGCGCTAAAGGTCCTCACCTAAATTTTGCTTACCATCATTTGCACTTGATTAAGTTGCTCATAACCAAATTTTATACTCTCGCTTTCTTTTTCTTTGGCTATCATGGTGGTATACCGTAGAGAGTTTATGTGACATATGTGATCTGCTTTAAGTGTTTTTATTGTTTACTGTTTGTTTGTTGTGTGTAGTGTTGTGTTTTTCATGTTTTCTGAGTGCACCCGTACCAAGACCGCGAGGTTGTTCCTGGGCACTTCTATAAAACATTGATTGATTGATTGATTGATTGATTATTATTATTATTATTATTATTATTATTATTATTATTATTATTATTATAATTATTATTATTATTATTATTATTAAACTTGGCGAATGTACAGTGACTTTTACCTTCGACTTTTCGGCCTGTGCAAGTACCCTTGGTGTGTACTGTGATATAACGTATGTAGTTAAGCCTTGTCGAGGAGTTTTGCCATTCGTCGTGTGGTAAAAATGTCCTAGCAAAGCTTTGGCTTATCCGCCGACAGTCTAACTATACGACAATTCAGGTTTTAGGTTCAGTTAATACTATTCCTAACCAGCCAGAAGGCTACCGAACGTTTACCTTCAAAATTATATTATGAATAAATTATGTACTTACTTTATTAAATTAATAGATATTGACACCACTGTAACAAAACTTCCCTTCCAATTTAGATTTTACCAACAAGCTTAAGAATCGCAGAAGAACAGTTACTTAAACAAATAAAAAACGGCGACTCATTCCCTCATGCAATATTTGAGAGCATGGTCGCCCTTAAAAATGACAACTAATATTTGTTAATTCCTGGTAAAAGCTTAACCTACGAATTTTTTATTTGTCTAAATGTATTCACTGCTCTTGGTTTGGGACAAAATTATGCTCGTTACATTCTAGTGCAGACATCGAGCTAATGTCGATCGCAACAGGTTTTTACCGTGTCTCAACGGAAATAATTTGTGCACTAGTTTATGACTGCTCACATTGTTTATATTGCGCCAGCACAGTGTAAAAAAAAAAAAAAAAAGACACGAGATGTAATAAGGATTTTTATTCTTTTATGGCATTCCCCGAACAGAAAATGCATGGCCTTGAGCCAAGGGAGCTCGCGATGAACTACGTACTGTACGTGCGACTCGGCTTTCACCGAGATCCTGCAGAAGTGCGGCCGTCTAATAAGTAACACCTCCTCGTCCACAGTCAGATTTCCTTATACCGGCAATCATTAACGAATGTAGCATGTCCCTGATCTCCTTATACGCCGAGACTAGATTTGGAAACCTTTCTGGTGCTAAGGTGCGAGGACGGGGAATGCATAGATATATCGAGCTATTACAACTCAGCTTGCCTGAGGAGACCCCAAAGTCCAAGAGGGATTTTGTAGTCAGTACTGCCACCTCTGGGTGATTCGCTAAGGTATTTGCGGCTGCGCACTAAAATCACACTCGTTCAGTGTACGCGTGAAAGTTTCGAGGAGGACTTTTGCATTTGTAGACGCTTGCATGATAGATGTGTGCCTGATTTTTAGGGGCGAAGCTCCTTAGGGGTAGCCATGTCCGTATGTCCGTCCGCCGTAGGCCGGCGTCGGGTGCTCGTGCTTCTGCTCGTGAGATCACGTGCTCACGACACGTGAGCACATGCTCACGTACTCGTGTAGGGCAAAAGAAAATTGGCAAAAAAAAGATGAAAAAAATTATGAAAAAAGAAAAAGAAGAAAAAAAAAGAGTAGGGGGTTCTGAGATGCCATCCCATCTGTCTGCTTAAAAAAGGAAAAACAAGAAAACCAAACATTCTCCTACTGACATGAATGAAAAGGCTCAAAGAAAAAGAAGAAACAATCTGTCTGCTTAAAAAAAGAAAAAGAAGAAAACCACACATTCTCCTACTGACATGAATGAAGAGGCTCGGCATGCTGCGGCTCGGCGTCTACGCAGACAAGCACCACCAGAGCTTCGCCCCAAGCAACATCATTCACCACATGGAGATGAGGTAAATTGTTTTGTTTGTCTGGGGGTTCCGAGGTTTACTAGACGAACGTAGGATACTAGAGTGGTTCGAGGCAATTTTCGCTTCTTATTTTTTTCCCTTGTGCAAGGAACCCGTTACTACTTGAGTCGCTAGTCGGGACGTCTGTGGCAAATGTTGTTAGGATTGATTCTGGGTTGAACTATAATAAAACAGGAAAGCGCTAGGACTGTTTCCCGAAGCACGTGTTTAGTATAACGTTTTTTCGAGGATCCAATGGTTCACTGCCAGTCCATCAAATAAATATAACCCTGTATGTATCAGTGTGCCCGACATGCGATTTAGCTTTAAAGATTTGGTAAATTGCTAGCATATTTCTAGCATGGACCCTACATGGTGGCTACCCATTGTATGGGCTCTGTTAATGCGACAAAAGGTTCAGATACTTCAATGGGACAACTTCTTCGTGTTTTCTTATAAGGGTAAATGTTTGAAGTCTAACTGTATGCCATTCAGGGAGGAAGGCTTTGCACATAACAAGGCTGAAAACATGTTCAGACCAAAAATGCAATCTGGAATGTCACACTGACCAGAGTGATTCCAACGCTCACGCAAAGCTCGGTGTCACGTCACAAATTTAGGCGCTGAGTTGTACGGATATCTACGGCCTGTTAAGCTACCAAGCACCATTACTCTGTTGTTTGGTAATCTGAATGATCTGAGGGAGAAAAAAAAAAAAAAACACGGGAAGCTCTTTTTTGTGTAGGTTTAAAAGAGAGTGCCTCTTCGGCCTGCACTGTTTAAATGGTTCGGTACTATTGCAATGAAGGGAGTCAACGATGGTAGTCTCACCTTTGTCTTAAAAATATTAGTAAACCAAAAAAATAAGGTCACTTTCTGAATTTCATTTTCACAAAATTTCGGTGTGTTTATGGAGGTGCATTATAACGGTAAATACTGGACTCTTTTTTGAAAAATTATTTTAAATCAGAAGCTGGAATAAATGTTAAGGTTTAGCGAGTTTTGCGAACTATACGAACGTGAAGAGAGTGGTGTAATATTGAAGCGGCCCCACATTTATCAAGAGCATTATGCGTGAATACGTTTCGATATCAGTAATAAAAGACGGGTCAATTTGTCTCCTAGCATTAATTGTAATTTTGTAGAAAGCTTAAATATAACTCACATACTCAAGTAAAGTACATACTAGACGACTCAAAATAATAAACACTAGAACCGTCTCAAAATTTATCTCCCTATGCGCGAACCCATGATTACCAATTCTCCAAGAAAAGTAGTTCACCCTATGACGCTATACACCAACTCATGTTTACAAACAAACCAGAGCGCCCCTAGCGGACGCCACCGGCGCCGCGCATGCGTGATGGGGGTGGGGGCAAGGAGCTCGCCGTCGCCCATGAACAATCCATTGAAATGCGATGTTCTCGGCGTCGGTGTGAATCCCTCTGCCCTTTTTTCGCGTTTGAATTGTTGATTCTACGTCTTCCTGGCGATTTCTGATAACTTGAGCGGCGTCAGCGAAATTACCGAGGCTCGTTACACCGCAAAACTTCGCGTGAATAATGTGACATGTGGCAATTCATTCCGCGTGGACGCCGCAGTATGTACGCTAAAGCCTGATTCGCACGATGAGATTTCGCTCGCAATTTTCAGTCGCGACGCCACTCGGGCTGCAAAAGCGTGAACCGCAGCTGAGATGGTCGACGTCGATACTGAAAATCGCAAGCAGAATCGGACCAAGTGAATTAGGCATAACAAGTCGTTGATGGTCACTGGTAACAATGATCAACATCTACTTGTATCTACTGTTTACATCAAGCCTGCTTACCAACCTTCAAACTTAAGTCTTTTGAGGCCTGCACTTACTTCATATCGGAAGTACCGAGCCAACATTTGGTCTACGGGCCGGCGTCGTCTTAGAAAGCAGACGACAAGCAGAAACGTTTGAAAGAGCAGACGACAGTTCGAACGATCAGGCGGCCGTTTGAGCTTGAAAACGCACTAAACGTAGTCCGCAGGTGGTCCGCACAACTTGACGGTTTTCTGGCGTTCATGTTGGAACAAAATAAATAAATCTGATGACCACAAGTATCCGTGAATTCAACCCAAAGTGCTTCCCGCTCAAGCAATCGTTGTCCAACGGCGTCTGCTTTTCCCTTTTCACGGCACATATCCAGATTCTCAGACGAACCGAGCACGTGAAAACTGACCTTCAAACCTTTCTCGACTCTTTTGGTACGGCCCCAATCGCGGCGTTTTGACGAGAATGCAGGTTTTTGTCTGGTTCCTTTCGAAACAACGCAGGAATACACGTCTGTCATGGGGACTTCTGCCCACAGCCCCAGACCGGAAGTGCGCCCGACGTGCCACCACCGCGCCGTGACGTCACAGAGTTGAGTTCGTGTATAGTAAAATGATTGACTTCAAATGCTTTCTTGCGTAAGTGTGTTATAAAAATGAGAAGATATTCGAAGCGGCTACCTTTGTAGAAAATGCTTAAAAGAAATCAGAAGCTTGATTATTAAAAAAAAAAAAAAAACATTCACAGTAATGCTAAAGATATTGATACAATCTTGTTTTCTCCAGATAATCACTACACGAGCGATTCTTTGATAATCTCGCAATTTTATTCTCGAGGGATTTGAGGACGCTTGTAAGTTGCCCTGATAAAAGGAAAGCGACATAAAACGACGAAGATTTAAATAAAACATCTTTATATATTTTGTTTTGCTGTCTTTGTTTTTTATGTCACTTTGCTTTTATACCTTACAATTTTTGTTTTTTTTTGTATTTTTTTTGCAGCGAGGTTTCAAACTTGGGGCAAGCCTTTAAAGAAATCTCGTAAATCAGCTTGGAAGCGTATCCCGCTATGAGTTACCACAAATGTGTCTACAGGGCAGTCGAAGTAACGCATCAAAATTTCGAAAAACAATGTTACCTAAAAAAAAGCTTTTTTTTAAATTTACGTCGTTCACCTACCATTCGCCACTTTCTCAATGGCACAACAAAAAACAGATGGCGGCAGTGGCTGCTTTCAGCAGCTAGAGAGCCTTTATTAAATCGAGTTCCTAACTTCTCAATCAGGGTCACGTGGTTCATCGGCCGCACTTACATTCAAGTCAACGTGATTTCCGCAAAAACCTCTCCTGCGAATCTCAACTTTTTGGCTTTGTCTCTGACCGCCACGAAAATTTCAACGCGTAAATGCTACTCATGTCATTTTCATAGATTTCGCCAAGGCGTTCGATAGGGTACCTAATTAGCGTTTACCTCAGAAACTCTCGCAGCTTAATATTGAAGAAAATGTGAGCAAGTGGATTGCCTCATTTCTCTTGAATCGTGGGCAATCTGTGCATATTAAAGAATTTAACTCTTCACCTTTTCCAGATAAACCAGCGGTTCCCCAGGGTAGTATTCTAGGACCCTTACTCTTCCTAATATACATACACGACCTGCCATGTTCTGTTTCTTCATCTATACGCCTGTTCGCGGATGACTGCATGACTTACCGCCCTATTATAAATTGTGACAATTTGTCTCTGCTACATTCCGATCTCGACAATGTTTCTCGCCGGTGCAAAACATGGCAAATGAACATTAACACTTCAAAAACCAAGTAATTATGTTTAACCAATAAACCTATCTCCACAAACCAAAGTATGCACTCAACTTAACCAGCATAGAACAGGTGCCCTCTTATAAATATCTCGGAATAACAATTACCGAAGACCTAAACTGGAGTTTGCATATCGAAGCCGTCGTACTTAAAAAATCAGCACGAACTCTGGGCTTTTTAAGAAGAAATTTCCACCAAGCCTCTTACCAGACTACACTAATAGCATATAAAACACTCGTCCGCTCAGGATTACAATATAGAAGTGACATATGGAACCCTCACCAAACTACTTTGTCAACCGTCTTGAGTCGTTACAAAATAAAGCGGCACGATTCATTCATCACCAATACTCACCCATGACGAGTGTTTCACAACTCAAGTCAGAATCTAATATTTCGCCTTTGTCAACACGTAGGAAACAATCTAGGTTGTGATTCTCTCATAATATGTACTACAACCTGCCACACCTAGACTCCATATACTGTCATCGTCCTTCACATATATCTCAACGGTGTGATCAAGTATTCAAAATTGAACTATTAAAATCAAGGTCTAGTCAACATAAATTTTCTTAGCTTTCCCTGGGCGTCAAACACTGGAACTCACTTCCTGAAAACAACCTAAATGTTAAGGACCCACTTTTATTTCGTTCTAATTGAAAATATTTTTGGTAGAATAACCACTTGCGCTCCCGTGCCTTTCGTTTTTTTACATGTTTACTTTGAACTATCTACGTAGTGCTGCTATCCAATCGCTTAATGGACAGAACGAAAATTCATTAACTATTTTAACTTTTCATGTAGTAGATCATTCAGGTGCTCTTGAGAGTAACTAAACTTGAACTTGAACGGGTGGCAAGGAGGTGCAGAAAGCGTCGATCGTGCGCAAACGTCTTCGCCTTTCCGCCTGCTTTCCTCCCCGGCACGCAAAAGCACAACGCAGGCGCACTTGCGACAAATCCTCGCAGCAGACGTCCGCCATTAAATTGCAAATGCCGCCCCCCCCCTCGTATAGTTTCAGATGGACCCTTTATTCGATTTAAGTTCTCTAACGGTAGCGTATCCGCCACTCGATCACACCAAAAGCGGACAACGTTTTCAAATCATAAACGAGGCGCATCGACACACAGACACGCAAAAAACGCAGCCGGTGTTTCGTTGAGTAATTTCATGTGTCAGGTCGTCTGCTTTTGGCGCGACAGGGCGGTTGCTGCTATATATATATATATATATATATATATATATATATATATATATTTTTTTTTTTTTTTTGATGGAATGCTTTCAGAAACATTAGGCCTTTCAGTGTCAAATCGTAGCACCAAATGGTACTAATCTGATTTGCAAGGTCACTTTACATGCTTCCCCCAGATTCGGGACCCCATGGTATTTTAAGTATTCCTTGATACTAAGACGTTGATTAAAGAAATGTAAATGTTGCATAATATTAGTAAAGCAACAATCATTATTAGCCCGACATGTTAAGAAATACCACTTACCAGCTAAAAGTTTCAAGGTGGGCAAACGGTTTAATAAATCTCCATGGTCGTTCTATGACAATTCCAACGGGTGTATGGGAGACAAAGAAACCGTATTTTTCCTAGACGGAAAAAACGTTGACGCGTCGCTGTCCTTTCAATCACCGTCCAAGTGTAGCGCTAGCGGTCGGAGCAAGTCGCCGTTACTATATCAAAAAGTTATGTGATATTCAAAAATGTTCAATGAGAAAATGACCACCAAGAAAGTGCGCGAATACGAGCACACAGATATGAAGGGTGACCGCTGCCGGGAAACGTCCCACTTTGTAGCCGAATTTCCTTTTTTTAATGAACAATAACTTTTGAAGATTATTAGTCATTTCAGAAAGATAACGGCTTCCTTTAAAACTTTGGTATCGGTCCAGACCAGTATCTCTACATTTATGTAGATAATTAAATTTCGGCAATGCATAGTTTGACTTTGATGTAAAAAACAAAACAAATAAGTGTCAGTTTTTGAATGCGCTGGCACCCCGTACTAGAAAAACCGTGGAATTCCTCCGATCCTTACTTCGCATTTCCCCTTATATGCAAAAGAACACGAAACGCACAAATGACCAAGGAAGGTTGCTAGTTTCATCCGGGGTTTGCTTCCCCAAACTTTGAACATTTATCGTCTCAAATGTTTTGAGGTCATTAGAAATTCCGAGAGAAACAATGCTCGTGACGAGGCTATCATCGGCGCGCGTTCTTTCGTTCGTGTATTCCCGATTTCTCTGGCATTGATTGCGGCGTTTATAATGGCTTCCTTTGCATGCTTCCGCGACCAGTGTCCCATTTAATAGAGTACTGGCTTGAATTGCTGCCTATGTGCTTTGTTGCTGCAATGGAACAACACAGGCACCGCAAAGAAACGCGTGTTTTGCTTAAGCGGTAATGAGGTTCGTTTATAAAAGGACTCTGCTTTCGTCTCAATTACGGGCTGCGACGCCGAGACGGCTTCTCTTTATTTTTCTCTCTGCTTTTTAAGCGCGGCCAAAATTGCGCTAGTTTAAAAGACCCGTTTAGATGGTGGTAGGGGTTCTTCTTTCTTCCCCTTTTGAATGATGTTCGAGCTTGAATTTAGGAGCAGCTAACTTTGAGACTGTCATGATGATTTATTTTTGTTTCTAATTTCAATAACGGTTAATATCGTGATCTGTTAGGAAGGAGAAGACGGCCGGATAAATTGCAATAAAGTTTCTATGCTTAACTCCCTTGGACGTGTTACTGAAGTCGGCTTTACGAGGTTTTTTTTTATCCTCCTGAAATGCTATTATGTAGGAACAAAAAAAAAATCGATGAGAATAAAATTTTTAACATGTTTGATTTCGGATTGTCTTGTGCAAACTCCTGAATACAATGCAATGCAGTCATTTTAATGGGTCCTGCGACAATTTCTAGAATAGATTTACCAGTGCACCGTACAGACAGGAAGGAAAGTGCAGTCCAAATATTTTTCGATTTAGTTTGAAAGAATGCCACGTGGTGTTGAAGCATTAATACGATATGGTTTTAGTGTAAGTATACATACAATTCATATAAAACATTTTTATAAAGGGTGGGCTAATTAGACTGCCCACTGCTGGGCAGGTAAGCACCAAATGTAGCTGGCTTGCAGAAGCTACGCAGGTATTCTTAATGAAATGCAGGAATAAGCTTACGTCTCTCAAGAATAAAAACAAAATATGACCACACAAGACGGAACGTTTAGAACTACGTCTGGACGAACTCTAGGGCGAACTTAAGGACGACCTAGAGGACGACATTGAGGATGACGTCCTAGAGGACGACGTTAAAGACGACGTCTACAACGACCTTTAGGACGACTTCTAAGGCGATCTCAAGGACAGCTTTAGGACGACCTCTAGGAATACCTCAAGGACGACGTCTAGGAAGACGTCGAGGACGACGTCCTAAAGAACGGGTCAGAGACGACGTCTAGCACGACCTCTAGGACAACGTCGAGGTTGTCAGGTTCTTCGAAGAGGGTGCGAATGTGGAGGAGTGTGGAATGTTAGCTAAAATGGTCTACTGCGCATTCTTACGGCGCATTAGGAGGCCAGAAAGTCCAAGAAACCCAAAGTAGCTAAAGAATTCTATCGCATTAAAACGATGAGTTGCAGGTACGCATAAATAAGCGTAATGACAATATATAGCTATTAGATATTCAAGACTTTAAATAATTAAAATTCCAGTAAACTTTTCTGCTAGAGCTGTCTTTGATGCATCATATTGCCATCGCAAAGGTATTCTTGAAACCACCAGCTCTTCAAAGTTAGAATGTTTCAACATGGTAAGTTTGCGTTTAAATTTGCCTTAATTTTTATGTGCCGCTCGAAAGTTAGCTGCAGATTATAAATTAAGTGATAATTATAAATACCTGCTGCGAATCCCTCGAAAGGTATTTTAAAAAAAAAACAAGGTTGATCAGCATACCGCACTTAACAAAAATTTCTAAGCAAGACGGTTTGAGGCTTAGACTACACATGGATTGTATTGTATGAAATGTTTGACTCTTTGCATGGCTCGCGAGCTGTTATGAAGACTGTATTTTATTATTTGCTTTAAAGACCAATACGCATAAACGTTAAACATATTTAATACAACACACAATTGAATTAAGAGTGCGCGTGGTGTGCACCAATTATTTTCACGTTCCTTCCGGAAAAAAAACAAAATCTTGGGCGAAGCTTTTACCCTCGAGCTTTGTTCTCTCTCTCGACACATGAAACGTAGAAGATTTAGCGCAAAGACAACAAACTACAAAGAACGCCACCTAATAGATCTGACAAAAAGACATACGGAATGTACCAGAAGCAAATTCTAATTCTAAAAAAACCAAGGGTTTCTTGTAATCATTCCAAGGCTACCTTTGATCGGAAGCGCGAAGCGGAGGGCAAACATACTGGCCTTCGCTTATCGAAGGCGCCTTGGTGAAACAAAGTAGTAGTACAACTATATTCCTGCCCTCCCGCGCTGCTGAGAGCCGATATTTTGTTCTCCTTCGAACGAAAAATAAATATATAAAAGGCTGTAGGGAAAACACAAATTCTACGCCTACCCCCAAGAGCCACCGAAAGAAACAAACACACACACACGCATAACAGGATGGACGGATGTAGAAGAGCTTTTTCGGGGAAAAAATGCAAGAAAGAAAGCTTGGTGGTTAACGGTGTACTACGTCGTCGCCCAGTTCTAAATTGTTGAGGGTTGCCTGCGCGGGGCCGGTGCGCCAACGTGCGTAGCGAGGAAAACGTCGCGAACAATCGGGCATGTCAATGAGTGCTAGCAGCAGCGACCCACCTGTGTGGCTGAGGTAACGGAGACTCGTCAACAAAACCCCCGCACAGCCTAACGATTCGCACTTTTGCAGACTAAATAGGTGTTCACGAATTGAGAGGTGGGTCTACAAGCAGCCATCTATAAAGCACTTCACTCCAAATCCGCCTGCAGTCAACGTTGCGATCTGATGCAGTCAAGCAAGCAGCACCAAAAGTGCATTGTCACGGCGCTCATATTTTTCTTTTTTTTTATGCGTTTACTATTCCTGGGTAAACCGATTGCGGACAGTCAACGCCCCATGATCCTCGAATGTTTCTGCGCGCGATTGGTTTATCCGGCGCTATCAAAAGCACATAGAGGACGAACGCCGTGATGACATACAGTTGGGGCTGTTTGATTGAGTCCTCCGAGTCAAATCGAAGCGTCGGCTGGGATTCGGATCTAACTTGAAACGGAGTAAACGGACGGCTCCTTTTTTCACGAGCAATTTTCGTTTCGCTTTGGGCTTTTGTTACCTAGTTTTACTAACAAGGAAAAAGCAAAAAAAAAAGAAAGATAAAGCGCAGTTCCGCAGGACGTTCGGACAAAGTCACTGAGCTGACCCACAATTTAAGGAGAGGAGGCGATTTGTATAGAGCGTGGACCTTCCTGAGTGTGTTTACTTAGGTAGTCACTTGGGCGTGTTATGACATGTCGCATTGCAGATTTGTCATAGCATTATGGGATTGATATTTGATAAGGTACAGAAGCGATCGAGGCTTCCAGAAAAGGCTGATGGTACATTACTTTCGAAACGTTTGGCAGTCTGATGCGTCCTCGCGGATACGTCATGTGTGACTTTTCTTTCTTTCGTTGACAAAAAACAAAGTTAGGAAGTAGTGTTATAATCTGTAGGGTAGAGTTGAACGTGAGCGCGTTGGTTTTTATAACTTATTACAGAAAGAATAAACAAAAAGGACGGACAAGGAAAGATGTCCGTCCTTGTCCGTCCTTTTTGTTTATTCTTTCTGTAATAAATCATTAGGGGTCCATTGTATTTTTTGCGGAGGCCATCGAGCATATTTTTCCACCATTGTCCGTTTCATAAGCGTGTGATTCTACAGAAAATAACATCGAGTTACCTTTAATATTATTACATCGCAGCCTTACTCGAGCAGCCTCTGAATTTAATTCGAAACGCATCTGTTCGCCTGCCTCATTTTCTTCCACGCTAGAATCAGAGCCTTTATTATATTTGTATATGAACGTCATTAACAAGGACATACATTGAAAACCACTAAGTTGGAAAGTAACAAAGCATGCAGCAGAGCTTAGTTAGGGAACAACAGCTCTGTATGAAAATTTAATGTTGGAATGTTTAGAGGCGTCAGAATAGACCCTTATTTCAAAACCACAGCAGACGACATTGGCGATCGCCATTTATTGGGAAGAAAGAGTGCGATAGAGTACGAATCCTCGCCGAACTCTGACGCTGCGCTAGTTCTCGCTACGAGCTCAGCCGGGGGATCGGTGGTCGAGCGGGCTAGCGCACACCAGCTCGGAGCACGTGGATCGAAAGCTCGCGCTGCAGAATCCAGGGATCCTGTGTTCAATCCGCGCCCCTGCCCGTTTCAATCTACATGAGCATCGTGCCGGCGTGCGGTCGTGTATCACTACTGGGTAGTGCTCGTTAAAGACCCCAGGCTAGCGCTTTGTAGTGCTCTGTGTACATTTATCATCAACAGCTGGGAGACTCGCACGTTCAGGCGGACTAAGTTCTAGGCTGCATAAACATACACACACCCCATTTCTTTTTTTTTCAATTTACGATTTCAGTTGAGTTCTTGCGAAACAGTGACGCGACCCTCGTGTTCAATGTATGCTCAGCATGCGTGCTCAGACAATGGCAGGCTCGGGTAATTGAAGCGTCAGCCGCAAGATGGCGTACACTTTCGAAAAGGGTCTATTCGACTGTTGTCGCTTTCCAAACTTTGTGACTAGTTAGAACACGTAACCTAAGACGTGGGTCGTTCCGTTCTTGGGTTTTTTGTACTAAAGTTTCCGCACACACACATCTCAGGTTACCTTTTTTTTTATTTACCCTTACTTCGGAATGATCCTAATATACGGTATAGAGAGAGATACTCTAAAAAAATTCATGAGGATCACACGACGTGATGCGTTCAGAGAGCGACAGCTGTGCTGCTTATTCGACGATATGACGATGACGATCGACTGACATGCGCCGATCGTGCGTCATACGGTGATTCGATACTGAAATGACGTTGCGTTAAATTAGCGTCGATACGTTGTTAATAAATGAATAATTTTAAGGTCGTGATGTGTTTTCCCGACAAAAAAATAAGCGGGGAAACTGAATCGGTACATAGGTCACCCGACGTCAAATGTTCCTCTAAATTAGCGAGGAAGTTGAATTTGTATGTAGGCCCCGTGATGTCAGGTCACGTGACATCAGTTATTCCCACCAAAAGTAGCGGGGAAAGTGAATTGGTGCATAAGTCAGGCTACATCAGCTTTTCCTCTAAATTTAGCTGGAAACTCACGCCAGTTTACGCTCGCGCCGTCACATAATCGGGGAACTGGCCACTAAGAGCTGTCGCTGTAAGAGTAATCGTGAATGCAAATACTGAAATACACGTATTTTAAGGCGAACGTGAAGATAGTCTGACACGTTTGGCGTTTATGTCACGGAATATCCATGGAAAACTTTTGCAAAAATAAGCAAGGAAGTATCGCAGAATGCATATGCAAAAACATACAGAATTTGTTTTTTCTTTTGTCCCTATCGGTGATAGATACGGAGGGTTTGGTTGGTGTCGGATGCAAATGGCAGTGATTATGCTCTCTTTTTGTGAATTTATGCATCTCCCCTTAACTCAAACTCTACACATATTCTCAAACACCTTCCCAAATGCTGCTAAGAAAAACAACGTGCTCGACAAAAAGCATCTGCTCAATATGAACCTTGTTTTGCCGTGATGGTGCATTTCAAACTGTCGTCGTCTTAAGTGCTTATAGTTTTCCAGGGTGGGGAGATTAGGACGACGGAGCAGAACCTGTTCGCACGGAACTTGTTGCAACCTAAAAGAAAAATAAGCACCCGCCCCCCCCCCCCTTAAATTTTATATTGCTAATGATTGATGGATTCTTTCTCTCCTCTCACATCCTTGACAGAGTTTTCTCTGCTAATGTGGAAAGAGTCCAGGGCTTTGTGGGAATATCTTATATACTGTTATTTTTGCAAGTAACCTTTGTTTATTTTTTTTTTTTAATTTTGTTGCAGAGGGAGTCCTTGTAGAGGGAGTCCTTCGAGGGATTCATATAACCATATACATTATGGGACCACTCGCACTATAAGAGGTGGTTTAGCTGTATCGCTAAAAAGCGACAGTTAATTTTTTTTAAAGAAATCTAAACAGATGTTTAAGCAAACTATCGCGATACAATCGATACTTCGTAAATGTATTTCACTATTGAGACAAAAATACGCTTTTCAAATATATCTGGACACTGAGATACATATACTCGAAAGTATGTTCAAGATACTGTCGCGATACATTTGCATCGGGACACTCCGAGCCCATGCAATCATTTCCGTTGGTGCTACCACTTCCTTGCAGTATGATTTTCAAAGGACATGTGGCGCCTCATCGGAGATTAACGAGCGCCTCATTGAACTGATTATAAGTTGTTTTCGGAAAATACAGTTGAAATAAATAATTGATTAGCCAAACAATTACATGCCTGCATCCCCTCCCCCTCCCCTCCCTCCCCCCCCCCCCCCCAAAGGCGTATATATCTCAAAACTGAAGTAAAACTTTAAAGAGCGCAAACAAACGAGGACAATAAAGGAACACGGACGACTGGACAGGCGCTCCTTTGACGCATGTTGAGATATATATCTCAACACGCGTCAAAGGAACGCCGCTCTAGGGTTAAGCCGTGTAACCCCATTTTATCTCACCGATTAATGCCTTCCCCGATCGGAGTCTCCTTTCAAGATTTCTAATTTGTTTCACGTGTGGCAGCCTAATATGCCCCCACCTCTAAAAAAAAAAAAAAGAGTCAGTTCTTTTTTTCGCGGTTGTTTGTTGTGGCAGAATTTTTACAACAATAACAGTTACGGGCCTTCCCTCCCCCAACCACTCAAAATTATGTGGTTGTTCTAGTTTAGGTCAACTGTCGTCAATATCGCCAAGGCTTGAAAAAGAAAAACCCCGAAACTCGCCACGGTTTTCTCAGGAGAAGAACGCGGCTCCGCTGACTGTTAAACGAGTGCTCTACCGCAATGTCACGCCAAGTGCTTCAACTTGACGCCTAATAAACCGCATGTGTTGAGGACAGCTGAGCATGAGCCTCGCACAGCGCTCACTAAATGGTCGCAGTTAGGGTGACGTCAAATCCCTCTACCAAAGTCTCAGGCCGCGGCGGTTAGAAAGCTTCCGTGTTTATAAAATAAATTAGTGTGTCACTCTTCGAGCAGACATTGACAATGGTTCCTTCACCCAAGGTTCAAGTTACATAAGTGAAAAATGCATAAGGATACAGTACACACGGAAATATTAAAAACACTAAAAATATGTGAGGGACAGACACACTCAGTTCTTTCAGCGAGCAACGAGATTTAAATGATATTATCACACTGTGGAAAACCACTTTTGTCCCGGAGGAAATTAAGGGAAGACGAAAATACTCAAAAAAAGTTAAAAATGAAGATAGCTCAATTTCACTTCCTGAAAAGGAAGAAGTAGAAGAATATTGGAGGATGATTTTTCTATGAGAACTCTGGCGCTAGAAATTCCAGCTCTGGTGTCGATAACAACAACGAGGGCTCGGAAACATTGCCTGCCGCAGCCTTGATCTTAAATGCTTCAATCATTTTCCGCCGATACTTGTCCTTGTGTGAGCCAAGCACGGTAGTGTTTTCCTAGCTAGAGGTGCAATCTTGCCAGGTGCGGGTAGCAATTAGATGGCAAGAGCCAAGCACTACCGTGCTCGGCTCACACGAGGACAAGTTTGGGCGAGAAATAATTGAAGCATTTAAGATCAAGACTGCCGCAGAAAATGTTTTCGAGCCCTCGTTGTCGTTATCGACACCGAAGCTGGAATTCCTAGCGCCAGAGTTGTCATAAAAAAAGCATCCTCCAATAGTTTTCTTCTTATTCCTTTTCAGGAAGTTAAATTCAGCTATCTTCATTTTTATCTTTTTCTAGTATCTTTTTTTCTAGTATTTTCGTCTGCCGTTAATTTTCTCTTTGACCAAAGTCGTTTTTTACAGTGTAATGGAATCTTTTAAATGTCGTTGCTCGTTGAAAGAACTGTGTGTCTGTCCCTCGTACATTTTCAGTATTTTTATTCTTTCCGTGTGAACTGTAGTCCATTCAATGCGCTCTGCTACATGTGCATAAAAATACATTAGGGATGGATAGGCTGCCTCATCTGTCGCTTTGCCTGCTCCGGGAATTCAAGCCGGACTGCTAAATCTTGTTTAACTTCTCCTTCACAAGCATTCGCAGGGGCTTCTCGCTTTCTACTTTTCCCCACTTCTGCTAACCTCATTCCCGAAGCCAGGAAGCCTCCGGAAACTCGCTGTTCGTCGCGTCGCCCGTCCCTCCTAATTTGCAGTCTGCCTCCAGCTCCCTCGCCCACTGATGTCTAAGTGTCAGTGTCCTCAGATCGACCAGTTTCTCTCCCTGTCTCACTTTCTTCCTTATCTCTGGTTATCTCCTCTTTCTCTCTCTCTCTTCAATTCGCGCCCTTGCATCAGTATTTTTTCCTTCCTTCTTAATTACCCTATTTCCCTCTTTCAAAGCCGTGATGCTGATTCCATCGCATTACATTTGTGCGCTTTCGTTCTGGCCTCTGCCCGCATGCTCCACTCAGTGCTCGCGCATGCCGTGTAAAGAGCGGCTCTGTCTGGGCAAAGGGAGGCAGCTCCATTCATTTTAATTACCCGCCATTTGTCTAAGGGAGGCCTCTGCGCGGCTGGAAGAAGTTCTAACTTCAGATGGGAAGGAAAGGGAGATAATTGCGGGGGAAAAGCAGAGTGAGATATCACGCCCCTGATCAGGGTTGTTCGCGCGTCGTCCCACTCGACAAGTTAGTTTAGGCGAGAGTACAACTCGAGTTTACCGAGAGGTTGTTTGTTAAACCTGCATGCGCTCTAAGGTGGCGCATCACTCTTTATAAGAAAGTGCTGACACATCACATTTTAGAGTTGGTCAACCGCAGGCCCATGTCCGACTTAACCCCTAAAAGCAAGTGGTGGACAAGTAATACGATTGCGGAGACTTATTTGGGCACGTTGCCACGAAACTTCTAGAGAACTGAAGGGATACTTGCAAGTGCCCCTGGCTTGCACACTCAGTATATATATATATATATATTTATTTATTCAATACTACCAGCGGCCTTTTGGCAGCCAGGGCATAAGTGGTTACATTCAGTTTTTTTTCATACATGTGACATCTCTTGACATGCACAAAAGCATCAGAACGAGAAATCAAAAATATATAATTCATACAGTTGATAGTATGGGTAAAAAAAAAAAAAAAAAAACTGCTACACTCAGCAGTGAAGATAACAACTATAAGTTCAAACAAATTTGTTTGCAGGGGACATAAACGTAAACACAAGGCGCCACAATCGCCCGTAGATATGAGTATGGTATAGATTCTAGAAGTTGGAGCGTCTAGCAGCAATGCCAGCTAGAAGACGAGACGCGCGCTTTGCAATGCGGAGCCCAAGTTTGTCTGCTTCTCGCACAGGGGTTGTGATGCTGTCCCGACGCCGAGATCTTACTGGCTGATTAAAAAAAAAGAATAGTGAGTAAACCTCGAGGCATTTCGCCTTGAGGTCTACCAACTATCCTTTCAGTCAAAGCCAATTAGAGCTCGGCGTCATTTTGATGTCACCGGAACTCCTGCGCAAGAAACGGGCAACTTGCTCACCGCATAGCACATGGTGATGACGAGACGGACGTGACTGCCACCTTGCGGCTACTCTCGTTGAGCTTTGGCGTGTTTGCCCCGAGGGGCGGGTCGGGAATCCACTAAGGATGATGTCATGAGCAGGCTTTGTCGTATAGATGGTATGGGTAGCAGCAGACTTGTACACGTTATTGAAAAATAGTAAGGAATTACATTTACAATTACAAAAGGCTAAATTGTAATTAATTACAATTACAATTACCCTCCCATAAACCTAAGTGACCGTTACCCCAAAAAGTAATCCGTTACTTTCGTGGCGTTACTTTGAACATTAGTTTCCTCAATTAAGAAACAAAGGGTTGACGGTTATTCAAGCTTTTATTGTTGCCACCTGTTCCCTTTATTGACCTTGAGTATTTTGAGCAACAACTGGCTCTCGAAAGTCTCGTCAAACTTTTAGCGTTATTTCTTACTTAATAGCGAGTTTTAGTAGACCGTGTTTCCCCTCCGCTAAGCCCCTGAGATACCCAGAACTCTACAACCAAGGCCATCGGCACGCAAGCGCGGTTGCGGTTTCTTCGTAGCGGAGAGGGAAACACGGTCTACTAAAACTCCCTAATATGTCGACTGATACGCTAACACCATTTGAACTGAGTCACTGAATGGGAGTGCCATATTGTGCCTCACGAATGTTTTACGCTCTGCATTGAGCTTCTTCAGTGAAGTAATTGAAGTACTTTTGACCTTCAAGATAGAGCAAAGCTTCGTCGTTGCAGCCACTGCCAGATATTTGGGAATTTTAGTAGATCATTCCGATACCTCTGATACCCCCGATAACGATAGCCGATAAAGCGCGGTCCAAACCAACGCGTCTTTTTGCGGCTGTAGGTCGTGCGCGCCCCGGATGTGACGTATTTCGTGACGTCGCGCCGATTCTTTGCTCCTTCCGGGCGCGCATAAGAAAGTTGGATAATTTCAACTTCTTTCTGAACGCGCACGAAAGCACGCTGTGACGTAGTAGGGGGCTCCTGTCTCCCCGCCGGTGTGGCCGCCGGTCTGGCGCAGCCACAGCCGCAGCAGATTATCTTTTACAGTTGCCTGCGAGAATGGCCCGTATGGCTGCATCTATGAACTTTCCCCTTCTTTTCAACGCGAGGAAGGTGACCGAAACGAAGGCTGCAGCGGACGCGCAGAGGCAAGAGGAAGCTGCGCAGAAGGCCGCACAAGCTGCAGTCTTTGATGACCAAAGCAAGTGCTTTCAGTTGCTCGAGCTCGTCCAGAACTACACTTGGTTGTACGGGAAGCTTCGGCGCGACGACAAAGACAACCCGAAACGGGAGAACGTCTCGAAGGAGGTCGCCCGTCTGTTGGGCATCGTGCGCTGTAAGTACGGTTTTGCAACCCTTGACATCGTTTTTTCGCATTTTGTGTTGCGCGCATGGTTTACTTAATATGTGATGGTGTTGAATTGTTTTTGTAACAATATTGCGGAAAAATTCATTAAAAAATCGACAGATGAAGACGGTAATATTTGTAAATACCCAAATGCTTTTTTTTTCACGCTTTTGCGTTGTTTTGACGGTTGTTTCAACCAAAAATGAGAAGGACGATAATCATTGCGTCGCCTTTATTCCTCTTTGTGTTCAGCCCACGACAAAGTGCTGTCTCGGTTGAATGGAGAAGGCAGAACTCTATTTGTGTCCTTCAGACAATCAATCCTATTTAAATATAACTTTCGATTGAGCCAAGCAGGTTTAAAATACTTCTCAAAATGAAATGACAAATTACAGTACCATACCATACCGCCGGAAACAAATTTTTACGATTCTTGCTTTATAGATTTGTTCCCATTGGCCCACAAAGTATACATAGCATCGTACACATAGCAGATGTTAGCGAGATCGGTACTAAGTGTCTTTACTTGATTCACTGCTAAGTTGATGGGCAGTGGAGGCTATGTGCTCTGTCTCTAGATCAGCCAGTCACCTTCCCCTCAGTGCCTGATCCATTCTATGCCCGTGACTACCCGGAGAGTATGACCACGTTGTATGCATGCACCCTATTGTTGATTGTTCCTGCGAGCATGTAGCTTCTACCGCCTTGTCAGCCTAGCAGTGAACATACTATAGTCATTTGCTTGAGAGCTTGGCGAGTCATTTTTAAGTGTGGGACTAAATTTGTTGTGCAAGTGCTTTGGACGTGCGTTTTGTGTGTGCTGTTCGTTGCCCACAAAGCCTTACAATTGCCTATGGCATTTTTGTCGTCTTTTTCACATTTCTGCATGAGTATATCATGTCTGTCAGGCTTGTCCCACACTAGAATCAACATATTTCTCTCCAGACGACATCTGAAAGACAAAGTGTAAGTACCTGAGGGACAAGCACGCCAAGGAGGCAGCCAAGGTGGCAGGAACAGAGCGCAGCGGCTGTGGAACCTCGGACAGGCCAAAGTGGGTCTACTTTGGCAGCTTGCGCTTCCTGACTGTGCCAGTCAGGAAGCCACTGTTTCGCGAAAGTACACTCTTCATATTTCTCATTCGTATGCAACTACACGGTTCTTTTTGTCAATTATGCAGGTCTGAGGCTACAGGAACATCAGAAAGCCAATCCAGCACTCAAATTGGAGGTAAGATAGCATGCAATGTATTGCGATGCCTCCTTGTCATTATGTTACTGGGCTCATAGTCACGTTTCCAGGTGTATTTCACAAGTGCTGTCATATGCGATGAAACTTAAACTCTTCTGGTGAATTATAGGAGTGACTCCATCATGCAGTCAGTCACCAGGATTGCACCGCAGGTACAACCAAGCCAACGGATGACCAAGATCCCGTGCTGATTATTTGCCCGTCCTGACTTCTTTTCAGGTCTTTCAGACTAATGAGCATGGGCTGTAGCTTACAAAAGCTATTTCTTTTTGTTTGTTTTTTGGTTCCTCTATACAGTGCTTTCACCTTGTGGCACTTCCTTTGGCGTTACAGCTGTCAACAGCACCACCTTCTTCCCCCCCTCCCCCAATCGCTGTTTTTTTGGATAACCCTTATCTCTTCAATACTGAGCGCACTGGCTAACCACCTAAATCAGGGGTCAGCCCCTGGCACAGTGTGCATGTGCAGTCGCTGGGCCGAACAGAAGTTTTTTTGGTTCGTGTTTTTTGTAGAAGGAAAGCCATCATAGCTTTCCGATTTTGGTTCGGTCTGATATTACTGGTTGATGTTTCACTTCGAACTCGAACCTGATAATCTCGCAGATGGAAAAGCTTTAGAGATTTATCTTAACTATTCCGGCAGTGCAGTATACCTCATTTCAGCATAACTTTGAAAATGGTAAGAGCTGCATCCCTCGTGACGCAATAAGAGCAACAGAGCAAGGTAATGTGAGAGCCCTCCGCAAGATGATTGCAACCTCGGACAGTGTGCTGTCGCATGCCTCGCTCTGACAGTGATTGGCTGGCTGGGCTATTGATTTAACTGTTTAGCAAAGTTATGTTGAAAGGGATTGTGATGAGTCTAATCACTCAATTTTCTTGTTGGAAAGACACCGGTAACAAAAACTCTTCAAGCTTGGAGTATTTCGTTATGTGAGGGAGGAGGATTCGAACAAGATCTGTATCTTTCAGAAATAAGATGAGACAGACTTCTGGCAAGTTCAAGATATTTATCCAGTGGGGCTTGCTCATCTTTAAGTGGATTATGAGTTGAAGGACTTGTTCGCAGTGTTTTTTGATGATGAGTAAGAGGACTCGTTCAGTTAATTTTCAAATTGGCTTTCTATGTTGGGGTTTTCAAATCTAAGGAGTACACTGATGCTCGCTGTGTAAACTGATGTTTTCGAGGATGAAGCATACGTAGTCACACATGCTTTTGCAAATGACAATGACGGATAAAGAGCTCCACACCTCTGCGTGACTTTTAATCAGTACATTAAACTTGCATGCTTGCATCTTGGCGAGCAATATTGAAATATAAAATGTGTATTGAGAAGGGCTCAAGTGTTCTGTTGGCTAAGTTTCAGAAATCAGCGCAGTGCTAAAGCATTTAGGCTTAAATAGTCCTTTTCTTTATAATTGCAGATACTTTTAAGCGTGTGTCAGCATACCCCACAGACACACACACACCTGTTTCCCGTCTGGCCCAACCCCACATTCACTTCGCGTCTCCTCGGCCAGCTGCTTCAAAGGGTTGCTGAGCCCTGAGCTGGACTGCTTAGCTTATATTGACAGTGGCAAATGCATTTCCAGGACCCAACATCACCCTTCGAGGTCTCGGCTGCTTTCTTGGCTGCACAGCGTGGAGCAGAGAGTGCGCATCCACCAAGGCCAACCCCTGCGGATGTGGACAAAGTGACCGAGCCCCCTGCTGCACCCCGACATGTGCCTCGGCCTGCTGCTGTTCGGCCAGTAAAGCGAAAGACGTCCGTGGATGGTGGAAACACATTAGTGAAGCAGGTCCTGAGAGCAGCCGCTGCTAACCTGAGGTTTTCAGACTGCCCTCCAGATCCTCATCTGGCTGAGGCACTGTGCTATTGAGAGATTTGTGTGCTGCAGTGCGATATGGATCTTCATTGATCACAGCTGTATTGGGCCTGAGTGCTGGCCTTAAAATGCATGCGCTCATGTTCCCTGACAATGTCTAGGCTCTTCAGTTGCAGCCGTTTCTTGGTAGCAGCATGGATTTAGTCAGCTTGGGTTACTCTTACCGAGTAAGAGAACTGAGCACTCTGTGGACTGCTCAGTTCCGTATTGTGTGTCTAATGCTTGCTTTTCCTAGTTTCTTTTTCTGTGTATTTTGCAGCATTTTGGTGTTCAGGTTGCTGCCAAGGTGCTGGGTAGACCGGGAGGCCAAGGGCCGCAGACTACTGCTGAACCGCCTGCTGGCGAGATAGGTGCGGCAGGATGGCTGACGTCGTCCTCATCAAGCCGCATGTAAGTTGTGCATTTTATTCGAAATCCAGTAGAATTGGGTAGAGTCCACTCGTCTTTTTGTGGTGTCTGCAGTCTAAATATATATTATTCTTGTTCAGAAGTGTTATGTCTTGTGGCACATCGATGGGCCTATTTATAACGATTGAGTTCCACACAAGAAAGTGGATGCAAGTATGTGCAAGAGTGCGAGCTCCTTTTACAGGAAGCATTCCAAATGCCACGAATTCCGAATTAACGCAATGCTGAAATTATTCTACGTCAGGCGTAGCCCAATTGGGGTACGCCTGATATAGGAATGCAGAAACAAAAAGTCAAAATGCCGAAACGCGGGGAATCATTGTGTCTCGATTTATAACAAAACATATCTGCGAACGATAAAAAAAAAAAATCTGGAACAGTGCCACAGATTACTCCTAATCAGGGCACGGCCAACAAGGCGGCGTGATTTTCCAAACTGGTAGTTGTCCTTCCACCATCGCAGAAGGTAGGAAGCTTCTTGGGGGAAGAGTGGTTTCAAGGACGCATAGGCATGTCATACTTCTTTGGTGGGCAAGAACGAAAGGGCTGCAAGCTGCGTCAGCTTGATGGCAAAGCCATCTACATAATTTGTGTAAAGCACTACCAGTTCTAGTTGCTGCACTCCTCCATACTGATTGGCACAAGTGGAACAGGAACTGTGCATATCGACAACGGGAGCAAAGACCGAATACGCTTTGATTGCTGCCTATTCAAAATTTGTACTCATGGTTTTCAGATTTAGTGCAAGGCCAAGATCTGCAGCGAAGTTCAGTACTTCTTCGAAGA